>OZ012740.1:51247307-52447307 GCA_963859935.3 Lathyrus sativus | reverse complement strand
CAGCATTTTAGTAGGTTTAATTAGATTGATAGTTTTAATTAAGTCATTAGGTTAATCCTTTTTTAATTAGGACATTGATTAGTTTTAATTAGGATTAATAGGGTAGTTAATCAGCATTAATTGAGTCTTTAAGTCATTTTCGTTTAGCTTAATAGGGTAATTAAGTGCAATCAAAGTCCTTAATCAGAGTAATCAATTCTCGGTGGGCCAGATGCCCACGTTTCTGAGGCTCACAAGTCCAACTATGCCACTTGTCATGCATATAGGGTCCCACGAGTTTCTTCCTCTCTTGGCCACATCGCTCTCCACACATTCTGCATGCATTCATTATCAGCCACCTCACTCTGCATGCATGGCCACGTGTCTCTCCATCACCCTGCCACCACCACACGTATCTACCTCCCTTTCCGCCACGTGTCCCAGCCGTCTCCCTCGCCGCCGACCATGCAAACGGCCGGAGTTCCCACCGGAGAAATCAAATCCGGCCAAGAATCCCCCATAACCGTCGCCTGAATCAACAACCGTCGCCGGAATCTTCAAGAACTCACCGTGTTCTTCATCCTATCTTCATGATTCTCCAGAAAACAATCAGATTCATCATCCCGTTCATCACCTTCCTATTGATCTCTTCGCCGGAAAACCACAAATCTCCACCGTGGATCTTCATCCCACTCATCAGCCTTTACCAGATCTTCCATGATCTTCATCGTTCTGCACTTGTGTTCCGCAAATCACCAGAAACTCATCAGGTTCATGGCAAGTTTTCCAGATCCGCTCAGACCTCTGTCAAGATTCATTAACCTCTATCAAGATTTGCAAACACGTTCAAACCCTTCAAAGATTCATACGAATCTTCATCTTCATCCAACGCCATTTTCAGATTTTCACCCCGGTTCATCAGCAAACACGAACAGACTCACAAATCTTCAGCGCCAATGATTCTCATCGTTGCTTCAGCATGGATTCAACTACGTTTTGGACCTTCAACCGTGTTCTAGAAGCCCTTCATCAAGATTCTCCAGAAACTCCAACTTCACAAGATCTCCCAAATCTTCGTACCAACTTCTCCAGAAAGTTCAGAGATCCAGCAAATCTTCATACGAAGTTCATCTGGTCATTAATAATTTTCCGGAAACTCCAATGTCTCTTCGAATCTCACCGGAGGTTCATCCGTCTTCATCATTTCTTCAAGAATTCTTCTGATAAGCAATAACGAAACACCTCAACGAACTTCGCAAGGACGTCAAAAATGCTCAACGAAAAACCTCCCTTAAACATGCAACAGCTAAGCCTCTTCTTCACTCTCCATTGTTGTCCCTCGTAACTCAGTGATGGCGACGAGAGAGAGTTGGAGCGAGGAAAGGGCCAAGATAAGATGGAAGTGGAAGAAGACGGCGGCAGAGTGAGATACAAAGTGAATTAGGGTTTTTGGCCTGAAGGTTTGAGGAAGACGAAGGGGGACTCCTAAGTGGGTCTTTGGGCTTTGGCCCGTTCCTTTTTTCGGATTCCAACCCCTAATTCCTCACTGCACCCTCCGTTTTTTTTCATTATTGTTTTGTTTGCTAATTGGGTTAAGCCCAACTGAATCATTGTATTGTTTGCTGGATATGCACCCCTATTACTGTGTTGTACCCCCTGCTCCCATTTTCATTTTTCTTTCATTTTCTGTAAAAGAATTTTTGTATTGTAATTTCTTTAGAATATAGGAAATATTATTTTCTTTTAGGAATTATGATATTTTCCTTTTTTAGAATTTTAGAGTGAGATATTAAATATAAAAATAGTATATAGATTTTATATTCTAGTTTTTAGGATATATTAATTGTTACATAGCAGTTTGATATTTTCTTTAGAATATTTTCTATTAGAATTTAATTGCCGTATTTTAGGAGTAGCCTATTATTTCCATTTTGTGATTGGATTTCTCTCCTATTTTCGTTTCTCATCTGATTTTATCTTCGAATTTATTTTTGGCTGGCCGTGTGACATGATTCAATTGGAGAATGATTTTCGATATCATTTCTCTATCTTGTCTTTGACAAGGACATCAATACGCTACCTCTTAGAGTTCGATTTCTCGTATAAGTCGAACCATGACGGTCTAAGCGTTACATTGTTCCTGGTTCGAGCGTCCTCATCAAGGATCCAGAGAGGAGAAGATTGGAATGGAGCTTGCGCGCATGTCCGGAGCCAACGGAGCCGCTTCGTTCATCATCATCATCATCTTATTCAAGTCTTCAGGCAACCGTCGAGTGTTGTGAGCCGCATCGTTAGATACGCAGGAAATGACAGTTGAGGATTTTCTTCTCAATCGTCTAGGATGTCTAGTATGGTACCCTTTGGGTGACATGCGACGCATTCGCTCCTACGTCTTAGGTTCTTGCGTGTGTGTCCCGAGTTCCTTCCCGTTTAGGCGTAGGCCTGCTTCCTCTTTGTTCTCGCCCCCATGCGATCGAAACCCTTTTCTCTCGCGTTCAGGCGATCGAGACCCCTTCTCTTTCCCCGTGCAATCAAGACTCATTTTCCCGTCGAACTACGTTTGCTCTGATCTCTCGTACCAGACGAGAGTATGTAGGCATAGGATGCGATATCCTAGCGAGCTCCCTTTTACCTTCTTCTCGTTTCCCCGTTTGCTGTAGTAGGTTGAACTACATCTGCTCTGATTTCTCATACCGAATGAGAATATGTAGGCATAGGATGCGATATCCTAGCGAGCACACTAACAACTAACTTCTCTGTTCTCTCGCTGCCGTGCGATCGAGACTTTCCCGCTGACGACTGATGTTTCCCTTTCTCTTGCCCTTGCGCATTTGAGACCAGACCGTAGTTTTAGTTCCCGTAGGTCCCCGCACCTTTCAAACCAACTTGATCTCTCACCCCCGAGTGACCGAGAACACCTTTGTTTACCCGTAGTTAGCCTGAACTACGACATGCTCTGACTTTCTCTGACGAGAATACGTAGGCACAAGACGCGACGTCTTGGCGAGCAAACTTCCCCTGTAGTTTCCCGAACTACGATGACTCTGATTTCTCATTCTCTGATGAGAATACGTAGGCATAGAGTGCGACACTCTATCGAGTCAGTTTCTTTCCGTTTAGATTTAGCAGCCGTAGATAGATTGTTTTGCATCCTTTAGACAAACTAAGCAAGCGTGGATCCCATCGAGTACGATGGACGTGAGGGGTGCTAATACCTTCCCCTTGCGTAACCGACTCCCGAACCCAGACAATGGTTGCGATGACCTTGTCTTATACCTTTTCGTCAGGTTTTTTTCGATCGTTTCCTTTCCCGTTCTGAGGGATAAATAACGAAAGGTGGCGACTCTTCTATTTTGCCGGCACCTTATTTTCGCAGTAGCGACAGCTGGCGACTCTGTTGGGGACTGCGATGGCTCCTTATGCATTTGGGATCCAACGTCCCTTAAGATAGTCGATTCTAACGCTTGTTTGCTTGTCTTTGGATGTTTACCTTTTGTGTGTTGTATTTTACTGTATTGACTATTTTTGCACTTTGCTATTATCTGTTGCTGTTGTGCTGTTGGGTGGGGTGTTCCTTTGAGTGAGAAGCCAGACCCAGGCTTGAGTGCACCTTAGAATTAGTTGTGGAAATTAGTGGGCGCGTGCATGCTTTGCATGTACTAGTGTATCATGAAATCCACGCTCAGACGAGGTTCTCCCGGTTGACTTCTTTTTCAACCCTTTGGGTTGAGGGGGTTGTTGGTTTGGAGGATTGTCGACTCTGGGGACCGATCATTTGGAAGTTGGCTAAGTGAGGCCTCTTCAGGATATGAGGATGCCACACCTTCTGGGTATTGTATCATCAGTCTTGAAAGTCTGTGACGCCGACGACCGCATAGGATGTCATACCTTGTGTCAGTTTAGGTCCATACCCGTGAGTGGGAGGGTTTTTGCAGGAAACTTGACTTCCAGCCTACCTGTCATTTTGGTCTTCTCTTTAGAGCGAACGTACTCAGTCAGCAGCGCAACAGTATTCATAGATTTGTGGGGGCTGTGATCCCGTGTTTGCTGCATATTGCATTACATTTGCATGAACATTGTTTGCATCATATTGCATATCATTCTCCAGCTAGCCAGATTCTGATCCAGCCGTTGTTTTGATTCTGAAGGTGAGTGTTGAAGACGACCAAGGGGTTGAAGCAGATTTGAGCAGAATCAGGCAGTGAAGTTGTTGGTAGCTAGGTCAGAGAGCGGCTTCCAGGATGTTGATACCTTGTCAGGTTTCACTGTGACGTCCAATCCTTTGTATGGATCTATGCATGACGAAGATTTCCCGCAAGTGAATAACCTTACTGCAGCTCAGCTTGTACAGCCTTCTGTTGAAGACCGAGATCTACATGAGCCGTTTGTTGTCCGAAGTGAACGTTCTCCCTCTGTTGATACCTCAGATTATCAAGGTGTTGTTTTACCTGTGCTGAATTCCAGAAGAGAGGTCCCGATAGCAAAGACTGAAAACCCGAGAGCTCTCAGGTATGCTGAAAGGTTTCATGCGTTGGAGGAAAGATTCAAGGCCTTGAAAGGTGAAGATGTTGTCAACCCAAATGCTGCAGACATGTGCCTGGTTCCTGGCCTAGTGTTACCTCCTAAGTTCAGAACGCCGAGATTTGAGAAGTACAGAGGAGGTAGCTGTCCGAAGCAACATTTGGTGATGTTCTGCCGAAGAATGACTTCGTTTGTGCAAAACGACAAGTTGATGATTCACTGCTTTCAGGATAGTCTGATTGGGGCATCTCTGAGTTGGTATATGCAGTTAGAGAGTAATCAAATCCGATCATGGGTGGATTTAGCCAATGCTTTTCTGAAACAGTACGACTACAATCTTGATGTAGCTCCTAGTCGCATGCAGCTGCAAGAATTGTCTCAAGAGAACAATGAACCTTTCAGGAAGTATGTTCAGAGATGGAGAGAATTTGCTGCTAGAGTGCATCCACCGCTTCTAGACCGAGAGTTAAAAGGCATGTTCGTAAACTCCTTGCAGAGCCCGTACTTCGAAAGAATGCTTGGAGTTGCACCAAATTTATCTGAATTGGTAAGGGCAGGAGAACGCATCGAGTATGGTGTTAAGACTGGAAGAATTCAGAATGTTTCAAGCAGTCAGGCTGGTGAAACCGAATCTCTCTATAGCTACCAAACTGAAGAAGGAGTTGTGATCAACGCAATCATGCCAGATGTTAAGTATCTTCGAGATGAATCGGTGAAATATGTTGGTTCTTCATCTTCTGTGTCTTGTTATGCGGGACAGACAATTGCGCCCAGGGCACCATATCCAGAACTTTATGTCGCTTCTTTGGCAAATCAGTGAACCCGTGGCCGAGGTTATCAGAATCAGCGTCAGAATCAGAACCGACCTCGTAAGAACTTGGAACGAAAGAATGCTCCTTCTCATCCAGTGCCTGTGCCGTATAGCCATATTCTACCATCTTTGATCCAGAATTCTTTGGTGGAACCTAAAGCTCTTAAGCATGTGCCAGAACCTTACCCTCTTGGGTACAATCCCCACGCTCAGTGTGGTTACCATGGTGGATCTCCAGGGCATTCAACTGAAAATTGTAAAGCTTTTCAGGCGAAAGTGCAACAGTTGATCGACAAAGGGTGCATTTCCTTTCCAGAAGGAGTTTTGGTTGTGTATGACAACCTCTCAGTTGTCTGAGCTCGCAGATTCAGAGGGTTATTTCCAGAGGCCAGTGGTCCAGACAGGCAGACGTCCTCAGCATTGGCAGTCCTCAGACTTTTATCATTTGCATTTGTAGTTTCTTTTCTGTTAGTTACTACTTGCTGTTAAACATTGTTTGTTTTGAATGGTAATGTTGATAAAGTGACTATGCATTTTTCTGAATTAATCATGTCATTGTCGCTCATTTATTGCATTGCACTGACACTTGCATTTTATTTACTCTCCTTTATTACTATGATTAGCAAAGATTGGAGGGAGGATGACGAAACTGAATACTCATAACCGATGATCGTATGCTTTCAGATAAAACCTTGCCGATGACGTACAAGGCATTGTTTCAAATCCCCTAAACACTGGAGATATAAGGAGTTAGTCCCTTGTTAACCACTTCGAGCCAAGAAGTAGAAGTTTTTTTCGGACTTTTAAACCCTCACATCTTAACCCGGGGCAGGGTAGTTGTCGGTTAGCTTGATCAAGCGTTCAAGTCTTATAGAGGAGTGTTGCCTTTCGAGGACCGATCACATCTTATTTTTCCCCAGAGGTCGTACCTCGTCAACCGCAGTGGTTAAACCTCACCAATCAGGAGTGAGACGGTTATAACCCTTTCGGAGCAAGCAAGACAACCAGTGTCACACGACTTGTTCCAAGCAAAAAAAAAAGAGAAAGAAATAAGAAAGCCCGCTAAGTAAAAAGAAAAAAAGAAAAAGCTGGAAAGCTAATACTTAGGCAAAAATCAGGGCATCCCGCTGGACTTCAAGAAAGAAAAAATCGAAAAGAACTCAAAAGGAGTCAGTCCAGGCAAAAATTAGGGAATCAAAAGAATAAAATGAAAGGATCTCAACAGAAAAATCCTCAAACAAGGACAAAGTCGTGTGGATACAGACACCGAAAACGAAAGAGGAGTAACTGTCACTCTGAAAACCTTGTGAGTTCCTTAGCCATTGTTCCTAACATTCCTCGAAGAGGCGAGCGCTCGTGTTTGGTTAACTGAACATTAGGATCGGAGATCATCACGTAGAAGGGGTGGGTACGAATAATGACTTGAGCCTAATATCCCTTGTTTCACGAACCGTGAACCCGACCACAATACAACCCTTAAAAGACCTAATTGAGGTAGGGTTTATTCTGAAAGCGCATTACGATAAGGTTGAGTAACCTGACTCCTACATGATTTGCTAATCATATCCTTGTTGTATTTTTCACTGATCAAATCAGCACTACGTTTGAACTCTTTGGTTCATTTGTCACTCACTATCATGACATGTAAATGAGTGACAACATTTTTTTCGAAATCTGCATGAACATTGCATTAAAATTACCATTCGTGAATAGACAATTTTAATTGCAGGTCAGTAGTTGATATGAAGGAATTCCAACAGGGAATAGTCAATCAGGACTGAATCGTTTAGTAGTCTGGATCAAAATGGTATGCTGCGAAGCCCTGTGAATTTGGGGGCATTGACTTCCAGTGAGTTTGGAATCAGTTGGTCTGAGGACAAGTCTCGAAGCATCGGTTGATTACGGGACAACTTGTTCGAGAAGCAGTTGATCAGAAGTGAATCTTCTTGAGACACATTTAGGGGCAACTACCCGGAGTTCCTGTGATTTGAGGGCAGATCCCTCCAGTGTTCAATCAGGGCAGGTTAAGTCGCTCAACGCTCGTTCAGGGGCAAGCTACTTCAGAAGTATATTGAAACCAACCATGCTGAGAGTTGGTTAGTTGAGGATGAATCCTTCCGTTGCACAAATTCCGGGGCAAGCCATCTAGAGGTCGCCTCATGGCAAGCTGTGTCTATTCGGAGTGAATTTTCCCAAGAGTCGGATTGGGGCAAGTTGAGTTGTTGTACTGGGGCAAGTTGTTCAAGCGAGTTTGCTCACCCTAGCAAGAGTTGAGTGTCGGGGAATCGTGTCATTACCCTCATCAAAAAACCTGAACCTTCGAAAAAGACCTTGTCGTCATTGGATCATTATCCTATAGTTTAAACCTGTTACTTGACAGAGCATTGTAACCTGGTCATTTCTAATGCCCAGTTCTTGCCTGGCAAACCGGTAACCAGTCCTCGTCTGGTCCACCTTCCCGTAAGTACCAGTTCTCGTCTGGTACCTGTTGTCTTTTAACCAGTTATCGTCTGGCCAACCTTTCCGTAAACATCAGTTCTCGTCTGGTGTATGTTAGCTTTCAACCAGCTCCGTCTGATCAGCGTCTCTTTAACCTATTTGTTGCGTCAGTTCTCGTCAGATGCATGTCAGCTTCCAAACCAGCCCCGTCTGGTCATCCTTTCCTTAACCTATCATCCGGTCAGCCCCGTCTGATGTTCCAACCGTAAATCCGTGCTCGTCCGATAACCTAACCTACTTGTGCTATCAGTTCTCGCCTGATAGTCCACCTTGAATGCTAGCCCCATCTAGTATTTCCCTTATAAATCCATTTTGTTAATAACCTATTCTCATCCATAAAACCAGAAAAAGCCTAAGTATATCCGACACAATGATTCCTAGTGACTCGTATGTTGTCACATTCCCCGACACAAGGCTCGAGTGATCCCAGCTCCATGATTGGTATTCTGTATTCCCTGTGTTGATGTTGTTGAATCAGGATTATTTTCTCAGCAGAGATGTACAGTTTGAGATTGTTTCCCCTGAGCAGTTTGAGATTGCAGCAAGTTGAGATGGCATTGATCCCTTATCAGAGTAAGATCAGGATTGATATCCCCGACAGAGTGTAGCCATCCCCAGCAGATTGACTGTGCATTCCCAACGGTTTAGGATCGAAGTTCTCCCTGACAAGCGAATTTGGGTTTATTTCTCCAGCACTGGGTCAGTGTGCAGTTTCTCGTAGGAGACTATTCACAAGTGTTCAGCCTTCGATAGCGCAGACTGAAGTCTCTGGTGGAATTCAGATTCCCCACAGAGTTGTACTCTCCCAGGCAGGTAGGAGTGATTCCATCGTCTGGTTGCCCTCCTCAGCCGAGTTTGCAGTCCCCCAAGAAAGCCGAGCCCTTGAAAGTCGTTCGGGCCATGATTGGTTTTCCCCAGTAGAGTGTTGAATAGCTAATGCTGTATTTCCCCATCGGAGTCGTTATCTCCAGGAAAGTTTTGCTGCAAAGACCGTGCAGTTTATTTCTGCGGTTGATATCGTTCCCTCGACAGTTTGTGGTTTGAATACCCAGCTGAGCGGGTTCAGGTTCTTGTAGAATTTTGTTCGCCTACAGCAGTCGACTGAAGTTCGTTTCCCCAGGCGGAGTCCAATTGAGATTGGTGTGACTTCTTCTCCTCGGCAGGATGATTCCTTCTTTCACCAGAGTGGTTCTTCCTCCTTGATAGGAGGCTTTTCCCTTCAGCATTTATTTTGCTGATGGGGTCGTAGCATTTTGCATGATTGCATAACATTTACCCTAAACGCGTAGCGTTTCCACCGTGTGGAGCATTGCGCCATTGTCAAAGCATATGCATATGAAACATGAGCTAGGTCGTTACCGTTCTTATTTTGCAGGTGTTCCTACGCAGAATGGTTTGCTCAAGATGATTCTTGAATTCCCCAGCGAAGTTGATGGCTTAAGATGATTCTTGAATTCCCCAGTGAGGTCTCCAGAGTTGGTTGCTCAAGTTGATGCTTAGAGTCCCCGGCAGAGTGTTTGCTCAGGACGAGTCCTGAAGTCTCCAGCAGAGTTATTGGTTCAGGATGATTCTTGAAGTCCCCGACGGAGTTATTTGTCCAAGATGATTCTTGAAGTCCTCAATAGAGTGGATTCATCCAGAATGATTTCTGAATTACCTGAAGCAGAGTTACTTGATAGTTATCCAGAATCCCCAGCGGAGATGTGTCATCCCCAGCAGGTTTTAAAAAGAGAAGTTGAAATTTCCCTTATTGACTTACTGATGAAGTCCGACAAAGATGTTGTCGACGTTCCTAACGACATGATAAGTCCATAGGTGACGATAAGGAATTCTTCTGCTATGACACAGAACGCCTGACGGCATGATCAACCATGTATCACCAGTTACCGCGTAACCAGTGATCCCTTGATGACATGAGGAAGAAGCTGCAGCGAAATATGATAATCATCCTGACGGAAATTTGAGATTAGACTCTTCACCGGTTACCGTGTGACCAATTTCCCAGCAGAGTTGTCGTGCAACTGTCATGTTCAGTTTCGAATATGTTCCTACCAATCAAAGTATCATTTACCTGTGAGGTTGGCCAATCGCTAGTTACCGTGTAATCGGTGATCCCTCGATGATTTGAGGATGCAATGATATCAGATAAATCAGAGAATCATCCTGACGGAGGTTCAGATCAGTATTTTCCAGCTAGTTGCCGTGCAGCTATGATTTCAGCTTTCGAAGATTTGTCTCCATCAGAGTACCGTGTACTTGTGCAGTTGAAAATTTTTTGGGTTCTCTTTGGTATTCAACCGCCTTTTACCTTGATTGTCTGAGAGCCGTTTGCTTCTCACCCAGTCAGATCCAATCCGTTTGAATAGGGGCAGCTGTTGCACCCCAAAATTTGACCAACTACTTATCGCAATTTGGCTCATGTTTCGACTCATTTCATTTGCATACCGCGTACATTGCATTTTTTCAGTCAGATTGACTTTATCGGGATTACAGCCCTCTGATCACGCTTCAGGAATTTTAGGCCAATACGAGGACGTATTTTGAGAATTGGTGCTCGTTCCCTGTGTTTTCAGCTCTCGCTGTTGTTTTTGAGGGCATCTCGGTGTCCGGTTTTTACCGTTTATTTCGGTATAGTCGCGTATTTGTGTTTTAACCGATTTAATCGGCTTCCTCGCATTTTTTAGATTTTTCTCTTTATTTTCTAGAATTTTTTTAATGGATTTAATTGATTTTTCTAGATATTAAATAGATTTTTTTAATAGCTTTAATAGAATAAATGTTTTTTAGAATTTTAAAATAGATATTAAATGTTTTAAAATAGTTTTTAGTTTTAATTTCTTTTTTAGGAATTACTTTAATCATTTTTAGAGATTAATTGGTTTAATAGAGTTTAAATCATTTGTTTTTTAGATTAATTTCTTCTTAGAGTAAACTAGATATTAATCAGCATTTTAGGAGGTTTAATTAGATTGATAACTTTAATTAAGTCATTAGGTTAATCCTTTTTTAATTAGGACATTGATTAGTTTTAATTAGGATTAATAGGGTAGTTAATCAGCATTAATTAAGTCTTTAAGTCATTTTCGTTTAGCTTAATAGGGTAATTAAGTGCAATCAAAGTCCTTAATCAGAGTAATCAATTCTCGGTGGGCCAGATGCCCACGTTTCTGAGGCCCACAAGTCCAACTATGCCACTTGTCATGCATGTAGGGTCCCACGAGTTTCTTCCTCTCTTGGCCACATCGCTCTCCACACATTCTGCATGCACTCATTATCAGCCACCTCACTCTGCATGCATGGCCACGTGTCTCTCTATCACCCTGCCACCACCACACGTATCTACCTCCCTTTCCGCCACGTGTCCCAGCCGTCTCCCTTGCCGCCGGCCATGCAAACGGCCGGAGTTCCCACCAGAGAAATCAAATCCGGCCAAGAATCCCCCATAACCGTCGCCTGAATCAACAACCGTCGCCGGAATCTTCAAGAACTCACCGTGTTCTTCATCCTATCTTCATGATTCTTCAGAAAACCACCATATTCATCATCCCGTTCATCACCTTCCTATTGATCTCTTCGCCGGAAAACCACAAATCTCCATTGTGGATCTTCATCCCACTCACCAGCCTTCACCAGATCTTCCATGATCTTCATCGTTCTGCACTTGTGTTCCGCAAATCACCAGAAACTCATCAGGTTCATGTCAAGTTTTCCAGATCCGCTCAGACCTTTGTCAAGATTCATTAACCTCCATCAAGATTTGTAAACACGTTCAAACCCTTCAAAGATTCATACGAATCTTCATCTTCATCCAACGCCGTTTTCAGATTTTCACCCCGGTTCATCAGTTGTTCATCAGCAAACACGAATGGACTCACAAATCTTCAGCGCCAATGATTCTCATAGTTGCTTCAGCATGGATTCAACTACGTTTTGGACCTTCAACCGTGTTCTAGAAGCCCTTCATCATTTTCATCCTGACCTTCATCAAGATTCTCCAGAATCTCCAATTTCACAAGATCTCCCAGATCTTCGTACCAACTTCTCCAGAAAGTTCAGAGATCCAGCAAATCTTCATACGAAGTTCATCTGGTCATTAATAATTTTCCGGAAACTCCAATGTCTCTTCGAATCTCACCGGAGGTTCATCCGTCTTCATCATTTCTTCAAGACTTCTTCTGATCAGCAATATCGAAACGCCTCAACGAACTTCGCAAGGACGTCAGAAATGCTCAACGAAAAACCTCCCTTAAACATGCAACAGCTAAGCCTCTTCTTCACTCTCCATTGTTGTCCCTCGTAACTCAGTGATGGCGACGAGAGAGAGTTGGAGCGGGGAAAGGGCCAAGATAAGATGGAAGTGGAAGAAGACGGCGGCAGAGTGAGATACAAAGTGAATTAGGGTTTTTGGCCTGAAGGTTTGAGGAAGATGAAGGGGGACTCCTAAGTGGGTCTTTGGGCTTTGGCCCGTTCCTTTTTTCGGATTCCAACCCCTAATTCCTCACTGCACCCTCCGTTTTTTTTCATTATTGTTTTGTTTGCTAATTGGGTTAAGCCCAACTGAATCATTGTATTGTTTGCTGGATATGCACCCCTATTACTGTGTTGTACCCCCTGCTCCCATTTTCATTTTTCTTTCATTTTCTGTAAAAGAATTTTTGTATTGTAATTTCTTTAAAATATAGGAAATATTATTTTCTTTTAGGAATTATGATATTTTCCTTTTTTAGAATTTTAGAGTGAGATATTAAATATAAAAAATAGTATATAGATTTTATATTCTAGTTTTTAGGATATATTAATTGTTACATAGCAGTTTGATATTTTCTTTAGAATATTTTCTATTAGAATTTAATTGCCGTATTTTAGGAGTAACCTATTATTTCCATTTTGTGATTGGATTTCTCTCCTATTTTCGTTTCTCATCTGATTTTATCTTCGATTTTATTTTTGGCTGGCCGTGTGACATGATTCAATTGGAGAATAATTTTCGATATCATTTCTCTATCTTGTCTTTGACACGGACATCAATACGCTACCTCTTAGAGTTCGATTTCTCGTATAAGTCGAACCATGACGGTCTAAGCGTTACATTGTTCTTGGTTCGAGCGTCCTCATCAAGGATCCAGAGAGGAGAAGATTGGAATGGAGCTTGCGCGCATGTCAGGAGCCAACGGAGCCGCTTCGTTCATCATCATCATCATCTTATTCAAGTCTTCAGGCAACCGTCGAGTGTTGTGAGCCGCATCGTTAGATACGCAGGAAATGACAGTTGAGGAGTTTCTTCTCAATCGTCTAGGATGTCTAGTATGGTACCCTTTGGGTGACATGCGACGCATTCGCTCCTACGTCTTAGGTTCTTGCATGTGTGTCTTGAGTTCCTTCCCATTTAGGCGTAGGCCTGCTTCCTCTTTGTTCTCGCCCCCATGCGATCGAAACCCTTTTCTCTCGCGTTCAGGCGATTGAGACCCCTTCTCTTTCCCATCGAACTACGTTTGCTCTGATCTCTCATACCAGACGAGAGTACGTAGGCATAGGATGCGATATCCTAGCGAGCTCCCTTTTACCTTCTTCCCGTTTCCCCGTTTGCTGTAGTAGGTCGAACTACAGCTGCTCTGATTTCTCATACCGAATGAGAATATGTAAGCATAGGATGCGATATCCTAGCGAGCACACTAACAACTAACTTCTCTGTTCTCTCGCTGCCATGCGATCGAGACTTTCCCGCTGACGACTGATGTTTCCCTTTCTCTTGCCCTTGTGCATTTGAGACCAGACCGTAGTTTTAGTTCCCGTAGGTCCCCGCACCTTTCAGACCAACTTGATCTCTCACCCCCGAGTGACCGAGAACACCTTTGTTTACCCGTAGTTAGCCTGAACTACGGCATGCTCTGACTTTCTCTGACGAGAATACGTAGGCACAAGACGCGACGTCTTGGCGAGCAAACTTCCCCTGTAGTTTCCCGAACTACGATGACTTTGATTTCTCTTTCTCTGATGAGAATACGTAGGCATAGAGTGCGACGCTCTATCGAGTCAGTTTCTTTCCGTTTAGATTTAGCAGCCGTAGATAGATTGTTTTGCATCCTTTAGACAAACCAAGCAAGCTGGATCCCATCGAGTACGATGGACGTGAGGGGTGCTAATACCTTCCCCTTGCGTAACCGACTCCCGAACCCAGACAATGGTTGCGATGACCTTGTCTTATACCTTTTCGTCAGGTTTTTTCCGATCGTTTCCTTTCCCGTTCTGAGGGATAAATAACGAAAGGTGGCGACTCTTCTGTTTTGCCGGCACCTTATTTTCGCAGTAGCGACAATATGTTGCAGTTTATTATTAGAGACACTATTGATTTTAATGAGTCTTCTCTTTTATTTATTTATTTTTCAAAGACTTGGATTATATTACTTATATCTCAACATACCCCATATAATTCAAGTTGTCGAACAAACGCTAATTATAGCCGATCTGAACTATTCCTAATTTCTTTCTCAAATTCAGGAATCCGTTGATCTTCAATTCTTTAGTGAAATGTTAACCAGATGTGCTTCACTTGAGCAATGTATTTCTTCAAGTTCACCTCGATTTACCTTCTCCCTTAAGAAATGAAATCTAGCTTCGATGTACTTACTCCTTCCATGCAAAACTGGATTATTCGCAAGATATATGGCTGACTTGTTGTCGATCTCTAGCATCAGAGACTTCTTCACTTCAACCTCAATCTCTTCCAGCACAGATCTGATCCAGATTGCTTAAAACTCAACATAGGATCCTACTATATGTTCAACCTCACATGATGACAATGCCACTGCATGTTGCTTTCTCGAGCACCATGAGATTGGGGCACCAAATACTTAAAAGAAATAACCAGTTATACTTCTTCGGTCTTCCTTATCTCCATAAATCAACGTCTGAATTCCATAGTTTATCGACCCTTTTAAGTATCTCAGGATTCTTTTTGCAGCCTTCATGTGTGACACCCTTGGTTCACTTATGTATCTGATCACTATTTTGACTGAGAAACTGTTAGATGCCCAATTGTGCTTATTGGAGCTATCAAATATGGACATCTTTCACTTCTTTTTATGCTGAAAACGTATTTATTAAGCCTTGCTTCTGTTAATGTGCATCATTGTGTCAAATACTTTTGGTCCTTTTGATTTGTGTGATATTGTGCAGGATTTAAGTGTGAAAGAGCATTATTGAAGGCACAAGGAAATTGGCAAAGGAATCAAGCAAAGAGCATAACAAAAGTTGGTTCGCTCAGCGAGCACTTGGCGAATGAGTAGCGAACGTTCGCTACAGCCTCGCCTAGCGAGCACGTAGCGAACAGCTCCAGACTTGGGCAGAATGGTTTTCAACATCAATCTTGGTCAGCGAGCAAGTGGCGAAGAGGCTCGCTAGGCGAGCTCCCAGCGAGCACCTAGCGAAGCATAACAGAATGTCCCAGGGACCCTTCGCTGGCTCATTCGCTGCAGCGAGCACCTAGTGAAGCATAACAGAATGGATCTTGCAGACCTCGCTGGCAGGTTCGCTAGGCAAGGCTGTAGCGAGCGTTCGCCAGCAGCTCGCCTAGCGAGTGAGTAGCGAGCGTGCCCAGATTTGTCACTTACTATAAGTAGCTTGGGCCACTTTTTGGAGAATATCTTCTTTTTCACTTTTACATTTGTTTGGCTGCAAGAAAGGGTTTTGTGACCTAAAAACCTATTTTGGCTTATTTTCCTTCATCTCTTAACATAATCAAACAACAACAAGGTGGATCATCATCAAAGTTGGATCATTCAACTTGGATGTTTATCAACCGACTTTAAAACTTCTTTTGCAAGCTACCATGAGAATGTGTAGCTAAGTTCATCTTGTTGTCAAAGATAGATGTAGGTAATCATTGAACTTTGCATTTGTATGGAGATTTTCATTTGTAAACTATTGAATGATTAATGTATGGTGAAAACTTTGTTTTATTCATAATCTTTTGTGTTGGTTAATGATTGAGAATATTTACCAACTCTTGACCTAGGTTTTCACCCATCTCTTTTCTTGAGCTAGAAATAGTCTTGAATGATTTTGTTCACTTAAAATGTTGAACTTTAAAGTTGTCATTTTGATAGATTGTGTGAGAGATCAACAATGGATTAAAATGATAAACTTCACAATATGAGTTAGAGATAATCATATTGAGAGGATATTGTGAATGCATTGATCATTTGAAAGAGTTTATTAAATGTTGATCAGAAGAATACATGCAAAGTGATTACCGAACCCTAACTTTGACAATCTTTATTCAAACCGTTAAAACCTAACTTTTATCGCATTTATTCCTTTCATGCAAAACACTTTTTACCTTAAACACAAACTCTTGGATACCATTAAACTATAAATTTAACAACTGTTGAACGGCGGCAAAAATCTTATTATTCCCTGTGGAGACGATAATACAAACCCGACACTCAACCACTGTTCTAACAAAATGGCGCCGTTGCCGGGGAATAAAAATTGATATTGCTAGCATCGCAATAGTTGCCGAATTTTTAGTTTCGAAATTTTTTTACTTGTGCTTGTAATTTGTTTGGTTAGTGTGCAGCCCTTGTTTATGCGAGGACAGATTCCTGAGGACCAAATTCTTTTTGATCCTGAGATCGAAAGAACTGCAAGGAGACTGAACAGTAAAGCAAGACGCAGGAGGCAACAAGCCAGGCAAATACAAAATCAAGGAGAAAGTTCTTCGACTACCACATCACCACAACATTTCACACCAATCATGGCAGAACCACCACCCCTCCACCAGTTTCTACTCCATGCACAAACAGTCCCAGACATACAGCTCAGTTTGCACGTAATCTCCAAAATGGAAGACAAGCGGAGATGAAAGGGGGAATCCTAGCTCTTTTCTATCAAAATCCTTTCACGGGATTAGACCATGAGGATCCGTTTACTCATCTTACAAAATTTTATGAGATTGCGGGTGCAACTGGAGCTACCGAAGCTGACGAAGAGTCATTGTTTAGGAGACTATTCCCGCATTCCTTAATTGGGAAAGCGAAGGAGTGGTATCTTGACCAATCGACAACAGTCATGACCGATTGGAATCTTTTAGAAGAAAAGTTTCTTGAACGGTTCTTTCCACATAACCGGTTCATGGAGGCTAAAACTGCAATTGCGGTATTTTCTCAAGGAGCTAGTGAATCACTCAATGAAGCTTGGGAGCGTTATAAATCTATGTTGAGAAAATGCAAGGGACATGGTTTCGATGAGCTCACTCAAATTCATATTTTCCGCAATGGACTCCTTTCAGTTCATAAGACTTTATTGGATGCTACGGCGGGAGGTTCTTTAATGTCAAAAAGCGCCGAAGATGCAACTGCTATCATTGATAAAAGGGCACTTAATGATCACCAAGGGAACCACAACCGAGGGGTAGCTCAAAGAAAGCCGGGTGTGCTTGAGTTAAGAACAAATGATGCTATACTTGCGCAAAACAAGCTCATCTCACAACAAGTGGAACTTTTAACTCAACAAATCAAGGAGCTAAAAGAACCATCAAAAGCTAAACAAATAGCTTGTTGCGAGCTTTGTAAAGGCGAACATGATACTGGATTTTGTCCGCCTCCCGGATTCGAAGAAGTGAACTACATGGCTAACCAGAGAGATTACCAACAAAGGCAACCACAACAACAACCATACCATCATCCTCAACAACAGCAACAACAAAACTATCAAGGATACCAACCTAGAGGTAACTACCACAATAACCAAGGTTATGGGGGAGGAAACTCTAACCGTCAAAATCCGTATGTACCTCAACAACCGCCGGTTGCGACTTCTAAGCTAGAAGATACATTGACGCAATTCATGCAAATGTCTATGGTGAACCAAAAAAGTAATGATGCGGCTATAAAAAATCTAGAGACTCAAGTTGGTCAACTCGCTAAGCAATTAACGGAACAACAAGCCGGACCATCTTTCTCGGCAAATACGCAAACAAATCCGAAGGAGCATTGTAAGGCTATAAGGACGAGAAGTGGGAGGGAGTTGATTGACGAGAGTGAAAAAAAAGAGGTAGAGAAAAAAATTGATGATAAACTTGATGGTGAAGTTGGAGAATGGAGTGAGGAGGAAGTAGAAAATGAAGAAAAACATGGTGAAGTTGAAAAAGACATAGTGGTTGGAGTTGGAAAAAAAAAATGGTGAAGTTGAAAATAATGAAAATGATAAAGAAAAAGTGGATGAAGTGAAAAAGAAAAGAGAAAGGAATCCAAGAGCATCTAGAAGCAAGGAGATGGTGAGCACCCCTCCGGTTCAAAATTTGCCTTACCCGCACGCTCCATCTAGGAGAGAAAATGAACGGCATTACGCACGGTTCATGGACATTTTTAAACAATTACAAATCAATATTCCGTTCGCCGAAGCTTTGGAACAAATGCCGAAGTACGCCAAATTCATGAAGGACATACTTACAATGAAGCGGAGGTACACGGAACCGGAAACAATAGTACTCGACGCAAGTTGTAACGCTATCATCCAACATACTCTACTAAGAAAGGAAGTTGATCCGGGGAGAGTTACATTGCCGGTTACCATTGGTGACGTTTATGTTGGAAAAGGATTGATTGATTTGGGGTCAAGCATAAATCTTATCCCGTTGTCTATCGTGAAAAAGCTTGGCAACATTGAGATCAAGTCCATCCGAATGACGTTACAATTAGCCGATAAGTCTACTACTCATCCTCATGGAGTAGCTCAAGACGTGTTGGTTAAAGTGGACAAGTTTTTCTTCCCGGTGGATTTTATTGTGATTGATATGGAGGAAGATGATGATGCGCCTTTGATTCTTGGAAGGCCTTTCATGAAAACCGCTCGAATGATGATTGATGTGGATGACGGTTTGATGAAGGTAAGAGTTCAAAACGAAGAGGTCACTTTTGACCTTTTTGAAGCAATGAAGCATTCAAAGGACAAGCATGATAGTTTCCGAGTTGACGTAATCGAGGAAGCTTCCTTTGAAGTTGCAAAGCATGTTAATGACATAACCCACATGGAGCTAGCCCTTAATAACTCCTTTGAAGTCTTCACTCTTGAAGAAGAGGAAGCTCTAGATGAATGCTTGAGAGAGCTTGATAGTCTTAAGGATTTGCAACCGTGGGAAGTAGAGGAAGAAGTCTTAAAAAAAGAGGTCAATGAAGAAAAGCCAAGCATTGAATTAAAAGATTTACCCAACAATTTGAAATATGCATTTTTGGATGAAGCCGAGGAGAAGCCGGTTATCATTAGCAATCTCTTGTCAAAAAATGAAGAATCTCTTTTAATTGATGTGTTGAAGAAAAATCAAGAAGCAATGGGATGGACTCTTTCCGACCTAAAAGGAATTAGTCCTTCTTATTGTATGCACAAGATCTTAATGGAGGAGGATTTCAAGCCGGTAGCTCAACCGCAACGCCGTTTGAATCCAACAATGAAAGAGGTTGTGAGAAAAGAAGTTGTAAACTTTTGGATGCG
The DNA here is from genome assembly GCA_963859935.3 of Lathyrus sativus. NCBI lineage: Eukaryota > Viridiplantae > Streptophyta > Magnoliopsida > Fabales > Fabaceae > Lathyrus > Lathyrus sativus. The sequence goes on along the minus strand of OZ012740.1, from coordinate 52,428,007 downwards.
GGAATGATCTACCCTATCTTGGATAGCCCTTGAGTAAGTCCGGTGCATGTGGTTCCTAAGAAGGGGGCATTACCGTTATTCGCAATGAGAACAATGAGTTGATTCCTACTAAGGTAGCAACGGGGTGGAGGATGTGCATAGACTATAGGCGGTTAAATACCGCAACTCGGAAGGACCATTTCCCACTTCCGTTCATGGATCAAATGCTTGAAAGACTCTCAGGATAAGAATTTTATTGTTTTCTTGACGGCTATTCCGGGTACAACCAAATTGCAGTTGACCCGACCGATCACGAAAAGACGGCTTTTACATGTCCATTTGGAATCTTCGCTTACCGCAAAATGCCCTTTGGGTTATGTAATGCGCCGACAACTTTCCAAAGGTGTATGCAAGCCATTTTTGCCAACCTTATAGAGAAAACAATGGAGGTTTTTATGGATGACTTTTCGGTGTTTGGGGGATCTTTTGGTTTATGTTTGGAAAATTTGACGACGGTACTTGAAAGGTGTGTGAAAACAAACTTGGTGTTGAATTGGGAGAAATGCCATTTTATGGTGACAGAGGGGATTGTTCTCGGCCACAAGGTCTCGTCACAAGGACTCGAAGTGGATCGTGCTAAAGTTGAGGTGATAGAGAAGTTGCCTCCTCCGGCGAACTTAAAGGGAATCAAAAGTTTTCTTGGGCATGCCGGTTTCTACCGACGATTCATCAAAGACTTCTCAAAGGTGGCTAGACCTTTGAGTAATTTGCTTGCTAAAGATCAGGTATTTCTCCTAACTGATGATTGTTTAAAAGCTTTTGAGACATTGAAAGAGAAGTTGGTCACCGCTCCTGTCATAGTCGCTCCAAATTGGAATTTGAATTTTGAGCTAATGTGTGATGCGAGTGACTATGCAATTGGAGCGGTGCTTGGCCAACGAAAATAATTTTTTTTTCATACCATACACTATGCGAGCAAAGTCCTTAATGAGGCACAAGTTAATTATGCCACTACTGAAAAAGAATTGCTCGCAATAGTGTATGCACTTGAGAAATTTCGTTCATATCTCATTGGCTCAAAAGTTATTGTCTACACCGACCATGCGGCGATTAAATATTTGCTAACCAAGCCAGATTCTAAGCAAAGGCTTATCCGGTGGATCCTTTTGTTGCAAGAATTCGATGTTGAGATTAAAGACAAAAAAGGATCCGAAAATGTGGTAGCAGATCATTTATCTCGCCTTGTCAATGATGAGGTGACCGCCTTAGAAAAAGACATCCGAGAAGAGTTTCCTGATGAAAAGCTTTTTAAAGTGCAAGTGAGGCCGTGGTTTGCGGATTTTGCAAACCACAAGGCGAGCGATTTTGTGCCGCACGACCTAACTCCTAATCAAAAGAGGAAATTCATTTCGGATGCCAAATACTATGTGTGGGATGATCCTTATTTATTTAAGTTGGGCGGTGATAATTTATTGAGAAGATGTGTTACGGGCGATGAGGCCCAAAGTATTTTATGGCACTATCACAACTCGCCTTATGGTGGTCATTTCAATGGGGCTAGAACGGCGAATAAAGTCCTTCAATCGGGATTTTATTGGCCTTCTATTTTTAAAGACGCAAATGCCCATGCGCAAAATTGTGACAGTTGTCAAAGGAGTGGTGGAATAGGAAAGAGAGACGAAATGCCTCTTCAAAATATTCAAGAGGTAGAATTATTTGATTGTTGGGGCATTGACTTTGTCGGACCATTTCCACCGTCTTTTGGAAATGAGTATTTGTTGGTAGCAGTTAACTATGTGTCGAAGTGGGTTGAGGCGATTGCCTCACCAAGAGCGGATGCTAAAACGGTAATAAGCTTTTTAAAAAGAAATATTTTTTCCCGTTTTGGAACCCCTCGAGTGTTGATTAGTGACGGAGGTTCACACTTTTGCAATGCGCCACTTGAAAAAGTTTTGCAACATTATGGTGTAACGCATAAAGCGACCACTCCGTACCACCCACAGGCGAATGGTCAAGCCGAGTTCTCGAATATAGAGATCAAAAGGATTTTGGAAAAAACTGTGTCTAGCTCGAGGAAGGATTGGTCTCAAAAGTTAGACGAAGCTTTATGGGCATATCGCACGACCTATAAAGCTCCGATTGGGCTAACTCCATTCCAATTGGTTTTTGGTAAAACTTGCCATTTACCGGTTGAGATGGAGCACAAGGCCTTGTGGGCGTTAAAATTTTTAAACTTTGATCAAGAGTTAGCCGGTGACAAGAGAAAAGTGCAACTTCTTGAGTTGGAAGAAATGTGCAATGCCACATACCACTCAAGTTGGTTGTACAAGGAAAAAGTGAAGGAGTACCACGACAAAAAGCTCCGCAAGAAAGAATTTGCGTCGGGGCAGCTTGTGCTTTTGTTTAACTCTAGGTTGAGGTTATTCCCTGGAAAATTAAAATCCAAGTGGTCTGGTCCGTTCCGTGTCAAAGAAGTGAAACCTTTCGGAGCTGTGGTAATTGAGGACATGAATGGGAAAGACAACTGGACTGTGAATGGTCAGCGCCTAAAGATTTACCTCGGCGGGCATGTGCACCGAGGAAGCTGTGCGATTCTCCTTGATGTTCCAGCTTGAACATCATGGACCGTCGAGCTTATCCGACGTTAAACAAGCGCTGGTTGAGAGGCACCTCAACATTGTAAGTTTTTTTTTATGTTATGTTTTCTAATGTGTTATGTGGGAATTTATATTGAATTATGCTTGAATTGGGATCTGCCTGCTGTGCTTAATATTTTTAAAAAATATGTCATGCTCGCTAGCTTCTCGCTAGGCGAGCATGCAGCGAGCATTTGCTAGCTACTCGCTAGGCGAGCACTCAGCGAGCGTTCGCTAGCTTCTCACTAGGCGAACCTCGCGAACCAGGCAATTCTGGTTTATGTGGTGGGCCACTTATTGGGCCCAAATGTTTGTTAGTTGTTTCTATTTTATTCCCCCGTCCCTTGCTCACTCTCACACTCACTTTCACTCTCACATATCCTATTCTAAGCTAACTTTTGTTCCTAATCTTGAAACCCTAATTGTGCTTCAGATCATCTACACTACTGCACCAGGTTTGACTTGTTCCTCATCTCTTTACTTTCTCTATTTTTATTATTATTATTTTTTTGAATTGAGGGATTAGGATTATTTTGTGCATGTTAGGGTTTGAGATATATTGAGTTTCATGTGGTTTTAGAACAAACCTTAGCATAGTACACGTTTGGTATCTGGTGTTTAGATTTGTGCAATGTCCGTTAGTGGTTTCTGATACCAGCAGTCGCTGTTCTGAAATTTCGCAGCGATTCGCTAGGAGTTCGCTAGGCGAGCTCGTAGCGAGCATTCGCTGGCATCTCGCTAAGCGAAGCCGTAGCGAACGTAGCAGACTCTGTTTTGTCTATTCTATGCTGCTTACTAACGTTTTACTATGCTGTTGTTTCTCTGATGTTATGAATGCAGATGGCCTCAGGTAATTTCGGGAAAAAGCGAAAGGTGGGATCCACCTCTAGGATGGTTCCTATCCAGTTCGACACGGACAAATTTGTGGGGGCAAAGCAACCTGCCCGGTACCAGGCGCTACAAAAGCGAAAAATTTTGCCGGAGAGAAGGTTCATGATTGACTCTGAGGGAGAATACCGCAACTTTGCAGGGTTGATTGATACAAAAAAAATGGGGCATGTTGACGTCCCCTGTGGAGAGCTACAGTTTGGAGGTGGTGCGCGAGTTCTACGCGAACGCGCTATCTGACGATGATGAACCGTTCACCTGGTCTTCAAGGGTGTTCGGCCGTCAGATTGCTTTTGATAGGAACGCCATCAACCATATTCTTGGAGAACCCCTCCACTTGGGTCCTAATGAACTGGATGCGTATTCAAAGACTCTGAGGTTGCATCCGAAGATTGATGTCAGCTGCTCTCTTACTGCAAGGCAGAACTGTTGAGAGGAATCACTCTGGTGAAGCTATTAGGTTTAAAAGGGAAGACATGACACCTATGGCTCAGTTGATTTTGATGTTGGTTGTGTCCAAAATTAAGCTGAAGTCGCACACGTCCACCGTGCCGATCCCAGTGGCACGGCTTGTTCACGCTATTTTAACTAATGTGCAAATTGATGTGGCTGGTCTTATTGCACGAGAATTGAAGTCTGTCATTGAAAGCGGGCTTAAGTCAGGGGCGCGGGCTAATTGCCCCCTGGCTTTTCCCTGCCTCATTATGGCATTATGTGCACAAACCAGGCTGAAACTTCCCTCCAGAAGTTTGGTCAAGATACCAGCTGCAATGGATGATAGCTACGTGAATAAGTACTGTAGGCCAAGAGTTGATAGGAGTGGTTCATTTGCTGACGGTGCCAGGACTATTGATGGTTCTGGTGGTTCATCTCGAGGTTTTGATCCTTTCCAGCGAGCAGTATGCAACTACAATTGGGATTGGATGGACGCGACTCAGCACGCAATGGTGGACTTACATGATTCGATGCAGGTCTTGCAGTTGCAAAACCGTGATCCTACTTCAGAGCAGTCTATTATGACGCGTGAGCAGTTCATGCAGCACGCGAGCTGGCCTGTGGACAAGCCTGTTTTCTCTGAGGGGGCAGGTGCGGATGCAGATGATGATGATGAAGAGGTTGAAGGTGAAGAAGATTTTGATGAGGAGGGCACTTCGGAGTATGAGTCTGAGGACAGAGAGGAGTGATGTGATCTGTGATTTGTTCTGTTTTCTGTTTTAGTGTGTTTTGATGTTGACTTGTACTATTGGGGTGTTTTGTCCCCCACGCACATTGTTATTTCTTTAAGTTCTTTAATTTCAGTACTGTTGATTTTAAATTATTTTGGTTCAATAATTTTTTGTGATTGATTTTTTTTGTCCAAACCTTCTAGATTGGTTGCTCTCTTGAAAGAAGTATCCAATGAAGGTGCATCCGAGCTTGGATGGCGATGATAAAATTAAATAAGTGATGAAAGCTAAGGTACACTGTTACCTTCGGTTAGAACTGTATAATGCTTGCGGAACTTTCACTTCCTTTTGTGATAAAATATTTTTCGATTGCAACTTAATTGATTGAATGATTCACTTAGGACTTTTAAACCATCAATTGTGAGGAAACCTCCATTATGTACTTAAATGCTGGATTCTGATAAATTGTGTTGATTCATTTTATTCATGCGTTGTCTTTTATTATTATGAATTGTGGAAGTAGTTGATATGATCAAGGCACTTGTTTCTCTCGAGCATAACCATTTCCAAAGATAAAGATACCCGTGAGCAGAGAGAGTATTTGTAAACCAATTTTGAGCCTTAAACAGTTGAATCCTTGCTTGGAATAAAGCGAGTGTCAAAAATCTTTTTCTTGAAACCTTGGAAATTTGGATTAATTGCTCTTCTGATGCAAAAAGAAAAGAAAAGGGCATTCATTTAGGGGAAAAGAAAAGACAAGTTGGGGAGAACAAATTTGTAAAGAGTAATTGGTCACAACTCTTGTTAAACTAGTAAGCATATATCTAAAAAAAGAAAAAAAAAAAGAAGAGAAGAAGAGAAACACTCATTTTTTGTGATTATGGTGTAGAAAAACAAGAAAACAAATGCTTGCTTGGTAGAAAAAGTGTGAAAAACAAAAGGGAGTTGTGAAGGGTTCAAATAAGGAATTGGTGGAACAAAGTTGAAGAGGTGTAAATAATTGTATAGTGAATGTCTCTTTTGCATCGGAAACTTCGTTCAAAGGCCTTAGATATGTCCCTTGTTTGTTAACTCGACCAAGCTATAACCGGAAAAGACCTTAGTGATCTTCGTGCTTCCACAGTTTCATGTAGAATTGTTAGACAATGTATGAATAGAGTTGATTTTGACATTGTTTATTGGAGAGTGAAAATTCCCCTGCACTTTCATGCGCGACATTTTCTTCAATCCTTTTTCGAAGAGGAGAGTTAGGGTGATTCGTTCATGATATCATTGTTGTGATTTGATGAATGTTTAGTATTGCTTAAAAGTTTTAGTTCTGGAAGCATTGTTTTGTTTCTAACCATTGGAAACATGTGTCTGGTCAAGTCACTTGCAATTTGAGCCATATGATCCGATCTCGGAAAAACCTGACTCTTTAAGCAAATCTTCTTGGTTACTCGAGAGGCATACTTTTCTTGAGGGAAAGCATGATTCTAGTTGGGGAGAGTTGTTAGATGCCCAATTGTGCTTATTGGAGCTATCAAATACGGACATCTTTCACTTCTTTTTATGCCGAAAACGTATTTATTAAGCCTTGCTTCTGTTAATGTGCATCATTGTGTCAAATGCTTTTGGTCCTTTTGATTTGTGTGATATTGTGCAGGATTTAAGTGTGAAAGAGCATTATTGAAGGCACAAGGAAATTGGCAAAGGAATCAAGCAAAGAGCATAACAAAAGTTGGTTCGCTCAGCGAGCACTTGGCAAATGAGTAGCGAACGTTCGCTACAGCCTCGCCTAGCGAGCACGTAGCGAACAGCTCCAGACTTGGGCAGAATGGTTTTCAACATCAATCTTGGTCAGCGAGCAAGTGGCGAAGAGGCTCGCTAGGCGAGCTCCCAGCGAGCACCTAGTGAAGCATAACAGAATGTCCCAGGCATCCTTCGCTGGCTCATTCGCTGCAGCGAGCACCTAGCGAAGCATAACAGAATGGATCTTGCAGACCTTGTTGGCAGGTTCGCTAGGCGAGGCTGTAGCGAGCGTTCGCCAGCAGCTCGCCTAGCGAGTGAGTAGCGAGCGTGCCCAGATTTGTCACTTACTATAAGTAGCTTGGGCCACTTTTTGGAGAATATCTTCTTTTTCACTTTTACATTTGTTTGGCTGCAAGAAAGGGTTTTGTGACCGAAAAACCTATTTTGGCTTATTTTCCTTCATCTCTTAACATAATCAAACAACAACAAGGTGGATCATCATCAAAGTTGGATCATTCGACTTGGATGTTCATCAACCGACTTTAAAACTTCTTTTGCAAGCTACCATGAGAATGTGTAGCTAAGTTCATCTTGTTGTCAAAGATAGATGTAGGTAATCATTGAACTTTGCATTTGTATGGATGATTTTCATTTGTAAACTATTGAATGATTAATGTATGGTGAAAACTTTGTTTTATTCATAATCTTTTGTGTTGGTTAATGATTGAGAAATATTTACCAACTCTTGACCTAGGTTTTCACCCATCTCTTTTCTTGAGCTAGAAATAGTCTTGAATGATTTTGTTCACTTAAAATGTTGAACTTTAAAGTTGTCATTTTGATAGATTGTGTGAGAGATCAACAATGGATTAAAATGATAAACTTCACAATATGAGTTAGAGATAATCATATTGAGAGGATATTGTGAATGCATTGATCATTTGAAAGAGTTTATTAAATGTTGATCAGAAGTATACATGCAAAGTGATTACCGAACCCTAACTTTGACAATCTTTATTCAAACCGTTAAAACCTAACTTTTATCGCATTTATTCCTTTCATGCAAAACACTTTTTACCTTAAATACAAACTCTTGGATACCATTAAACCATAAATTTAACAACTGTTGAACAGCGGCAAAAATCTTATTATTCCCTGTGGAGACGATAATACAAACCCGACACTCAACCACTATTCTAACAAAATGAAACGTATATTAAGTCTAGTGTTACACACATATATCAGAGATCCGAAAACTTGTTTGAACAAAGTTACATCGACTTTGTCTCTTTCTCCATGTTTCTCCAACTTCAAATTTGATTTGACAAGCGAAGATACATGAGTCAAATCATCCATCCTAAATTTCTTGAGTTTCTATTTGACATATTTTATTTGATGTAGCATCATACCTTGCTTCGACATTTGAAATTCCATGCCTAGGAAATAAGACAAGTTTCCCAAATATGACATTTCAAATGAGTCAATATGAAATATTGAGTTTATTTTTCAAATTAAAAAATATTTTCATCCCTTGGGTAAAAGTGATGTGTTACTAGATACCGCTCACTGCTTATAATATTAAATATTGTTAGTTCTGCGATTGGCAACAATTTTGGTAAAACTTGGTGTTATCACAAGATGTCTTATATGATGTCTTCACATGTCATCTTAACATTCTGCAGGTGGTTCTTTTTGTTGTTGCAGGGTTTAGTTCATGATGTCAAGTATGATGTCCTGACATATGTTTACAGAATATTCAGTCAGAATGTTATGTTTTGTCTGTTGCGTTTTTTCTGCAATCTTTTGTGTGCCTCTGCTAAGTTATTGCTTGCGCAAATCAAGGTGTGACTTTATTTGAAGCAAATATATTTTGTTTCCTTTTGAAGAATGGTTTGTTGCTATTTTTGTGCAAAAAGATATGGAGAATAATTAGATTTAATTATGGATTACTTTTTTCCAAGCCCATGAAGAGTGGTTTCTATTTAAAGACGTGCTAACCCTACATGCAAGGGATAGAGAAGATTTTGAGAAAGATGTATTTTGTCTTTTGTTAGGGTTTGAGTCTTTTTTTAATTGTTTTCTTGTGAGTCATTCATTCATCACTTTGATATGTGAATTGGACTGAGTTTTTTGAGTTATAAGTTATCCACACTAAGCTTTTAAGCACGAGTGCATTGTTCTTGATTAAAGCTTTTAAGCAAGACCAAGTGTTGTTCTTGAAGTGTGTCTTCTACTTTTTTATCTTCTGTTTTTATCACTGCATGTGATTGAGGGGGAGTGAGAGGTGTCTCATATTTGAGAGTGTCTTAGATAGAAGTTACACTGGTAGAGATTAGGTGCGAAGATTGTAAACTAGAGAGAGTTTGCCGAGAGTCTTCAAACTAATTCTGTTTAGTGGATTTCCTTTATGGCTTGGTAGCCTTTAGACGTAGGTGTGTTTGCACCGAACTGGGTTAATAATTGCTTGTTTCTCTTTATAATTGTTAATTGTATCTAATCTTGTTCATACATTGGTAATTGTTCAGATATTAGTATCGTGACATCTCTTTCGACATCTCATATATGATACTAGAATTTCAATTGGTATCAGAGCAGGCATCCTGCTCTGGTTCTGGGTGAGATCTAGGGACGATACTTTCTGGTACTATGGACAAAAAGGGAGGATTTATGAACAGACCACCTGTTCTGGATGGAAATAATTATGATTATTGGAAACCTCGCATGGTGGCCTTCTTGAAATCATTAGATAGTAAGGCTTGGAGAGTTGTCATAAAAGGATGGGAACACTCTGTTTACTGTTGGGAAAGATGGAAAAGCTACATCTAACCTGAAGCTTGAGGAAGAATGGACTAAGGAGGAGGATGAATTGGCTCTTGGAAATTCTAAATCCTTGAATGCCTTGTTCAATGGAATTGATAGAAATATATTCAGATTGGTGAACAATTGCGAAGTTGCCAAAGATTCTTGGGAGATACTCAAAACTACTCATGAAGGTACTTCTAAGGTGAAGATGTCAAGACTTTAACTGCTAACTACCAAATTTGAAAACTTAAGGATGAAAGATGATGAAAGCATACATGATTTTCATATGAATATCCTTGAAATAGCTAATGCTTCAAGTGCCCTAGGTGAAAAAATGTCAGAAGAAAAGCTTGTAAGAAAGATTCTCAGGTCTCTTTGCAAGAGATTTGATATGAAAGTAACTGCCATAGAAGAAGCTCAAGACATCAGCAAGATGAGGGTGGATGAACTTATTGGATCTCTCTTAACCTTTGAAGTGGGGATAAGTGACATATCTGATAAGAAAAAGAGCATAGCCTTTGTGTCCAATACTGAAGATGGAGAGGATGAATGTGATGTGGATACTGATGAAAGCTTATCCAATGCTATAGTGCTCCTTGGAAGACAGCGTAACAAGGTAATGAATAGGATGGACATGAAGTCAATACCAAATGTCAAGAACAACTCATATGACATCAGCAGGTCTAATGATGTTGGTAGAAGAACAATGTCTGAAGAAAAGTCCGCTCAAAGCAAAGGGATTCAGTGCCATGGATGTGAAGGATTTGGTCACATTAGAGTTGAATGCCCTACTTACCTCAAGAAACAAAAGAAGAGCCTAGTTGTATCTTGGACTGATGAGGATCTGAAAGTGATCTTGAAGAAGAATCTGCTAAACATGCGACTGCTTTGACTGGGAGATATATCTCTGATGAAGACTCTAGTGATGATGAATTAACCTTTGAAGAACTTACAACTTCTTACAAAGAGCTGTGTCTCAGAAGTGAAGAAGTATGTCATCAAGGAGAGAAGTAGAAGAAACTTATAATCAAACTGAAGGCTGAAAAGGAAGAGCATCTCAAAACTATCTCTGAGTTGAATGATGAAGTTACATTGCTGAATAGTGGAATTGACACTTTAGATGAAATCCTTAAGGTTGGAAAAAGGGCAGGAGACATGACTGGGATAGGGTTTGATGGAGAAAAGAAACTCTCTTCAGACTGTAGTCCCTCTTCACACCATAGTCCTTCTGGGCCTAAGAGAAATATGTCACATTAGATGTCTCAACATCATGGCAGAGGACAACCCAACCACCCAAGAGGAAGATTCCAAAGATGGAGATGTCATTACTGTGGATGCTTTGGTCACATAAAGCCTTTATGCTTCAGGCTATATGGATATCCTAAACATGTTCCTTAACCTAGACCTAATCACAACATTCCTTCCAATAGGAAGCAATGGGTTCCTAGAGCTGCTGCTACCAGTTTGATAGCTCATATGTCTCTCAGAGTCTCAGCTAAAGAGGATTGGTATTTTGACAGTGGGTGCTCCAGACACATGACATGAATTAAAAATCTCTTAGTAGACATCAAATCCCATTCTACTAGCTATGTGACTTTTGGTGATGGAGCCAAGGGTGCAATCAAGGGGGTTGGAAAGCTGAACTGCTCAGGAGTTTCAAACCTTGATAATGTGTTGCTGGTTAAAGGGTTGAATGCCAACTCGATTAGCATCAGTCAATTGTGTGATCAAGGATTCAATGTCAACTTCACTAAATCAGAATGCTTAGTTACTAATGAAAAGATTGAAATGATTATGAAGGGAGTCATATCTAAGGACAACTGTTATCTATGGGTTCCTCAAGATTCTAGTTACACCTCCATATGTGCCCTAGCCAAAGAAGATGAAGTGAAACTATGGCACCAAAAACTTGTTAGAGGAATTCCTAAGCTAAAGATTGAAGAAGGAAAAGTATGTGGTGAATGCCAAATTAGAAAGGAAACTAGGATGTCACACCAGAAGATTAAACATCTCACTACTTCAAAAGTGTTGGAACTCCTTCACATGGATTTGACGGGACCTATGTAGGTGGAGAGTCTTGGTGGAAAGAAGTATGCTTATGTGGTGGCGGATGATTTTTCCAAGTATACTTGGGTGAATTTTATAAGAGAAAAATTTGAAGTGTTTGATGTGTTCAAAGATCTCTGTCAAAGAATTCAAAGAGAAATGGAGAGCAATGTTGTTAGAATCAGAAGTGATCATGGGAAGGAATTTGAGAACCAAAAAATTGTTGAATTATGCTCATCTGAAGGGATTAGCCATGAATTCTCTTCTCCCATTACTCCACAGCAAAATGGAGTTGTGGAACAAAAGAATAGAACTATCCAAGAATCTGCTAGAGTTATGATCCATGCAAAGAAACTGCCTTACCATTTTCGGGCTGAAGCTATGAACACTGCTTTCTATGTTCATAATAGAGTAACCTTAAGAACAAGAACCATGACTACCTTGTATGAGATATGGAAGGGAAGAAAGTCTACTGTCAAATACTTCCATGTGTTTGGAAGCAAATGCTACATATTGGAATATCGTGACCAAAGAAGAAAGATGGATCCAAAAAGTGATGAAGGAATATTTTTGGGCTATTCTACTAATAGCAGAGACTATAGAGTATTCAAATCCAGAACTAAAGCTATGATAGAGTCCATCAATGTTGTTGTTGATGATTTGCATAAGGAGGATGATGTCCCAGAAGATGTTGGAACATTCCTTGATATCTCAACTGAGTCTGCATACAAAAACACTGATCCCAATCCTACTAATGTTGAACCTGAACTAGTAAACAAGGGACCCTCTACCAGAATTCAGAAAAACCATCCTATGGATCTTATCATAGGTGATCTAAATGACAGAGTTTCTACTAGATCCAAAGAAGTTATAACAAGTTCTTGTTTTGTGTCTAAAATTGAACCAAAGAATGTCAAGGAAGCCTTAACTGATGAATTATGGATCAATGCCATGCAAGAAGAGCTAGGGAAATTCAAGAGAAATGAAGTATGGGATCTTGTTCCAAGGCCTGAAGGAACAAATGTGATTGGAACAAAATGGGTATACAAGAACAAGTTTGATGAAAAAGGGGTGGTCACCAGAAATAAAGCCAAATTGGTTACTCAGGGATACACTTAGATTGAAGGGGTTGACTTTGATGAAAATTTTGCTCCTGTAGCTCGCCTTGAATCCATCAGATTACTTTTGGGAGTTGCCTACATTCTGAGATTCAAGCTATTTCAGATGGATGTTAAAAGTGCCTTCTTAAAGGAATACCTAAATGAAGAGGTCTATGTGGAACAACCTAAGGGATTCATTGGTCCAACTTTTCTCAATCATGTTTATAAGTTGAAGAAAGCTCTGTATGGACTGAAGCAAGCTCCAAGAGCTTTGTATGAGAGACTAACATAATTTCTTGTTGATAATGGATACAGAAAAGGTGGAATAGATAAAACTTTGTTTGTCAAAGAAGAACGAGGAAAGCTCATGATTTCTCAAATCTATGTTGATGATATTGTGTTTGGTGGGATGTCTGATGTGATGGTTTAACATTTTGTCCAGCAAATGCAGTCAGAATTTGAAATGAGCCTTGTTGGTGAATTAACCTATTTTCTTGGGTTGCAAGTCAAACAAATGGAAGATTCTATATTCCTATCTCATAGTAAATATGCCAAGAATATAGTTAAGAAGTTTGGGATGGAGAACGCCAGTCACAAAAGAACATCTGCTCTTACTCATCTTAAGTTGTCTAAAGACGAAAAAGGTGTAAATATGGATCAAAGTCTCTATAGAAGTATGATAGGGGGCTTGTTATATCTTACAGCAAGCAGGCCTGACATTGCTTTTGTTGTAGGTGTGTGTGTGTGTGTGTGCTAGATACCAAGATGAACCTAAAGTGAGTCATATCAATCATGTAAAGAGGATTCTGAAGTATGTTAATAGAACAAGTGAGTATGGAATGTTATACACTCATGGATCTGGCTATGTGTTATCTGGGTATTGTGATGCTGATTGGGCTGGAAGTGCTAATGATAGGAAAAGCACATCAGGGGGTTGCTTCTTTTTAGGGAAAAATCTTATATTATGGTTCAGCAAGAAGCAAAATTGTGTCTCTCTGTCTACTGCTGAAGCTGAGTATATAGCAGCTAGAAGTAGCTGTTCTCAACAGGTGTGGATGAAACAAATGCTGATTGAATATAATGTCACACAAGATGTCATGACATTGTATCGTGACAATTTAAGTGCTATAAACATCTCCAAAAATCTTATTCAACACAGTAGGACCAAGCATATTGATATTCGTCATCACTTTATAAGGGAGCTTGTTGAAGACAAGATCATTGCCTTAGAACATGTTGCTACAGAGAAGTAGCTAGCTGACATCTTCACTAAGGCATTGGATGCTAGTCAATTGACAAATTTTAAGAGGCAAATTAGGGATTTGCATTTATTAGGATTTGTAGCAATTATTACTGAGTGGAAATATCATTCAAAAGGTTTTGTATTTTCCAAAAATAAAAAGTTGCTCTTGAGAGAGAGTTTAGCAAGGATGCTTTTGAGATAAAGGAGGTCATTGAGTTTATTTCTGATGCTGGGTTGATGAAGATTGTGGCTGGTTTCTCTAAGTGCTATGATATGTTGATCAAGGAGTTCATCGTGGACATCCTTGAGGACATTACTGACAAAAGAAGTAAGGAGTTTAGTTAGGTGTTTGTGAGGGGGAGATGTATTGAGTTTTCTGCTACAGTTATTAACAGGTATCTAGGAAGGGGTAAGCAAGAAGTAAGTGAACTTGAGGTGACTGATAATCAAGTGTGCAAGGTGATCACTGCAAACCAAGTAACTGCATGGCCCTTGAAAGGAAAATTGTCTGCTGGTCAATTGAGTGTTAAATATGCTATCCAGAATAGGATTGGAACAACAAACTGGGTGCCTAACAATCATACTTCCACCATTGTTGTTGGGTTAGGAAGGTTCATATTTGTTGTTGGTATAAAGGTGAAGTTTAACTGTGGTAGCTACATTTTTGATCAGATTGTGAAACATGCTACTACCAATGCTGTCAAATTGCCAATTACATTTTCTTCACTGATTTGTGGGATCATTCTAAGCCAGTATCCTGGTATTCTCTCTAGTAATGATGTGGTTTGCAAAAGGGATTCTGTGATGTCTCTCCATTATAAATTGTTTGCAGGAAGACATGTCCCAGATACTGTCTTGACATCTATTGAGAAGACACCCTCTCCAAAGACTGGGCTTATCTCTGAGTTGAAGGAAACTTGTACAGATTTGGGAGAAGTCATTCATGTAACTACTGCAAGGAAGTTGAAATTGGAAGCCTTGATTAGAAGTTTGGAGCAGGCTGAAGGTAATGATGTTGAGGTTGCTGATGCAGATGAAGAGGAAGCTGGGGAGGATTCTACCTATGATAAGAGGACTGGTGATATTGAGGGTCTTGATTATGGGTCTACTGCTGGTGGTGAAGGTGACAACTCTGGTTCTAAGGAAGAGAGTTGATGATGCTTGTTTATGGTGCTCTTTGGATTGTGTTTATTTTTTTATTCAGAATTTTCTTTTAGCACTTAATGTGCTTTGGCTTGTATTTTTTTGTGGTTTCATTCTGCACTCTTGACACTGTTGTGTAGAAGCAAGCTTCAAGGCCTTTATGTTTTGATAAGGACAACTAGTATAAGCTTGGAACGCAAGATATTCTTCGTAAAAAGTAAGAGACGCAAGCAACCAAACAAAGATCAAGATAGTACCCTCGCGTATGACTCTATGGATCAAAACTTCGTCTACAAGCTACAAGTGGTGATGATGATTCAAAGGAACGGTATAACACATTTTACTTAGAAATATTTATACAAGTGTTCTTAAAGTCACTCTTCACTTCACAATTATCACTAACATTTCTAAAACTATTTTAAAATACTCATTCCCTTTTAAAATTAATCAATTTCTGAAAAACCTTCAGTGTTAATCGATTAACACTTTGGTTAACCGATTAACACACTTCAATTTTAAGTATTTGGTGATTTTACAACAGTGTTAACCGATTAACACATGAAAGTTTTGAATATTTTGAACGTTGTGAAGGTGTTAACCGATTAACCTATTTGGTTAACCAATTAACACTATAACAGCAAGCAAAAATGGCAGCTGTTCATGGAAAATTGTATTGTTTAATATTTTCATTACTGGCTATTTTTGCTGCTTCAAAATCACACCCTTTTGAACAGGTTTCTGATGCATATAAATTGATCTTAATTTCAAAATGACAATTAACCTTCAAGAAACAAATTCAATCAAATTACTCACTTTCTTCAATTTTTGAATTTTCATTCTAAGTGTTCAAAACCATATTTTGAAAGAAGCCATTAAATTAACTTTCACACTCTCACTGCTTTCTTTCACAAAGAACACTTGTATATTTATCTGAGTAACATTTATTTCAAGAAGAAGATCAATCTTGAAGATTGATAACAACTGTCTATCAAATATTTCTCAAGAACATTTTTTTGTACTACCTTGTTGTCCAGGACTGTTGAAAACAAGTGAAGTGTCTTGAAGAGGATTGTTCTTCATTCACTTTGATTACCTATAGGTTTAGATAGTGGGCATCACCTTTAGAGTGATTAGGCTTTGCAATTATTCTGAACTATAGTGAAATTCTCTTTCGTGTTGAAAGGGGAGTGGACTACCTTCGGAGTGTGAAGGGAACCTCTATAAATTTTCTGTGTCTTTTTTTTTCTGCCTTTACTTTCAAGTCACTAACTAATAACCGAAAAAAGAACCAAGGAACCATACAAGATTGCAAATATTTTTTAAGATTCCAATTCAGCCCCCTCTTAGGCGCAGTTACTACTTACATGTTGGCTCTATATGCTTAGTCTCTGCTTGTTCTATGATAATGGTTTTCTCTTAGTGAGATTTCTTTAATGATGGCTAAAAGGGGGAGAAGTAGTATGAGGGATGTTGTGCTGTTGCTGCTGTCTCTGGGTTGAGTGCTACTATTTCTGGGTTGAGGGGGAGTATTTTTTTCTAGTGTTGTGGTATGGTTCTCTTGCACTTTGGTTTGAGGGGGAGCTTTATTTTTCTTTGTGACATGTTAGGCTTTTTTGTGTTTTTCTGCTGCTGCTGTGCTCTCTGATGTGTTCTGGTAGCTCTTGTGATCAATTGGGTGTTTAAACCAAAATTTTCCAAAGGGGGAGAGTATGTAAGTTCTGTGATTGGCAACGATTTTGATAAAATTTGGTGTTATCACAAGATGTCCTATATGATGTCTTGACATGTGATCTTAACATTCTCTAGGTGGTTCTTTTTGTTGTTGCAGGGTTTAGTTCATGATGTTAAGTATGATGTCCTGACATATGTTTATAGAACATTCAGTCAGAATATTATGTTTTGTCTGTTACGTTTTTTTGCAATCTTTTGTGTGCCTCTGTTAAGTGATTGGTTGCGCAAATCAAGGCGTGACTTTATTTGAAGCAAGTATATTCTGTTTCCTTTTGAAGAATGGTTTGTTGTTATTTTGTGCAAAAAGATATGGAGAATAATTAGCTTTAATTATGGATTACTTTTGCCCAAGCCCATGAAGAATGGTTTCTATTTAAAGACGTGTTAACCTTACTTGCAAGGGATAAAGAAGATTTTGAGAAAGCTGCATTTTGTCTTTTGTTAAGGTTTGAGTCTTTTGTTAGTTGTTTTCTCGTGAGTCATTCATTCATCACTTTGATGTGTGAATTGGACTGAGTTCTTTGAGTTGTAAGTTGTCCACTCTAAACTTTTAAACACGAGTGCATTGTTCTTGATTGAAACTTTTATGCAAGATTAAGTGTTGTCCTTAAAGTGTGTCTTCTACTTTTTGATCTTCCATTTTTATCACTGCATGTGATTGAGGGGGAATAAGAGGTGTCTCATATCTGAGAGTGCCTTTGATAGAAGTTACATGGGTAGAGTTTATGTGCGAAGAATGTAAACTAGAGAGAGTTTGCTGAGAGTCTTCAAACTAATTATGTTTAGTGGATTTCCTTCCTGACTTGGTAGCCCCGAGACGTAGGTGTATTTGCACCGAACTGGGTTAACAATTGCTTGTGTCTCTTTACAATTGTTAACTGCATTTTATCTTGTTCATACATTGGCAATTGTTCAGATATTAGTGTCGTGACATCTTTTTCGACATCTCATATCTGATACCAAAATTTCAAATAAGTGATATAATATTGTTCTCAACGTTAAGAGAACCAACAAAGTCACACAAATAGAGTACTAATAGTTAAATGAATGGTTAAATTAAATAAGATTTAATTTAATATTGTTTTAATTGTATTTTAATGATATAATATATTAACACATTATTTATTTGATTAAATATGCTTTGATTAAATACATGAGAATTGACAATTAATTTAATTATACTTGATTTAATTTAATTAATATTTTATTTTATTTAACTAAAAGAGTTTAATTTAATATAAACAAGATTGTCCTTATCATATAGTACCTATTTAGGAGGAATTCATTGCTCACATTCAGTGACCTGAAAGCATTGCCTTTTATCTGGAGGGGATGAATCCTAGTGAGAGTACATCAAGTGGCAATGAAGAAGTCAATGAATAAGGATGTGGAGAGGAAATGAAGAAGGAAGTGAATAAGAAGGGAGTGAAGAAACAAAAAGCGGAAGTGAAGACGGAAGTTGAAGACGGAAGTTGTTGTTTACTACACTACAAAAATTATGATTTTATTTCTTTTATTGTTTTAGTTAATTTATCGTTGATTATCCTTTTGTGAACAATTTAGTTTTTTGATGTTTCTTGTTGAATAAAGACAAAAAGTTGAACATGTTGCTCATTTTGTCTAAGCACATGAACATGTTCAAGTTATTTCTAATGCATAATCCATTATTTTGAATACTATTGAGTATTTTCTGGATAATTTTAAACTTTTGTGATTATTATTAATTTTGTTCATGTTATACAGTGAGATTGAAAAAAATCTCAAATGATTCAATGGTTGAACAATCATATGCATAAGAACTCAGATGATACAAGTTAATGACAAATCAGAACCAATTGCATGATTAAAGGTTCATTTTAAATGTTTTATTTAAAATTGAATTTTTGTGATTATCTACAAGTGTTACCATAAAAATGAAAAGTTTGTGTGAGATATTGAATCGAAATCTAGTATGGTTGAAGTCAGTTCACAAGTAATGCGTGTTGTAGTAAAGTTTGTTCTAACATGCATTAGCCAATATTTTTAGGTTTGTTAGCATGTTGAACTGAACCTTGCTTGTAAGTCCAATTGTTTAAGTTAGTTTATAATGGGTAATTGTTAAAAAGTCCATTAGGTTAGTGTTCTAATTTTCTTATAAATAACATGCTAGTCTCATCTTAGTATAAGGAAAAATAGGAAGATAAAATCATAATAGCAAGAGAGAGAGGTTATTTTGTTATTCTTGTATACTTGTAATCTTGTTTCTAAGAGAAATAAAATAATAGCAGTTTATAACCAATCTTTGTTATTCCTTGTTGTTTTACCTTGTTTTCTTTGTTAACCCTAACTCTTTTGTGTTTCTTGATCATAAAGAAACAGTTTATATTTTGTTTCAAGACATCTGATTCACAACAAATTGGTGAGGTGAGCATTGAGAAGATGCCTTCAACAAAGTATGAGATTGAAAAGTTCACCAGAGTGAATGACTTCGGTTTGTGGCGCTTGAAGATGAAAGCCCTACTGGTTCAACAAGATTGTTTGGAAGCGTTGAAGGGAGAGGCAGCCATGGATGCTGCGTTAACGGTAAAAGAAAAGACGACCATGATTGAGAAATCCCATAACGCAATATTGTTGAACCTTGGTGATAAGGTTCTTTGACAGGTATCAAAGGAGACTACAACACCACGGTTATGGGTGAAACTTGAAAGTTTGTACATGATTAAATCCCTGGTGACTCGACTCTATCTGAAGCAAGTTTTGTAATCATTCAAGATGAGTGAAGACAAAGTGTTGGCTGAATAGTTAGATATGTTTAACAAGCTGATTCTTGATCTTGAAAATATTGATGTGAAGATCGATGATGAAGATCAAGCATTGTTGTTGTTGTTGTGTGCTTTACCTAGAACACATGCTCACTTCAAAGAAACTCTCTTTGTATCCTAAGGACTTGAACGAACGAAAGGAGCATAAACCTTCAACAGTGAATGAAGGTTTGGCTGTTAAAGGATAATTCTTACGAAAGGATGGTAAGTTCGACAAGAAGAAAGGTAAAAGTCAGCAGAGTCTTATAGTGGCGAAACATCTGGTATTCGATGTTATCACTATAAGAAGGAGGAGGTTCACACAAGAAAGGTGTTCCCTGAACGCTTGAAAGATCATGAAGCTAAGAATAATGGCAATGAAACCATTTCTCAAGATGATTTCAACTCATCTGATGTCCTTGTGGTTTCAAGGGGTGACTCAAGAAAATAGTGGATTGTGGATTCAGGTTGCACTTGGTACACGACTCCAAACAAAGAATTGTCCGAGGAGCTATGTGATCAAGATAATGGATTGATGCTGCTGGGAAACAACAAATCTTGCAAAATTGCAGGTATTAGATCTGTGAGATTCAAACTCCATGATGAGTCAATAAGGTTATTAACTGAAGTCAGGTATGTACCTGATTTGAAGAGAAATTTGATTTCTCTTGGTGAATTCGACAGGAAGGGGTATGTTTTCAAGGAGAGAAAAGTATCCTGAGAGTCATGAATGGGTTTAAGGAGGTCTTGAGAGGCGTGAATAAACAAGGCTTGTATACCCTTGAGGATGAGGTTGTACGTGGTTCGATAAATGTTGCATCCACGAAACTTGTGTCGAAGATAGAATTATGGCACATGAGTTTGAGCCATGTCAGCGAAAGAGGCCTGGTCGAATTGGGGAAGCAGAACCTGCTAGAAGGTGACAAAGTCGAAAAGTTAGAGTTTTATGAATCTTGTGTATTTGGTAAATCCTGTAGGGCGAAGTTCAACAAAGGCAAATAAAGAACACATGGATCCCTGGATTACATTCATGCTGAACTTTCGGAGTCTGCAAAGAATCCTTCACACTCAGGTGCAAGGTATTTTCTATCCATCGTTGATGACTATTCCAGAAAGCTATGGGTATTCGTCCAGAAGAAGAAGGATGAACCTTTTGAGATTTTCAAAAGTTAGAAGGTTTAGATCGAAACTCAAACTGGAAGAAAGGTTAAGAGGTTGAGAATCGACAATGGCCTTGAGTTCTACAACAAAGCGTTCGACAGTTACTGTGTTGAGTTTGGGATTGCAAGGCATAAGACTGTAGCAGGTACTCCTCGACAAAATGGCTTAGCTGAGAGATTCAATTGAGCAATCCTAGAAAGGGTTAGATGCATGTTGGTTAGTTATGGATTGAAGAAGGTGTTTTAGGCGGAGGCTGTTTCAAAAATAACTTATTTGATAAATAGATGTCCCTCAACTGCCTTGGGAATGAAGATACCTGAAGAAGTTTGGTCGGGACCTATGCTCATATTAGGTAAGACAAGGTCGAACCTAGAGCTCTGAGATGCATGTTCATGGGATACCCTGAAGGAATCAAAGCTTATAGGCTATGGTTCATAGAGCCAGGTCACAGGAGGTGTATCACCAGTTGAGATGTAGTTTTCAATGAAGCAAAGATGGCTTTCAAGAAAACTGAGGATGCTGACGAAGAGCTTGAACAGGGAGATATTCCTGTTGAGGTGGAACATGTTGATGTTGAAATGCGTATCCCAGATGAAGTCGAAGAAGATGCAAAAGATGTTGTCGAAGATGAGGAGACTGATAATGACTACTTGCTAGCAAGAGACCGGTTGAGGAGAGTCATCAACCCACCTCAGAGACTTGGGTATGCAGATCTTATAGCTTATGCCTTAATCTTTGCAAGTGAGGTTCTAGACAATGAACCTAGAGACTATAAAGAAGTTATGAGGAGTCGAAAAAAGACTAAATGGATGAAGGCCATGGATGATGAGATGAAATCTCTTCATGATAACAACACCTGGGAACTGATCAAGAAACCTACTGGAGCCAGGCTAGTCAGCTGTAAATGGATTTTCAAAGTTAAGGAAGGAATCAAAGGAGTGGCGTCAAAGAGATACAAGGCAAGATTGGTCACTAGGGGGTTCACTCAGAAAGAAGGTGTCGACTTTAATGATATGTTCTCTCCTGCTGTGAGGCACAGATCCATTCGAATGTTGCTTGCCATAGTGGCCCAGTTCGACCTTGAACTAGAACAGATGGATGTGAAAACTGCATTCTTGTATGGTGATCTAGATGAAACAATCCCTACGAGGAAACCTGAAGGGTATATCGAAAAAGGGAAGGAAGATTATGTTTGCAAATTGAATAGATCTTTATATGGACTGAAAAAATCTCCTTGACACTGGAATAATAGATTTGGCAAGTTCATGGCACGCATAAGTTTCATTAGAAGTCAGTTCAAGCACTGAGTTTACTTCAGATTTCAACTTGGTAATTCATTTGTTATTTTTTTTTTGCTTTATGTGGATGATATTCTAATAGCAAGAAACAATGTCGAAGATGTAATGAGGGTGAAGGCTGAACTCAAAAAGGAGTTCGACATAAAGGATATGGGAGATGCGTCCAGGATTCTTGGGATTGACATCTGAAGAGATAGAAAGCAGTCGAAATTATGCTTATCTCAAGAGGCATACCTTTGGAAGATTCTCGAAAAGTATGGTATGTCGAATTCAAAGCGTGTTGTGACTCCGACAAACCCTCAATTCAAGCTGAGTATAAATCAGTGTCCCAGTACTAATGTCGAAAGAACTTATATGAATAGAATTCAATATGCTAATATAGTGGGTTCTTTGATGTATGTTATTGTGTGTACTAGAACCAACATAGCATATGCAGTAAGTCTTGTAAGTAGGTACACGGTGGATCTTGGAAAGGCTCACTGGCAAGCATTGAAGTGGATTCTAAGGTACATAAATGAGTCTCTGAATAGAGTCCTAATTTATGGTGGAGCCTTGAGTGAAGATAGTAAAGCAGCAATTGAAGGATACGTCGACTTTGATTATGCAGGTTGTATGGATTCCAGGAAATCTATTTCTGAATATGTGTTCACTATGTTTGGGACAATAATCAGTTGGAAGACAACACTTTAGAATGTTATTTCCTTATCAACCACTGAAGCGGAATATATCGCCCTAACTGAAGCTGTGAAGGAAGCATTGTGGCTTGAAAGTTTTGCAAAGGAGCTGAAACTTCAAGGTCGAGTTATCATTGTTAAATGTGATAGTCAAAGTGAAATACACCTGTCGAAGAATTCATCCTATCATGAGCGAACCAAGCACATCGATGTGAGGCTGCATTTCATCAGAGGGGTAATCAAGTGTGGAGAAGTCCAAGTGCTGAAGGTTTCGACAAATCATAATGTTGCTGATATGATCACCAAGACATTGCCTAGTTGTAAGTTTTTCCACTGTATGTAATTGATAAAGCTGCATGAAGAAAGCTAGTTTCTTGATGTTGTAGATTGAGATCCAAGGTGGAGATTTGTGAGATATTAGATTGAACTCTAGTATGGTCAAAGTCAGTTCGCGAGTAATGCGTATTGTAGTTGATGTTTGTTCTAACATGCATTGTTCAATATTGCTAGGTTTGTTAGCATGTTGAATTGGGCATTGCTTGTAAGCCCAATTGTTTAAATTAGGATGTACCCTAACTTAGCTTGTAATGGGTAATTGTTAAAAAGCCCATTAGGTTAGTGTGCTAATTTTCTTATAACTAGAATGCTAGTCTCTCATCTTGGTATAAGGAAAAATTGGAAGATAAAATCTTAATAGTAAGAGAGAGAGGTTATTTTGTTATTCTTGTATACTTGTAATCTTGTTTCTAAGAGAAAGGAAAGAATAGCAGTTTATAACTAATCCTTGTTGTTCCTTCTTTTTTTACCTTATTTTTTTTGTTAACCTTAACTCTTGTTTGTTTCTTGATCATAAAGAAATTGTTTACATTTTGTTTCAAGACATCTGATTCACAATAGTTTGCTTGCTTAAAGTTAGATATTATTGGTGAGTTATGTGAAAACTCATCTTTTACATAAATATTTATTAAGTATAACAAGTGTGAGTAGTGTGGATAATAGTCCCATTGGATATGGATATGGTGACTTGAGCATTTATAAGTAGGAGAACCCACACACATATCACCATAAGGTTGTGGGTGAATATGTGATGTGTCTCTCACAAAAGTGTTGCTCTAGAAATAAAAGTCCCACAATGTTCAATGCTCTCTAGTGGAGATTTCTCCTAACAGTGGTATCAGAACTTGGTTCGAGTGAAGGAGCGATTCACTTGTATCAAAAGTACTCCCCACAGGTGGTGGTTAGGAGGTGTCCTATTGAAGAGTGTCAACGACGGTACAAGGGTGGTGAGTAAGAAACACACAACAGAAAGTGCAGTTGCTTAATTGAAGCTTCTGCTTAAGAGGGAGAATTATGGGAGCATTGTGGATAGACTCACACTTGAGCGAGAGTGTTAAGTATAACAAGTGTGAGTAGTATGGATAATATTCCCACATTAGATAGGGATGTGGTGACTTGAGCATTTATAAGTAGGAGAATCCACACACCTATCACCTTAGGGTTTGGGGTGAGTATGTGGTGTGTCTCTTACAAAGGTGTTGCTCTAGAAAGGAATTCCAACAATATTCAATGCTCTCTAGTTGAAAAATATCCCCTAAAAATATTGAGAGGGAAATTGCATGTAACTCTATTAATTTTGCATAATTTTTGTTATTACTTGATATGTATGATGTTATGGATATGATTAAGGCAATGTTTCTTTATTAAGTGAAAGATAAATGGCCAAATAAAGTCTACCTAGTGAGGAAGACATCATTTGATAAACCCCTTTGAGCCAAAATATGAAAAAAAAATTCAAAAATCACACCCTTAGCAATTTGAAAGAAAAACAATGTTCATACATTGTCTTAAGAATATGAGAGCATTATAAATTGGTGATCAAATGTAAAAGAAAAAGAAAGATACTTTTAACAAAAGCAATGAAAAAGCAAAATTAAAAAAAAAAAAAAACAAATTGTAAAAAAACAAAACAAGAAATCACCAAAGGAAGTTGTAAGTGGATAAAAAAAGAGAAGTTTTAAAGACAAACTAACTTTATGGATCTATGTGCTTGCATGTATAGTTAAGAAGTGATCCAAGATGTTAAATCTTATGGAAAAAAGAATACAACTAGTAGTTGCTTAGTTTTGATTATGACAACACTTGAAGTAAAGAAATTGTTGTTGATGATGACAACACTTTTTTAAAACTTAAAACACAATAAATCACATGAAAAATTCCCTAATTTATCATAAAAATGATATAAAATACTTGAATGAACATTTTAACTATGATATTCGTGATTACATGTGAAAAAATACAAAGAAATCACAAAATACAAAAATTGAGTAGCAGAGAACTCGCTGGGAAAAGCATGGGCTCACCCAGCCAATACAGGACCAAAACAAGGCAGAAATATGGCAATTTTTTATACTCATCCTCGCCAAGAGAAGACACAAGCTTGCTAGGTGAAAGAAGGTTTTATCTTCAGGAGAATAAGGCAGTAAAAGCCCACTTGGATGAGCTGGAAATGACTTACTAATTAAGAAAAATAGGCTTGCTAGGAAAACTAAAAACCTCAATGGGTGAAATCTTCTGCTCATAACCTTATAAATAGAGGTCACAACCAGTTCTTTCAACATTATTAAAGATTTTGAGATATTGGATCAAACTCTAGTATTATCGACAGAGGTTTAGCATACCGTCGAAGTCTTCTCACATGTTGTTGTCGAAGACCTACATGTTGTAGTCGAAATATATTCTAGTATGTAGTTGTCGAATTGGGCTATGAGTTAAGGATCCAATTATTTAAGTTACCTTGTACCCTAAGTTAGCTTATAAGGGTAATTTTTAAAAAGCCCATTAGTTTAGTATATTAGGTTTTATTATAAATAGAATTCTAAGCTCTCATCTTATGCGCGGAAAATCCTAATTAAGGTGAGAGGGTTATTTGTTATTCTTGAGTACTTGTGTAGCGGCATGATTTTTCTTTCTTTCGAAAGAGTTCTCCCTTTTGTCTACATGTGAATTTTTAATTTATCCCAAGTAAGGGAAGGGGAAATTTTTAAATAAACCTATGGGTGCGTGAAATGCAAGGCAAAGCACTAAGAGATTGAGAATCGGGATTGGTTATACTAAGGGAAGGTATTAGAAACCTAAGTATCTATAGTATCCTATAGGAACCTCTTGCGTATATTTGTGCTTACTATTGATTGTATTGAGGATTTGTTGGCTTGTTTTTAGTGATAGAAATGGGAAATATTTTTGTTGTTTTTGTAGGGTAAGTAGAAATGGTTTAAGATAAAGGTATAAGAACCTAAGGGTTTTGTTTATTACTATGCTCGCTAAGATCTCACAATCTTATACCTATGTATTCTCAATAGGAAGTTGAGAAATCATAGCGTTCGTAGTTCCACCTACTAATGGATAGAATTGGGTTTGTCAGGTTTGAGAGAAGAGACAAGTTGTAATCTTAAGGGAGATATCTCACCTATTCACCACAAACATTTTGAGAAAGAAGATAATAAGGGAAGAAGCTTTAAAATTGTATGTAGAAAATCTAGAGTAATGCCACACCTTTCTTTGAATGAGCCTTTGCATTTTAAGAGAAGGACCTTGACTTTGATGTAAAATCAACAAGTTTTCCACTTACATCACTTAAATAAAAGAAGTAATTTTTTTGGTACCATAATAAGAGAAGGACTCCTCCAGCTTGGATTTTGAAGAGGATCCTAAAGTTTGAAATAGGTCTAAACTAAGGATGAGCATTGAAATGCAATAGTTATATGAATGTGAGTGTTGTGAATGCCAAGAGAAACTTAACAAGACAATGTTGTTTAACCTTTTAACAAATGAAATCATCAAGGATGATATAAACATGGTATGATCAAGCATGATAATACAACAAGTGAATGAGTATTTAGACAAGTAAATATGTTCATCATTGTGAGAGTTTATGAAATAAATACTTAAATATGTGAGCAAAGATTTAATCAATATGAAAAATCACAAAGAAGTTCAAGCAAGCAATATATTCAATATGAATCGAGGATCCCATGAACATAGCAAATGGTAAACAAAACCATAATGAAATTTTATGAATATATGATCAAGATATTCACACATGGTTGATACCATACTCAAGTGGAAGCCCTAGTCAATAGGTTTTGACAAGATTAATCAAGAGAAGCCCTAAAACTTTAACTAATTAAACACTTAACCCAAGTATTTTTCAAAAGAAATAATACTTTAACTATGGTACGCAAGTCAATATAATATGTTATGTATATCAACACGACTTTAAACAAAATATATTATGAGCATAAAGACACATATTTACAATTAGGTCGAGAAAATAATCAAAAGAAATCAAGAAAAGGTATGAAAAATACTTTAAAATGTACTAGTTTTCAACCTAATAAAAATGAAAAAAAATAAATATTATTTTTGAGATTTTTAAATGGTTTCTCGAAATATGCAAGATAAATGAGAAGTGTACAAGAAATTGTCTCAAAAAGATTAATTTTGTTTGGTGAAATGATTTGATGAGGTTGTGAAGTAAAATGAAAAAAATAATGTTTAAAGAAACAGGAATGAGCCCCATGAGTGATGAATCTGCGCCCTTGGGGTGGTGGGTTTAAAATTTTACCAACTGAGCCACGTGCTATGGGTTGATGATCAATTGAGAATGAAATTAATATATGAAACTTCCTTTTGAAAATGGTTTTAAAAAATAAAATCAAAAGGTTTGGGGTGAGGGGGATTCAAACCCCAGACCTTGCACACATGAAGACTTGGAAACACACGCTTTAAACACTAGGGTTGTGATTTGTTTTAATTCCACCATAATAATAATATTATAAAAAAAGCTTTTATTTTGAAAATGAAGGTGCCATGGCCATCATCTTCTTCTACATCATCATTTTCATCATCTTCAAATGCTAACTTCTTTGATACTCACCCAAATGGCACGATGCAAAATGAAAGTTGTTGAATTTTTAACAAGGAATTGAATTGCATTAACCAATTTTATTTATATTAAGTGTATCTAAACGAATTGACCTCAACTCCATAAGAACCCTAACAGAACATTTTGATATGAAACCACATGTGTTGATGATACATAACAATTGATTGAGGGAAAATGATCACAACATCATGACAAACATGTCTGTAACTCAAATGATAAAGAATGATGCATGAATCACATATTTCAGTTTAAAGCAGCTTACCTTGAAAAAGTGGAAATCAAATTCCTTGATAGAAGTGTTCTAGATGAAGTTTCTTGATGCCAACAACTTCCTTGACCTCCAAGGAGTGTGTTACAATGTTTGAATTAATTTGAAAACTTCTGGAACTTCCTGGCCAAATTAATCTGCAGCTTATGGTGTATGTGAGGAAAACGATGTGTGACTTGATGATTCTGGTTGTACAGATAATGGTTAAGTGTTTAGACCACTCCCACTTAATGTATGTGAAGTGTTTTGATCACTAGTTCGAGTGGAAATGGCTTGGAGTTGAAGTTCTAAGTTTTCACTTTTTTAGACTTTGAACTTTGGAGAAGGGAGAGGTTTCTTAGAAAACAAGCTTCTTGCAATGTTTTTGGTGTGATTTGCATGTTTAAAATTACCTCTATTTATAGGAGAAGTGTATCACATATTTTGAATTTCAGAGGATTAGGGTGCAAGCCTTTATCCAAAAGATGATGTCATGTAGCTACTACTTGAATGCTAAGGTACATAACTTACATTCTCACATGGCTATGAATTATGATCTTTTGAGCTTTGTTCCACAAGGCTTCATCCCATCCCTTGATGTTCTGATCAAGTTCTAGCATATTGGATGTTTTTTGCTCAAAATTACTATAGCACTTTAATTCTAGAGGACATAACCTCACTTTAAGATTTTGTAATGATTTTTTTTCACATGCCAAGAGGAGAATCTTGAAATTTCTATTATGTTTCTGCTGAGCACATGTTGTATGATCATTTTGGTGCTGATATTATGAAGATATTGAGCTTATAAGGTCATCCAAGTCGTGTGGTATAAGTAGGTGTGGCAAATCTTTCTTGAAAAATTAGTTACAACAAGGCATGTTGTGAAATTGATAACTCTTTGTCCCAATAAGATAAATGGATGTTCTTGGACATTTAGGAAAGCTGAGATGAGATACTTCAACTTTGATATTCAAGGTTTATATTGAATTAATATGGATCATGGAGAAATATGGCCCTAAAGTTTGCTACAACACAAGACAGATAATGTCTAAAATTTTCTAATTGTCTTGGTTCAAAATTATGAAAACTCCAACTTCATGACATCATATCTCTTAATCTATGTACTTTTTGAGATTCCACTCTCAAGGACAATTTTTTAGTATGTAACAAGCTCTTCAATTTTAGCTTTGGATCAAAGAAAATGGTTACTTGGATTGGAAGTTATGGCCTTGTAAAGTAGGGCAAAAATCATGATCTTTCTTAACTTAGAAAATTTTCAATTTCTCTAATGTTGACCCTTTTACAAGTAACCTCTCTTTTCTTGATTTTTCTTGATCAATCATGATCTAAATCAGATATTATCATTATTCTTGACTTGAGGAAACCATCTTTGCCCAAAAAAGTCACAAGTCAAACTTGCCTTTAATCGGGGTTTGACTTTTTATCAGATAATCTTGAATTTTTGTGATCTTTAATGAGATCAAATACTTGGGCTATTTGAACACTATTAATGGAATCCAAAGGTTTTTTTAATTGTCTTGAATCATGCTTCAAGGTTTGAGATCATGTCTTGATCAAAAGTCAAAGGTGCAGTTGACTTTTCCATAAAAATCCTAGTTTGTGGTCCAGATGAATTAGAATCCTTATATTACTTATAAACCAAGTTATTTGGATCAATCAAATCATAAGAATGGACTATATTATTCATTTGAGTTCCTTGAAATATGACTTAAGGTTTTGGATCATGCCTTTCTCCAAAAGTCAACCAGGAACTAAATTAGGTCAAAACTCTAATTTAGGTGCATCCGAGGACTTGAGCATTGTTGATCTTGAAATGATGCAATCTTGCACTTGATTATGAATGAATGAAAAAATATTGATCTTCATGGATGAATAAGGGACTTGAAAGGTTGGATATGATGCTCATCCTTTGATAATTAATCTGCTTGTGTCCTTGGGGGGGACCACCTAACCAATGAAGTAAATAAGCACACACACATCTTGTATTTGATATGGGTTAGTAATTCATAAAGACACACATATATGCAATAATGACTGTTATGCAAATGATGTAAATGGAATGTCATCTTAAGGGTAAAAGTTAGGGTATGACAGATGCCCTTATTTAAGTTTCTCCAATCTGGAGAGATGAAGATTGACAACTTAATCTCGACTAGATGGGGGAAACTTAAATACAATAATGCACAATTTTGGCCTCTAAGAAGCCACAAAAGGTGATATGACATGTCTACACTTATGAATGTAAGATATGAGATCTGTGGGAAATGATGCCACAAGAGATTGAGAACAGGCTAAACCAATAGGGAAATAACAAAAGATTTACCCACTGGGGAATGAAAGAAATGGGAAAAATGTTGTAACTCCATCGGGGAGAGAGGAACAACTCTACTTGGGAAAAAGATACATCTCCACAGGGGATATGATTATAGTTTTGACAATTGAATTTTCAATATTAAAAAATGATTTGGTATCTTCTTTGACTAAGTAGAATTACTTAGAAAGGGTAAAATAAACTTCCCCACGTTTCTGGACACAAGCCATGAAACTGGTCTCAATTTCTATAATAAAGTTCTCCTCGTTTATGGACATAAGCCATGAAATTGGTCTCGGCTTCTGAAATAAACTTGCCTTTGTTTTTGGACATAAGCCATGAAACTGGTCTCGGTTTCTTATTTATCAAGTCTTTTACTTGAAAAAGGGTAAACAGACAAGCTCCTAAAAGGATAATCACTTGCTGAAATAATAACTTCACCGGGGTGTCTTCAAAGAGATGCGGTCAGTTAATTTGCAAAACAAATATCTCAAAATAAAATAATCTGTAAGAGTATTCATCAAACTTCCAACTGGGATTCACTGGGGAGATGCCATTTGATGGAAAATAAACCTCATCATACTTCTCTTTGAAACTTCCTTGGAGAGATGTCATGTGACGAAGCAAAATTTGGTAGCAAACTTATTGGGGAAAAACCATTGGCTGGAGTTTTGCTTTGTATCAAGCAGATAAAACTACTTGTAGTAATTTATCTCAAATAAACACTTGCGATAATCTTAAATAATTCTCTCTGAGGAAATCTTCAGAGAGATAACCATTTCTTCATCATACTTCTCTTCGACAATTCTCCGGAGAGATGCCATGTTATGTAAAAATGAGGTTTCAAAAATCAAACTTCTCTGTAGGACTTGTCCAGAGAGATGCCATTTGATAGAGAATAAGGATTCAATATAAACTTCTCTAGAGAGATTCCATTTACTGGAAAAATATCGTCATCATACTTCCTTTCGAGACTTCTTCAGAGAGATGCCATAAGATGAAAGAAAATTTGATATGCTGATAGCTTCAACGGGGATACACAAACTGTTCGAAAAGAGACTTCCAATTTCTGATTCACTGGGAAATTCAGGGATATAAAACAAGCTTCTTAAATAAAGAGATTGTCACTTTCTATCAGGTGTAGATTCCAAGGCGGAATAAATTTATCTTGCTAGGGAACCTTCAACATATTCTTCTAGGGATGAAAACCACCTAAAAGGTGCAAAATAAATGGCCTTTTAATTTAGAGGTTCAAGTTATCAAAATGTCCAAAAGACACACTCAATCTAGGAATAAGTTGGAGAGATAACGTCAAACAAGACGCGACCTAGTGAGGAATAAACTCGAAATGGGGATTTATCCTATCCAAGTGTATAAAGAGAACTAAATTAAAACTTCCATTAGGATTAAACTCAGTGGAGAATCGGAAAGGATATACACTTCCTGCCGGCGGTTGACCACTCTATTATAGAGAGGAAACATACCACTCGAGGATAAACACAACCAATATTATCAATAAATGCAATATAAACAAGGATATGAATATCAAATATGCATAATATATGTATGATATGGATGCACATTATGTTTTTATGCTGACAAAACAGGTGAAAGAGATATACTGGCGATGAAAATCACATCACAACGTGATCAGATACTCAGCCAGTCTCTTGGAAATATTACTAGAGATAAAACAAAGAGAGCCATCGGTGGAACAAAATCCTACTGTAAGGCTCCAAATTCTATGGGGAAAAGAAGGTACTTTACTTGGGGAAAGAACACAAACAATCTTCTAAACTCATTATCTTGTTCAACTAGGGAATATAGTAACTCTGCACTCTACTAGGGATGAGATTCTCATTTAGTTTGGATAAATATTTTAAGGTAAATCACAAGCACATATGGTCCTGCCTTTCGAAGTTTAATCGTTCTTGGAGGAACTGTTGATATTCCTTCTTTTGTTCACAAATCAAAGGAAAGTAAACACAAGCATTTTTAAAAGCAAAAATAAAAATATTAACTTTTTGTTTCAAGAATTGTTATCAAAATAAAAATGTCATTTTGCAAGATGTAAATAAAATAAGAGTTGCAAACAGATGGGCAAAAGCTCGAATTTTATTGATAGAATGGTAGCTTGCAAATAGCGTATTTCCATGGATCATTACAAAGTGGGAAAATTGTAATTAAAGGGAAATGGCTAAATTAAAATTTAATGACCGAATTCTCCCTAACAACTTTGAATTTCCAATGTTCTTTGAGCTTCTGGTGAAGGTGATCCTGATTTGAGAGCTCTTTGATAGACACGGTTGCTTCAGATAATCTAATCTGGTTTGATGCAGTTACTTACCATATATCCCTGACTTTTGCATAGACTGCCCTTTCAGGTTTTCAATCTACTGGGATGATATATATTTTTCCAACGTCACTAATTTTTGCATAGACTGCCATTTTGGGTTTTCAATCCACTGAGACACTCCTTTTCTTTTTGTTAGGATAAGTATTTCTTGACTGTGTCAATATTTGTAGGACGAGAGAAATCTTCCCCATCCATAGTTGTAAGCATTAAGGCACCACATGTGAAGGCTTTCTTAACAACATATGGGTCATCATAATTAAGAGTCTACTTTCCCCTAGAATCAGTAAGGAATGATTGAATTTTCTTAAGCACAAGATCACCCTCTCTAAATACATGAGGTCGAACCTTCTTGTCGAAAGCTTTCTTCATTCTTTGTTGATATAGCTGACCATGACATAAAGCTGTCATTCTTTTTTCTTCAATCAAGTTCAGCTCATCGTATCTTTTTGACACCATTCAGCCTCTGTCAATTTAGCTTCCATCAAGACTCTCATTGACGAGATTTCAACCTCTATGGAGAGCACTACTTCCATGTCGTATACCAAAGAGAAAGGGGTTTCCCCTGTTGAAGTACAAATAGGTGTGCGATATCCATGAAGAGAAAACGGTAGCATCTCATGCCAATCTTTATAGGTTACTACCATCTTTTGGACAATCTTTTTGATATTTTTGTTAGCTTTTTCAACAGCTCTGTTCATCTTAGGCCGGTAGGGAGAAGAGTTATGGTGTTCAATCTTGAATTCAACATATAATTCCTTCATAATTTTGTTGTTCAAGTTTTTTCCATTATAAGTAATGATCTTACTCGAAACACCATAATGGCATATGAGGTTGTTCTTGATAAACTGGACTACCACTTTCCTGGTGACATTAGTGTAAGATGATGCTTCAACCCATTTGGTGAAATAGTCAATGGCCACAAGGATGAAACAATGTTTGTTCGACTCTTTGGGCTCGATCATGCCAATTATGTCAATTCCCCACATAGAGAAGGGCCATGGAGAGGAGAGAATATTAAGAATATTGTGACATGTAACACCCTACTTCCCAAAATTAAATAAAATACAATTATTTCAAATAAACATCAGAGTTCCTCCCCCAAAAGTGGGATATCACATTCGTAAAATTCAACAAAAAACTTCATTAGATGTTTTCACATTAAAGCAGCGAAAATAACCCTTAACTCAACATTTTCGGCCATCCGCCAAATACATGAACTCAATCATTAATAAAATTCACCAACATATGATACGTCACAGGAATAAAACAAGTTCAACATAAAAACAAATAAACGCCCAAGTCCTGTGCTACGTATCAGAGCATCCTAAGACTCAATTCACACACCACTACCCAAGCTAGCTAAGTACCTGGATTATCTGTACTTCCGAAGAAGCACAGACCACCACAACAACAAAGGGGTGAGAAAACATGATCAAAATTATCGATAATAAGATACATGAATAAAAGGCAGTAAATATACAAATCATCACCCCACCAACATCAATCACGACCTACTGTCCAATCATCAAATACAACACCCAATAATGCAAATATGCAACTCAACACCATGCATGCGGTACCGACTCATTGGTTCATTCAATCGAACCCCAGATAGATCACATACACCCCTCCTTGGCAATGATCTATCCCCACCATTCTCCACAAAGGAGTACAGATGATCGCATACACTCCTCCTGAGCAACGATTCATCCCACTAAAACACCATGATATGCACGACACCAAATACACAACAAATAACTCAAGCACACTAAGTGCACACGATCCTACTGATCACATCACCATACACAACCAATAAATTCAAGCACACTAAGTGCACACGATCCTCCTGATCACATTCTCATACATCATATATATTATGTATTATACACCAATCAATCATGTTAATCAAATTAAAGTCCATACTACATAATTTCACCTCTTTAACATCAGGTATACATTCTTCACCACTAAACACCATATCTATACTCATCACGACCAAAAAGGATCCTACAAAACATCATCATTGGATGGAACCGCAAAATAAGACAAGTTCTGTCACGCTCGCCACCTTGCTCGCTTAGCGAAGCTCTAGCGAACGTTCACTACTTTCTCGCTTAGAGAATGTGCTAGCGAAGGCAGACAATGGCTACTGGAAGTGTTCGCTACCTAGCTCGCCTAGCGAGTCCCTAGAGAGTACTCGCTACCTGCTCTCCTAGCGAACCTGCTAGCGAGCGTCTGCGATACTCAAAACCCTCACTGTCCAAAATGTCACTTTGATTAATTCCAAGCCTATCATTCTTCATCCATCTTCTACCTATTATTACTACAACTATTATACACAACTCTAATCAATTGTTCCTCAAATTTTCTCTCCAGCACCATAACTCATGGTCATTACCAAAACCACAGAAGTTACACAGAACCCCACCAAAATCACAACTCTGCTACGTTATGCAGAAACTCACCAAAATCACAACAATATATGCACAAATTCATCATAACAACAACAATCATAAACATGTCAACAATACCAATCATATTCATCAAATCCCTATGGGGTTAAGGAATCCCCTCTACCCAATTCATGCAAAATACCAATCCCAATCAGTTTCCCCCCTTACCTCGATTAGATGTTCAGTTTGATGAAGAACTCTGTAGAATTTGACAGCCTTAGCCTTGTCTCTCTTCCTTCCTTGTTCTTCTTCTCTCCTTCCTCTAAACTGGTTTTATCGTGTTGTAACTCTCTTCTACCCCAAAAAACTTCTTATATCTCTAATCCTTATTTTACTTATTCCAATAAAATTAATAATAATAATAATAATAATAATATTACTATCAATTATTAAATTATCACCATCATTAATCATATTATATTAATATTAAACTCCATAGTTATTAAATAATCCCCATAACTTAAGGGTACCCACCAACACTCTCAGACACACCCCCACATAAGGACACACCAAAATAAAATAACACCAAAAAGAATAAATAATTAAAATGGGCGTTACAACTCTCCCCCACTTTAATTATTTTCGTCCTCGAAAATTACCTGATGGAAACAATTCCGAATACGCTTCCCACATCCTACTTTCCAATTCCCAGGTCACACTGCCTCTTGCAGCACCTCCCCACGCCACTTTCACCAAAGATATCTCCTTCCCTCGGAGTTGCTTCATTTTACGATCTTCGATCCTAACCGGCATCGTCTCAACAGTAAGATTCTCCCGGACTTGAACTTCATCTCTCTGAATCACATGAGATGGATATGAGACATATTTTTAAAGTTACGACACATGAAACACGTCATGCAAATTCGACAATTCAGGCGGCAACGCCACCCTATAAGCCACAACACCAACTCTCTGCAAAATCTGATACGGTCCAATAAACTTAGGATCCAGCTTCTTAGACTTCAACGCACGGCCCACACCAGTTACTGGATTAACTCTTAGGAACACGTGATCACCTTCACTGAATTCCACTTCTTTTCTTCGGTTATCATGATAACTTTTCTGCCTACTCTAAGACGCTTTCATTCTCTCACGAATCATCTCGATGGTATCAGTAGTTTGCTGCATAATTTATGGTCCCAATACCACATTCTCACCTGTTTCATACCAACACAGAGGAGTTCTGTATCTTCTACCATATAAAGCTTCAAACGGTGCCATTCCAATACTAGAATGGTGTTGCGGTGAAAATTGGATATCAAGCTATTTAAATTAACTTGAATCTTATTTTTACAACCGAACTTTATTTTATCCAAAGGAAAGGTCTAAAGAAAGAAAAACCTTTTTCGCGATGTAACGACAACGCTTAAGAGATTCGGGGATCGGGGGTTGGTTATAGCTAGGGAAGGTGTTAGCACCCTAAGCATCTGTAGTACTCTACAAGAACCTTTTGTTTGATTGCTTGCTAAGTTTGTGAATATGTGCTATGGATATGGATTAGGGATAAGTAAAGACCTAGATGGTTTTCTAAGTTTTCTCCCAAAGACATCGCATCTTCTGCCTACGTATCCTAACTAGGATAGAATTAGAGCAATCGTAGTTCACCTCAAAGCAGCTTCTGCCTACGTATCCTTTCCTTCTTTTTCAGCTTTCGCCAAAGCAGCTTTCAATTCTTCTACGAGAGTAGGTTTGGGTGAGCCGGGCTCAAAGCGAGTATAGAACATCTTCAACGCTACTTCTTTTACCCACGATAAGTAAGATTCTGAAACAGTGGGGTCGTGGTAACCTAAGGCAGTTACTCCCCTCGTGTGGACATAACGCCAAGCATACACAATTCGAGCCCTGTAAGCGGGATTCTTCCCCTCTTTAATGTAAAAGCTTCTCAAAAAGTCTGGGCCTGGTTCATCCTCCATGGGGTGCCCCAACTGGCGACGAGCTAAAATAGGATTATTGCTGATGCAACCATTAACACTGATAAGCGGTACATTCGGGAAATCTCCGCAGCTTTGGATCATGGCAATCCCCCATACATAGGGTCATACCACTTAATATCTGAGTGTTTGAGCAAAAACAATTTTTCAACCCATGAAAGCCCATTCTGCTTATCCCAGAGCGTTGGAATTTTTGGCAAGTGCGAAATAAACCACTTGTGTAAGAGAACGGTGCAACACTCAATCTGACCAACTCCATAATGGTTCCTACGATGGATGGAAAAGTACATATCATCCAGCAAGGTAGGTACAAGATTCTTGATTAAGAAAAGGTTGATTGCATTTGCGTCCACAAAATCATTAGCAGTCGGGAACAGGAACAGTCCGTAAATTAGTAAAACCAGGATGGCCTCAAACGCTTCAATATTCTTTGACAAGGCATAGCTTTGAGCTTTTTCATACAGGAACATAGCTGGAAATCCATATAACCCTCCTTTAGCAATCATATGAGATCGTACCTTGTCCACCTCTAAATACGCGGCCTCTGCAACTGCTCTTTCATTAGGAGTCCCTTCTCTTCCAGAAAATGGTCTAGGAGTGACGCCTACTCCCATCAGGGCGGAATATTCTTCCAAGGTTGGCAGCAACTGATAATCTAGAATGGTGAAACAGTGATAGGTTGAATCATAGAACTGCACGAGTACGGATAACATCTCTTCATACACTTGAACTTCTAGTAAAGACAGCATATTCCCATACTTCTCTCTGAATGCCTCGGGGTCTTCTACCAAACTTCCCAGTTTCTTCAAGTTCTCCAATTTTGGTCTTTGGAACACAACCTCTACTTTCTTTCCAGAATCCATCCTATAATATCTGCAAAGCAAACTTTAGTTCCTTGAATGATTAATTAATGTAAATGCAAATGCAAAGGTTTCATGGAACTCAGATCAAAACATCATTTAATTTCATTGATTTTCAAGTTTTGAATTACAAAATATCCAGTACATTTTATAAAAGTCCTAAATATAAGGCTGACAGTATTCTAAATAAAAGTCCTCTTTTGCTTTGAGTTTCTTGACTTCTTCTTCCATCTGAGTCTTCTCAAGAATGAGTTTGTCCACGACTAGCTTCCATGGAGTTGACTGAGACCTGGAAGAAAATAAACCTTCCTGTGTCTTCCTCTTCTTACAAGCAATCATTTATTCATCCTTCGTCTGGAGTTGTCTACATAGCTCATCATTCTCTTCCATAACCACTTGGTACTTGTACTTCTAGGCTACTTCAGTTTGTTGTGATTCCCTCAAAGCAATCTTCAACTTCTCCTCTTCAGACATAAAGACCATTGGGTGTTCCTCCTCTAAAACCATGGGTTTCTGTTGAGGATAAGGCATCTTCAGATGAATAGCTCTCTTTCGGACCCATTGGAGATAAGCTTCGAGAGAGATGCAATTAGGTTTCCCTAAGTCTTCTTTTCCTTTCTTGTGTACATGCCCCCAAGCTTTTAGAATTTCTCCTTTCAATTCTGAACTTTCCTTAAAGAAAATATTCTCCACATGAGCGCTATTTGGTTTGTCCTTCAAAGGATATCCAAGCTGTCGGCGAGCGAGAACAGGGTTATAACTGATTCCTCCATTGGTGCCGAGAAGAGGTACGTTACCAAAACTTCCACAACTGTCAATGATCCTTATCCCATCGTAGTTACGGCTGTACCAATCAATATCAGAGTGAGCAAGAGCCATAACCTTCTGAGACCACCAACCTTCCTTCTAAAAAGCGTGAGCCTTGGGTAAGTGAGAAATAAACCACTTGTATAGTAAAGGAACACAACAGGTAACCATTCCTCCTTTATGAAGATTCCTCAAGTGAACAGAATGATAGGCGTCAGCTAGTAAAGTAGGCACATGGTTTTTCTTCAAGAAAATCTTAAGGGCATTGAGATCCACAAAATTATCAAAACTTTGAAACGAGAAGATCCCATAAATGAGCAAGGCGAGGATATCTTCGAATGCATCCATACTCAAATGATCAGCATAGTATTGTGCTTTCCCAACCACGAACTCGACAGTTAAACCAAATACTCCTCCTTTAGTAATCATATTTTTCTGAATATCCACCAATCCCAAACGTGTAGCTTTAGCAATTCTTCCTCTTTAGGGTCCCTCTCCATGATTGGAAAAGGAAAGTCTTCAAGAATAGGTAAACCAATCAAGCAAGAATATTCCTCAAGTGTAGGTACCAGCTGATAATCAGGGAAAGTGAAACAATGATAGAGTGGATCATAAAACTGGAGAAGTGTGAAGAGAAGTCCCAGATCCATCTTCCTTTTTACCCTCAACAATGACAATAAGTTCCCATACCTACTCTTGAATCCTTCTAGCTCTGTTATCAAAGTGCTCAACCTTTCTATGTCATCTAAGTTAGGACTTTTGTAAGTGTACTTCATGGTTTTCTTTTTTCCATGGTCCATGATGATCCTAATGTTTACAAATAAAAGATCTGAGTTCCATGAAACTTTTTATGATATGATGTTCATGAATGCATGGATGCACAAACACAGGTAAGCACAAATTTCACATATAGACAAAGGGTAAACAGATAAAGGTTTTGGTTTGGAGAACATGAGTATGGAGTCAAGGTCTACCCATCCCAAAGGTATGTACTAAGGCTCTCAAAACTATAGAACAAGGTTCTAGAAAGGTTCCCGGAGTCCTCGACCCATCTTTCGGATATTATCAATTTCCCAAATACTTGGTGGTCGATAATATTCTCAAGAGAGTCTCGTCCAAGTGTAGTATTGCGTATTAACTATTTCGGAATTACTTCCTTATAGTCATCGCACTACATCCTGATAAAGCCAAAGTGGGGGAAAAGGTAATCTAAAGGTTCTCAGTATCATGGGCTCCCATGTAGAAAGTAGCATTGTTTTCATGAATACTCGATCAACAATACTAACTCTCAGAAGGGCCTCTACTGAGCGGTGGTTTTCTCAAGTTAACTTGGTCGGGAATCAACTCCCTACAAGCCTTTTTGAATATACCACCATCCTATCATAAGCCCGCTCAAACACGGGTATAGTGTTGTCTCACCACTCAAAGTTCCCAAGATCCAACAGGGCACAAATGTACATATTTACAAGTATTCACAAATAAGCAAGTAATCAAACAAGATAGGCTAAACCCTCAAAAAGACCTCGAAAGTATCCCCAGTGAAGTCGCCATTTCTGTTGCGGTGAAAATTGGATATCAAGCTATTTAAATTAACTTGAATCTTATTTTTTTTTACAAC
This sequence comes from Lathyrus sativus, assembly GCA_963859935.3. Classification (NCBI taxonomy): domain Eukaryota; kingdom Viridiplantae; phylum Streptophyta; class Magnoliopsida; order Fabales; family Fabaceae; genus Lathyrus; species Lathyrus sativus. The sequence continues at coordinate 52,388,080 of OZ012740.1, read as the reverse complement.
CGAACTTTATTTTATCCAAAGGAAAGGTCTAAAGAAAGAAAAACCTTTTTCGCGATGTAACGACAACGCTTAAGAGATTTGGGGATCGGGGGTTGGATATACCTAGGGAAGGTGTTAGCACCCTAAGCATCTGTAGTACTCTACAAGAACCTTTTGTTTGATTGCTTGCTAAGTTTGTGAATATGTGCTATGGATATGGATTAGGGATAAGTAAAGACCTAGATGGTTTTCTAAGTTTGCTCGCAAAGACATCGCATCTTCTGCCTACGTATCCTAACTAGGATAGAATCAGAGCAATCGTAGTTCACCTCACAAGGGATGAAGAACACTTGATTATGATCAAGGTTCAAGGGGAACAAACATGACAATGCTTGTGTGGAGTTTGACAAAACTCCCTATTCTAAGTTGTAATATTCAAAAGGGGAAGTAAGAAATCATGACGATGATTCTCACATAGAGTTGACAAACTCTATCCTAGGGTTCTAGTTGAAGAACTCTCCTAGTACAGGTGGGTTGTTTAGACTTAAAGCAAAGTCTAATGGTTTCTAAAATAAGGTTGAAATGACTTAACAAAGTCAAAGGGAATGGGTGAATGAGTTATCCATAACATAAGAGTTAATGGAAAGATCTTTTCCTTTGGAGAGGGACAGGATAGGCAACATGGATGAGAGCTAACAAGCTTCATCACTTGGGGGAAAGAAAAAATTTAAACAAGATAACAACATAATAAATATGCATCCATGGTGAAAACCATTAAGTGAGCATGTGAAATGATAAAAAATGAAAATGCATTGATGACAATCAAAGCAGTTGATTAAGCAGGAAGTGTGACAACAGATCAAGCTTCAGTGTATCTAGCAGATGAAGTACAATGAACATGGTAACAACCAAAGATGAAGTCCTAGAATGTTGGCTAACATTTAAGAACATGAATGCAAACAAGTATCACAAACAATCACAAGTATATCACAAGAAAAATTCATTTGCATACGCGAAAACGATCACAGAACGTACATAACTTGCACACAGTCAAAAGAGATGAAAAATTAGGCAAACATTAAAATAAAAAAAAATATGACATGAAAGTAAACATTAAGATGAACAAAATGAAAAAAGAATGGGTGAAAAATGATTAAAATTCATAGAGATATGAATTTTTGAAGTTTGGTTAAAAAATGACAAAAATAAATAAAAGGGTTGCCCTCCTCAAGGGTCGAACCCAGGTATGCAAGGCAAGAGGCGCTTAAGTGACAAGGTGACTACCACTGGGGTGGCTATACATCCGTTTGTAAATGCCACCCCATAAATATATGAGGGGAGTTTAAAAACCAGGCTGGGCAAAACAAACACACAAAATCCTGATTTGCATTTTGATCATAACTCAATCAATTTTCCATGGATTTTGACAAAATTTTAGTGTAAATTGACTAGAATTCATGAGGAACAAGATAACACTTTTAGTTTTTTGAAATTCTTCCTCCATTTTAAAACCCGATAGTACTTGCTTTTTGAAAGTTTTGATGCATTTTGATATGAATCTCATGTTACAACCAGTTTCAGTCCAAAGTAATCATGCACACATACCACATAAATGATAATGAATGAGTTCATGCAAGAGTTAGGGTTTAAATCATGTTGTGATGAAAATGGATTGTCAAGTTTCCACTTTGTCATGAATGATATGCAAGATGATATGCAATTCTGTTTCTAGGCATATATTGGTCAAACTAAACACATACACATATCAAATACATGATATAGGATGAAATTGGTCACAAGTTGAGGCTCCAAACAAACTGTGGTGAAACATGACATTCAAAATGCAAGTTTGTGCTTGTGAAGTGCATGAAACTTTTCATTTCCAATTCAAAACATTTCCAGATCAATTTAAACATCCACACATCACATATACATGGTATTGAATGGACTCAAACACAAATTGAAGCAAAAATGAAACTGTCATGAAAAATGGTTCTTGAGTTGCAAATTGTGCTTGTGAAATGCATGATGATGGGCAATTTCAATTCCAGACATGTTCAGATCAAACCAATCATACACACACAACACATACATGATATTAAATGGATTTGATCACAAAATGAGGCCTAAATCATACTGGTGTGGAAGAATGTGTTCAAAGTGCAAATGTGTATGTGTGAAGATGCATGATGACATGAAATTTAAGTTCTGTGCATATTCAGGCCAAGTGAGTCATACATACACCATACATATGTGATATCAAATGATTTTGAGCAAGGGAAATGGTCTGAAACAGTTTGGCATGAAAAATGACCTTTAAGTTGCACTTTGAGGTTTGGTGATGCATGAAAAGTTCAAAATCAAGTTTAATGCATATTTAAGTCAAGTGAATCATACATACACCTTGCAAACATGTTAACAAATGAAATCAAGCAAAAGAAAGGGCTCAAAACTGACTGGTGCAGAAAATGACATTTAAGTTGCTTTTTGGTTTTAGGATGATGTGGTAGATTACTCAAAACCAAATTTAGGCACATTTTGATCATATGAATCATATACACATTCCTCATATATGCAAACAAGTGAGTCCAAGCAAGAAAAAAGGATCAAACATGGCTGGTGTAAAATTTGGTGAACAAAGTGCTAGGTTTGTGAAGTGAGATGCATGAACATGTTCAATTTCTGTTCAAAACAATTTCAGACTAATTCAAACACATACACATCTTATATTCATGATATTGAGTGGATTCAAACACCAAAATAAGTTGGAAACAGACTGTCATGAAAAGTGATTCACAAAATGCAAGTTGTCATAAAAATGAGGCATGAGATATGAATTTTCAGTTCCACATACTTTCTGATTCAATTAATCACACACATAGCATACATACATGATATTGAGTAAGTTTAAACACAATTTGGGACTAACATAGGACTGTCATGAAAAATGAGGGTTTGAGTGAAAACTTGGCCATTTTGATACAAGACATGAAAAATGCAGTTCATCATTTTAAGCACTATTGACCAAATTAACTCCACACACATATTGAATACATGATGTTGGATGAATTTGAGCACAAATTTAACCATTTCTAGACCTGAGATCACAGATGGTATATTCATGGTAGAGTTTGATACAAGACATGACATACTTCCTACATAATGAACCAAAATGCTAGAACATGAAATTATGGTGCAAAGCAAAGATGTAGTGTTTACATACCTCTAGTGGACTGTGTTGAGTAGGTTAGTACACCAAGAAACCCAGAGAGACTTCCAAATAACACTAGCTTTGAAACTTTCTTCCTTTTGAAGCAAGAATGCAATCCTTGTGACAGTTGGAGAAATAAAATCCACCAATGATCTTTAACACTTTAGACAGTTGAGAAATGATATATGAGAGGTATTTGAGTGATTAGAACACCAAGTAAATGCATACAACCAATTTTGGCTGATTTTATGGCTTTTGGTCAAAGTAACTTGGTATGGAAGTTGACTTTTTGAATGGTGAGGTTTTTGAGTGGTCTAAGGTCTTGGACACCTTCTATATCATATTTAGAGATTGTGTGGATGATTGTTGGGGTGTTTGAATGTAGATAACTGAGTTTGGCAGCAAATGTACCAAGACAGATTTTTGAAACTTTGGCAATTTTGTGATTTTGGTGATTTTGGAGTAAGGTGTGAAAGAGTGATAGCTTTGTGTTTCTCTGGTTTTTAGAATCATTCTTGTGTTGAAAATGAAGTGATGAGGGCTCCCTTTTATAGGCAAATGAAGAGAGGGGGCAGATTTGGAGATTTCTTCACATGAAAGAAAGGTTTTACCACTTTTGGATCAAACCTCCACAAAGGGGTTTTCTTGGCTGATAGGTAAGCCCAATAGTCAAGAAAAATGATGATTTTGAAAGGTCTAAATGCAGGCTAGAGGCATAGCTTGATGGCTGTTTGTAGATTCACCTTTCCACCCCATGATTGCCTTATGATTTCAAAGGCAAGTTGTAAAGCCACTTGCAAGCCCACTTGCAAGTTTGGCTAATTCCATCTCCTATGCATTTTCTTCACATTTCTATGCTTCAAACCCTCTACATATCAGAAACAACAACATTCAAAGGCTGAGTTTGGTCAGATTGATGAAAGAATGGATTCTTTAAATTTTGACAATGTGGGACTAAAGTGTGAAATCACCAACTTGCCATAACCATAACTTTTAGCTCACAAATCCTTTTGAGATGTGCTAGCACTTTTTTGAAAGCACTCAAATAGCTCTAAAACATTCATGTTTTCATGAGTTTCAAATTCCCAAAGGAACTTGGTCAAAAAGTCTCTCAAAGTTGCTAAAAATGAACTAAAAAGTGAAATTTCTCTAAGTCCTTTTCCCTTCTTGAAATGAATTTGATCATAACTCCAAATCTATGCATTTTCTGATCATGGACACTTTAGGGACTTTTGTAGGATTTGTCAAGAGCTTTCAAATGATCTTTGAACCAACTCAATTGGATGTGTGGTTAAGGAGTTATGGTTTAGCCCCTTTCAAAACCCTAATTTCCCGATTTTTCGATTACTCCTTCATCCTTGATCCAATGGTCATGAAAATTGATAGGCAAGTGCAACATGGTATAAGGAAAATTTTTGATTCACACTTTGAAGTCCAATTCCTTAAATTTGAAGAGTTGACGTTTTGGTCAACCGTACGATCGATCGGTGACTATCGAGTCGTCTGTTGACAAGACCTCATCTGTTATGTCCTTCATGCCTTTTTACCAAGTTCCTTCTTAACAAGCGGATGTCATAGATCTTATAGCCGCCTGGGCATCCATAGACAATGTTGTCAGAAGCCTCTCCATGTTGAAGTAATGGGTTTACTTGAACATTTGGATTACTGTCCTTTAAAGACAAAATTCCATTTTTGATAAGTCTTTGAACATCAGCCTTGAAACTAAAATGATTCTCGATCCCATGACTGGGTGTTCCCTGACGATAGGGGGAAAACTGGCCATCTTTGAACTAATAAGGAAGGTCTTTTGGGAGAATAGGTGGAGACTTCACTTGAATATGGCCTCTGGCCAATAATGCTGTAAACAACTCTACGTACGTTGTTGGTATAAGATCGAATCAAGGAGACCTTTGAACACGACTGTTGTTGTTGTATTATGGGCGAGCCGGTTGTAGAGGTTGTTGTTGTCTTTGCTGATAATGTGGTTGTTGTTGTTATTGTTGTTATTGATGTTGATTTTAATTCTAAGAATTATGTGGCTGGTAAGCCGGAGCGGGCGCTGAATTGGTAATAGGAGACAGTTGCTACCTGTCGTGGTTGATATCTTCGTCTTGACTAGCTTTGTAACACAATGCTGACATCCTGTTCCTTTTTCTTTTAGAACCCATTTTCGTGTTTCTTAGACGGCTCTGCATCTTTAGTCAATCATCCATCTCAGACGACTTCCTTCAGCCGCACTCCCATGTTTACCATTTTATTAAAGTCATTAGGCACACTGGAAATCATACGGTTGTAGTAGAAGGGACTCAAAGTTTTTAAGTAGATCTTTCTCATTTCCTTGTCTTCCATAGGAGGACAAATTTGTGCAGCAATCTCACGCCATCTCTGAGCATATTCTTTGAAAGTTTCTTTTTCTCTATGAGACATAACCTTGAGTTGATCTCGGTAAGGAGCCATATCTAAGTTATATTTGTATTTCTTTATGAAGGCTTCACCAAGATCACCAAAAGTATGGATCTTCGCAATGTCCAATCCCATATACCACTCGAGTGCGACACTGATTAAACTATCTTGAAAGTAATGGATTAGCAGCTACTGATTATCTGTCTGCGTATACATCTTTCTTGCATACATAACCAAATGACTTCGAGGGCAAGAATTTCCTTTGTATTTTTTGAAGTCAGACACCTTGAATTCAATTGTTACTTTGATATTCGGAACCAGACATAGGTCAGCTGCGTTCTTTCCAAACAAGTCATGTCCTTAGAGAGCTTTAATCTCTTTCTGCGTATTCAAGAAAAGATCTTGAAATTCATCCCATCTTTCATCTACTCCCATAGTCTCACTCGGAGGAGCATGGAAAATTTGTTTTTCAATGTATGGAGTAGTAAGTACCACGAGAGGTGGTACTGACATGATCGATGTGACTTTTGATGCTTCAGAACTGGAGGTTTGTAACCCTCCAATATAAATTTGAAAGGCATTCCCCAAGGAAAGTTGGGAGGCATGGTATATTGCGGAACAATAACAGATGTGATAGGGACGGATGCAAAGACAATTTTTGAGATGAAAGTCCTTTGAATTGGAGTTGAAGGCTAATTCTGAGCAGCCATCGATGCTTCCACCATGCTGTTGAATCTTTCTATATCTTCCTTTAGAGAAGTGGCCTCATTTCTAAGCTCTTTGTTTTCTTGCTCAAGTATGTCCATCTTCTTTTGATGACTGGCACAAGTATTATATGAATGAGACAGTTTAGCTTCAAAGTGAGAACAAGTGTAAGTTTCTAGTAATGAAAAATGTTTAAATGAATGTATGATGTGCAAAAATGCAAATGAATCTGTTTATAAGGAACTTAAAACTTTATGTTTCAAATATCATAAAATGGATAGCACTTTTGATTAATTGAAAATATCTCATTTTATTTGATGTACTTAAAAGATTACAACCATGAAAGTATAACATGTTGCTCTAAGATTTCTATCAAATCGTCTTTTTCTTTTAGCTGCTTTTTTAACTCTCTTCTCTCAGCTCTTGTAATGTAAAACTTATCTTCCCAAGTATCTCTCTCTAACTTCATCCTAGTCAAGTGTTCTTAATATTCCTCCCTATTCTCAACAGGGACTGTAGAGGATAAATCAAATATATGGTTGTGAAGGATTCTCAAGTGAATAAGGCATCTTGAGTTCACAAGCTCTGGTATCGACCCATTGAGTGTAGGGTTTGAAAGCAACACAGTTTTTATTTTTGAGCGGATTTTTTCTATTTTTATGAATGGTGTGCCAAGCCTTTATGACGACCTTTGTCAAATCTGGATTTCCACCCTCATTAAGGTAGAAGAAAACTGACACTAAGAGACTGCTAGGTCTGTCTTTTATGGGATACCCAAATTGACGTTTTGTGAGAGCGGGGTTATAGTTAATCCCTCCACGTATATCAAGAAGAGGTACATTAGGGAATTCCCCACAACTGTCAATGATAACGCCTTTTTCATAAGTTGTTTCATACCAACTCATATTCGTATAAGTAAGAAACATAAGCCTCTGAGACCATCTGAGTTTGTCAGGATTTTCAACAAAGAGTCTGGTTCTTGGTAAATGTGACTTGAACCATCTGTATAATAAAGGTGCATAATAAATGATTGTTCCACTACCTTTCAGAGTGATGTGATGAATTGGATGGTATGTGCCCCCAAGTAAAGTAGTTATTGGGTTACCACTCAAAAATATTTGGATGGCATTAAGATCAACATAGTGGTTGATGTTTGGGAAAAGTACAAGTTTATAAATGAGTAGTAAAAATATAGCTTCAAAGGCACACATATTATTGGCTTTAACCACTTTGTAGCTTTCTCTAACAAGAATTTGGAAGTCAATCCTCTTATTCCTTCTTTGGAAGTGAAGTTGTTTTTAACATCAGATGTTTCCAAATGAAGGGCTTTTGCAATAACTGAGTACTTAGGAATTTCCTCTGAGTCATTGAAAGGAATCTTGTTTAGTACTGGCAAATCAATCCAATTTCACAAGCGACAACGGTAAAACAGTCTAACATGCTACTTCTCCCACGCTTCCGCTGTGCCACTCTGATATGGACCAACAAATCAAGGTGTGAGCTTTTGAGACTTCAAAGCTCGGCCAACACCAGTTACCTGCGTAACTCTCAACAACACGGGATCCCCCTCTTGGAATTCAAGTGCTCTTCTCCTCTTATCAAGGTAACTCTTCTGACGACTCTGCGAAACTTTCATCTTTCTCGGATCCTCTTGATCCTTTCAGTCGCCTCTTACGCAATCTCAGGTCCGAGTACAACACTCTTTCCTGACTCATACCAACACAAATGAGTCTTAAACCTCCTACCATACAAAGCCTCATACGGTGCCATTCCGATACTAGAATGGTAAATGTTATTGTAGGTGAACTCAACCAATGACAAATGACTATCCCACGATCCACCTTGATCCATCACACGAGCTCTCAACCAATCCTCTAAAGGCTGGATAGTTCTCTCTGTCTGTCCATCCGTCCGCGGATGATAGTCAGAGTTCAACTTCAACATGGTACCCAAAGCGTCTGCAACCTCTCCCAAAATCTCGATGCAAATTTCAGATTTCCATCTGACACAATATTCGACGATATCTCATACAACTTCATAACTTCCTCAATATACGTCTCAGCTAGCTTCAACATAGAATGATTAATCCTCATTGGTATAATGTGTTGATCTAGTCAACCTATCCAAAATCACCCAAATTGAATCATATCCCTCTCACAGTCTTCGGCAAACCCGACACAAAATCCATGGAATTACTATCCCATTTCCACTCTGGAATATTCAATGGTTGCATCAGACCCAACGGTCTCTGATGTTCAATCTTCGACTTTCGACAACTCTAACCAGCATATACAAACTCAACTACTTCTTTCTTCATCCCTGGCCACCAAAACAATTTCCCAAATCTGGGTACCTCTTCATCGCACCGGGATGGATACCCAATCTAATTCAACGTCCTTCTTCAAGAATATTCTTATTCCACTCAACAATATCTGGAACACAACTCTATCACGACATCCCATGATACCATTTCCATTAATCCGAAAATCAACTCTTCGACTTTGATCCATCAAATTCAACTGATCTACCAACTCAAATCAGATTTCTGACCTTCTTGAATCTCATCAAGAATACCACTAGTAAGGTCCAACATACTAAGCTTAACTTCATAAGCAGTCTCTTCACAAACACAACTCATATCACGAAATTGCTCAATCCGTTCTAACTCTTTTATCCTCATCATCGGTATATGTAAAGATTTCTAAATCAATGCATTATCTACCACGTCTGCTTTACCCGAATGGTAATTCAACCCAAAACCATCATCCTTCAGAAGTCTCAATCATTTCTTCTTCCTCACAGTCAACTTGTTCTGATCAAGTAAGTACTTCGAACTCTTACGATTACTACACATCTCAATTCTCGAACCAAATAAATAAAGCTTTGAAAGCTTCGATGCACCCACAACAACAACCCACTCTAAATCATGCGTCAGATAATTCCTCTTATGCCCTTTAAGTTATCTTAAAGAATAAGTTAAAACTTGTTGATGTTGCATTAACACCTCTTCCAATCCCATCAATGAAGCATCACAATATACCATAATGGTTCTGCTGGATTCGGCAAAAATAAAAACATGAGCTGTTGATAGCCTCCTCGAAAGCTCTTGAAACTTTCCTCACACTTTGCATACAAACAAAAGCTTGAACCTTCCTAGTCCACTGCGTCAATGGCAAGGTGAATTGGAAAAATCCTTCAATGAGTTCCAATAACAACCTGCCAACCCAAGAAAATTTCTAATCTCAAACACAGGTTTTTGGGAGCTTCCCATTTCTATACGGCTACAACCCTCGACATATCAACCACAATAACTCTACTCGAGATCACATGACCAAGGAACTTACTTCCTCAAACCAAACTCACACTTTGACATTTTTTGCATACAACTGCTTCCCTTTCAACACTGATGACAATATTTTCAGATGCTCAGCATGGTCCTCTTTACTCTTTGAATATACCAAAATATCACTGATTAACACAACCATCAACTCGCTCAAATAAGTATGGAAAATCTCGTTCATATACTCCACACACCCTACATGGTGCCTTAGTCACCCCAAATGGCACCACGAAATACTCATCATGTCTATACCTTATTATAAAGCAATCTCATGAATATCTTCAGCCTTCGCACGAATCTGATGATACCTAGATCTCAAATCCATCTTACTGAACACACTTGCAACAACCAACTGACCCATCAAATTATCAGTCTTTAGAAGTGAACACTTGTCTTACTAGTCACCTTGTTCACTCGTCTATAATCCACAAAAAGCCCCACAAAACCTTCCCTCTTCTTAATCAACAAAACTGGTGCACCCTACGGTGACACACTCGAACAAATGAATCTCTTCTCAAGCAAATCTTCAAGTTGACTCCTAAACTCTTTCAATCCCAATGCATACACACTATACGGAGCATCGATATCGAACTAGTTCAAGGAACTAAGTCGATCACAAACTCCACTTCATGTTCCGGTAGTAAATCACTTATCTCATTAGGAAAACTCCCAGACAATCACAACTAATTGGCAAACCACCAACTTCCCCACTTTCATTAACACTCTAGTTCCCATAAAAATAACCATCTCAGCACCATCTCGTACTGACTCATCAAAATAACTCGTAAGCACTTAGCTTAAATCAAAACAATTCACTGCACACACCATCTAAGCTTGCAAGACACGTCTATCCCCTCAAACATGACTTCGTCCACTATCAACAAGAGATTAAGGGTGATCAGTTCCTGAATTTTTCAATAGGCAGTCGAAAATCATGATGGGACATAAACCATCTTTACCAAAATATAAGAGCGTCCATCGATACACTGAGCCACCACTCCACACTTGCAGCATCCTGTATTTCTCCCCCACTTGACTCATTCCCACTCTGCAGACAAAGGTTAGAAAACAAACGTGCACCGACAATGTTTTCACACACATGTCACATACTAGGGAACAAATAACATTAGACACTTGGCCGGATGGACCGACCTGCTCTGATACCACTAATGTAACACCATTTTCTACCCCACAATTAAAAGGCACGTTTATTCAAAGTCATCAGAGTAAAATATTTAACTAAATAAAAATCACCTTAAAGGGCATACATTTCTCATGTTACTCAAAATAAGTCAATGCTCCGTGTACAACGAGTTTTGCGCAAAATACATCAACTACACAAAACAGCGGAACTCAAAAGGCATAATCAAGGTTTCCTCATACGGGAAGATAATCAAAATAACTCAATAAACATAACTCAACTCAAAGACTCCCAACCTGATGTTACACTATCAGAGCAAGACCCTCTAAGTTGACCAAAGTCCAACAACTCAAAACTTCAAAAGTCCTCAACGACATTCATGGCTAAACCTGGTATCTTCATATTACCCACGTGGAGGTAACATTCAAACAGGTAAGGTGAGTGAAAAAATTCATAATAATTAATGTATAAAAATCAACATATAAACGACGTCATTTCATACTCAAAACCTTCATATCCTTCAATAGGCTTCGAAGGCCACAACATCATAATTCATACAAAAAGACTCATAAATGCAAATGCAACATATACTCAATGCATGTGGTACCAATCATCACAATGCGATGGACACTTGGCCATCAACCCTCCATAGATCTCCATCAATAGGATCGATTCTACTAGAGAATCAGAGCACATCAAAACACTTCACATTCACACAATGGGATTGAAGCCAAAGTAATCGAGGTCCTGAACCGAAGTCCGGATGTACATGAATGCATGATGCACACGTCACAAATCACCCTCATAATAACATCATAGGTGCATCATCATTCATCATGTTCATCATCATCAAACGCCATAACTCATCATCATACGTCATGTCATCATAACTCATCATAATAATCCTCTTCATACATCATGTCATCATATCTCATCATAATAATCATCATACATCACATCATCATAATTCATCATAATAATCATCATCATACATCATAGAAAATCATCATATAATCATGTACAAATCACATTGCGCTCACAGTCATACTCATATCAATTCATCATATTATCACATATTATCACATATTATCACATATTAATTCATAATTATACTCGCAGTAATCCTCATATTATTGCCTATTAATCACATAAACCTCATTGTCATACTCATGTTAACTCATCGCAGAAATCAAAGAATCAAACATCAAGGCATCGCTGCATGATCCGCGGTCGCCCGCGGATCAAAACCGAGCAGTTTGAAAAACGTAGTAAAAGCGACGACAACTCGGATGTCGATTCACAAGGATTCTTATTTATAAAATAGCCAATTGAAACGATTTATGGGTTTTTTTTTTCTTAAGAGAAAAAATACTTAAAATAAGTGACTATAAAAAAAGTGATTATTAAAATAAGCTAAAACGACTAATTCTACTGATTTGGGTTCCGACTTATCATCGACTATTATAAAATCAAACCCTAAACGGCTCCAATTCTATTTGATTATGATATTAATCAGACAAGCGCTTATCAACATCAAATGAATTATGTTCCTGTTTACCGAATTAAGCAAACGGTTAAGAATATGACGAATTAACGAATTAAGCAAACGATAACACGCAATTAAATTTAGGAACATGTATACAATCAAATTTAATCAATTCTATCCTATGAACAACAATTGAATTAAGCAAACAATTGCAATCAAATTAAGCAAATGACTTCATAGAAAAGGATTGAAAGGAATCAGATTTAAATTGATATTATAATAACCTCAAAGTGTTGAAACCGTACACAACAGAATTTTCCCGGAGGTATTAGTTTTCCATGAGTTCTTCTCAAACCTCTCTCTCCATTTTTTTCATGAATAGTATATAATTAACAGTAAAACAAGGTTTCCCCTAAAACGAAAAATAATGGATCTGGTTCAAAACCCAACTGGGTCGAAAATATAACCCAGACACAAAACATGACCCAAAACAAAAACAAATTCCTAATGCTCTAACTTCAACGAATATTCTGGGAAAATATGCTCCGAATCTGACTTTGACTCCAACACGAAAGTTGTAGCTCTCTCTCTTAACTTTCCGGCGATTTTCAGAATGCCTCAAACAGACTCTTGGAACTCCAGTTATGATCGTTTTCGCGCAGACTGCTAAAGTTGAAAAATAAAGTGCAAAAATCAAATTAAACCAAAAATAAAATAAAATATAAAAACATAATAAAACATAAGAATAATCAAAATAAATTAAATAAATGCCTAATTAAAAATATAGGAGAATGTGCATAAAGATGCACTGATCAAATTCCCCCACATTTGAACTTTTGCACTCCGAGCAAAATTAAAATAAAACAAAACAAAGAAAGCACAAACACATCAACAATTACTCATTCCAGGCTAAAAGTCTTCTTCGGTTAAGTTTGCATCAATAGGTACTAATCTTACACACTAAGGATATCGTAGGAACACTAATCCATAATTTTGCAGACATAAGCCTCCTGGATACATAAATCAACTCTAATCATGTTATTATGTTAAAGCCTAACTTACTCTTCCTCCTTTTTGCTCTTTTTCATTCAGGCGCAATCACATTAAGCCCGTTATCTCCACACACTCATAGCAAGGCGACCGGTTAGTGACTCTGATCCTTTTTGTTTGGGGTTCTGGTACTTGCGCGGCATAACCCTTTTCTGACTCAGTTGTAGTTGTGGGGGATCAGACTGTAATCTGCCCTACCAAGTTCAGCACCAGAAACCGCTGAACCAACTAACGAGTAATTTTTTTCCAACTTTTCTTTCTTTTTTCTTTTCTTTTCTTCCTTTTAATTTTTTTTCAAGCTAAAAATTTGATCACTCACTTATATTCATCGGCTTCCCTGCGTAGAGTGTGTATGAGATGTTGCTGACTGCTGAAATAAACTACTCAAGAGCTGTCAAAGAATGAAAATTTAAGAGTAAACATAATAAGAATTCTAATCAATTTCCACATGCAGGAGACTTACGGTGTTAAGACGATACCAATCTTGTGAATTTTTCCCAAGTCTCCGTAAACTAATCTCAAATTAGTCTTTAGCCTAGAACTTTTAAAAAGATGTAATTTTTTTTTTTAATTTTTATTATTATAACTGAAAACAAAACAAAACAAAATAGTAAAACAAGCAAATAAAACAAAGGTTTCCCTCCCCCAAACTTAAAACAAGCATTGTCCTTAATGAAAGGACATAAAAATAAAATAAGAGTGAGAGAAAGGAAAGAACACACCCGAGGAGTCAAGGTGGATAAGTGATCACATATGCATCCTTTCCCAAAGAGAGATTTCCTGCAGTCTCCTCTTCCAAAGTGGGGAGTAACTTTGAATAGCATCCATCGCCCTTGAACTTTGTATTAGTGCCTTCGCCTTTTATTCTAGGATCAAATAAGAATATTCGATAAATAAAAGTGTCGAATGGGCACGTAAATGTTATATCCTTTTTCTCAACATCAGAGAACAAAGGATTAAAGGGTTGTCTCACTGCTTTTCTTCTCTCTTTAATCGAGGTCCATCCATGTCTCTTCTTATGTTTCTTCAAAACCTGAAAAAAGCTTATTTTCTTTATAAGAATCAAGGTTACAAGAAATTATAATTGGAAGCTTTTTATCCGTATCTAAATAAGCATAATTCAGATTGTTATGAAGTGGTTTAAGCTCCAAGGGGGGGAGGTTGTTCAATGGATGGTGAGGTTGGGGAAGCCGTGATGTTAAGAGTTTTAGCTACATAAACAACTTCATCTGCATGAAACACATCACCCTGTACGGCATCATTAATCTTAACACAAACAGAGCAAATGTTAGTGTCGGTACATGAATCACAAGAGTAAGTATCATCAAAATCTGCTAATGATTGAAAATCAAAACACAATTAAGAATAAGTATCATTAACTAAATTATAAGGAAACTCTTTTGGATTCACTACTATTTGGGCAGGTGGTTGGTTTGATTCTTGAGCTTGCTGCATGGCATTCACTATAGTGGCAAGTTGTTCAATTTGTGTCTGCAAAGCCTAAAGACTTGAATCTGTTTGTTGCTGAAACTGAAGATCATTTATAGCCATTTTCTTAACAAGGTCCTCTAGTGAAGGTTCGGAAGGTTTAAAGCACATAATTTGGAATTCCTTCATATGCTTATTCGGATCCTCACCTGCAAGACCATTAAATCATGGCAACAAGTTTATTAAACCAGATTCCAATTCGAAAGGTACATTAACAGCAGGATATTCCATACATAAAGTATTATAATTCATATCAGGAGCAGTTAATTTCCTTAAGGTTCTATTATCAGCCATTTCAAAATCAAGTTCAGTGTACGAAGCAAACAAGTTATGCAGATAGTTAGACTCAGATAGTCAAAAACAAACACAAAGATGGGAATTAATAAAAAAAAATTCAGAAAAATAAACTGACACCGAAATTAATCTAATGACTTAAAAATATAATTTTGAGAATTTTTTTAATTTTTTTCGACTCTATGAAAACAATAAAAAATTCATTAAAAAAGAAGACGATTTGCCCAAAACCTGGTTTTTTACTAGGTCTGACGAGAAACGGGCGAAACGGAATGGCTGGACGCAAAAACGCAAGAAAATACACAAAAATACAGAAAATTAAAACAAACAAAACCTAACACTAGACTATTGGCTAAATCAACAAGAATCCCCGACAACGGCGCCAATTTGATCAGCGGTCGCGCGCGGATCAAAACCGAGCAGTTTGAAAAACGTAGTAAAAGCGACGGCAACTCGGATGTCGATTCACAAGGATTCTTATTTATAAAATAGCCAATTGAAACGATTTAGGGGGTTGTTTTTTGATTAAGAGAAAAAATACTTAAAATAAGTGACTATAAAAAAAGTGATTATTAAAATAAGCTAAAACGGCTAATCCTACTGATTTGGGTTCCAACTTATCATCGACTATTATAACATCAATCCCTAAACGGCTCAAATCCTATTCGATCATGATATTAATTAGGCAAGCGCTTACCAACATCAAATGAATTATGTTCATGTTTACCGAATTAAGCAAACGGTTAAGAATATGACGAATTAACGAATTAAGCAAACGATAACACGCAATTAAATTTAGGAACATGCATACAATCGAATTTAATCAATTCTATCCTATGAACAACAATTGAATTAATCAAACAATTGCAATCAAATTAAGCAAATGACTTCATAGAAAAGGATTGAAAGGAATCAAATTTAAATTGATATTATAATAACCTCAAAGTGTTGAAACCGTACACAGCAGAATTTGCCCGGAGGTATTAGTTTTCCATGAGTTCTTCTCAAACCTCTCTCTCCATTTTTTTTCGTGAATAGTATATAATTAACAGTAAATCAAGGTTTCCCCCAAAAAGAAAAACAATGGATCCGATTCAAAACCCAACTGGGTCGAAAATATAACCCAGACCCAAAACATGACTCAAAACTAAAACAAATTCCTAATGCTCTAACTTCAACGAATATTCTGGGAAAATGTGCTCGGAATCTGACTTCGACTCCAACATGAAAGTCATAGCTCTCTCTCTTAGCTTTCCGACGATTTTCAGAACGCCTCAAACGGACTTCCGGAACTCCAGTTATGATCGTTTTCGCGCAGACTGCTAAAGCTGAAAAATAAAGTGCGAATATCAAATTAAACCAAAAATAAAATAAAATATAAAAACATAATAAAACATAAGAATAATAAAAATAAAGTAAATAAATTCTAATTTAAAATATAGGAGAATGTGCATAAAGATGCACTAATCACTGCACACGATAAACATTCGCGAAACTCTGCTACGTTCGTTGGCATGTTCGCTAGGCGAGTCTGGGGCGAGTTTCTTCGCTAGGAGAAGGATTCTTCGCTAGGTGAGTCTGGAAACAACATGGTTCTCTAGGCGAACTGCACGATGACAGCAAATTCTGCTATGCACCAAAACTCAAAATCACTGAAAAATCTCTACGATCCATTTACCCAATGCCCCTATAACATCCCTAAATCATCCCTAAGGTCCTACGGCGATAAAGGCAAAAAACCTACGGTTTATTAGGCAAATCCCATAACATATTCACACCCTAAATCACAATTTTTCCTTCAATTACACACTAAGGCATTAGAGTTACGCATTATCCAATATTCCTAAGGGTTAAGCAAAGTTCAATAAGCTTTTTGGCCACGAAGGCCTAGGTTTCCGTTTCCCCCAATTGAACCACAGTTAGATTTACCTATAATCCGTTTAGGTCACGAAGGCCAAAGATCACTATTTCTTATATCTATGCTCTAAAAGTCGGGAATACTTACCACTACACCAAACATCAGAGTTCTCAACACTAGATTTAGGCCACGAAGGCCAAAAATCCCTTTTTCTCATAATTCTCCATAAAACCCTTAAACCCTTAAATCAACCATAATCACATCGAAAGTTACACATGTAAAATCATGAAAAGCTATACTCCTTATACCTTAGTTATCGATCGAAGTCTTCTCAATCTTTCAGGGAACCTCTCGAAGCTTCTGCCTCCAATCTTCTCCTCAGAGCTCTAGCCTCAATACTTTTCACAGTTAACAAAATGAATCTTAATTCCCTTAAGAATTTCTTTTTGTCAAACCTAGTCTTGGGCCACACAATTGGGTTTTTCCCATAACACCCTTACTAACTCCTCTTAATGCCCAAATTACCCTTATTTCACTTATATTTATTTTAACTAATAATAATACCAATATTTCCAAATTGTATACTATTTATTAAATAAATAATCCAAAAATGCATAATTCCTAATAATCAACAAAACCACCGAAAACCACCAAAATACGAATATTCTCAATTAAATAAATAAATTAAAATATTCTAATTAAATTGGGGTGTTACACTGTGCGGTATCCAAACCCTGGCGATTACTAATATATTTCTCAAACCCGTGCGGTATCCAGACCCCGGATTCCACCAGTTTATCTTTTTCGCCTGAGTGGTATCCAGACCCCGGCAGAATATGATGCCTTTGATGGATGCTTTCATCTTATCACATTTTCCCCAAGAGAGTTTATCAGTTACAATTTTCAGTTGCAATTTCTTTTTGCGGTTGGCAAATTCCGAGTTCTTTGGTGTTCAACCGTCTTTTACCTTGAATGTTTGAAATTAGTTTGCTTTTCATCCCTTTAGGTCCAAGTCATTTAAATAGGGGCAGCTGTTGTACCCTAAAATTTGTCCAACCTTTTCTTCCTAAATTGGCTTATGTTTCATTTCATTCTTAGCATTTGCATTTGCATAGCATTGTTCGTAACAGGGGATCAAGAGGTTTGTTGTTCCATTCAAGAGGAGGGTATCTTTGGTTTCAAGTTTAAACAAGAGGTATTTGTGCAAGACATCAAGTGTTTATCATCATCATAGAAGGTTCAAAGCTCCTAGAGGAGAGAGATTGGCGTGTATGTTACCTCCTGTCTTGAGGATCATCATAGGGTCAACAAGGGATCATGAGGTCTCAATGTTGGAGAAGACATGGACTACAATCTCATTGTGTGCCTTGAGGGATCTTTGTGAAGCTTGTGCAGTCATTAAATTCAGCTGCAAAGGGCATAAACAAAGGACATGAAACTAGGGTTTCACATATAATTAGCCTATACTTGTTTCTTTAAGCAAGACTTCATTCCATGATCCTTCATGTGTCCTATGGTGTTTAGAGGTAGAAGATTGATCATCAATTTCAACCAGAAGAGCTTCAATTGGTTAGTCAATTGCAAATCCGGTAAATTTGGGGAAAGTCAACTGTGCAGAGGGAAAAGTCAACTCCTGACTTTTTTGAGGTCAAGATCATGTTCCTCTTGTTTAACATGGACAGTGGGTGAAAATTGACCAAGGAATGTCAAAGGGATCACAAAGAAATCAAGAAGTTTGAAACTTGCCATTTTTGGAAAATTAGGGTTTTAGAAACTTTCCATTTATGGAAAGTTTCATGTGTAATCAACCATTTTCAAAGCTACATTCCTTCATGATCAAGTGTCCAAATGGATTTTTGGCCAATATCAAAGTTATTCCTTATCCTCTGAGCCTTCTTTTGAGTACCAATTCATCATCATGTGATGTTTGGAGCTCAAGTTATGATGTTCAAAAGTTAGGGTTTTCAAAGACATCAAATTTAGCAAGTTTGGGCAGATTTTTTAACCAAGTTTCCAAGGTAATATTCATCAAGTTCTTGATGCCAAATGAAATTTTGTCCAACGTGAAAGTTATAGATCATGTTCCAAGCTTTTCATCCATTACTAGAACTTTCTCATGGGATTAATGAAGCTCAAGTTATGTGGATTCAAAGTTGGGGTTCAAATTATGTTCAAAGTCATAACTTAGAATTTTTCTAAGTTATGTAAAGGTAGATTTTGAGGAATGACATTCAAGCTTAATTTTGATGACTTTCCAAGTTACAAATCAAGATTTCTTCAACACCAAAGTTGTTCCCCATCATGCTAACTTTCATTTGAGTCCAATTTCCAATCAAGAGGAGTCAAACTCATCAAGCTATGGAAATTTCTTCAAATCTCCATTCTCTTTGAGTTTTCCACCAAATCTCAACACAAAATATCTTCACTACAATGTTTTCCACCTTCTGTTTGCAAGGAAAACCATCTGTAAGCATTGTGTTTAACACCTGTTCAAACTTATTTGAGGGTTGAAAGGAAGTTTCAATGCCATTCAAGTGCAGATTAGGGACCTACGAACTCTAGGGAAGCATTCTGCATTTGTTGGTAACTTCATTACAAGTTTTGAAGGAGCAGTGGACGTACTCATCTATGTAACTTTCAGAACTTTTTCCTTCTATTTTAGACGCATGTTAGGGTCATGCTGAGTACATCTGAAGCCCTCCTTAAGGGAGGCAATGTTTGCATATCATATTGGTTGATTTTGATGAATTTTCAGTTTGAGTGCTCAAACTTCTTGCTTTCGATCCACCCTGTAAACGTGTTTGTTTGTAATTTTTGAGATTGGATTTGAGGTCTACATGAAATTCTGGTTAAGGGGTACCCTTACTCTTCATTTCTGGAAATTTATGAGTTTGCTCCGACGATGTTTGGTCGGAGAAGACGACCAGAACTATAGTTATGGCGTCTGAAGGTGAGGGGCGAGCTGAGGTGGCCTTGGCGCCTTTGTTTAAATTCAAATGAGATGACTTGTTTTATTCTGAGCCAACCATTTTTCCAAATCACTGCCAGCTCATTTAATTAAAGCCAGCGTGTCTGGCTGAGTGTGCCTGAGTCTGGGTTGGGCTTTGTTATTTTTGTTATTCACACCCCCATGCAATGAGGCCCAGATCAGCTTTTGCCTGTTTTCAGTTCAAATTGGTTTTGCATAACACACCCCCTGCTCGTTTATCTTATTTCGTTTTGTTTTTACTTTCTATTTTCATTTCCTTTTATTAAAAATAGTTCCAATGATCAGAAAATTCTCAAAAATTATTTTCTTATACTTTGGAGTCTTATTTAATTTTCCATGATTTTTAATTTAGTTTTTATTTTAATTTTCCATTTTATTTTAATTTTCCATTTTATTTTAATTTGGCAAGTAAAAATGTTTTTTTGGTGTTGTCTTCATTTGATCAGGATTGTTTGGACTTCAAATCCTTATTCTTTATGATCATGGCTTCTCCCTCATTTAGGTGAGGGATTGAGGCATCTTTGAGGGTGATTTTGAATGGCCATTGATCATTTTTATGTTGACTTTGAACTAGTTTTTGTTGGCCCTCGATTTACCTTCGATAAGGTGGAGCACCCTTGATAATCAATTCATTTGGTGATGCCTTGAGGTGAATTGAACCTTGAAATTTTGGCTTCTGTTTACACTTAGACTTGGTTACTTTGTGCTTTTTATTTGAGATTTATTGAACATTTTTCCTATTTTTGATGAAGCTTGCAAGCCAAGTCATCTTAGGAGAGGTTCATACAAGCTAGTTTGACCTAGTTCCTTTGGGAAATGATATCCATTGATCCCATATGCATCTTGTGAGCTTTGTTACTTGATTACAACATGCTTAAGGTGTTGTTTAACTTATATTAGGTCATATATTTGTGTTACTTGGTTTGCAAGTTACCTTGGGGGTCATGCATTTCCACTTTGTTCTAAGTGTTGAGGTTGTGTTAGAACCTTGGTTCTTTCACTTGCCATGACCTAGTTGGTATTTGTGCTTTGTCTCTAATATTGATTTAAGGCTTTTCTCTTGATGATCCACTTCTGCCCCATTTGATTTTGGCTCTTATTCAAGATGATTTGATGTTCACATTCACACTTTGAGTTTGTCTTGGATAATTGGCCACTTTCTTGCATTTGTTTGTTCATTTCTTTTACATGATCAATTTGAATTGTTTGGTTGAGATGATTTTCATTTGCTTGCTGCCTAAGCTTCTTTCTCCCACCTTCTCTTTGATCATGGCCTTTTGGTTTTGTTTTATGCTTAACCTTTGTGTAGGTGATTGATGTTTGAATGGTTGTAGGAGTTGTAACTTCTCCCATTTCATCTCACTCTTTTTGACTTGTTTAAGTCATCTTGTTGTGATCATTTGTCTTTGATTGCATAATTTGTTTCTCACATCAAATCTTTGCATCTTTGCATACCATTTTTGCATTCGTCTTGACTTGTTAAGTCAACTTTTTTCTCATTTTGCATTTCATCTGTGATTGAATTATATGTTGTTTACTTGGTCTTTTGCCATGATCCCTTAGGATTCCTAGTCCCTCTATTTAAGATGGGAGTAGGAGAGACATTAGGTGTTCAATCCTTTGCATGATAACATTAGGATATATTTCTTCCCCTCTTAATCCCAACTTTATGAGCACATTGCATGAGAATACTAGGGTTGATCAGTTCCCCTTAGAGTTGGTGTCTTTCTTTTCTCATCTCTTAAACATCTTAAGACACTTAATAAAGGATAATAAATATTATACACTACGAGCCTTAAGTACTTGAGGAATGATAGTTGGGGGGCCTACTCTCAATTTGTCTAGAGTGTTTAGCATATGCCCTTTGAGCGATATGCGACGCATTCGCTCTCAAGTCATAGTCTTTAGTGCAACGTGAGTTACAAACTTAACTCAATTCACTTCTTCATAAAAAATACAAAAAAAAAACATCAAACCTTTTTATCCTCCATGATTGTTTGAAAATCATTTTCAGAAAGAGTGTGTTAAGTCTTGGTTCTACCGCAAACAGGTAACGCCTAAGTCTCCAATGGTCGAGCAGTAATACACCTAACTGCTAGAATGAAGGTTTAACCCTACTTAGTTAAAACACTTGAACCAATTTGTGGTTGTGTCATCCCAAACTACGTTTTCTTAGATTTCTCATACCAGATGAGGATACGTAGGTATAAGACGGTGATGTCTTGGCGAGCAACCTTCCCCCCTTCACCCGTAGTTTTCGGAACTACGTTAACTTTGACTTTCCCATTGCACGAGGGAATATGTAGGCATAGAGCGGCGATGCTCTATCGAGTCTCTTTTATTTCATTTTGTCCCTGTGAGCCAACCTTTTGATAGATTAACACCCTTTTAGATAGACAACAAGCGTGGATCCCGTTGAGTACAACGGATGTGAGGGGTGCTCTTACCTCCCCCTTGCGTAACCGACTCCCGAACCCAAGATTTGGTTATGATGACCTGTCTTCTCCCTTTTTCGTAGATTTTCTCTGGTAATTTCCTTCCCCTCTCTTTGGGATAAATAACGAACGGTGGCGACTCTTCTGTCTTTGCCAGCCCCTTTTCGCAGCGATGCGACAATCATATCTCTTAATCTATGCACTTTTTGAGATTTCACCCTCAAGAACAAAGTTGTTGTATGTAACAAGCTCTTACATTTGATATTTGGATCAAATAAAATGGTTACTTGGATTGGAATTTATGGCTTTGCAAAGTAGAGTAAAAATCATGATCTTTCTTAACTTCGAAAATTTTCAATTTCTCTAATGTTTCCCCTTTTACAAGTAACCTCTCTTTTCTTGATTTTTATTAATCAATCATGATACAAATAACATATTTTCATTATTCTTGACTTGAAGAAACCATGGTTAACCAAAAAAGTCACAAGTCAAACTTGCCTTTGATCAGGGTTTAACTTTTTATCAATTAATCTTGAACTTTTGTGATCTTTAATGAGATCAAATCCTTGGGCTATTTGAACACTATGAATGGATTACAAAGGTTTTTTTTTATTGTTTTGAATCATGCTTCAGGGTTTGAGATCATGTCTTGATCAAAAGTCAAAGGTGCATTTGACTTTTTCCATAGAAATCATAGTTTGTAGTCCAAATGAATTTGAATCCTTGTATTACTTATGAATCAAGTTCTTTGGGTTAATCCCATTATAAGAACTGACTAATGTGATGAATTTGAGGTCCTTGAAATATGAATTAAGGTTTTGGATCATTCCTTGCTCCAAAAGTCAACCAGGAATTGAGTTAGGTCAAAACCCTAGTTTAGGTGCATTTGAGGACTTGAGCCTTGTTGATCTTGAAATGATGCAATCTTGCACTTGATTATAGATGAATGAAAAACCCTTGATCTTCACGAATGAATAAGGGACTTGAGAAGGTTGGATATGATGTTCATCCTTTGATAATTCATCTGCTTGAGTCCATGGGGGGGACCACCTCACCTGTAAAGTAAACAAGCACACACACATCTTGTATTTCATATGGGTTAGTAATTCATAAAGACACACATATATGTAATGATGAATGTTATAAAAATGATGTATATGAATTGAGATCTTATGGGTAAAAATTAGGGTATAACAACTTGTAATCTTTTAAAGGAGAAAGTAAAGAATAACAGTTATAACTAATCCTTGTTATTCTTTTTGTTTTTCCATTCACCCTAACCCTTGTATGTTTCTTGATCATAAAGAAATAGTTTATACTTTGTTTCAAGGTATCATTTTTCACAACATATTGGTGTAGTGAGCATGGAGAATATGCTTCAAGAAACTATGAGATTGAAAAGTTCACTGGAGTGAACGACTTCGGTGTGTGGCGCTTGAAGGTGAAATCCCAACTGGTTCAACAGGGTTTTTTGGAAGAATTGAAGGGAGAGGTAGTCATGGACATTGCGTTAATGAAAAAAGAAACGATGGTCATGATAGAGAATACCCACAAAGCAATATTGTTGAGCCTTGGTGATAAGATTCTCCGACAAGTATCAAAGGAGACGACGACATCGGGGTTATGGTTAAAACTTGAATGTTTATACATGACCAAATCTCTAGTGAATCGACTCTACCTAAAGCAAGTTTTGTATTCATTCAAGATGAGTGAAGACAAACTGTTGGTTGAGCAGTTGAATATGTTCAATAAGCTGATTCTTGATCTTGAAAATATTGATGAGAAGATTGATGATGAGGATCAAGCACTATTCTTGTTGTGCACTTTGCCTAAAACACAAGAAAGGTGTGCCCTAAACGCTTGAAAGATCATGGAGGTAAGGATAATTGCAACACAACCATTGTTCAAGATGACTTCGACTCATCTGATGTCCTTGTGGTTTCAAGCAGCGACTCAAGAAAGGAGTGGATTATGGATTCAAGTTGCACTTGGCACATGACTTCAAATAAATACGTGTTTGAGGAATTGTGTGATCAAGATGGTGGATCAGTGTTACTAGGAAACAAAAAAGGTTGCCAAATTGTAGGTATTGGATCTATGAGATTCAAATCCATGATGAGTCAATAAGGTTATTGACTGAAGTCAGGTATGTACCTGATTTGAAGAGAAATTTGATTTCTCTTGGTGAATTTGACAAGAAGGGATATGTTTTTCAAGGAGAGAAAAGTATCCTAAGAGTCATGAAGAGGTCGAAGGAAGTATTGAGAGGCATGAGGAAACAAGGCTTGTATAACCTTAAGGTTGAAGATGTAAGTGGTTTGACGAATGTTGCATCCACGAAACCTTTGTTGATGACTGAAATTTGGCACATGAGATTGGGTCATTTCAGTGAAAGGGGTCAAGTCTAATTGGGGAAACAAAATCTGCTTGGTGGAGACAAAGTTGAAAAACTGAAATCTTGTGAACCCCGTGTACTTGGAAAACTTGCAGAGTGAAGTTCATCAAAGGTAAACAAAGAACACATGGATCCCATGATTACATACATGTTGATCTTTGGGGGCATACAAGGTGTCCATCACATTCAAAAGCAAGGTATTTTCTATCCATGGTCGACGATTATTCCTGAACGTTATGGGTATTGATCCGGAAGACTAAGGATGAATCTTTTGAGACTTTCAAAGGTTGGAAGACTATGGTCAAAAATCATATTGGCGAAAAGGTCAAGAGGTTGAGAACCGAAAATGGCCTTGAATTTTGCAATGAGGCGTTCAACAGTTTTTATGATGCCTCTGGTATTACAAGGTACAAAACTATTGCAGGTACTCCATAACAAAATGGCTTGGTGAAAAGGTTTAATTGAAATATTTTGAAAAGAGTTAGATGCATGTTGACTTGTGCTAGGATATATAAGGTGTTTTAGGGTGAGGTTGTTTCGACAGTAGCATATCTGTTAAATAGATGTCCTTCGAGTGTGTTAGATATGAAGACATCTGAAGATGTTTGGTCAGGATATTCCTCAGATCTTGATAAATTGGGAGTATTTGGCTGCATGGCCTATGCTCATATTAGGCAAGACAAGGTCGAACCTAGAGCTCGGAAATGCATGTTCATGGGATACCCTGAAGGAGTTAAAGCTTATAGGTTATGGTTCCTAGAGCCGGGTTGTTGCGGTGAGAATAGAATATCAAATTATTGATTAATTTGAATCACATCTTTAGTTCACAACCGGTCTTTGATTTATCCGAAGGAAAGGTTAAAGAAAGGAAAAACCAATTTTGCATCGTAAACACAATGCAGGGAAAGATCTAGGGTTCGGGGGTTGGTTAAGCTTAGGGAAGGTATTAGCACCCTAAACTTTTGTAGTACTCTATAGGAACCTCTTATTTTAATGCGCTATTGCTAAAGTTATATGCTTAAGGGTAATGCTAAGGGTTAAAGGTAAAGAGAAAGACCTAATGGTTAGTCCTAAGTTTACTCGCCAAGACTCGCATCTTGTGCCTACGTATCCTGGGTAGGGGATGGAATCAGAGTAATCGTAGTTCCCCTTAAAGGGAGGAAGAGAAACTTCTTGACTACGGTCAAGGTTTCAAGGGGATGTAAACGTTCATAGGGAAGCGCTTACGTGAAGTGCGGTGACTCATATCTCTATGTTGTAAGTTGAATTGAAAAGGTGTAAAATATTCCACGGTGGGAACTTATACGGAGTGCGACGACTCCTTATCCTAGCGCTAGGGTAAAGGGTAAAATTGTCCATGGCAGGACGCCTAAAAGTATGAGTACGGCGACTCGATGTCCTATTGTTTGAAAGATGAAAGATGTAAGGGTTAAGGACTATTGACACGGCCGTCAAACGGCTATACCTATCATTCGTAGGGGAATTTAACGGTAAATAAATATAATGACAAATTCAAGCAACGACATTGAAATACGGGAAGTGCGAGAACGAACAGTAACGGGATAAAAAGCAACAGTGTCCTTGCAAAATTTACAACCATAGAAATACGAAAAATAAGAGGTTAGTAAACATGGACGAATAAGAAATAGTGTTAGGAACGACATAAAATTAGACAAAACTTAAATGGACAAAAGCTAGGAATTATGTCAATTACAAATTAGAAACAAAGGAATATTAAAATTTAATTTTATAAGGACAGGGTTATGTTAGAACACAGATTGGTTCTTAATAATATCTCTATGTTTTGATGATAACTATTATGAAATTTTGTATTTAAGATTTATATACTCTAAAATTTGCTTAAGAGTTTCTACTGCAGATAGTAAAGAAATTAACACTCCAGAAGCAAATCAGAATTGAACACAAGAAACTAGCTAGACTCTGAAGCGCTAGATGCACTCATTAAAAGATTATGATTGCTGCCAACAGAAGATTCTGAGCGTAGCCTCTAGAAGTTTCTGAAGCAGAAGCTCAGAAGAATCTGAAGCTAGTCAGAAGCATCTGAAGTAAAGAAGAATATTGTATGAAGAGTTTTTCAAAGCATAGTTTCTACAGAAGATTCTGAAAGTACTAAAGCTGCCAGTACTGAAGTTCTGTCTCAAATATGCTCTGAACTTAAACACGCTGAAAGCACACCTGCTGCAGAAGACTCTGATCCAGCAAGCTCTGATCATCATCAGAAGACTCTGACCCAATTAGACTCTAATGAACTTGCTGAAAACTGAAGAAGAAATATTCAAAGATTATATCCGTTGGAGTAAATCAAACGTCTCTTTCCTTATTTATGCTAGACACAAGAACACAGACAAAAAGGATTTTTCTGTGCTTTCTTATTCTAGGAAAGGTCACTTGATGTGAAGACAAAAAGACTCAGACCTTTTGGACACTCTTCTCAACGTACAACTCTCCTTGGATCAGCTGCCTATAAAAGCAAGACTCCACCATATTCTTCAGTTGACATTTTGTTGAAAAGAAATTAAAAACATTCAAGCTCTCATACTTTCATATTCATTCTAAGAATTTATTTCATTGTACTTAAACTTAAGAGAAATATCACAGTTGTGATAAAAGCTTTTTAGAAGCATTCTTACTCTTGTAATAGTTTTACATTAATTGTACAGGATTTCCTTAAGAGGATCCAGTTGGGATCAGTAGCTCTTGAGAAGACTAAGAACAGTTGTTCTTAGGTGTTACTATTGTAATCTGTTTGATTAAATAGTGGATTAAGTCCTTGATCGAGAAAGGCAAATCACTCTAGGAAGGGTGGACTGGAGTAGTTGAGTTCAACGAACCAGGATAAAAATACTTGTGTTTTTTTAATTCTAAGTTTTAATCTTTCATACTTATTCAACCCCCCTTCTAAGTATTATCTCACCTTCAGTTGGCATCAGAGCTCCGGTTCTATGTGTGCTACCACTTAACAGTGACAATAAAGATCCAGAGAGAAATACTTTGATATATATTTGGTTGTTACTATGGCTGATAATACAACATCTAACATCAACAACAAATATGAAGAAAGGGACAGAATCAGCACCAAACCCCCTATGTTTGATGGGGAGAAATTTGATTATTGGAAAGACAGAATTGAAAGTTTTTTCCTTGGATATGATGCTGATTTATGGGATCTGGTCATAGATGGATATGTTCATCCCACAGATGGGAATGGCAAGAAGATAGACAGAAAATCTATGACAGATGCTCAGAAGAAAGATTTTAGAAATCATCACAAGGCCAGAACAATATTGTTGAATGCAATATCTCACACTAAGTATGAAAAAATTACAAACAGGGAAACTGCATTTGACATGTTTGAATCCTTAAAGATGACTCATGAGGGAAACTCTCAAGTCAAGGAGACAAAGGCTCTGGCTCTGATCCAGAAGTATGAGGCCTTCAAGATGGAAGACTCTAAATCTGTTGAAGCTATGTTCTCCAGATTCCAAATACTTACAGCTGGACTAAAGGTTCTGGACAAAGGATACTCTACTGCTGATCATGTGAAAAAGATCATCAGAAGTTTACCCACCAGATGGAGACCTATGGTGACAGCGCTAAAGATGGCAAAAGATCTGAACAAGATCTCCTTGGAAGAATTGATCAGTTCACTAAGGAGCCATGAAATTGAGCTTGAGGAAGATGAACCTCAGAAGAAAGAGAAAGGTAAATCTGTTGCTTTAAAATCTAATAAATCTGCTAAAGCTTTGCAGGTTATTGAAGAAAGCTCTGAAGGATCTTCTTCTGAAGAAGAAGATGAATTATCCATGTTGTCCAGAAGGATCAACAGACTCTGGAAGCACAAGGGAAAGAAGTTCAACAACTTCAGAAAATCTGATCATAGAAAGGAATCTTCTGGGCATAGAAGATCTGGCAAGAAAGAAGTTGTGTGCTATGAGTGCAAAGAACCTGGGGCATTACAAGAATGATTGCCCCAAACTTCAAAAAGAAAAACCCAAGAAGAAGTTTAACAAAAAGAAGAAGGTTTTAATGACAACATGGGATGACTCAGATGAATCTGAATCATCTTCTGAATTAGAAGAAGAATGTGCCAATGTTGCACTGATGGCCAACACAGAAGATCAGGAGGAAGGAACCTCAGGATATGAATCAGATTCTGAAAATGACAATGACGTTGAAGAGGTAATGGCTAAACTTACTAAAGAAGAACTTATAAAAGTATTATCAGAAGTTCTGAAAAGCTATAACAATATCAAACTCAAATACAAGAAGCTGAAAAGCAGTCTTGAATCTGAGATTGATCTTCTGAAGACAGAACTTGTTGAGCAAAAAGAAATTAATCTGAAAATCAAAAATGACTTTGAAATAACTCAACAAGAATCTGAATCTGAGACTAAGTCATGTGAAAACATCTTAGAAAAATATGACTCTAGCTTTCATAGATTTCTTACTAAGAGCATAGACAGAAGCAAGATGGCTTCTATGATCTATGGTGTTAGTGGGAATAACAGAAGAGGTATTGGATATGAATCTTCCTCTGGAAGTAATCCAAAATTTGTTAACAAACTCTTCATCAAGAAGACACCTCTGTACTCTCAATTTAAGTTTGGTCACTTAAATGACATTAAACACACAAGCTCTGAGAAGAATACTTATATGTTTAAACCCAAGGTAAGTCAGAATAAACAGTATGTTGAAAAACAGAAGTTTAGACAAACCTCCAGAACCACTAACCCTAAAGGACCCAAGAAGATCTGGGTACCTAAAAGTAAAATAATCCCTGTTGCAGATGTTCTTAGCAGCAAGGTCAGGCCACCAATCATGGTACCTGGACTCTGGATGCTCACGACACATGACAGGAGAAAAGTCTATGTTCCAAAGCCTGGAACTTAGATCTGCAGGTGATGTAAAGTTTGGAGGGAACCAGAAGGGCAAGATCATTGGATCTGGCACAATTGGAAATGGTAAACTTCCCTCTATTACTAATGTTTTACTTGTTGAAGGGTTAAAGCATAACTTATTGTCCATAAGTCAATTAAGTGACAATGGTTATGATATTACCTTTAATCAAAAATGTTGTAAAGCTATTAGTCAAAAGGATGGCTCTATCCTATTTTGTGGTAAGAGGAAAAACAACATTTATAAAATAAATCTTTCAGAACTTAGAGTTCAGAATGTTAAATGCCTCTTGTCTGTTAATGAAGAGCAATGGGTCTGGCACAGAAGATTGGGCCATATTAATATGAGACGTATATCTCAGATTAATAAACTTAATCTTGTCAGAGGACTTCCTAATCTGAAGTTCACCTCAGATGCTCTTTGTGAAGCATGTCAAAACGGGAAGTTTTCAAAATTATCTTTTAAATCAAAAAACGTTGTTTCTACTTCCAGACCACTAGAATTACTTCATATTGATCTGTTTGGACCAGTGAAAACTGCATCCATCAGAGGCAAGAAGTATGGATTAGTCATTGTTGATGACTATAGTAGATGGACATGGGTAAAGTTCTTAAAACACAAGGATGAGTCACATTCTGTGTTCTTTGACTTCTGCAAGCAAGTCCAGAATGAAAAAGATTTCAAAATTACAAAAGTCAGAAGTGATCATGGTGGTGAATTTGAAAATAAATATTTTGAAAAATATTTTAATGAAAATGGCATTGCTCATGATTTTTCCTGTCCTAAAACTCCACAACAAAATGGAGTTGTAGAGAGGAAAAACAGAACTCTGCAAGAAATGGCCAAAACCATGATCAATGAGACAAATCTGGAAAAACACTTTTGGGCAGAAGCAATCAACACAGCCTGTTACATTCAGAACAGAGTGTCTGTAAGACCTCTTCTGGAGAAGACTCCATATGAACTGTGGAAGAACAAAAAGCCTAACATTTCATATTTTCATCCTTTTGGATGTATTTGCTATATGTTAAATACTAAGGAAAATCTGAACAAGTTTGATTCCAAAGCACATAAGTGTTTCATGCTTGGATATTCTGAACGCTCTAAAGGCTACAGAGTATACAACATTGAGACACAGATTGTGGAAGAATCTATTCATGTTAGGTTTGATGATAAGCTTGGCTCTGAAAAGCCAAAGCAGGTTGAAAATACTGCAGATAGAGAAGTAGTCTTCACTGACTCTGAAATCCCAGAAGCAGACAAAGCTCAAGTAAAGGAACCAGAAGCAACGCAAGATGCTACTCCTTTAACTTCTCAGATGAACAATCTAAACATTTCTGAAGAATCAACTGTTAGAGGATCATCATCCAGAATTAAAGCTTCTCATCTAGAGAATGTCATTATTGGAAAGAATGACGATCCTATCAGAACAAGATCCTTTCTAAGATCATCTAAAGCATCATTATTTGGACTAGTGTCAGAAATTGAACCATCTTTTGTAGATGAAGCTCTGCAAGACAATGATTGGATTATTGCCATGCAAGAAGAGCTAAATCAATTCACCAGAAATGATGTATGGGATCTAGTTCAAAGACCACAAGGATTCAATATAATTGGAACTAAATTGGTCTTCAGAAATAAGCTAAATGAGAAAGGAGAAGTAGAAAGAAATAAGGCAAGGCTTGTTGCTCAAGGGTACAGTCAACAAGAAGGTATTGATTACACTGAGACTTATGCTCCAGTGGCAAGGTTAGAATCCATACGCCTTCTTATTTCATTTGCTGCACAAAATAACATCACTCTGTATCAGATGGATGTTAAAAGTGCCTTTCTTAATGGTATTATAGAAGAAGAAGTTTATGTCCACCAACCTCCTGGTTTTGAAAATGAAAAATTTCCAGATCATGTTTTCAAACTAAAGAAATCTCTATATGGTTTAAAACAAGCTCCCAGAGCTTGGTATGAGAGATTGAGCAATTTTCTTCTGGAGAAAAATTTCATTAGAGGAAAAGTGGACACAACACTCTTTTGTAAATCAATTAAGAAAGATCTTCTAATTTGTCAAATTTATGTGGATGATACAATATTTGGATCTACCAATACTATGCTGGGAAAGGAGTTTGCTAAATGTATGCAAGCAGAATTTGAAATGAGCATGATGGGAGAACTTAGATTCTTTCTAGGAATCCAAGCCAATCAAACTCCAGAGTGCACTTACATACATCAGACCAAATATGTTAAAGAACTTCTGAAGAAATTTAACATGATTGATAGTAAGTTGGCAAAGACTCCAATGCATC
The DNA here is from genome assembly GCA_963859935.3 of Lathyrus sativus. Lineage (NCBI taxonomy): Eukaryota > Viridiplantae > Streptophyta > Magnoliopsida > Fabales > Fabaceae > Lathyrus > Lathyrus sativus. The sequence continues at coordinate 52,356,089 of OZ012740.1, read as the reverse complement.
CAACTAGCTCACTGGGCAAGGAAGAGGTAAGTAAGAAAGTAGACCAGAAGCTCTATAGAGGTATGATTGGTTCTCTTCTTTATCTAACTGCTTCTAGACCTGATATATTGTTCAATGTATGCTTGTGTGCTAGATTCCAATCAGATCCTAGAGAATCACACTTGACAGCTGTCAAGAGGATTCTAAGGTATCTGAAAGGTACTTCTAATGTGGGTTTGTGTTACAGAAAATCTGAAAAGTTCAAATTAGTTGGATTCTGTGATGCTGACTACGCTGGAGACAGAGTGGAAAGAAAAAGTACTTCTGGAAGTTGTCAATTTATGGGAAGAAATCTCATCTCTTGGTACAGCAAGAAGCAACCCACAATTGCACTTTCAACCACAGAGGCAGAATATATTGCTGCTGCTGGATGTAGCACGCAGATGCTCTGGATGAAAAGTCAGCTAGAAGATTATCAAATATTTGAAAGTAACATTTCTATCTTTTGTGATAATACTTCTGCTATATGTTTGTCTAAAAACCCTATTTTACACTCTAAGGCAAAACATATAGAAATTAAGCATCATTTCATCAGAGACTATGTTCAGAAGGGAATCATAAATTTAGCCTTTGTTGATACAGATCATCAATGGGCAGATATTTTTACAAAACCCCTTGTTGAAGATAGATTCAAATTTATTCTGAAAAATATTAGTATGGATTTTTGTCCAGAATGATATTTTTCAGAAGCAAATTTTTCCAGATGCAAAAATGCCTAATGCTCTGAAGTATTTCTTCTGATTGCTTATTTTATTAAATTTGGTTTTGTGAAACTCTGAACTAACAATTCTTAGAGGATCTGAACGTTGGTTAACGTTTCATTTCTCAAAAGAGTTCAGAACACATGCAAGCAAACACGTGTCACTCCAATTCTGCAAAGGTGGCGTGTACATTACTGAAGAGACGTTTGAGGTGAAGTTTGAATAGTGAAAATCTTGATTTTCCCCCCAATTTGTCAGAAGCAATAAATGCTTGAAATGATTTTTATTCTTTTCATTTAATGCTTTGTTCAAAACGTGCAAAATTCTGACTGTTTGTATGCCTAATTGTTTTAGTATAAATACTTGACTTCTCTTCACTTTCACACTTTTCACATCTCAAAAATTATATGCATTTTCATCTTCTCTTCTCTCTGCATAAAAACCCTAAGCGTGTGACAAAGCAATCTTCAATGGCAACTTCATCATCAACTGCTGCACAATTTCAATCTTCAATGGCTGCAGTTACAACTGCTAACATGGGTGTTGCTCCTTATTCTCAACCTAAAAGAACTCTGTTAACCCCTGTTGAAAAGCTGGAAGTTTTATGTGAATCAATGGTAGAATTTGATTCACTTGCAGAAAATGGCTTTGAGTTTCGTTCCATCATTGGTGCTCAAGGATGGGTGAAATACTTTGATAGACTCTTTGGACCAGTTTACCCCCTCCTTGTGAAAGAGTTCTGGATCCATGCTTTAGTTTACCCTAAGTTTATCCTATCTTCTGTACTGGGTAAAGAGATTATAATCACAGAAGATCTGATCAGAAAGCTTATTGGTTATGAAGAAACAGACGGAGTTTCACACTTGCCAGCTGGGCGTGTGGATATGGATGAAGTGTATGAAGAAGTGATGACTGCTGGTCAAGCTTCTAACAAGTTCAAGGATCTGAAGCTGACTACAAGATCTGGGCCAAGATCTTCATGGGATGCATTCACCATAGGAAGTCAACAAACTCTCCAGACTATGTCAATAATGAACAGCTCTATTTCATGTATTGCCTCAGTCAGAGCACAAAGGTAGATCTTCCATATATTCTCTTTATGCATCTTTGGAATCATATAAATGCCTCTAGAGAGTATGTGAAGGAAAAAGGACAGAAGATCAGAACCTGGATTCCTTTTGGAAGGTTAATCTCAGATCTTCTAACTGAGAATGGATTGGTTTCTGCTCTGTACGCTGCTGGAGTTACAGAGGAATTGGAATTCATAATGGGAAAGCCTCTGAATGCCAAAAGTCTTCAGAGACTTAAAATAGTGGATGAACTCACAACAGCTCCCAAGAAGCTGAATGTTTCTGAACTGAGTAAGAAGAGGATTCCTATATATGATTATCCACTGTTCTTTGCTGAAGAACCAAGGCACATTGTTGTGATGTACATTAATGAGTGTAAGAAAGAAGGAAAGCCTGTTCCTGCAAACATAATACAGCTAGCTAGACAACCACTACCTGATGTAGAAGAAGAAGAAGAACAACTACAAAGAAAGATGACTCAGCCAGAAGCAGAAGCTGCACCTGCTCAGAAGAAGATCAAGATTGCTGAGAAGCCACAGAAGCTCTTAAAGAGGAAAGAATCTGGAGACACTTCTTCTGTACCAGCTAAGAGATTCAAAATCAAAGGTACTAAATCTTCTGTATCCTCTACAAATCCTGTTGTTTGAAATGATTCTAATATTAAGTCTATTCCAAAACCACCCTCTACACAAAATACTTCTATTACTGCTTCAATTTCCACATCACCACAAAAATAATCATCTATTCCAACACCAATCACAACACAAACAATTCAAACTCCAAAAGTCTCTGTACAAAAATCAAGTCAACCAAAAATTTCAATCAAACAATCTGTTCCACAAAAACAACCATCAGAAAAACAACCCACAGAACAACAACAAACAACAAAACCATCTGCTCAACAAAAACCCTCTGAACCATGTAAACAAAAGCCATCTGAACCACAAAAGCACCCACAAGAAAAACAAACAGAAAAACACTCTGACCCTTTACAAGAAAAGGACTATGCTCCTCAAAAATCATCTGATCCACAATCAGAAAAACCACAAAAATCATCTGAACCTCAGAAACAACCACCATCAGATAATCCTACATCCACCACATCTAAACCAACTGACTCTGTACCAGTTTCATCTGAACCAATCAAAATTTCATCTGATCCACCAACTTCAAAACCTTCTGAAACTCCTTCAGAATCAAACCACCCATCTGGAATCAACATACCTGAGACAGAGGTTCTTAATGTTACACCTCTAAAAACTGTGTTTCAAGTGTCTTCTACCTCCTGCACACCAACCACCTCATCAAACTCCTCAGAATCTGACATTCACCCAGATTTTCTAATCTCTCCATCTCATAAATACTCTAAGGTAAACCAACCAGAACCCATTATACCTTCTAAAGCTTCAATTCTAGATCCTATTCCCACACCTGCACCATCATCTAAAATACTGATTCCCAATTCTAACCCAAGATCATCTATTTCCTGTGCACAAGTTTCATCACTATTTCATAATCTAGCCTATGGTTTCAAACTCAAAGATTTTTATGACAGAGTTGAACCATCTGATCCTATCACCCCTCTGAAACCCAAACTCTCAATAACCCTTCCATCTGTGCTTGTCACATATATTCAATCCATGACAGATGCAGGATCATTAGTAACAATACAATACTCTGATAGATCTGCCAAAGCTGTCACTTCAGCTAAACCTGTATCATCTGATAAATCTGCTGCTTCTGATAAACCTCCCAAATCTGCTTTCCAACCCTTCTCAAATAAATCCTTTAATGTGATTCCCTTTAACACCAGAGCTAAACCAATCTGTTAAATGCTTTAAACAGATCTAAAGAAAAAGCCCCTGAAATTCCTTTCTTTCCATACTATCCTCCTCCTCTGATCTCTATTCAGAAATCTCTTTTTCCACCAATTCCCCAACCAAAACCAATAACTCTGGAAACCCTGTTACATCCTAAGCCCAGACTTAATGTTAATCATTTATTTCGAACTTTTTTGCAAGAAATACAGTTGTATTTAGGTACTGTACAGAAGAAATGCTCAGCAACAATGGATGCCCAAGAATCTGATATCATCTGGAATGGATTCATCAACAGATTCAACTCTGTGGGCTCCAATCTGAAGAACGTATGTTCTGATGATGCGAAGCTCAGATTTGCTAAGGCTGCAAGAACTCTGTTCTGGAATGTCAAGAAATATGAACCATTGCTCCTTACAGATGCTCCTCCACCTTCTGAAGAATCTACTGAACTTGCATCTGAAGAAAATCCTTTGGCCATGACTCTGGTAGACCTTCCTTCTAGCTCCAATGCTCCAGAATCTACAGATCCCATGGAAATTGACTTTGTTCAAGCTCCAGAACCTGATCATACTTCTTCATCTGAGATAACGAAAGAACATCCAGATTTTGAAGATAAGATTGCTGCTCTGGAAGTTGGTCAGTCAGAGATCAAGTCCTGGATGGCAAAACAGGATAAGAAGTCTAAGGACATGACAGAGTGGATGTCAAAGCAGGATCAAAAAAATGAAACAATGGCTAAGTGGATGTCCAAGCAAGAGCAGTCCTCCTCTGAGATTACAGATCTATTGAAGATGCTTTTGTCCAAACACTCTTAGATTTTTTTTCATTCTGATGTTTTTGCATCTGTTGTTTTGATTATGTATTTTTTTTGATATATCTTCTGATGCATGTACTCTTGATCTGAACTTATTGAATTAATCAAAGTTTTTCTCCATTGAATTATCTTATTTACTGTTTCCTTTTATTTGTCTCTTTAAAGTTTTTACTTTTTGCTTATGACAAAAAAGGGGGAGAAAATATGGAGCTGAACTGTTTAATCTAACTTCACTAGAATGAAAATTCAGACATATATATTCTATCTAACATTTAATCTGAGTATTTCAGAACATTTGATAAGTACACTCTATAAAAGAAACTCTAAGTCTCTCAGATCATTTGACTATTATCAAACTCTGAATCTGAAATTTGCAAGATATTCTGACCTTCAAATGTTAAAAGGACAATCAAGATCTAACTCTGATAATTACTCAAGACAAAAGGGAAGTTTCTATTCCTTATCTGTATTAAACTCAAGGGGAGATTCATCATCTCAGGGGGAGTTATAATTTTAATATTTTCAATTAAACAAAATTTCTGATGTTTTTGTCATCATAAAAAAGGGGGAGATTGTTAGAACACAAATTGCTTCTTAATAATATCTCTATGTTTTGATGATAACTATTATGAAATTTTGTATTTAAGATTTATATACTCTAAAATTTTCTTAAGAGTTTCTACTGCAGATAGTAAAGAAATTAACACTCCAAAAGCAAATCAGAATTGAACACAAGAAACTAGCTAGACTCTGAAGCGCCAGATGCACTCATTAGAAGATTCTGATTGCTGTCAACAGAAGATTCTGAGTGTAGCCTCCAGAAGTTTCTGAAGCAGAAGCTCAGAAGAATCTGAAGCTAGTCAGAAGCATCTGAAGTAAAGAAGAATATTGTATGAAGAGTTTTTCAAAGCATAGTTTCTACAGAAGATTCTGAAAGTACTAAAGCTGCCAGTACTGAAGTTCTGTCTCAAATATGCTCTGAACTTAAACACGTTGAAAGCACACCTGCTGCAGAAGACTCTGATCCAGCAAGCTCTGATCATCATCAGAAGACTCTGACCCAATTAGACTCTGATGAACTTGCTGAAAACTGAAGAAGAAATATTCAAAGATTATATCCGTTGGAGTAAATCAAACGTCTCTTTCCTTATTTATGCTAGACACAAGAACACAGACAAAAAGGATTTTTCTGTGCTTTCTTCTTCTAGGAAAGGTCACTTGATGTGAAGACAAAAAGGCTCAGACCTTTTGGACACTCTTCTCAACGTACAGCTCTCCTTGGATCAGCTGCCTATAAAAGCAAGACTCCACCATATTCTTCAGTTGACGTTTTGTTGAAAAGAAATTAAAAACATTCAAGCTCTCATACTTTCATATTCATTCTAAAAATTTATTTCATTGTACTTAAACTTAAGAGAAATATCACAGTTATGATAAAAGCTTTTTAGAAGCATTCTTACTCTTGTAATAGTTTTACATTAATTGTAAAGGATTTCCTTAAGAGGATCCAGTTGGGATCAGTAGCTCTTGAGAAGACTAAGAACAGTTGTTCTTAGGTGTTACTATTGTAATCTGTTTGATTAAATAGTGGATTAAGTCCTTGATTGAGAAAGGCAAATCACTCTAGGAAGGGTGGACTGGAGTAGTTGAGTTCAACGAATCAGGATAAAAATACTTGTGTTTTTTTAATTCTAAGTTTTAATCTTTCATACTTATTCAACCCCCCTTCTAAGTATTATCTCACCTTCAGGTTAGAATTTATTTTATTTAAATGGCTAAAGTTAATAATCGAAATGTTATACTTAAAAGAATTAGAATCTTAAATTTTAAAAAGGTAAATTTTGAAAGGAGAGTTTGCCTTTATTTTTAAAAAAGTTATTTTGTTATTTTAATTAACTAATTTTAATTTAAAAAAAGTTTAGAAGAAGAAAATTTTTTAAGTTTAGATAATATTAGTGTTTTTGAATCAAAATATTAGAGATGAAAGCTGTAGAACTTAAAATGATTTTTAATTAGAAATTTTAGATTTTTAAAAAACTAATTGTTAATAAAAAGAAAAAGTTAGAGTTTTTATTTTATTAAAAAAAATCTTAAATTATAAAAGGATTATTTATTTATTTATTTGGGAAGAAAAGGGTTGATTTTTAATTTTAAAAACTTTAATGTTAAAAACTGTTAGAAGTGGAATTAAAAAAAAAAAGGTATTAGTACAATTAATTAAAAGTGATAAAATGTTAAATTTTAACAAAGGGTTTTAATAAAATTTTAACTTTAAGGTTACTATCAATTATTTATTTTAAAAGCTGGTGTTAATTATTTTTTTTTTACTTGTATCAATTTAAAGAATTTTAGTTTTTTAAGTTTTAGGAGAAAACGAAAAAGGAATTCTTAATTTAGTAAACAACATTATTCTAATTAAAACCTAAATAGAGATTTAGAAAAGGAATAAAATAAACAAAAATGAAATGAAAAAAAGGAAAGAGAATGGGTATTCGGATGAGATAAAATGAGGGTTGGCATTTTAGGGTTTGAGAACCCTCTCCCCTTGCATCCAGCGGCGCGCCGGATCCCCTCTGGGTCTGCTGTAGCGTTTTGCCATTTCTTCCCCTCTTCTCATGAATACCCTTCTTATACTTGTTCTTGCTCCTCAATTCTCTTGAAAAAATAAAAAAATCGAAAGAACACACATGAGTTAGTTCGAGGTAATTCTTACAAATGATTGTTTTTTCTCGATAGTTTCCGTCGCTGGTATGAACGGTGAGGATGGTGATTGGTTGATGGTGGTCGATGATGGATGAACCTGAGGTTGCTTTGCTGTTGTTGTTCGCGACCGCCTTTTTTGATCTTCTTGATGGGTTTCTTTGGGGTTCTTCGAAATCCTCTTCTCTAACCCCCTCTTGATGAACTTCATGTTGATGTTTTTATACTGCTTTTATTTTTGATATTTTGGGCCTGGATTTGATTATGTTGTTACGATTTTTCTACTTTGGTGGTTTTGAAACAAAGGGATCTGCGGATTTCTGGTTTTATTTTTAACGTTTGATTTTGTTTTGGACCCAGATGAATTTTCGGAGAGATTGTTGTCATTCGATGATTTGGATCTGAGATTTTTGCGGATTTGTTTGTTCTTGATACGAACTGGATATGGATTTTACAACTTTGGATATCCATATTGGTTTTGGACCGTTGGATTTTTATGTCTGGATATGATTTGGTTCTATTGGTTTTTTTTATGACTTGTTTGGCTGAACAGAAAAATCATTTAAAATAAGCTCTTTTTCCTAAAATCTTTTTCTCGTTCTCTCGGATGCTTTGAACAGAAATCTGTCGGGCTGCCGAGGTCAGAAAGTGGAGTCGGGAGCTGGCGACGGAATGTTTCGTTGCCCTCCTGACATACCCGATGATGATAATTTCCTGAGGGTATCACAACAGCTAAAAACCATTTTTGATAAAAATTAATTAATCCCACTGAATATATTTCTGACATTGTTGGATTTTCTACAGGTTCGAAGATTCTAAGATTGAAGATTGGATATGAAGAATTAGATCGTTTAGGACCAATTTAGGATTTTAGGCATTAATTTGTAATTTTGAACATGTTGTAAATTCCCGGATATATTGTAATAAAAGTTGTACAGAAATTGAATAAGTTAATTCAATCTTTAAATGAATTCTTATTTTCCGACAAAATTCCTCTGAATAAAATTTGACGTTTCAACATCTGAATTCGACAACTAACCAGCTTGCACAAACTTAGAATTAACTTCCAACGTGACTTCCGAGTTCAAACGAATCCCTTGCAAATTAATTCTTACTGGATAATAAAATCGGTGAATATGGCCTTGAACAGATAACAGAGAAATCCAATTTTAATAGCGAAATGAACTTTCCTCCGCATTTAAAATCTAGACTGTATCTTGAGTAACCTGACATTGTAACCTGAATCGATTCGACTGATACTCACGATCAAACCAACTGACATTTATTATAAACTCGATGCAAACCATAATTTCCTGTTCCTCCAAAAATTAATTTGTAACCAGTTAGAAAACAGAAAAATGTGCACGGGCTAGAATAAATTCCTTGCAGCCGATTCTCGCACCGATTTAACCCAAATTCATTTATATTTCAACGTCCTCAGCTCCATATGGTTTATGAATCAAACATCATTTCAAAATTCAACTGACGACTAAATCTCGGTTCTTGAATAAAGATGTACTGCGTCGAGAGGAGTCTGACGTAAATATTGTCATATAATTCAACCCATTCTCAAATAAAAACCGCATGGTTCGGAAATAGAAACCCTAATTGTTTGAGGAATATCTGATAATGACTTTGACTCGTAATCGTCAACAGACTGTAAATTAACGACCCTTTTGCACTTCCTAAATTAAAGCGCATACAATGTTATCCTCCTGCAAAACAACCAGACTGAGCAAACTGGTTAGTGGTTAGTTAAAATGCAATGCAAAATGTAATGAAATGCGAAATGAACCTAATGATCTAAGGGTAAAATTTGGGGTATGATAGTTGTCCCTATTTAAATAGCTTCACCGAATGATTTGAGCGACAAAGGCTCGAGAAATCATGGTGATAGGGATTTAAATACAGATAACCAAAAATTTTGCCCTTAGATGCAGTGATATGCAATGCTGCGGACAAAATGAAATGAACCAAAATGCTGACAATGCCATGAGTCCAGTATGATGCATATGATGAAAATGATAAATGCAAGGATGCAGACGACGTGACAACACATGGGACAGACGTGACGAGCAAACACACACTAGGGAAGACGATGCACTGGGGAAACAAGACGACATTGGGGAAATCTAAAGTGATGGACCAATAGGTGCAAGCATGAAAAATTGTCACTTTAGAAATAAGAGGTAAGAAAGGGTCTTCAATGGAGATGGCACCGGCGAGACAGCCTCCATTGGGGAATATCTGAGAGTAACTGCTCAACAGGTTCAGGCACGACCAGCTGATACTCTATGATAAAAGGGTACACGGGATCCACACGGCGGTAGGATCAAGTAAACAAAATGCTGGCACATTCGGGCGAGAATAACATCTGAGCTTCAGGAAATTCTTTGAGTGAAGAGATCAACGGGATCTTCAGGAATCATCAGAAAATATACAAGGTAAAACCTGCGGTATGCCAAAATAAACGGACTTCAAGGGGAAATGCCCTGATATGTTTCTCGAGGGAGAACTGTCACTTATCGCTAGAAGGGACTTACATACCAAAATAAATGGATAAGCTTCTCAAATAAAGAGATTGTCGCTCATCTGGGGATAACAAATGCAATGATTGATAAGCTTCTATGATCAAAATATGATTCGGCTTCTTCTTTTACTAAAGGTTAAAATAAACCTTCCCCCGCTTTCAGGATCTGGTGCCCTGAACATGGTTCAGCTTCTTCTTTTACTAAAGGGAAAAATAAACCTCCCCACGCTTCAAGATCTGGTACCCTGAATATGATTCTGTTTCTTCATTTACTAAAGGATAAAATAAACCACCCCACGCTTCAGGATCTGGTGCCTTGAATAGGTTTCGGTTTCTTCTTTTACTAAAGGGTAAAAACCTCCTCACACTTCAGGATCTGGTGCCCTGAATAGGTTTTGGTTTCTTCTTTTACTAAAGGGTAAAATAAACCTCCTCACGCTTCAGGATCTCGTGCCTTGAATATGATTTAGTTTCTTCTTTTACTAAAGGGTAAAACAAACCTCATCACACTTCAGGATCTGGTGCCTTGAATATCATTACTAGAAAACTTCATTTTAGCTGCGAATTTAGCCTCGTCCACCGACACCGAGGCTAAATAGCCTCGACAAAACCAAGGCTACTCAAACGCAAAAAAAAAGCTATTTTAAATTTTTTCTTTTACAATTATTTTTATTTAATTATTTAGACACGGCTAGGCCGAGGCTAAATTTTTTTAAAGTATTATACACAGTCTCACCGAGGCTATTTAAACTCAATAAACCCCATTTAAGAGTTTTACTATTTTTTAAATATTAGTCACGGATCAGCCGAGGCTAACATTTTAAATATTTTTCAAATATATATTTATTTTATCTGGTAGACACGGATGAGCCGAGGCTAAAGTTTTTAATATTTTTCGAATATATATTTAATTTATCTGGTAGACACGGATCAGTCGAGGCTAACGTGTTTTATTTTTTTATTTTATCTGGTAGACACGGATGAGCCGAGACTAAGTATTTCCCACATTGTTTTTCATGTTTCCCTCTTAATTCCTTTCAAAATGAAGAACCCTAAAATTAAACCTTCTGAAGAAAAAAAACCCCCTAAAATCAAACAAAATCGATTCTTCTGATCTTCTCTTCAAAATCAATTCTTCTGATCTTCTCTTCAAAATCATCTCTTCATTTAAGATCATCTCTTCGTTCTCCAACTAGGTGAGTTTCCTGCTCAAAGTCAACTTCAAACTACAAAAGCAGACATAAACACTGATTCTTCTTCTCTGATTCTTCTTTTCAATGTAGTGAGTTTCCTGCTTTTGGAGTTTCACTGCTTCGTTCTAAATTAGGTGAGTTTCAATGCTTCTGTTCAAATTTTACTCATGAGTTTGTTAACTTTCAAAACATTCTACAATGTGTTCTTCACATGGTTTGTGTTTGTTTTGAGTATAAAAGGCGGAGAAGGTTCCAACGTTCATCTTCTTCCATAGCTGTAGCAGGTTCTGATAGGGTTGGTGCTAGCAGTGGGAATTTGAGTTCATGTTCTAGTTCTGTTTCTGGTTCAAGTTATGTTTCATTGGCGCAATTTGATGAAGAGGGTACAAGGTAAATTCCTACACCATTTTTTCAATTCAGTGTGGTGAATAATGATATGTTATCTTGCTCTTTGAATGCTTGTGTCGAAGAATGAAGCATATTTTGTGGGGACTGTTTGGTGAAGTTTGAAACTCTATGATGAATAGGAAAAATTTAATGAGTTTGTTGCCATGTTAATTGTATTTATGAATGTTAGTACTAGTATTATATTAAGCCTATGCATTGTAAGATGCGCGAGATTGCGGAATCATTTTTGGAATTGCCTGTCAATAACGCGGTTATTACAGTGTTGGCTTATTTCAATGATTCTCAACGAAAAACCACCATGGATGCTGGTGCCATTGCGGGACTTAATGTTATGAGGATAATCAATGAGCCAACTGCTGCAGCTATTGCTTATGGACTCGACGAAAGAACTAAACGTGTTGGAGAACGAAATGTTATCTAAATCAAATCAAATTACGGCGGTTACAACACTAGATGGGCCTTGTTCTTACTCAATCATATCTTCCCTCTCGTATGTTATCTAAATCAAATTACTCACTTGCCTTTTCCGATTGGACGGTTATTGATTTTGGCTTCATTTTCAGGGGTCGAGTAAACCGCCGGTTGCTACCACAATTTTCTTCGGTGCTAATGATGCAGCTATAGCCGGAAGAACCAGTGACAGACAACATGTACCTCTTCCAAAATTCAAACAAAACCTCCAAAAAATTGTGAACCACTTGAAGGTTCAATTTTCTAGATTCCGTCTATGTTCAATTTTGTACATTCCGCCTATTGTTACTGTATATTTCTATCAAGGATAACAGGGTTTAAGTCGCGGCCAGCATTTTTGTGTAATTAGTTAAATGGTTTCAATTTCTGATGATTTTCTAAGGTGCATTAGCACAGTTGGGTGCTGCACTGGATTAAGGAATAGCTGTTGTGTTGATTGAATCTTTCCTGTACTAAAAATTCTATGCTTAGAATGAATTAAACTCATACATCTTAAAATGCCGATTACATTATCAGTTATTGATTGCAAATGAAAATCTGATTTCAGTCGAGCTCGCCAATTATGCTTATTGTGCTTATTACTCCACCTGCAGTTTGTGAGGAAGGGCGTCAAGCATTTGCCATGTAAGATTAATTGCTCCTTTCTAGTTAAATTTTGCATTTGTTTATGAACATTGTCTGGCGCCACTATTGGCTATTTGTGACATCTTATTGATATCATTGAAAGAAACTATTCTTGATGCCTTTTTTGTGTGGTTTATTATGCACTAATTGCTAAATTTACTGCCACCATTGTTATTAATGTTATTAGCACCACTATTGCATCTGTATTTGTATTTTCTGAACCACCATTTGATTATTTATCTTCCTGTCATATATACATCTAAAATATCTGACATGGCCTCTTCTGTTATCCCCCAGTTTGTTTAAAACTAATGTTTTTAAACTGTCTTGCAACTGTTTAATGCATTTGCTTATGTATTTGCAGTAATTTTAGTGGTATAAGATTTGCCGGTCGGCGAAATAGAGAATATTAGTTTTAAATTATTCACCATTTTATATTAGTTTCATGTTCGAGTAGTTTTTGTTGTGTCTTACAAATCCTTATATGGTGATATTTAAGTCTAGCTTCTATGTTGAATGTTAGGCTAAGCGACTCCGGAAAACCTTAGGTGGTGGAATGAGACAGATTGGCATCCTTTGTGCTGCTGCACTTGTTGCCTTAAAGGAAAATGTTGGAAAAATTGAAAGTGATCACAAGAAAACTAAAGTTTTGGTCGGTAAGTTGCACGAGAAACTATTCGTTTTTAAGGAATCAAAATCCTTTTTCTTTTTTTTCTGTTCAATCTTACTTTTCTAATTCTTATAGTTTGTTCCCCTCATTTCAGATGGATTGAATGAAATTAAAGAGATCAGAATTAATCCCAGTTCTGTGGAGACCAATATGGTAAGTATATTGTAACTTGCTTGTCTTTTGATCAAATTTTCCATGGTCTTAAGATGTTATTGGTTAGTTTATTATGTCCCAATATACTAGGACAATAGTGATATGTGCTAACAAAATCATATATAACTTCTATAGCAGCTAACATTACTACATCAATTAACAGCTTCACTATAACTAACCTATCTCAATGCCCCCTTTAGCAAAATTTTGAATCATCACCTATCATTCCAACCTCACTTAACTAAACTAACTCCCTATCTAACAACCCAATGCCAGCTAAGTTATAACAGAATTCAACTAATTAACAAAGCCTAAACTCTGGCGCGACGGTGTTGGTTAGAGACTACGGCGAGGCAATCGGAGAGAAGAAAGTATATTGAACGTATTTCTGAACATTTGAGTTTATGGAAAATGTAGAATAAAGGGAATATGATATTAACACATCATATTCCGTTTTAATGGGAATATGATATTAGAATAAAGGGTGGTCATAACTTTCTAATAAGATAAACTATGATATTAACACATCATATTCCGTTTTAATGGATCTTACTTTTTATAACAATCATAACCTTTATTAGTTAAAAATGTTCAAAGGCTCTCTTGGAATTTGTTAATAGGAAAATATAAGTATCTCAGTTGCAACATGTTGTAATGGCACTCGAATCCAAGCTTCATTATTAGTTCCGTGTAGCGGTGGTGTTTAGTGCAATTTTTGGCCTTAGCATTCTTGTGTATCATCCTTGTGGAGTAAGTCTGCTTGAATAGTTTCTCTGATGATTCTGGAGGATGTGGTTATTGGAGTTGTGTTCTAGGGTGTCGGATTACTCTTGTATTAGTAATTGGTTGCTTCGGGGTATCGATTGCGTGTTGTTTTTTCTGATGGAGTTCCGTGTATTAGGATGAGTGATTGGTTGGTTTTTCATCATTGGTGCAGCAGGAGGTGTATTTGGATTAACTTGAATTGAACAACTTAATATGTTTCATACAAAAATTGTGATGTACTTAACTTTCCATTGTTGCTGTTTAATTCGAATTATGCTAAAATTTGGTTTAACTTGAATTGAACGAGTTCACCGGTTTCATATAAAAATTGATATGCACTTAACTTTAACTTTCATTATTGTAGGTAAATTCGAATTATGCTTCAATTTAAGATCATATTGTTTTTCAACCTTTTTAAAAATGTTAAAAACATTTATAGACGCAACCCTCCAAAGCCTTCTCCTCCAAAACCCTCCAAAAACCAACTCCCAAACAGAGGGTATAAAGTTCTATCTTCGATACTCATTTAGGAGTAATGTTGTACTTGGGCTCAAAAATCGTTCTTTTATTTTTCTTGTTTGCCTTAGTTTTTTTGCACTGTACTTTAGGTTACTTTAAGTACAATGGTCTCTTTAATTGTGTGTATTTTTTTACTTTTGAGTATTTATGCTTACTTTGCACATTGGTTTTTGCTCTTTACAATAGCTTCACAATAGCGCCTATCCTCTATAGCATTTTAGGGAATTGGTGTTACTCATAGCTTATCATAGATTAGCAACATAGACCTTGAATTGGAATGGGTTTAGTTTGTTATGCAAAGCTATCATAAACTAACAACATACTGTATATTAAATTGGAACGAGTTTAGTTTATAGGTTTTGTGAAAAGTTGATATGTAGTTAGTTATGATTAATGTTTGAATTTTATATATGAAGTTGTGGAGACTGATACCGTTATTGGCTTAATCATCTGTTCTAATTGTAAACTTCTTACTAAGTGTGTGTTCACGTGTGATAATAGGTTCCAAGATTTGCTTCCTCTGATGATGCAGACATTGACAGAGGCATTGAATTCTGGCCAGGAGGCGACTGCACAGGATGCACTTGAACTCCTCATTGAGCTTGCAGGGACTGAGCCATGTTTCCTGCGGAGGCAGATTGTTGACGTTGTTGGTGCCATGCTGCAAATCAGTGAGGCCGAGTCATTGGAAGAAGGGACTCGCCATTTGGCTATTGAGTTTGTTCTTACCCTTTCTGAGGCGAGGGAGCGTGCTCCTGGGATGATGAGGAAGTTGCCTCAGTTTGTGAAAAAGCTATTTGGCGTGCTGATGAATTTGCTGCTGGATATTGAGGATGATGTTGCTTGGCATGTCGCAGTGTCTGAAGATGACGATGCTGGTGAGACTAGTAAGTACGAATTTGGACAGGAATGTTTGGATAGGCTTTCAATTTCTTTGGGCGGGAACACGATAGTTCCAGTTGCGTCTGAGTTGTTGCCAACTTACTTGGCTGCACCTGAATGGCAAAAGCGCCATGCTGCACTTGTTGCCTTTGCACAAATTGCAGAGGGTTGTTCCAAGGTATTCTTTTATTTGTACTGGCCCATGTTCATCATAAATGATTTTTTGTTTAAATTTATTGTATTAGCTATTATTTTATTGTTGCATCAGAGGATGTGCACAAATGGTTTCTTTCGGGATATTGGTCGTCGCCATTGATGTATGGACATAATGCTATAGCTGTGAATGAATTTCTTGGACATAGTTGGAGAAAGGTAAATAAAATTATCGATTTCTGTTCTAATGATGAACAAATTCGTAAGAGAAACTACGAGCTTTAGAAAGATATATTTTTTATGACTAAAATTATTAAATGATGCAGGTTACTCAAAATTCCAATGAAACATTGGGAGTTTTGACAATGAATACTCGTGGTTTTTTCCCACAAGCTTATTGGTATTGGATTGGTGTAGGAGCATTGATTGGTTACATTTTCCTGTTTAACTTTCTGTTCACCCTGGCTTTACGATATCTCAGCCATGAGTACCGTCTTTCATATCTCTTTTCGAGCTTTGTACTTTACTTAGACCTCTTTTCTGATATCATTGGAAATGTTGCATTTTTCTGTAGCATTCAGAAAGGATCAAGCAGGACTATCCGAGGAGGAGTTGCTAGAGCGAGATGCTTCAATAGCTGAAGAGTTTACACATTTACCGACTGGAAAGAGAATTTTTGGTGTGTCTTTGAATTTTTTTCTAGCTTGTAAAGTTTGGTATTCAAGCCATAACATATTGACTGTGATGACAAAACAGAAACAAAGATGGCAGAAGAAGAACTTATGCGATCCGCGTCTTTTTCTGCAAGAGTTGATAATGGTAAATCTAGTAGAAGTGGAAGGAGAGGCATGGTTCTTCCTTTTCAACCACTATCTCTCACTTTTGAAAGGTATTACTGGTGCATTTAGGCTTGGAGTACTAACAGCTTTAATGGGAGTAAGTGGTGCTGGAAAGACTACTCTAATGGATGTTTTAGCCGGAAGGAAAACCGGTGGATATATTGAGGGAAACATCACAATATCTGGCTATCCAAAGAATCAAAAAACGTTTGCTCGCATATCAGGATATTGCAAACAATTTGATATCCACTCACCCTATTGTTAGCCATGGAGCGTTCCCGAGGTACTGCGTCCACTGTATGAATCATCAACGATGCTGGCTCAGAAGACAACAATGGTGGTATGGTATTTTGTACTTCATTATTGATAGTGATTTTGTTTTAACTTAAAACAATTTTCAACTCTACAATAGGCTCACACTTGTGCGAGAAACGAAGCTGAGCTCAACGAATGCTTAGGTGAACAATGTGAAAACTTTATATATAGGATCACACTTATTGATATCATCGACTTAACCGATGATCATGGGAACACGACATTACATGTATATATGTTATCACAGATTCTTAGCTTAAGGTTTCTCAGATTTGGAATCAACTCAGTAAGTGTTAATATGTTATCTGTGAATCAAATCAAAGTTATAAGTGTTTCCGTTTGTTTGTTGCCTAGCTAACTGTTGTCACTTGTCATCAACTCAGTAAGAACATGATGATAACATATTCTTAGCTTGTAATGACAATTTTGCAAATGGTTTTAATTTTTTTCTTACCACTGGTTAGGTGTTAATTCACTTAGTTGATGATTGTAGGTTATGTATTAATGAACTACTAATTTACATGCTATTTAGTTTAAAATGAAAAGTCAGGAGTTAGTGTCAACTTATGGAATAGGTTCATGTTAGTTATGCAACTAGATTTAAATGTTGGTACAATTTGACTTTAGCCTCGGTTAGGCCAAAGCTAAATATTTTGTTGACTTATAAAGTTTGAACTTAGCATCGAAAAAGTCGAGGCAAAATGTTCCTTTAGCCTCGACCAGGACCAAGGCTAAATATAAAGCTGGCTTATGGAGTTTGACTTTAGCCTCGGTCAGGCCCAGGCTATTTTTTGTTTTTTGACACGGCTTCACTGAGGCTAAAGTAGACACGGCTAAACCGAGGCTAAAGTAGACACGGCTAGACCGAGGCTACATTTAGCCACGGCTCTTCTTGCTGAGGCTAAAAGTTAGCTTCGATCGTTTTAGCCTATCCCCGACACCGACGCTACGCCGAGGCTAATTGGCTAGTAGCGGCAGTTTTTTGCCTTATAGTCTCGGAAAGTGGCCGAGGCTAAATACAACATTTCTAGTAGTGTATGATTCAGTTTCTTCTTTTACTAAAGGATAAAATAAACATCCCCACGCTTTAGGATCTGGTGCCCTGAATAGGTTTTGGTTTCTTCTTTTACTAAAGGGTAAAATAAAGCTCTTCACACTTCAGGATCTGGTGCCTTGAATAGGTTTCAGTTTCTTCTTTTACTAAAGGGTAAAATAAACTTACTTACACTTCAGGATCTGGTGCCCTGAATAGGTTTCGGTTTCTTCTTTTACTAAAGGGTAAAATAAAATTCCCCACGCTTCAAGATCGGGTGCCCTGAATAGGTTTCAGTTTCTTCTTTTACTAAAGAGTAAGATAAACCTCCTCACACTTCAGGATCTGGTGTCGTGAATATGATTCGGTTTCTTCTTTTACTAAAGGGTAAAATAAACCTCCTCACACTTTAGGATCTGGTGCCCTGAATAGGTTTTAGTTTCTTCTTTTACTAAAGGGTAAAATAAACCTCCCCACGCTTCAGGATCTGGTGCCCTGAATACGATTCAGCTTCTTCTTTTATTAAAGGGTAAAATAAACCTCCCAACACTTCAAGATCTGGTGCCCTGAATAGGTTTCGGTTTCTTCTTTTACTAAAGGGTAAAATAAACCTGCCCACACTTCAGGATCTGGTGCCCTGAATATGATTCGGTTTCTTCTTTTACTAAAGGGTAAAATAAACCTCCCCACACTTCAGGGTCTGGTGCCCTGAATATGATTCAGTTTCTTCTTTTACTAAAGGGTAAAATAAACCTCCCCACGGTTCTGGATCTGGTGCGCTGAATATGATTCAGTTTCTTCTTTTACTAAAGGGTAAAATAAACCTCCTCACACTTCAGGATCTGGTGCCCTGAATATGATTCACTTTCTTCTTTTACTAAAGGGTAAAATAAACCTCCTCCCACTTCAGGATCTAATGCCCTGAATAGGTTTCAGTTTCTTCTTTTACTAAAGGGTAAAATAAACTTCCCCACACTTCAGGATGAAAGGGCAATGGGAACCAGCTTCTCGATGGAGATGGCCACTTGCTACTAGTCATGATGAAGATAGGATAAGCTTCTCAGGTGAGAAATTTCGTTTACTGATTGAATGTAATGTAATGATTAGCTTCTTGTACGAGAACTATCATTTACCGATTGAATGTAATGTAATGATGAGCTTCTTATACGAGAATTGTCATTTAGTGAGTAAATGTAATGTAATGATGAGCTTCTTGTACGAGAACTATCGTTTACTGATTGAATGTAATGTGATGATGAGCTTCTTGTACGAGAATTGTCGCTTGTCAGTGTTGTAAGATGTAATGATAAGCTTCTCAGACGAGAACCGTCGCTTGTCAGTGTTGTAAGACGTAATGATAAGCTTCTCAGACGAGAATTGTCGCATACCGCAAGGCATTTTAAAGGCTCTTCTTGAAAGATAATGCAAAATAAATGCACGTCCAGGTAGGTTTGACGACCGATAGGACCGAAGTTCAATCTAGAATCGAGCTAGAAAGAATCTGTCAAACACGACTCCATTAAGGAAATGAGCTCAAATGGGTGTCGCTACTGCGAAAA
Source organism: Lathyrus sativus (assembly GCA_963859935.3). NCBI lineage: Eukaryota > Viridiplantae > Streptophyta > Magnoliopsida > Fabales > Fabaceae > Lathyrus > Lathyrus sativus. The sequence goes on along the minus strand of OZ012740.1, from coordinate 52,336,831 downwards.
AAGAGGTCGACAATGACTAACAGAGTCACCACCTATCATTATTTATCCCAAAGAGAGGGAAACGAGATGATCGGAAAAACCTGACGAAAACGGGAAAAGACAAGGTCATCGCAACCAAGTCCTAGGTTCGGAAGTCGGTTACGCAAGGGGAAGGTATGAGCACCCCTCACGGCCGTCGTACTCGACGGGATCCACGCATGTGTTTTCTAGCTAAAAGGGTGTGTAAACTATCTACGCTAAAGGCTTAAGGACAAAAGAAAGAGAAAAGAGAGAATTGACTCGGCAGAGCATCGCCACTCTGTGCCTACGTACTCCCTCGTGCAATGGGAAAGTCAGAGTCAACGTAGTTCGCCTAACTACAGCTAAAGAAGGGGGAAGGTTGCTCGCTAAGACATCGCGTCTTATGCCTACGTACTTTCATCTGGTATGAAAGATCAGAGCAAACATAGTTCGGGCTAAAAGGACCACGGGTTGGTTCAACAGTTTTTTAGTCCGATTAGGGTTAACAAATAGTTCTAGCAGTTGGTGTATGCAGCTCGACCATTGGAGACTTAGGCGTTACCGTTTGCGGTAGAAACTAAGAGTTAACGACACTCTTTTTGTGAAAAGATTTTCCTTGATTAAGAACCCCAAAGGGTGAAAAAAGGTTTGAATTGTTTTTGTGTTTTTTAAGAGAAGAAGTGTTTTGAATTAGAGTGTTCATAAATGCATGTTGTAACAAAGTCTAAAACCTAGGATCGAATGCGTCGCATATCGTCCTAAGGACGTATAATAAACACTCTAGGCAATTGAGAGGTAACCACTCAATCACCATTTCCAAAGTACAAGGCTCATGGCACAACACTCATTATATTTATTAAGTGAATTGAAGTTGTTTGAAGATGAGAAGAGAAAAGGGACAAACTAAGGGGGACTAGTCCAAACCCTAAAAGTTGTCATGCAAGATGTTCCTAAAGTTGAGTTTGAAAGGGAAATACCTAATGTTATCATGCATGGTTAGAACCCTAATGTCTATCATAACCTCTCTTGAACAAGAGAGGTTAGAAATCCTAAGGGAAGGAAGACAAAAAGAAGAAGAAACAATAAGAAGAAACAATGCAAATGAAGAATGCAACAAAGGAAACAAGGATGCAATGCAAGTGAGGGAGGAAATATGTGTGGGGATGGAGCCTCCACAAGCTCATCTCAACCTCAAGCCATAGTATGAATAAATGCAAGAGAAAAAGGAGAGAGATGAATCACAACCAAGTGACAAAAACAATGAGAAAAAGTCCTCATGGATTCATTACTTTAGGTAGGCTTCAAGTTCCTCCTAAGGAGGGACCAAGAAACCTTAAGTAGTATTCCAAAGTCATATGACAGAATGGGGGATGAGGAGAGAGTGCACCAATGCAAAAGCAAAAAACATCACAAGCAAATGCAAACAACAAAATCAAAGGATGCAAGCAAACATCACACATGGAAACACAATGCAAACATGAAAGTATGAGATCAAATGAACAACTTATGCATAAGTTAAAGACCTATGAATTGGAACACAAGACCTATATCAAGCCCCTGACATGAAACAATCAAAATAAGGTTCATCAAAAATGCACAACCAAGCTTTTGGAAGCAAAAGAAATCAAGTACACAAGTAGAGATGCGTAAACATGAAGCAAATTTCAAAATACATTAAAAATATTAAAATGCATCTAAAAATGCCAAATAAAATCTCAAGGGGCCCCCAAGGTATTGGGAACCAGGGGTCCAAAGGGGAGGTTGAAATTCAAAAGGAAAGTGCCTCAACAGAGGGCAAACACCAAGAGTGTCCCAAACTAAGGCAAAGATGGAGAGGGAATAAAAGGCATTTCAAACTACATTGAAATGGTACCTAAAAATCATGAAAAAAATATCTAAAGATCAATCAACAAGTTAATGCAATGCTCAAAAATTTTCATGCAAAAATGAGAAGCTTATACCTAGAAATAAAATCAAGAAAGAACAAGGCTACAATTTAAATCAAATAATGCATCCCCAATATTTAATTCCTTTTTTAAATGAAAATAAAATAAGAAAAATAAAATAAAAATATTATAAAATAAAATAAAAGTCAAAGTGTCTAAAAACATTTTTTTGTGAATTTAAATAATTGGGGAATGAATTAAAATGAATTAAATTGTATCATGAAAATAAAATAAAAATACAAATAAACAAGCATGGGGTGTAAAAAGTAGAAGAAAATAGTTAAAAAGAGGAACTGGGCCACAGGGGGAGGTGTGAACAGTAGAACGTGCTAGGCCCAATCCCAACAATCAAAACAAAATAAAAAACTGGATAATATGGTACAGCACGGTCAACTGAGGACTACCAAGGAATTCAAAATGGAGCATTTGATCAAATTGTAAGTAAGCACATCACACGGTGCACAAACTGACACCACATTAATGAAAATTTGAACTGGATTACATGCTCCTGGTCAACTCAACCCCACCATACATCTTAATCACGTGGTCCAGAAATAAAAGAGCAAGATCCAACGGTCATGGCATCGTCTTCACCAAAAAAACAAGTCAACAAAACCAGTTCGCCGGAGAGAAATTCCGGTCGTCTCCTACCTCTGCTCCGGCCACCGTACACCACCACCAACAACATACAGCATGCAAAACCTAACCGTTTCTCACGTTCCTTACATCAAAATCATGCTAGAGATCACAAGGATCTCAAATCCGCCCTCAAAATTCACAAACCACGCATGGATTTTCAAAATCGAAAACAACAAAGTAAGCCACCAAAAACCAAAGTTCAAGGAAACTTAAAAGCAACTGCCCAGAAATTTTCTACGTGTGGCATAGGCCACAAATCAACCATTAGTTAAGCTCAAAACCTCATAGAATGCTTAAACTGAACCACACAAAAATCAAGTCATCATCAAAAGTTGTCAACAAACAAAACAAGACATGGCCAGAAATGATCTACACAACTCGTAGGTTACAAAACAACAAAAATGGCAAAGAATGGCTTCATGTAATGAGAGAAATTTTGAAAGATAGCTTACCTAGTGGAAAGCCTCCACTGGGCCTTGAAAATACATTGAAGCTTGATGAAATGTGCTCAGAATCACTCCATGAACTTCAATAGAGGTGTTTGAATGCTTAATTTTGTCTGAAAATGGTTGAATCTGAGAAATCGTTTTTTGGTTTTCCTCCACTTTCTCCAAACGTGTTCTGGATTTATTTGCACGAAAATGACCTAGCAATCATCCAATCTTCATCTGGGATGCTTATATGTTGGGTTTAGAATCAAATGGGGCTCCAATTCAAGCCAAACAGCCCAATTCACAAATTCACTTTTCACACTTTTTCCAAGTTGCCATACACGTTTGTACCACTACACCAGCTTGGTTTTTAATCCAAATCCACTGCAAATCACTTGTGTTGATCAAAGGGATGAGATTTGAGGCTTGATTTCGATCCTATAGTTGCTTCCCATTTTGTTACTTCAAAAGGAAGAAGCCATGAAAATGGCTATTTTGAGACCTCAAATTTCCATTGTGACAATGGCAATGCTTTTGAATCATTATTTTCAATTAGAAAATGCACAAACTTGCCTTGAAAAAGTTCAAAATCAATTAATTCTCAATTTCTCATTTTAAGCCTCCTTTATGAAAAATTCAAACCCCAAATTCTCAATCCAAGCCCCCACCATGACCAGAGATGATTTGGTAATGCAAATGGCCCCATTTGGAGAAAGTTTCATGTTGAAATGATTTCCATTTGAAGTACCTATGTTGGTGAAATGGACCTATAATTTTATGACCTATAATCTTACTTTCCCAAAATACCCCTGACTTGTAAAACTCATAACTTGAGTTCTACAAATCAGATGAAAGACTTCTAGTACAATTTGGAAAGCTACGACCAAGACCTACAAATTTCATTTTGGCCAAAAGTTTAGGAGAAACATCCTTCTAGGTAAAAAATGGCTTGGAAGTTGGTTTACTTTTGTTGGCCAAAATCACATACCTCTAATGACCTGTAACTTGTCTGGATCATAACTTGAGTTCTATAAATCCAATCAAGGACTTCTAGTACTCAAATTAAATCTAAGAACATGCTCTACAAGTTCCATGTTGGCCAAAAATTTAGATGAGACTTGTATCTTGAGGTAGGTGGTCTTGAAGTCAGGTACTAAATAGGGGATTTTACCCTGAGAACCCTAACTTAGTAACTTCTCACACACTTAACCCTTGATGAATTGAACTTGAAATGATGTCTCATATGTCTTAACACAACATCCCATGACCATAGAAACTTTGAATTGAGTTTCAATCTTCTTCAATTGCACAGTTGATTGAGGATTTGCCAGATAAAAACCCTAATTGCAACACTTTCAACTGTGGCTTGTTCCACTTCACACAACAACTTGAATAAGCTCCACAATGATCCTCAAGGCATTAAATGAGCCCCTTCAACATCTAATACCAAAAATCATGCATTCACAAACCTCTGATGCTCTTCAGTTGGTCTCCTAGTTAGGAGCTGACCCACACACATCCATCTATCCTTTCACAAGACAATGACCACTTCAAGATGTCCTGATGACCATTCAAGCTTGAGTAAAAACCCTTGTTTAGGCTCAATGCTCTGAGAAGACATCTCTTTTTATGCACAACTTCTTGATCCCCTGTAAAATGAAGTATGTTATGCAATGCAAATGCTAGAGCAAAATGAAATGAAGTGAAACATAAACCAAGTTAAGAAAAGGTTGATCAAATTTTGGGGTGCAACAATAGGGATTATCTTATCCTAGCACGGAAAGATAACTGAAATAACCATCATCCACGAGGGTTGAACTCAGTGGGGAAACTGGAAAAAGTAGGTATTTTATGCTTAGGGCTGACGATCTACTTGGAGAGAATGGACAAACCTAGTTACTCGGCGGTAACCACAAAGGATGGCAAGGATAGAAAACATGTAGATGTTAATGCGTATGTAAATGCAATGAGTATGTAAGACTCATGCTTATGCTGATGCATATGCTGATAAAACAGACGAGAGAGGAGATATGAGATGAAATAAACATCTTGACGGGGATACCCGACGACCTCTGCAACAATACGTCTATCAAGGGATAGGAAACATTGATGACGGAACCAAATCTTGCTTCAAATTTCCAAATTCTCTAGGGAGAACAAACATTCCACTTGGAGATAAGGTATCATGACTTCACTAGAGGGATTGCCATCATGAATCTGAACTGTGATCAAAGAAGACCTATTCGCTGGGAGAGTCATCTGAGTACTAGAGACTTCTGGGGATAAAATAAATATCTGCTGCATTGGGGAAGAGTGGAGCTAGGTAGCTTCATGGAGAAAAGTGTAGCAACTTCCTGGGAAAAGGTACATCAACTTCCTGGGGAAAGCATCTTGACTTCTTGGGGAGAATGTGGCAATCTTCTAAGGAAAGTATGGCAACCTCAATGAGGAAAAGATGATTCCACTGGGAGTGGGCCTTCAAATATGTATGTATCACTTGGAACACACTGGGGAGATCTCAACAGTCTTGAAAGTCACTGGAGATCACCGGCTCGGTCCAAAGTGTTGTCAGCTTATAGTCTCGCTAGGGACTTGCACTGAGCAATGGTTTAAAAGTGCTTCTGCAACGTGAGGCTTACTGGGGAATCATGACCGCCCGAAGTAAAACTCATCGGGGGCATGAAGAGCGTTGTGAAAATAAGGTGGTTTTGATCTTGATGGACTTTGCAGTAGTTGCCATTTTGGAAAACATAATGCCCCAAAGTACACGTTTTATGAGAAGGAGTCATCTCAAGAGAATTTTTAGAGAACATGGAGTCCAATTGCCCCACTATTTTCAAACTCTTGGAGAGATTTGTTGGATATCGACGTAACCTGGCTCGAATCAACGGTGTAAACTGAGCCTTCAAGAAATAGCTCTTAAGAACGTCAGGCTTGCATCAATAGTGATTTGGAAACCGCCTGCCACTGTTTAGCAGGATCTTCAAGCTCTGTTGATTATGTCTGTATGTAAATTTCTAAAATATCAAGCAAAGTGAACGCGCATGAAATTCTAATCCTGGAACGGTTAATGCACATATATATTTGTCTTGAAGTTGTTTTTTGTTTTAAAAAAAGATATCACAATAACTTGTGACCAGAATCACTAGTTAGGATATGAATTTAATTTATACCGCCAACATTAAATTGAGCATAGCTCGTAGGAGTCAGGAAACGTTATCTCATCGAGTATGCTTTCAGAAGAGATCCTACTTCAATTAGGTCTTTTAAATGGTGTATCGTGGCTTGCTTCACGGTTTTAAGAAATAAAGGATACATGCTCAAAGTTTATTTATACCCACCCATTCTTCGTGATATTCTCCAATCCTATATTCAGTTAACTGGATACGAGCGCTCATCTCTCAAGCGGATTTGATATGGTCGAGGACCCATCAAGGCTTTGGACATGGCAGTCACTCACCTATTTTCTTTTGTGTTTGATCACATGACTTTGTTCTTTATTGGGGATTCTTCATTGTAATCCCTTGTTTTTTTTCGCAATTTTTATTCCCTAAATTTTGCTTGGACGACGTCTTTTGGATTTTGATTTTAGAGTCAAGCGGGATTCCCCAGTTTTGTCTAAGTCTCCTTCATAGGTTTTGACTTAGCGGGCTCTTTCTTTTTCATTCATTATTTTTTGAACAAGTCGTGTGACTCTTTTGAAAGACTTGTGACTGCCTCACTCTTTAGGTAGTCGAGAGATAGTTGTTGTGTTTTTGACTTCTAACTTCCTAATATGTTAGGGATAGATAAAATGGATTCTCGAGTGTTTACTCCTCCTTTTTAAGTGTTTGGGCGCTCAATCAATTTAACTGAAAACCTACCCTTCCCCGGGTTAAAAATTGAGGGTTCTTATTTGGAAAAGAAAACTCCTACTTCAAGGCTCAAAGGGGTTAAAGAGGGATTATCTTCCTTATATCTCCAGTGTTTAGGATTTGAAACAATGCCTTACATTATCAGGAAGGTTTCATTCAAAAGCATACGACGGGAGATTTGGCTTTTTTGGTTCATCATCCTCCTCCCAATTCTCTATCAAAGCAAGAGATTGGGTATAGTTGGCATTATAGATTATGAAAAATAATTTTGTGAGTGAACACAAATGGATTTCTTCAAGACAAACCTATGCATTGCATTAATTATTCAAAATAAACAAATTCATACATTCTAATTATGCTTTTATAATCAAAGAAATAAAATACATATGAGAAAACAAAATAAACTGTCTGACAAGTCCTTCTGAAGGAGTTCATGAAGTCTGGGTACTCAAGGCTGGCATAGTAGTAGTGGTTTCTTTTGGTAGAGTCTCATTGAAATGGGGAGTGTCAATACGACCACTGCGAGTCATCTTGCTTGCCCCAGCTATGTTTGTCGCTGCTTCATTATTAGTCTTCAAATCTTCCCTTGGAATAAACTTCCCAGATTCGTCGTCAATCATGGTCACATCATCTTGAGGGTCACTAAAATGAGATGGACTAGGTTTTTGAGAAATTACCAGCTTCGGCTGATTCACTGTAGAAGTAATTGGCTTAGATATGCTGTGGCTTTGCAGAATTTGATCTAGGCAAATAGAAAACCCTGAGAGGAGTCCTGATCTTCGGTTAAGGATCATCGAAAGTCAAAATCTTCTTTTCCATCAAATCTATGACAATGTACATGAGAGCATAGTAGCTTTCTAAATCATGGCCAGGCGCACCCTCATGAAATAAACAATGAGCGGCGGCGTTGTAATTGGCAGGTAGAGGATTTGGAGGCAGAACCAAAGCCCTAGTGGTAATCAAACCTTGTTGCACTAATGAAGGATACAACTCGATAAAAGTCATCAGAATCAGAGGACATGGCTTGTACTGTCTCCTATTCGGCCCCTTCTGACGAGGTGCCTGATTCTTAGGTTGTTGATAAGTAGGAGCGTTGGGCACTCGTTGATAGTTGACAGGAGTTTGTGCAGGCTGATAACCAGGAGGTGTTTGATATACCGGAGGCTGATAGATCGGAGCCGGTTGTACAGGCTGATAGGTAAGAAACTGCTGATAGGGTTGTTGAGCATACTGAACAGGATAACCTGGTTGTTGAACATAATTCTGCTGATGTTACCAAGGTTGACGAGCAACTATTTTACAGTTATACCTGCTCGAGTGACTCCTCGTACGTGTAGTTCTTTTATGACGGTTGAAGCTCAGAGTGTTGAACTTTGGAGGTCTGACTTGTCGAACTGGTTGAGCAATAGTAGGAGGCACCAAGTCAGGTTGAAGATCATGAGGAGGTACATTCGCAACAGTAACGGCTGGTTGAGGATCCCTAATATTACCGATAATCTCATAGACAACAGTGGGTTGAGTATCCATATTTGCATGAATAACCTGTAGCATCTCCATAATCCGTCCCACACTTCCTCGAAGATCTTCGAATTCATTGCTAACACGGTCAAACCCTTGATTTTGTTCTGCTATCTTTTTCCGAGCTTGAGCTCTGGCGTTGCACTGATACAGAGGATTCAGGGTGACAGAACTGGAAGGCGAGAGAACCGAGAATGAGAAACCGGAGGGAAAAATGCAATGCAAAATATGATGCTAATGCCATGCAATGGTTTTAATAACTTCAACGGTCGATTGCAAGTATTTCCTAGGAAAGGCTGAAAAAGGTTTTAGACTTTAAAATGTAAGACTTTTTGAATTTGCAAAGGACTGTTGAAGTCCTTGAAACTAGAAACGATATTATGCGTTATGGATGCAATGCACAAACACACAAAAGCACACCAAGGTCCTAGGTTATAGGGACAATGAACGGAGCCAAGGTTTACCCATCCCAAAAGGTATGTAATATGGGTTAATTGTACCTGCAGAACAAGGGTGCTAAAGAGGTGCCCAAAGTCATCAGTCCATCTTTCGGATATTATCAATTTCCCGACTAACTCGATGGTTAATAATATTCTCAAGAGAACCTCTTTTGAGTGTAGTATCGCGTAGCAACTATTTTGGGAATACTCCCTCATAGTCATTGCACTACGTCCTAAATAAGGCCAAAGTGGGGTTAAAGGTAACTACGATCCTCAGTATCACAGACTCCTAGTCGAAAATAGTAAGTGTTTTCACGAATACTCGTTCAACAGAACTAATTTTCAAGAGGGCCTCAACTGAGCGGTGATTCTCAAGTCAGCTTGGTCGGGAATCACTCCCTATAAGCCTCGTTAAATATATCACCTTCCTATAATAATTGCACTCAAGTCTGGGTGTAGGACATATCTCACAACAAGGATACCCCAAGCAAGGTACAAATATATACAAGCAAATAATAAAGCAAAAAGCAAGCATGAAAACAAGATAGGGATAACCCTAAAAAAGATTAGAATTCCCCAGTGAAGTCGGCATTTTCTGTTGCGGTGAGAATAGGATATCAAATTATTGTTTAATTTGAATCACATCTTTAGTTCACAACCGGTCTTTGGTTTATCCGAAGGAGAGGTTAAATAAAGGAAAAACCTATTTTTCATCGTAAACACAATGCGGGGAAAGATCTAGGGTTCAGGGGTTGGTTAAGCTTAGGGAAGGTATTAGCACCCTAAACTTCCGTAGTACTCTACAGGAACCTCTTGTTTTAATGCGCTATTGCTAAAGTTATCTACTTAAGGGTAATGCTAAGGGTTAAAGGTAAAGAGAAAGACCTAATGGTTAGTCCTAAGTGTTAGAACACAAATTGGTTCTTAATAATATCTCTATGTTTTGATGATAACTATTATGAAATTTTGTAATTAAGAATTATATACTCTAAAATTTGCTTAAGAATGCTTGCTGCAGATATTAAATTAAATATCACTCCAGAAGCAAATCAGATCTGAACATAAGAAATATGCTAGACTCTGAAGCGTCAGATGCATCCATTAGAAGATTCTGAACGCTGCCATCAGAATATCCTGAGCGTAGCCTCCAGAAGGATGTGAAGCAGAAGCGCCAGAAGAATCTGAAGCAAGTCAGAAGCATCTGAACCAAAGAAGAATTTTGTATGAAGAGTTTTCAAGCATAGTTACTACAGAAGATTCTAAGAGTACTAAAGCTTCCAGTACTAAGGATCTGACTAAAATATGCTCTGAACTTATACACGCTAAAAGCACACCTACTGCAAAGACTCTGATTCAGCAAAACTCTGATCAACATCAGAAGGCTCTGATCAAATTAGACTCTGATGATTCTTGTTGAAAATTAATAAAGAAGAATTCAAAGATTATGTCCATGAAATATCCAAACGACTCTTTCCTTATTTATGCTAGACACAAGAACACAGACAAAAAGGATTTCTCTGTGCTTTCTTCTTCTAGGAAAGGTCACTTGATGTGAAGACAAAAAGGCTCAGACCTTTTGGTACACTCTTCTCAACGTGAAATACTCTTGGATCAATGTGCCTATAAAAGCAAGTCTCCAACCATCTTCTTTAGAGAACGTTTTACCTGAAAAGATATCATTATCCAAAGCTCTCATAAAATTCACATTCTTTCTAGAATTAATTTCTTTGTTCTTAATATTAAGTGGAAAATCACAGTTGTGATAAAGCTTTATTAGAAGCATTTTAAACACTTGTATTTGTAATTACATTTGATTGTAAGAAACCTTAAGAAGATCCAGTTAGGATCAGTAGTTCTTGAGAAGACTTTGAACAGTTGTTCTTAGTGCTTACTATTGTAATCAGTTGATTAAATAGTGGATTAAGTCCTTGATTGAGAAAGGCAAATCACTCTAGGAAGAGTGGACTGGAGTAGTTGAGTTCAATGAACCAGGATAAAAATACTTGAGTTTTTATTTCTAAGTTTTTATCTTCATACTTATTCAACCCCCCTTCTAAGTATTTTCTCACCTTTACTTGGTATCAGAGCTCTGGTTCTGTGTGTGCTACCACTTCACAGTGACAGTAAAGATCCAGTGAGAAAAACTTTGATATATATTTGGTTGTTACTATGGCTGATAATACAATGTCTAACATTAACAACAAATATGAAAAAAGGGACAGAATCAGCACTAAACCCCCTATGTTTGATGGGGAGAAATTTGATTATTGGAAAGACATGATTGAAAGTTTTTTCCTTGGATATGATGCTGATTTATGGGATTTGGTCATAGATGGATATGTTCATCCCATTGATGGGAGTGGCAAGAAAGTAGATAGAAAATCTATGACAGAAGCCCAAAAGAAGGAATTTAGAAATCACCACAAGGCCAGAACAATATTGTTAAATGCAATATCTCACACTGAGTATGAAAAGATCACAAATAGAGAAACTGCATTTGACATGTTTGAGTCCTTAAAAATGACTCATGAGGGAAACTCTCAAGTCAAGGAAACAAAGGCTCTGGCTCTAATCCAGAAGTATGAAGCCTTCAAGATGGAAGACTCTGAATCTGTTGAAGCTATGTTCTCCAGATTTCAAATACTTACAGCTGGACTAAAGGTTCTGGATAAAGGATACTCTACTGCTGATCATGTGAAAAAGATCATCAGAAGCTTACCTACCAGATGGAGACCTTTGGTGACTGCGCTGAAAATGGCTAAAGATCTGAACAAGATCTCCTTGGAGGAACTAATCAGTTCACTAAGAAGTCATGAAATTGAACTTGAGGAAGATGAACCTCAAAAGAAAGGTAAATCAATTGCTTTAAAATCTAATAAATCTGCTAAAGCATTGCAGGTAATAGAGGAAAGCTCTAAAGAATCCTCATCTGAAGATGAAGATGAACTATCCATGCTGTCTAGAAGAATAAACAAACTCTGGAAGCATAAAGGAAGGAAGTTCAGTAACTTCAGGAAGCCTGACCAAAGAAAAGAGTCTTCTGGACACAGAAGATCTGGCAAAAGGGAGGTTGTCTGTTATGAATGTAAAGAACCTGAACATTACAAAAATGAATGTCCAAAGGTGCTGAAAGACAAGCCTAAAAGAAAATCTGATAAGAAGAAAAAGGTTCTAATGGCCACCTGGGATGATTCAGATACATCTGAATCTGAATCTGAGTCAGAAGAGGAATGTGCCAATGTAGCTTTGATGGCAGACATAGAAGATCAGGAGGAAGGAACTTCAGGATCTGAATCTGACTCTGAATCTGACTCTGACGCTGAAGAGGTAATGGCTAAACTCACTAAAGAAGAACTTATCAAAGTGTTATCAGAAGTTCTGAAGAGCTATAATAGTATTAAGCTCAAATACAAGAAGCGTCAAAGCAATCTTGTATCTGAGAATAATATTCTCAAATCAGAAGTAGCTGAGCTAAATGAAAAGAACTTAATATTTAAAAATGATTCTGAATTAGCTCAACAAAACTCTATTTTGGAAAAATATGATTACAGCTTTCAGAAGTTTCTTGCTAAAAGCATAGACAGAAGCAAAATGGCTTCTATGATCTATGGAGTTAGCAGAAATAACAGGAAAGGAATTGGATATAAATCTTCCTCTGGAAAGGATTTAAATCCAAAACCTGTTGATAAAATTATCATAAATAAAACTCCTTTATATTCCCACTTTAAATTTGGTCACTTGAATGATATTGAACAAACACGTTCTGAAAAGAACATTCATATGTTTAAATCTAAGGCTAGTCAGAATAAACCTTATGTTGAAAAACAGAAGTTTAGACAAACCTTCAGAACAACTAACCCAAAAGGACCCAAGAAGATCTGGGTACCTAAAAGTAAAATAATCCCTGTTGCAGATGTTCTTAGCAGCAAGGTCAGGACGCCAATCATGGTACCTGGACTCTGGATGCCCGCGACACATGACAGGAGAAAGGTCTATGTTCCAAAGTTTGGAGCTTAGATTTGGAGGTGATGTGAAATTTGGAGGGAATCAGAAGGGCAAGATCATTGGATCTGGCACTATTGGAAATGGTAAACTTCCCTCTATTACTAATGTTTTACTTGTAGAAGGATTAAAGCATAACCTGTTGCCCATAAGTCAATTAAGTGACAATGGTTATGATATAACCTTTAATCTAAAATGTTGTAAAGCTATTAGTCAAAAGGATGGTTCAATCCTATTTAGTGGAAAGAGGAAAAACAACATTTATAAAATAAATCTTTTAGAACTTAAGGTTCAGAATGTTAAATGTCTCTTGTCTGTTAATGAGGAGCAATGGGTCTGGCACAGAAGATTGGGGCATATTAATATGAGACGTATATCTCAAATTAATAAACTTAATCTTGTCAGAGGACTTCCAAATCTGAAGTTCACCTCAGATGCTCTTTCTGAAGCATGTCAAAAAGGGAAGTTTTCAAAATCATCTTTTAAATCAAAAAATGGTGTTTCTACTTCCAGACCACTAGAATTACTTCATATTGATCTGTTTGGACCAGTGAAAACTGCATCCATCAGAGGCAAGAAGTATGGATTAGTCATTGTTGATGACTATAGTAGATGGACATGGGTAAAGTTCTTAAAACACAAGGATGAGTCACATTCTGTGTTCTTTGACTTCTGTAAACAAGTCCAGAATGAAAAATATTTCAAAATTATAAAAGTCAGAAGTGATCATGGTGGTGAATTTGAAAATAAATATTTTGAAAAATATTTTAGTGAAAATGGCATTGCTCATGATTTTTCCTGTTCTAGAACTCCACAATAAAATGGAGTTATAGAGAGGAAAAATAGAACTCTACAAGAAATGGCCAGAACCATGATCAATGAGACTAATCTGGAAAAACACTTTTGGGCAGAAGCAATCAACACAGCTTGTTACATTCAGAACGGAGTGTCTGTAAGACCTCTTCTAGAGAAGACTCCATATGAACTGTGGAAGAACAGAAAGCCCAACATTTCATATTTTCATCCTTTTGGATGCATTTGCTATATGTTAAATACTAAAGAAAATCTGAATAAGTTTGATTCCAAAGCACAGAAGTGTTTCATGCTTGGATATTCTGAATGCTCTAAAGGCTACAGAGTATACAACAATGAGACACAGATTGTGGAAGAATCTATTCATGTTAGATTTGATGATAAGCTTGGCATTAAAAAGCCAAAGCAATCTGAAAACTCTGCAGATAGAGAAGTAGTCTTCACAGACTCTGAAGGCTCAGAGGCAGACAAAGCTCAAGTGAAGGAACCAGAAGCAACGCCAGATGCCATTCCTTTAACTTCTTAGATGAACAATTTAAACATTTCTGAAGAATCAACTGTTAGAGGATCATCTTCCAGAATCAAAGCTTCTCATCCAGAGAATGTTATCATTGGAAAGAAGGATGACCCTATCAGAACAAGATCCTTTCTTAGATCATCTGAAGCATCATTATTTGGACTAGTGTCAGTAATTGAACCAACTTCTGTAGATGAAGCTCTGCAAGACAATGATTGGATTATTGCCTGTAAGAAGAGCTAAATCAATTCACTAGAAATGATGTGTGGGATTTAGTTCAATGACCAAAAGGATTCAATATAATTGGAACTAAATGGGTCTTCAGAAATAAGCTTTATGAGAAAGGAGAAGTTGAAAGAAATAAGGCAAGGCTTGTTGCTCAAGGGTACAATCAACAAGAAGGTATTGATTACACTGAAACTTATGCTCTAGTGGCAAGGTTAGAATCTATACGCCTTCTTATTTCATTTGCTGCACAAAATAACATCACTCTATATCAGATGGATGTTAAAAGTGCCTTTCTAAATGGTATTATAGAAGAAGAAGTTTATGTCCACCAGCCTCCTGGTTTTGAGAGTGAAAAATTTCCAAATCATGTTTTCAAACTAAAGAAATCTTTGTATGGTTTAAAACAAGCTCCCAGAGCTTGGTATGAGAGATTAAGCAATTTTCTTCTAGAGAAAAATTTCATCAGAGGCAAAGTAGACACAACACTCTTTTGTAAATCATTTAAGAAAGATCTTCTAATTTGTCAAATATATGTGGATGATATCATATTTGGATCTACCAATACTATGCTGGGAAAGGAGTTTGCTAAATGTATGCTGGCAGAATTTGAAATGATCATGATGGGAGAATTGAGATTCTTTTTGGGAATTCAAGTCAACCAAACTCCAGAGTGCACTTACATACATCAGACCAAATATGTTAAAGAACTTCTGAAGAAATTTAACATGACTGATAGTAAGATGGCAAAGACTCCCATGCATCCAACTAGTTCACTAGGCAAGGAAGAGGTAAGTAAAAAAGTAGATCAGAAACTCTACAGAGGTATGACAGGATCTCTTCTTTACTTAACTGCTTCTAGACCTGACATATTCTACAGTGTATGCTTGTGTGCTAGATTCCAATCAGATCCTAGAGAATCACACTTGACAGCTGTCAAGAGGATTCTAAGGTATCTGAAAGGTACTTCTAATGTGGGTTTGTGTTACAGAAAATATGATGATTTCAAATTAGTTGGATTCTGTGATGCTGACTACGTTGGAGACAGAGTGGAAAGAAAAAGTACTTTTGGAAGTTGTCAATTTCTAGGAAGAAATCTAATCTCTTGGTACAGCAAGAAGCAACCCACAATTGCACTATCAACTACAGAGGAAGAATATATAGCTGCTGCTGGATGTAGCACGCAGATGCTCTAGATGAAAAGTCAGCTAGAAGACTATCAGATATTTGAAAGTAACATTTCTATATTCTGTGATAATACTTCTGCTATATGTTTGTCTAAAAATCCCATTTTACACTCTAAGGCAAAACATATAGAAATTAAGCATCATTTCATCAGAGACTATGTTCAAAAGGGAATTATAAAATTAGCCTTTGTTGACACAGATCATCAATGGGCAGATATTTTCACAAAACCCCTTGTTGAAGATAGATTCAAATTTATTCTGAAAAATATTGATATGGATTTGTGTCCAGAATAATATTTGTCAGAAGCAAATTTTACATATGCAAAAATGTTTAATGCTCTGAAGTATTTCTTCTGATTATCTATTCATTTCATTAAATTACTTTATTTGTGAAACTCTGAACTAACAATACTCAGAGGATCTGAACGTTGGTTAACGTTTCATTTCTCAAGAGAATTCAGAAGCACCTGCAAGCAAACACGTGTCACTTTGAATCTGCTAAGGTGGCGTGTACACTACTGAAGAGACGTTTGAGGTGAAGTTTGAATAGTGAAAATCTTGATTTTCCCCCCAATTTGTCAGAATCAATTAATGCTTGAAATGATTTTTATTCTTTTTCATTAATTGCTATGTGTGAACGTGTCATTATCTGACTGTTTATATGCCTAAGTGTTTACTATAAATATCTCATTTCTCACCACTTTCACACTTTTCACATCTCAAAACGTTTATGCATTTCTGTCTTCTTTTCTCTCTTCACAAAAACCCTAAACGTTTGACAAACTCATCTTCAATGGCAACTTCATCATCCACTGCTGCACAATTTCAATCAACCATGGCTGCAGTTACTTCTGCAAATATGGGTGTGACTCCATATACGACACCAAAAAGAACTTTGTTAACACCTGTTGACAAACTAGAAGTTCTCTGTGAATCAATGGTGGAATTTGATTCATTGGCTGAAAATGGATTTGAGTTTCGTTCCATAATTGATGCTCAAGGACGGGTAAAATACTTTGACAGACTTTTTGGACCAGTTTACCCCCATCTGGTGAAAGAATTATGGATCCATGTTGCTGTATACCCTAAGTTTATCTTATCTTCTGTTCTGGGTAAAGAGATAATCATCACAGAAGATCTGATCAGGAAACTCATTGGATATGAGGAGACTGATGGAGTATCTCATCAGCCAGCTGGGCGTGTAGATATGGAAGAAGTGTATGAGGAAGTTATGACTGCTGGACAGGCCTCTAATAAGTTCAAAGATCTGAAGCCTGACTACAAGATCTGGGCAAAGATTTTCATGGGATGCATTCATCACAGAAAATCTACAAACTCTCCAGATTACGTGAACAATGAACAACTCTACTTTATGTACTGCTTAAGTCAGAGCACCAAGGTAGATCTTCCCTACATTTTGTTCATGCATTTATGGAATCATATAAATGCCTCCAGAGAATCTGTGAAAGAAAAAGGTCAGAAGATCAGAACATGGATTCCCTTTGGAAGGTTAATTTCAGATTTTCTGACAGAAAATGGATTGGTGACTGCTCTATATGCTGCTGGAGTCACAGATGAACTTGAATTCATTCTTGGAAAACCTCTGAATGCAAAGAGTCTTCAGAGACTAAAAATTGTAGAAGAACTCACATCAGCACCCAAGAAGCTGAATATCACTGAACTCAGTCAGAAGAGAATCCCAGTAGAAGACTACCCTCTGTTCTTTGCTGAAGAACCAAGGGAAATAATAGTGAGTTATATTGATGCTTGCAAGGAAGATGGAACGCCCATTCCTGTAGATATTCTGAAAAGAACAAGGGAACCATTTCCTGATGGAGGAGATGAGATCACTAGAAAAAGAAGTCAATCAGAAGCAGAAGTTGTGCCTATTCAGAAGAAGCCCAAAGTTGCTGACAAGCCTCAGAAGCTGATCAAGAGGAAAGCATCTGGAGATGCTCCTTCTGTTCCTGCAAAACGTATCAAGATTAAAGGTACCAAATCTTCTGTATCTTCTGTAAATAATATTATTGTAAATGATTCAACATTTAAGTCTATTCCAAAACCACCTTCTATCCAAAAACAATTTGTTCCTGCTCCACCTCATATATCTGTTCCATCCCCACAAAAATCATCTAATCCTATTTCCATCTCACCTGTAAAACCTTCTACTAGACAATCATCTGTACCAAAACCAACAATAACAAAACCAAATCAGACTCCACAACCAGAAAAATCAACAAAACAATCTGTACCACAACAACAACAATCAGAAAAACAACCTCAAACAGAAAAACCTACAGAACAATCTGAACAACAACCACAACAACAAGAAAAACAACCATAACCAGAAAAACCACCATCAACCACATCTGAACCTATTGGATCTGCAAAAGTTACATCTGATCCTATTACATCAGAACCACCTACATCTGAACCACCATCAAAACCTTCTAAAAATCCATCAGAATCAACCAACCCATCTGAAACCCATATTCCTGAGACAGAGGTTCTAAACATTACACCTCTCAATACTGTTTTTGAAGTGTCCTCTACCTCTTACACTCCAACCTCATCATCCAATTTATCAGAATCTGATATACACCCAGATTTTTTGGTATCCCCCTCCCACAGAAATTCTGAAGTAAACCAACCAGAACCACCTGTTTCTTCTAAAGTTATTATTCCAGATCCTATTCCAACACCTAAACCATCTTCTGAAATTACCATTCCAAATCCTAACCCTGCACCCAAGCCAAAAACATCTGAGCATGTACCTTCTGCTTCGTGCAAACTATTTTCTTCTAACAAACTTCCTTCTGGTTTCACTTTGAAAAATTTCTACACCAGAATTGAACCCTCTAACACTATCACTCCTCTCAAACCCAAACTTACCATTATTCTACCATCTGTGCTTCAAACATATATTAAAACAATGTCAGCAGTAAGCTCATCAGATGCAAAACAATACTCTGCTAAATCTGCAAAATCTGCTACATCTGCTAAACCTGCTACATCTGATATATCTGCTAAATCTGATAAACCTGCTAAATCTGCTTTCAAACCTTACTCTGATAAACCATTTGATGTTGTTTCTCATGCCTCAACTGCCAAACCATGTCTGTTGAATGCTCTAAAAAGATCAAAACCTGACAAATCCTCTGAAATTCCATTCATACCCTACTTCATCTGAGATCAAGAAAGAGTATCCAGATCTTAAAGACAAGATTGCAGTTCTGGAAGCTGGTCAATTAGAGATTAAGTCTTGGATGGCTAAGCAAGACAAGAAGTCTGAAGACATGGCTTAGTGGATGTCCAAACAGGATCAGAAGAATGAAACCATGGCTAAGTGGATGTCAAAACAAGAACAGTCTTCTTCTGAGATCACGGATCTGTTGAAGATGCTTTTGTCAAAACACTCTTAGTTTATTTATTTTTTCTTCTAATGTTTGCATCTAATGTTTGCATATGTATTTGACTATCTTTTGATGTGTGTACTTTTGCTCTGAATGAATGAATGAATGTTTTAAAGTTTTCTCCACATGATTTATCTCATTTTTTGTTTCCTTTTCTTTGTCTTTTCTAAGTTCCTACTTTTTGCTTATGACAAAAAAGGGGGAGAAAATAGATCTGAACTGTTTAATTAAACTTCACCAGAATGAAACTTCAGACATATCAATTTTATCTAACATAAAATCTGAGTATTTCAGAACATTTGATAAGTATACTCTGTAAAAGAAACTCTGAGACTCTCAGATCATTTGACAATTATCAGACTCTGACTCTGAAATATGCAAGACACTCTGACTCTCAAATGTTAAAGAACAATCAAGCTCTAACTCTGAAAAATACTCAAAACAAAAAGGGAAGTTTCTATTCCTTATTTATATTTAATTCAGGGGGAGATTCATCATCTCAGGGGGGTTATAATTATTCTATTTTCAATTAAACAAAATTTCTGATGTTTTTGCCATCATCAAAAAGGGGGAGATTGTTAGAACACAGATTGGTTCTTAATAATATCTCTATGTTTTGATGATAACTATTATGAAATTTTGTAATTAAGAATTATATACTCTAATATTTGCTTAAGAGTGCTTGCTGTAGATATTAAATTAAATATTACTCCAGAAGCAAATCAGATCTGAACATAAGAAATATGCTAGACTCTGAAGCGTTAGATGCATCCATTAGAAGATTCTGAACGCTGCCATCAGAAGATCCTGAGCGTAGCCTCCAGAAGGATCTGAAGCAGAAGCTCCAGAAGAATCTGAAGCAAGTCAGAAGCATCTGAACCAAAGAAGAATTTTGTATGAAGAGTTTTCAAGCATAGTTACTACAGAAGATTCTAAGAGTACTAAAGCTGCCAGTACTGAGGATCTGACTCAAATATGCTCTGAACTTATACACGCTAAAAGCACACCTACTGCAAAGACTCTGATTCAGCAAAACTCTGATCAACATCAGAAGGCTCTGATCAAATTAGACTCTGATGATTCTTGCTGAAAATTAATGAAGAAGAATTCAAAGATTATGTCCGTTGAAATATCCAAACGACTCTTTCCTTATTTATGCTAGACACAAGAACACAGACAAAAAGGATTTCTCTGTGCTTTCTTCTTCTAGGAAAGGAAACTTGATGTGAAGACAAAAAGGCTCAGACCTTTTGGTACACTCTTCTCAACGTGAAATACTCTTGGATCAATGTGCCTATAAAAGCAAGTCTCCAACCATCTTCTTTAGAGAATGTTTTACCTGAAAAGAAATCATTATCCAAAGCTCTCATAAAATTCACATTCTTTCTAGAATTAATTTCTTTGTTCTTAATATTAAGTGGAAAATCACAGTTGTGATAAAGCTTTATTAGAAGCATTTTAAACACTTGTATTTGTAATTACATTTGATTGTAAGAAACCTTAAGAAGATCCAGTTAGGATCAGTAGTTCTTGAGAAGACTTTGAACAGTTGTTCTTAGTGCTTACTATTGTAATCAGTTGATTAAATAGTGGATTAAGTCCTTGATTGAGAAAGGCAAATCACTCTAGGAAGGGTGGACTGGAGTAGTTGAGTTCAACGAACCAGGATAAAAATACTTGAGTTTTTATATCTAAGTTTTTATTTTCATACTTATTCAACCCCCCTTCTAAGTATTTTCTCACCTTTACTAAGTTTACTCGCCAAGACTCGCATCTTGTGCCTACGTATCCTGGGTAGGGGATGGAATTAGAGTAATCGTAGTTCCCCTTGAAATGGAGGAAGAGAAACTTCTTGAATGCGGTCAAGGTTTCAAGGGGATGTAAACGTTCATAGGGAAGCGCTTACGTGGAGTGTGGCGACTCCAATCTCTATGTTGTAAGTTGAAACTTATACGGAGTGCGGCAACTCCTTACCCTAGCGCTAGGGTAAAGAGTAAAATTGTCCACGGCGGGACACTTAAAATTATGAGTACGGCGACTCGATGTCCTATTGTTTGAAAGATGAAAGATGTAAAGGGTAAGCACTATTGACACGACGGTCAAACGGCTAGACATATCCTTCGGAGGGGAATTTAACAGTAAATAAATATAATGACAAATTCAAGCAACGGCATTGAAATACGGGAAGTGCAAGAATGAACAGTAACAGGATAAAAAGCGACGATATCCTCGCATAATTTACAACCATAGAAATATGAAAAATAAGAGGTTAGTAAACACGGACGAATAAGAAATAGTGTTAGGAACAACATAAAATTAGACAAAACTTAAATGGATAGAAGCTAGGAATTATGTCAATTACAAATTTGAAACAAAGGAATATTAAAATTTAATTTTATAAGGACAGGGTTAGAATTTATTTTATTTAAATGGCTAAAGTTAATAATAGAAATGTTATACTTAAAAGAATTAGAATCTTAAATTTTAAAAAGGTAAATTTTGAAAGGAGAGTTTGCCTTTATATTTAAAAAAGTTATTTTGTTATTTTAATTAACTAATTTTAATTTAAAAAAAGTTTAGAAGAAGAAAACTTTTTAAGTTTAGATAATATTAGTGTTTTTGAATCAAAATATTAGAGATGAAAGCTGTAGAACTTAAAAGAATTTCTAATTAGAAATTATAGATTTAAAAAAAATTAATTGTTAATAAAAAGAAAAAGTTAGAGTTTTTATTTATTAAAAAATCTTAAATTATAAAAGGATTATTTATTTATTTATTTAGGAAGAAAAGGGTTGATTTTTAATTTTAAAAACTTTAATCTTAAAAACTGTTTGAAGTGGAATTAAAAAAAAGGGTATTAGAATAATTAATTAAAAGTGTTCTAATGTTAAATTTTAACAAAGGGTTTTAATAAAATTTTAACTTTAAGGTTACGGTCAATTATTTATTTTAAAAGCTGGTGTTAAAATTTTTTTTTTGACTTCTATCAATTTAAAGAATTTTAGTTTTTTAAGTTTTAGGAGAAAACGATAAAGGAATTCTTAATTTAGTAAACAACATTATTTTAATTAACACCTAAACAGAGATTTAGAAAAGGAATAAAATAAACCAAAAATGAAATGAAAAAAAGGAAAGAGAATGGGTATTCGGATGAGATAAAATGAGGGTTGGCATTTTAGGGATTGAGAACCCTCTCCCCTTGCATCCAGCGGCACGCCGGATCCCCTCTGGGTCAGCTGTAGCGTTTTGTCATTTCTTCCCCTCTTCTCATGAATACGCTTCTTCTACTTGTTCTTGCTCCTCAGTTCTCCTAAAAAATGAAAAAAAATTGAAAGAACACACATGAGTTAGTTCGAGGTGGTTCTTACGGATGATTATGTTTTCTCGATGGTTTCCGTCGCCGGTATGAATGGTGAGGATGGTGATTGGTTGATGGCGGCCGATGATGGATGAACCTGAGGCTTATTGGTTCGTCGTGGTTCGCCGACGGTGATGATTCTTGATGATTTACGACCTATGATGGGTGATGATGGCACATGAGGTTGCTTTGCTGTTACTGTTCGTGGCCGCCGTTTTTTGATCTTCTTGATGGGTTTCTTTAGGGTTCTTCGAAATCCTCTTTTCTGACCCCCTCTTGATGAACTTCATGTTGATGTTTTTATACTGCTCTTATTTCTGATATTTTGGGCCTGGATTTGATTATGTTGTTACAATTTTTCTGCTTTGGTGGTTTTGAAACAGAGGGATTTGCGGATTTCTGGTATTATTTTTAACGTTTGATTTTGTTTTGGACCCAGATGAATTTTTGGAGAGATTTCATTCAATGATTTGGATCTAAGATTTTTGCGGATTTGTTTGTTCTTGATACGAACTAGATATGGATTTTGCAACTTTGGATATCCAGATTGGTTTTGGACCGTTGAATTTTTATGTCTGGATATGATTTGGTTCTGTTGGATTTTTTTATGACTGGTTTGGCTGAATAGAAAAATCATTTAAAATAAGCTCTTCTTCTCAAAAACTTTTTCTCGCTCTCTCGGAAGCTTTGAACAGAAATCTGCCGGGTTGTCGAGGTCGGAAAGTGGAGTCGGGAGCTGGCGACAAAATATTTCGTTGCCCTCCCGACATACCCGATGATGATAATTTCCAGAGGGTATCACAAAAACAAAAAACCATTTTTGATAAAAATTAATTAATCCTACTTAATATATTTCTGACATTGTTGGATTTTCCGCAGGTTCGGAGATTCGAAGATTGAAGATCGGATATGAAGAATTAGATCGTTTAGGACCAATTTAGGATTTTAGGCATTAAATTGTAATTTTGAACATGTTGTAAATTCCCGGATATATTGTAATAAAAGTTGTACAGAAATTGAATAAGTTAATTCAATCTTTAAATGAATTCTTATTTTCCGACTAAATTCCTCTGAATAAAATTTGACGTTTCAACATCCGAATTCAACAACTATCCGACTTGCACAAACTTAGAATTAACTTCCAACGTGACTTCTGAGTTCAAACGAATCCCTTGCAAATTAATTCTTACTGGATAATAAAATCAGTGAATATCGCCTTGAACAGATAACAAAGAAATCCAAGTTTAATAGTGAAACGAACTTTCCTCCGCATTTAAAATCCAGACTGTATCTTGAGTTACCTGACATTGTAAGCTGAATTGATTCGACTGATACTCACGATCAAACCAAATGATATTTATTATAAACTAGCTGTGAACCATAATTTCCTGTTCCTCCAAAAATTAATTTGTAACCAGTTAGAAAAACAGGAAAATGTGCGCAGGCAAGAATAAATTCCTTGCAGCCGATTCTCGCACCGATTTAACCCAAATTCATTTATATTTCAACGTCCTCAGCTCCATATGGTTTATGAATCAAACATCATTTCAAAATCAAACTGAAGACCAAATCTCGGTTCTTGAATAAAGATGTACTGTGTCGAGAGGAGTCTGACGTCAATATTGTCATAAAATTCAACCCATTATCAAATTAAAATTGCATGATTCGGAGATAGAAACCCCAATTGTTTGACGAATCTCTGATAATGACTTTGCCTCGTAATCGTCAACAGACTGTAAATTAATGGCCCTTTTGCACTTCCTAAATTAAAGCGCATATAGTGTTATCCTCCTGCAAATCAACCAGACTGAGCAAACCGGTTAGCGGTTAGTTAAAATGCAATGCAGAATGTAATGAAATGCGAAATGAACCTAATGATCTAAGGGTAAATTTTGGGGTATGACACGGGTCATATGAGGTGTATCACCAGTCAAGATGTAGTTTTCAGTGAAGTTGAGATGGCCTTTAATAAAACTGATGATGTTGACGAAGAGCTGGAACAGGGAGAGATTCATGTTGAGGTAGAGCGTGTTGATATTGAATTGCGTATCCCAGATGAAGCGAAGAAGAAACTGTTGTCGAAGATTAGGAGACTAATAATGACTACCTGCTAGTAAGAGATAGGCCGAAGAGATTCATCAAGCCACCTCAGAGACTTGGGTATGCAAATCTTATAGCTTATGCCTTAATCTCTGCAAGTGAGGTTCTACACAAAGAACCTAAAGACTATAAGAAAGCTATGAGGAATCAAAATAATACTAAGTGGATGAAAGCCATGGATGATGAGATGAAATATCTTCATGATAACAACACCTGGGAGCTGACCAAGAAACCTGCTGGAGCTAGGTTAGTCAATTGTAACTGGATTTTCAAAGTTAAGGAAGGAATCGAAGGAGTGGCGTCGAAGAGATATGAGGCAAGATTGTTCGCTAGGGGTTTCACTCAGAAATAAGGTGTCGACTTCAATGATGTGTTCTCTCTTGTTTTGAAGCACACGTCCATTCAAATGTTACTCGCCACAGTAGCACAGTTCAACCTTGAACTGGAACAAATGGATGTGAAGATTGCGTTCTTGTATAGTGATCTAGATGAAACAATTCTGGTGAGGCAACCTGAAGGTTATATCAAAAGGGGGAAGGAAGATTATGTGTGCAAGCTAAAGAGATCATTATATGGACTGAAACAATCTCCTCGATGGTGGAATAGGAGATTCGACAAGTTCATAACATGCATAAGTTTCATTAGAAGTTAGTTCGACCACTGTGTTTACTTCAGATTTCGACTTTGTTGCTTTATGTGGATGATATTCTAATAGAAAGAAACAATGTCGAAGATGTAATGAGGGTGAAGGATGACTGATCAGCTGTTGCACGCGGATCTGAATCGAGTGATTTGAAAAAATGTAGTAAAGCGACGGTAACTCCGATGCCGATTCACAAGGATTCTTGTTTATAAAATAACCAATTGAAAATGACTAGGGGGTTGTTTTGATTTATGATTCGATTAAGAAAATAAATGGTAAAAATAAGTGATTTTTAAAATAAGTGGTTAAAACAGGTTAATCTACCGGTTCGACTCCCAACTTATTGTTGGTCATTACAATTTCAATTTCCCAAGCGGTTCCAATCCCTATTCAATTTCAATATTGACAAACAAGCATCAACAAGACCGCACGATTTATATTCCTAATTACCGAATTATGCAGACGGTTAAAGATGGCGCAAATTAACGAAAAAGCAAAGTAATCCGCGATTAAGGTAAGGAACATCGATCAATCGAATTAAATCCAATTTATTTTATAAGAACGAATTAAACAAACGAAGTTATAAAATGAATTGGAACGAAATTAAATTAAATCAAAATTATAATAAACCTCAAAGGATTATGGGATTCGAAATCGACAAATTTTCCCTCGGGATTAGTTCGCCATGGAATACATGAAAAGCAAAAGAAATTTCAGAAAAACTAGGGTAGCCGTTACTGTAGCACGAAAGCAACCTTATAAACAGAATAAGGTTTGCAATACACACTCAACTGGGTCGGAAACCTAAACCAGGCCCAATAGGGAAAAACAACTAAATTATTATAGTCAGAATTCCCAACGAATTATCTAAGACTCAAGCAATCCGAATCAGCTTCTTCGTGCAACATAAAAGTTGTAGATCTTTTTCTTGGATTTCCAACTACTGGTAGAAATCCTCGATCCGATTCCTGTAGCTCCAGTTATGAATTTTTTATTAAAATCTGCTAATGATGAAAATAACAAACGAAAATCAAATACAGCTGAAAATAAATTGAATTGTAAAAATATCATAAAATAGCAAATTTAACAAACTAAACTATAGAAATGATTAAGTCTAAACATAGAGGAAGGTGCATCAAAATGTACTGATCAAATTCCCCCACACTTGAACCTTTGCACTCCGAGCAAAGTATTACCAAAACTCATGAAACACAAAAACATTTAGATACTCATCCTAGGCTGTAAACTCTTCTTTGGTCAAGATTGCATCGATAGGTACTAATTTTGCATACTAAGGATATCGTAATAACACAAATCCGCAATTGTGCGATCATAAAGCTCCCTCCTATGCAAACCAATTCAAATCATGTCATTATGCCTAATTAGTCTAACTTACTCATCCTCCTTTTTACTCTCTTTCATTCTAGTGCAATCACAATAAGCCCTTTATCTATTCACACACATGGTAAATAAGCTTGTTAGTGACTATGATCCATATATTTTCAACAATTCAGAATTAGACACTTTTTTGTCTTTTTTTTAAGGTTTCACAACCGTTAGCCTAAGTGACCGGGTGAGGGTCACCTAACTTAAAAGGCGGATTCCTATTTTGACTTCTTATTAAGCAGGAGATAATTCACTTATTTGCATTAGCTTAATTACTTAGCGTGTAATTTCTAGATGATGCTGACTGCTAGATAAACTACTTAAGAGCTATTAAAGGATGAGAACTCAAGGCTATGTCATAATAAGTATTTAAATCAATTTCCATATTCGAGAGACTTAAGGTGTTAAAGCGATATCGATCTTATAAAATTTTCCCAAGTCTCCATAATTTAACCTTAACTTCATCTATAGCCTAAAAATTTTAAAAGATGCATCGTGTTTCTAAGTAAATTTTTTTTAAAATTTTTTATTTTCACTTAAAGAAAACTGAAAGAAATAAAACAAAAGTAAATGGTTCCCTCCCCCACACTTAAAGCATACATTGTCATCAATGAAAGAACATAAATATAAAATAGGAGTGAGAGAAAGGAAAGAACACAGCCGAGGAGTCAAGGTGGATAATGATCACATAGGCATCCTTTCCCAAAGAGAGATTTCCTGTAGTCTCCTCTTCCAAAGTGGGGATCTCATACAGTAGCTTTGGGTAGCATTCATTAAACTTGAAATTATTATTAGTGCATTTTCCTTTTATTCCAGGATCAAAGAAGAATTTTCGATAAGTAAAAGTTAGCATTGGCACGTGAATATGATCTCTTTTTTCACAACATCAAGAATAGAGGATTAAAGAGTTGTCTCACTAATTTTATTCCATCTTCAATTGTGACCCTACGCATACTCATGGATGGGCTAAAATCACGAGTGTCAACCAAGGTCCATCCAATTCCCTTCTTATGTTCATGCAATAAATTTTATTCCTTCTCAAAATGAAGCTTTGATGAATAATATAAATCCTCAGGAAGTGGTTCAGAAGATGGTTGTTCAGTAGAATGTTTGGTTGGGGCAGCCAGGATATCGAGAGCTTCAGCTATATAAACAACTTCAATAACTCCATATGTAGGAAGAATGTTAACCTGCAGGGCAGCCTCAATCTCAGAATAAAGGTTAGTTTCAATACAATCATCATATGAATAACTATCATCAAAATAAGACAATGATGGAAAATCAGCTGCAAACAAATCAATACAAGTATCATCAACCAACTCAGGAATCAATTCAATATGAAAAACATAATGCTCTTCTTTCTCATCAATCTTCTTACTTTCAGTACTCTATGTGGAAATGGAATTGGTGGTACATACTCTTTTTCAGGCTCAACAACAATGGAAGGTTCAGGTTCAGGTTCAGGTGTGACCTCAACAACTTCTTTATTTTTTCTAGGGTTGGTTTTGAAACTTTTCTGGATCTTAAGGACATTATACTCACATTAGGGTTAGGGACATTAGGATTTACTACTATTTGGACAGGTAGTTGGTTTGATCCTTGAGTTTGTTGTATGACATTCATTGAAGTGGCAATATGTCCAATTTGTGTTTGTAAGGTCTGAATATTAGACTTTGTCTGTTGCTGAAATTGGAGATCATTTACAGTCATTTTCTTGACAAGGTGCTCTAGTGAAGGCCCAGAAGGTACAAAAGTGGTTACTTGTGGAGCGTTATATGGTGGTGGTAATGTTAATATTAATTATTGTTTCACTAAATAAGTAAGC
This sequence comes from Lathyrus sativus, assembly GCA_963859935.3. Taxonomy (NCBI): domain Eukaryota; kingdom Viridiplantae; phylum Streptophyta; class Magnoliopsida; order Fabales; family Fabaceae; genus Lathyrus; species Lathyrus sativus. The sequence continues at coordinate 52,308,534 of OZ012740.1, read as the reverse complement.
TCATCAAGTTTGGTTTCTAGAGCTTTATTATAAGAAGAAACCTGAATCTCATTCACACCTTTTGTTTGGACATAATTTTTTATAGTTGTAAATTGTTGGGAGTTGAGTGACATATTCTCAATCAAGGCTTTGGCATCAGCCGGGGGCTTATCAAAAAGTGCTCCACCACTAGCAGCATCTAAAATGTTTTTATCCATTGGTAGCGATCCATCATAGAAATATTGGATAAGTAACTGTTCGGTAATCTGGTGTTGCGGACATCTAGACATCTGGTGTTGAGGCAACTCTTGAGGCAGGAAAGTATCTCTGTAGAAAGACTTTCTTCAAATCATTCAAGGTTGTTGTTAGAACACAGATTGGTGTTTAATATATCTCATTATTTTGATGATAACATTAATGAAATTTTGTGTAACAGAAATATATACTCTAATTCTGTTCAAGTGTTTATTTGTTTCAAATATCAAAATTAATATTATTCTGGAAGCAAGAACGCCTCTGAACACTACAGGACGAAAAAGCTCTGAGCGTCAGAAGCAACACATCAGAAGACTTTGATCTGCTACAATGACTCTGAGCGAAGCTGAGAAGAATTTGAGTGAAGCTACATATGTAAAGCTGCAGAAGACTCTGAGTGTAAAAGCATATGTAAAGAATCAGAAGACTCTGGAAGTACTCAACGCTGCAAGTACAGAGGCTCTGATAAGTAAGTCTGCTCTGATAAAGAATTTCATGCTCAGAAAAAAAGGATTTTCCTGAACATTCCCCTTCTGAGAAAGGAAAAGTCAATAGAAGACAAAAAGCAACAAAATGCTCAGCATTGCACAGTCTTTGAGAAATGGACTTCAAGCACTATAAAAGCAAGTCTCAGTATCACTTCAAAAGTTAGCGAACTAGAAACAAATTCTTGACAAATTATTCAACAAGCAACTCATACAAACATTCTTCAAGCTGAATAGTTTTCATATTCGTTCTTAAACTTGTGTAAAAATCACTATTGTGATATAGCTTTTTAGAATCAAATCTTAAACACATTGTTAGTTTATCTTTTGTAAAAGATTCCTTAAGAGACCAAGTGTGGTCAGATTTCTTGAGAAGACTAAGACAATTGTCTTAGTGGTTAATAATGTAATCAGTTTGATTTAGTGGATTAAGTTCTTGTTGAGAAAGACAAATCACCTGGGTAGGATGGACTGGCGTAGTTTGAGTTCAAACGAACCAGGATAAAAATACCTTGTTATTTTTCTATCATCTTAAATGTTTTTAAAACCCTTATTCAACCCCCCTTCTAAGTGTTTTTCCTACCTTCAGTTGGCATCAGAGCTCCGGTTCTGTAAGTGCTCTCACTTAACCGTGGCAGAAAAAGATCCTATTGGAAAAAACTCTTGATCTATTATTCTTGATCTATCATGGCTGAAGCTTCAACTTCAAACAAAAACAAATATGATGATAGAGGCAGAATCAGCACCAAACCTCCCATGTTTGATGGTGAGAAGTTTGACTATTGGAAAGATAGAATAGAAAGTTTCTTTCTAGGCTATGACGCTGACTTATGGGATTTGGTTACTGATGGTTATATTCATCCTACTAATGATGAAGGCAAAAAAGGTTGACAGAAAGTCTATGTCTGATCAACAGAAGAAGGAGTTTAGAAATCATCACAAGGCGAGAACCATTCTATTAAATGTTATATCTCATACTGAGTATGAGAAAATAACAAATAGAGAAACAACATTTGATATGTTTGAATCTTTAAAAATGACGAATGAAGGAAACTCCCAAGTGAACGAGACAAAGGCCTTAGCGCTGATTCAGAAATACGAAGCCTTCAAGATGGAGGAATCTGAATTTGTGGAAGCTATGTTCTCAAGGTTTCAGATTGTAACTGCTGGTCTGAAGGTTCTGGACAAAGGTTACTCTACTACTTATCACGTCAAGAAGATAATTAGAAGCTTACCAACAAGGTAGAGACCAATGGTGACAGCACTGAAGCTTGCAAAGGATTTGAATAAGATTACTCTGGAGGAACTTATCAGTTCCTTAAGGAGTCACGAGATTGAGCTGGAAGGAGACGAGCCTCAGAAGAAAGGTAAGTCTGTTGTGTTAAAATCTAACAAATCGGCTAAAGCTTTGCAGGTAATTGAAGAAAGCTCTGAAGAATCTTCAGAAGAAGAAGATGAACTGTCTTTGTTGTCCAAGAGGATAAACCAACTCTGGAAGCATAAACATAAGAAGTTCAGAAATTTCAAGAGATCTGATCAATGTGGCGAATCTTCTGGACACAAGAAATCTGGAAAGAAAGATGAAGTGTGCTTTGAGTGCAAGAAGCCAGGCCACTATAAAAATGAGTGTCCCAAACTTCTGAAGGAGAAACCCAAAAGGAAGTTTGAAAAGAAGAAGAAAGTTCTAATGGCCACGTGGGATGATTCAGATGCTTCTGAATCTTCATCAAAGTCAGAAGATGAATATGCTAATGTAGCACTGATGGCTGACATCGAGGACCACGAAGAAACTGTTGAATCTGGATCAGAATCAGATTCAGAAGAGGTATTTTCTAAACTCACTAGAGCTGAACTTTCTGAAAGTTTATCTGTAATTCTTGAAAGCTACAGCAAGATCAAACTCAAATACAAGAAGCTTCAGAGTTATCTTGCATCTGAGACTGATCAGCTGAGATCAGAGGTTGCTGAGCTTAAAGCAAATAATCTTAAACAAAAAAATGATTTAGAAAAATCTCAAAAGTCTGACTCAGAACCTATGGCATGCTCTAAAAACATTTTAGAAGAGTATGATTATAGCTTTCAGAAGTTTCTATCTAGAGGCCTAGATAGAAGCAAAATGGCTTTCATGATCTATGGCGTAAGCAGAAACAACAGAAAGGGAATTGGATATGAATCACCCTCTAGGAAGGATTTAAATCCAAAACCTGTTGATAAACTAATCATTAAGTATTCTTCTCTGTACACCTAATTTAAATTTGGTCATCTGAATGATATTAAGCACACACGTTCTGATCAGAACTAACCTGTGTTTAATAAACCAAAACTTCATCAGAATAAAGATGCTTTTAAGGGAAAGAAATTCAGACATAATTTCAAACCTACTAACCCCAGAGGACCCAAGAAAATATGGGTACCTAAGGACAAAATAATCTTTGTTGCAGACATCCTTAGCAGCAAAGTTGAAACACCAATCATGGTACCTGGACTCTAGCTGCTCGCGTCACATGACGGGAAGCAGGTCTATGTTCCAAAGCCTAGAACTTAGATCTGGAGGTGATGTGAAGTTTGGAGGGAACCAGAAGGGCAAGATTATTGGCTTTGGAACTATAGGTAATGGTAACCTCCCTTCCATGTCTAATGTTTTACTTGTTGAAGGATTAACACATAATCTATTGTCCATAAGTCAATTAAGTGACAATGGTTATGATATAATCTTCAATCAAAAATGTTGTAAAGCTGTGAGTCAAAAAGATGGTTCAATCCTCTTTAATGGGAAAAGGAAGAACAACATTTACAAAATTAATCTTTCAGAACTAAAAGTTCAACATGTAAAATGCCTTCTGACTGTTAACGATGAGCAATGGGTCTGGCATAGAAGATTGAGGCATATTAGTATGAGACATATATCTTAGATTAATAAACTCAATCTGGTCAGAGGACTTCCTCAGTTGAAGTTCAACTCAGATGCTCTTTGTGAAGCATGTCAGAAAGGAAAATTTTCAAAATCTTCTTTTAAAGCAAAAAATGTTATTTCTACCTCTAGACCATTAGAGCTGCTTCATATTGATCTGTTTGGACCAGTGAAAACTGCATCCATCAGAGGCAAGAAGTATGGATTAGTCATAGTTGATGACTACAGCAGATGGACATGGGTAAAATTCCTGAAACACAAGGATGAGTCACATTCTGTATTATTTGACTTCTGCAAACAAGTCCAAAACGAAAAAGAATTTAAAATTGTTAAAGTCAGAAGTGATCATGGTGGAGAATTTGAAAATAAATACTTTGACAAATATTTTAAAGAAAATGGCATTGCACATGATTTTTCTTGTCCTAGAACTCCTCAATAGAATGGAGTTGTAGAAAGGAAAAATAGAACATTGCAAGAAATGGCCAGAACCATGATCAACGAGACTAACATGGCAAATAATTTTTGGGTAGAAGCAGTGAATACAACTTGTTATATTCAGAACAGAGTGTCTGTAAGACCTCTTCTGGAGAAGACTCCTTATGAATTGTGGAGGAATAGAAAGCCCAACATTTCTTATTTCCATCCTTTTGGACGTGTTTGTTTTATTTTGAATACTAAGGAAAATCTGAACAAGTTTGATTCTAAAGCTCATAAGTGTTTCATGCTTGGATATTCTGAACGCTCTAAAGGCTACAGAGTATACAATACTAAGACACAGATTGTAGAGGAATCAATTCATGTTAGATTTAATGATAAGCTTGGCAATCAAAAGCCAAAGCAGCTTGAAATTTCTGCAGATATAGAAGTCCCTCTCACAGACTCTGAAGAATCAGAGGCAGACAAAGCTCGAGCAAAAGCACCAGAAGCAACGTCAGATGCTACTCCCTTGACTGCTCAGATGGATAGCTTGACAATTTCTGAAAAACCAACTGTTAAAGGATCATCCAGAATCAAAGCCTTTCATCTAGAGGAAATGATAATTGGAAAGAAAGATGACCCTATCATAATAAGATCCTTTCTCAAAACATCTGGAACGTCATTGTTTGGTTTGGTATCAATCATTGAACCTACCTCTATGGATGAGGCTTTGAAAGATAATGATTGGATACTTGCTATGCAAGATGAGCTTAATCAATTCTCAAGGAATGATGTTTGGGATCTGGTTCCAAGACCAAAAGGATTCAATATCATTGGAACAAAATGGGCTTTCAGAAACAAGCTGAACGAGCAAGGAGAAGTTATCAGAAATAAGGCTAGGCTGGTTGCTCAAGGATATAGTCAGCAAGAAGATATAAATTACACAGAGACATATGCTCATGTGGCAAGGTTAGAATCTATTTGCTTACTTATTTCTTTTGCTGCACAAAATAACATCACTCTGTATCAGATGGATGTTAAAAGTGCTTTCTTAAATGGCTTCATAGAAGAGGAAGTTTATGTTCATCAACCCCCTGGTTTTGAAAATGAAAAATTTCCAGAACATGTTTTTAAACTGAAGAAATCACTTTATGGCTTAAAACAAGCTCCCAGAGCTTGGTATGAGAGGCTGAGTAATTTTCTTCTAAATAATAATTTTATTAGAGGAAAAGTTGATACTACTCTCTTCCATAAATCAATTAAGAAAGACATTTTAATTTGTCAGATTTATGTTGATGACATTATATTTGGAACTACCAATATTACGCTTGGAAAGGAGTTTGCTCAATCTATGCAGGCAGAATTTGAAATGAGCATGATGGGAGAACTCAGATTCTTTCTGGGAAGTCAAGTGAATCAGACTCTAGAAGGCACCTACATACATCAGACAAAGTATGTAAAGGAGCTTCTGAAGAAATTCAACATGACAGAAAGTAAGCTAGCAAAGACTCCAATGCATCCAACAAGCACTCTAGGTAAAGAAGAGGTAAGTAAAAAGGTATACCAGAAGCTCTACAGAGATATGATTGGTTCTCTTCTGTACTTGACTGCTTCTAGACCTGATATCCTCTTTAGTGTTTGTCTATGTGCTAGGTTCCAATCAGATCCTAGAGAATCTCACTTAACAGTTGTTAAGAGGATTCTGAGGTATCGGAAAGGTACTACTAACGTGGGTTTGTGTTACAGAAGATCTGATGAATACAGGTTAGTTGGATTCTGTGATGCTGATTATGCTGGAGACAAAATAGAACGTAAAAGTACTTCTGGAAGCTGTCAATTTTTGGGAAGTCATTTAATCTCATGGTTCAGCAAGAAGCAACCCACAATAGCGCTTTCAACAACAGAAGCAAAATATATTGCTATTGCTGGTTGTAACACACAAATGCTCTAGATGAAAAGTCAACTAGAAAATTATCAGATACATGACAATAACATTTCTATCTTTTGTGATAATACTTCTGCTATTTGTCTTTCTAAGAATCCTATTTTACATTCTAAGGCAAAGCATATAGAAATTAAGCATCATTTCATTAGAGACTATGTTCAGAAGGGAATTATAAGTTTGAATTTTGTTGATACAGACTATCAATGGGCTGATATCTTCACAAAACCCCTTGCTGAAGATAGGTTTAAATTTATTCTGAAGAATATTAGTATGGATTTTTGTCTAGAATAAAACTATTATTCAAAAGCAAATTTATTCAGATGCAAAAATGATTAATGTCTATACTCTAAAGTAATTCATCTGATTATTTCTTTTGGTACATTATTTTTTTTTGTGAAACTATGATCTAACAAGTCTCAGAAGATTTGAGCGTTGGTTAACGTTTCTTATTCTAAAGAGATTCAGAGGCACATCAACATCAAACATGTGTCACACGAAATCTGAAAAGGTGGAGTGTAAAACAATGAGCCACCGTTTTGAGGTACTGTTTGAATTCTCAATTTCTCGTTTTCCTCCCCACGCTTGTCAGAATTATTTATTGCTTTTAATTATTATTCTTTTTGATGTGACATTTTGTTTTAAATTAATTGAATTAAATGTTAAACGTGTGAATGTGTGCCCTAATTTTTTTCCCCCTATAAATTCCACAACACAACACATTTCACACTTTTCACTCTCTCTCTCTCTCTCTCTCTCACGTTTATGCATTTCTGTTTGCTTCATCGCTTCTTCCTCTCTCCCAAACCCAAATCTCTAAGAAGAACTCGTTATCTCACTTCATCAACAATGGCAACTTCATCTTGAACCTCAAAACAGTTTGAATCAACAATGGTTGTCGTTTCTTCTTCTACTATGGGTCCTACTCCATTCAAAGAACCTGTAAGAACTCTCTTCACACCCATTGATGAACTGGAAGTTCTATGTGAGTTCTTGATAGATTTTGAAAGTATTGCTGAAAATGGTTTTGATTTACGCCCAACTGTGTCATCACAAGGATGGACAAAGTATTTTGATAGACTGATAGGTCCAGTTTATCCTTGCTTGGTTAAAGAATTTTGGATTCATGCAAACGTTTTTCCCAAATTCATTGTTTCTTCAGTTCTAGGTAAAGAGATTATTATTACTGAAGATCTGATTCGCAAGTTGATAGGATATCAAGAAACAGATGGTGTTACTCATCTGCCAGCAAGTCGTCTTGATATGAATGAGGTGTACAGTGAAGTTTTTACTTCTGGGGAAGCTTCAAGCAAGATAAAAGATTTAAAGGTTCATTACAAGATCTAGGCTAAGATATTCTTAGGCTGCATATATCACAGGAAATCTACAAATTCTCCTAACTACATCAACTCAGATCAGATGTATTTCATGTATTGTCTGGGTAAAGGCATCAAGGTGGATCTTCCTTACTTACTTTTTACTCATCTGTGGCGACATGTAAAAATGTCCAGAGAATCTATCAAGACAAAGCATCAGAAAGTGAGAAACTGGATCCCTATGGGAAGACTGATCTCAAATATTCTGTCTGAGAATGGATTAGTGGGTCATCTGACAGAGGCTGGTATGAAAGAAGAACTAGCTTCAACTATTGGAAAACCTCTGAATGGAAAGAGTCTACAGAGGATGAGGATAGTGGAATAACTTACTTCTGCACCAGGTCAGATCAACTCTGAAGAAGTAAGCAAGAGAAGAATTCCTTTAGATGATTTTCCTCTCTTCTATGCTGAAGAACCAAGGGAAATTGTTCTGCAATACATCGCTGAATGCTTAGCAGAGGGAATCCCTTTGCCAGAACATCTAATCCAAAGAGCAGATGAACCTGGACTAGATTCCTTGGGGGAGAAACAGAGGAAGAAATGAAAGGTCTCAGAAGAAGGATCTTCAAAGCCCAAGAGGAAAGCTTCTGGAGAAACATCTTCTGCAAAGCCAAAACGCATCAAGAAGCAAAAAGGTAACCCTTATTCCAGTTTATCTTCTATTTTAGAACAAGTAAGAGAAGTACTAACATCTGATCATCCTCCTCCTTATGACCCAATTCCCTCACCTTCTCCTCCTCACAACTCTAAACATATTTCTTCTGAACCACCAAAATCTCAACTACCCCCCTCTGAACCACAACAACCACAACCATCTGCACCACAATCATCTGTACCATCCACACCTTCCTTCAACATACATCAGAAAACTACCCCTGATAAAACCCCTACTTCTGTTCCATAAACATCTGAACCAAACCCTTCTGAAAACCAAACTTCTGAACATCCACCATCTGAAAATCAAACATCTGAACCACACCAACCAGAAACCATACCATCAGATCCTGAACTTGTCATTCTTGATCTTCAACCTCTCATGAATGTCTATCCAGTTCCATCTGGATCATCTAAATCTTCTGATTCATCTAATTCCATTGATTCTGATAGATCAGACGTCATCTCTTCTTTTCTCAAACCCTATGTTTCTATTCCATCTGACCCTGAGGATGATAAGTTTTTATCTGAACCATCTCCATCTGAACCTCAGATTGCTAAGAATTCATTTGTCCATATTCCTTCTTCTTATCCACCTGTTATCATTATCCCTTCTTTTTCCATACCTTCAACCTCTGCTACCCCTAAAACATCACCATTAAAAGCCTATCTAAAACCAAAACCTAGGCTTGATGTTGGTACTCTGTTTGCTGGTTTTGAAAAGGAGATAAACATGTGGTTATCTTCTGTTAAGAAGGAATGTCTTTCAAGCTTAAATCCTGATGATTCTGAAGCTGTCTGGAAAAGATTCAGAAATAGATTTGACTCTGTAGCTTCCAATCTTCAAGATATTTGCACTGACGATGCAAAGGCCAGATTTGCTGAAGTTGTTAGCAAAACTCTTTTGAGAGTCAGCAGAAATCCTACTTTGCTTCTGGAAAACACACCTGCAAAGGATATGTGTCTTCCTTCTGAAGAGTTTGTTGCATCTGAGACTGTTGAAATGTCTAGGCCTAAAGAAGTCATTCCAGAAGTTTCTGCTTCTGGTCCAGAAGAAACTCTTGACTCTGTTCAACAGAATGCTCAACCTTTATACATGATTGTAGAGAATGTTTTTGCTTCTTTGGTTGTTCACACTGCTTCTGCTTCTGCATATGCTCCTGGGTCATCTAAAGTGAAGAAAGAAGATGAAGATCTGCATGCTAAGTTTGCTGAGCTCAAGGCTAGTAACTCTGAGATCAGATCATGGATGGTTAAGCAAGAAAAGACCATTTAAGAAATCAAGACTTGGATGGAAAAGCAAGAAGAATCCACTTCTGAGATAACGAATCTTCTGAGGATTTTGGCTTCCCGTCCTTCTTAGTTTCTTTATGTGTTTGTGCGCTTATGTGTTTTCTGTATGTTTGTCTGTTTTGGATTATCTTTATCAATGCATCTGAATGTTATGTTTTTCCATCAGAATTTATCTTATGAATTATTGTTTTCCTCTGTTATTTTTTTTTCTGTCTTAAAGTTTTTTTTCTTAATCTAATTCTTTTTGATATGACAAAAAGGGGGAGAAATGGTAATTTTGATAATTCACATAAATAGATACCAAAAGGCAACTCATACATGATATATCTTATCTAATCATTTTTTTGAGTGTTTCAAAGCTAACAATTCTCATCTGATAAAATTCTAAGAATTAACTCTGAACTAAAGTCTGAGATTCTACAAGTGTGCTCTGACGCTGAAAAGAATACAAGATCTGAAAGGGAAGTATTTATTCTTTCCAGAAGTATTCATTTCAGGGGGAGATTAATATTCTCAGGGGGAGTAATATTTTTTTCTGTTTTAAACAAAATTTTCCATAGTTTTTGTCATCATCAAAAAGGGGTAGATTGTTAGAACACAGATTGGTGTTTAATATATCTCATTGTTTTGATGATAACATTAATGAAATTTTATGTAAAAGAAATATATACTCTATTTCTGTTCAAGTGTTTATTTGTTTCAAATATAAAAATTAATATTATTCTGGAAGCAAGAACGCCTCTGAACACTACAGGACGAAAAAGCTCTGAGCGTCAGAAGCAACACATTAGAAGACTTTGATCTGCTACAATGACTCTGAGCGAAGCTGAGAAGAATTTGAGTGAAGCTACATATGTAAAGCTGCAGGAGACTCTAAGCGTAAAAGCATGTGTAAAGAATCAGAAGACTCTGGAAGTATTCAACGCTGCAAGTCTGCTCTGATAAAGAATTTCACGCTTAGGGCACTTGGCTGCAAACTCTGATAGAGTAACTCTGATTGAGTTAACTCTGATCTGAAGAACTAGGAACATCATCAGAAGTTCTGATGCAAGACATTCCAAAGTTGTTGAAGAAGATGTTGTTCAAATAAAGATCCGTTGGCATATTCTTTGTTCTTATCCAAACGGCTCTTTCCTTATTTGTGCTTGACACAGGAATTCAGAAAAAAAGGATTTGCCTGAACATTCCCCTTCTAAGAAAGGAAAAGTCAATAGAAGACAAAAAGCAATAGAATGCTCAGCATTGCACAGTCTTTGAGAAATGGACTTCAAGCACTATAAAAGCAAGTCTCAGCATCACTTCAAAGGTTAGCGAACTAGAAACAAATTCTTGACAAATTATTCAACAAGCAACTCATACAAACATTCTTCAAGCTGAATAGTTTTCATATTCGTTCTTAAACTTGTGTGAAAATCACTGTTGTGATATAGCTTTTTAGAAGAAAATCTTAAACACATTGTTAGTTTATCTTTTGTAAAAGATTCCTTAAGAGACCAAGTGTGGTCAGATTTCTTGAGAAGACTAGGACAGTTGTCTTAGTGGTTAACACTGTAATCAGTTTGATTTAGTGGATTAAGTTCTTGTTGAGAAAGGCAAATCACCTGGGTAGGATGGACTAGAGTAGTTTGAGTTCAAACGAACCAGGATAAAAATACCTTGTTATTTTTCTATCATCTTAACTGTTTTTAAAACCCTTATTCAACCCCCCCCCCCCCCCTTCTAAGTGTTTTTCCTACCTTCAGTTGTGACAGAATTATGCTCAAGATAGTAAAATCAATCTTTGGCAGCTCCCTGTAGTGAAATCAGGAAGGCTGTCAACTTGATGTGATCTTCTGTGATTCCTTCAGGTCTTAAAGTTGTATAGCACACAACCTGGAATTCTTTCAGATGCTTATACGGGTCCTCATCTGCAAGACCATTAAACCTTGGCAACAAGTGTATTAAACCAGGTTTCAATTCAAAAGGTATAGTAACAACATGATATTTAATACATAAATCATTATAATTCATATCAGGAGCAGAAAGTTCTTTGAGAGTTCTTTGATCAGCCATGTTATCAAAAAGGAAAAAAAATTAACAAAGAATTAGAAATCACAAAACTAATTCAGCAATGCAATAAATAATTTGAAAAATACCAACAATGTCCCTAATTAGAAAAGGAATGGAAAAATAGAAAACCGAATAAAATAAAATCTAAAAATTATGAAAATATAACTAAAAATCAAATCAAATTAGAATGAATCAAAAAAAAATCGGATTTTTTTGAAAATATGAAAATAGAAAATAAATCAAATAAAATAGAAAAATAACGAATTTGCGATTTTCAGGGTCAAAATCTTATAGAATTTTATTCAAAATGAGTATTGTTCAACGATTTTTTTCTGATATTCTGAAGAAAAAAAAACTCAGAGAAAATCGAAACAATAGCTTCCAAATTCACCTGATAGGCTGAAACGCTTACCACTACAGTACAACCCTGAAAATTAACACACAAAAACAAAAAACAAAAAAACAGAAAACTCTAACAAAACTCTAAAATTAAAATTTTAAAATTGCTTAAAATTAACAAGAGTCCCCGGCAACAGTGCCAATTTGATCCGGTGTCGCGCACGGATCAAAGCTGAGTGATATGAAAAAACGTAGTAAAGCGACGGTAACTCGGATGTCGATTCACAAGGACTCTTGTTTATAAAATAACCAATTGAAAACGATTAGGGGGGGTTGTTTTGATTTATGATTCGATTAAGAAAATAAACGGTAAAAAAAAGATTTTTAAAATAAGTGATTAAAACAGGTTAATCTACCAGTTTATCTCCCAACTTATCATTGGTCATTACAATTTCAATTTCCCAAGCGGTTCCAATCCCTATTCAATTGCAATATTGAAGAACAAGCATCGACAAGACCGCACGATTTATATTCCTACTTACCGAATTAAGCAGACGGTTAAAGATGGCGCAAATTAACGAAAAAGCTAAGTTAATCCGAGATTAAGGTAAGGAACATCGATCAATCGAATTAAATCCAATTTATTTTATAAGAACAAATTAAGCAAACGAATTTATAAAACAAATTGGAACTGAATTAAATTAAATCGAAATTATAATAAATCTCAAAGGATTACGGGATTCGAAACCGGTATATTTTCCCTTGGGATTAGTTCGCCATGGAATACATGAAAACAAAAGAAATGTTGGAAAAACTAGGGTAGTTGTTACTGTAGCACGACAGCAACCTTATAAACAGAATACGGTTTGCAATACACATTCAACTGGGTCGGAAACCTAAACCAGGCCCAATAGGAAAAAACAACTAAATTATTACAGTCAGAACTTCAACGAATTATTCAAGACTCAAGCAATCCGAATAAGCTTCTTCGTGCAACATAAAAGTTGTAGATATTTTTCTTAGCTTTTCAACAACTAGTAGAGATCCTCGATCCGATTCCTGTAGCTCCAGTTATGATTTTTTTATTAAAAGCTATTAATGCTGAAAATAACAAACGAAAATCAAATAAGGCTGAAAATAAATTGAATTGTAAAAATATAATAAAATAGTAAATTAAACAAACTAAACTATAGAAATGCTTAAGTCTAAACATAGAGTAAGGTGCATCAAAATATATTGATCAATGACATCCAAAGAGATAGAAAGCAGTCGAAATTATGTTTATCTCAAGAGGAACACCTACGGAAGATTCTCGAAAAGTTTGGTATGTCGAATTCAAAGATTGTTGTGACTCCGAAAAACCCTCAACTCAAGTGAAGTATAGATCAATGTCCTAGTACTGAATCGAAAGAGCTTATATGAATAACATTTCATATGCTAATATAGTGGGTTCATGAATGTATGATATGGTATGTACTATACCCCACATACCATATGTAGTAAGTCTTGTAAGAAGGTACATGGCGAATCCTAGAAAGGCTCACTGGCAAACATTGAAGTGAATTCTAAGGTACATAAATGAGTCTCTAATTGAGTCCTAATTTATGGTAGAGCCTTGGGTGAAAATATTAAAGCAACAATCGAAGGATATGTCGACTCTGATTATTCAGGTTGTATAAATTCCAAAAAATCTATTTCTAGATATGTGTCCACTATGTTTGGTACTACAATAAGTTGGAAAGCAACACTTCAGAAGGTTATTTTCTTATTAACCACTGAGCAGAATATATTGCCCTCACTGAAGCTGTGAAAGAAGCATTGTGTCGTAAAGGTTTTGCAAAGGAGTTGAGACTTCAAGGTCGAAGTATCACTGTTAAATGTGATACTCAAAGTGCAATACACCTGTCGAATAATTCAACCTATCATGAGCAAACCAATCACATTGATGTAAGGTTACATTTCTTCAGAGGAGTAATCGAGCATGGAGAAGTCCAAGTGTTAAAGGTTTCGAAGATCATAATGTTGCTGATATGATCACCAGGACATTGCCCAGTTGCAAGTTTTTCCAATGTACGCAGTTGATAAAGATGCATGAAGAAAGCTAGTTTATTTCTTGAGGTTATAGAGTTTGTTCCAAGGTAGAGATTTGTGAGATATTGGATCGAACTATAGTATTGTCGCAGAGGTTTAGCATGCTGTCAAAGTTTGTTCACATGTTGTTGTCGACAACCTACATGCTGTAGCCAAAATGTGTTCTATATGTAGTTTTTGAATTGGGCCTTGAGTTAAGGATATAATTTTTTAAGTTAACTTGTACCCTAAGTTAGCTTGTAATGGGTAATTGTTAAAAATCCCATTAGTTTAGTATGTTAGTGTTAGAACAAGATTTGGTTCTGGCAGATATCTCTAAGTTTTGATAATAACAAAGTAGTATTTGTGTGAGAACAATTTTGGTACTCTAATGTTTGTTTTTTTGAAGATTTGACAAACAGGATCTGACTCTGGTAGAGACCATGTGCAACGTCACAATGATCTGACCCAAGTCGCTTCTGCACTATAAGAAGCAAGTATGCTTCTGATCTAGTCACATTCAGACAAATTTTGAGAAGATAATATGTTGCTGCTGCAATGTTCTCTTGGTTTCTGCCTCTAAGCATGACTCTGATATTTTACATCTGAAGGCTTTCTAGCTTCTTGTAAGTGATTTTGATTGGCTGCATTTTATGTCAAAACATTAAGGTATGAGTAAATGTCATAACTGATGTTAGGACATACATGAAGAGTGTTATGCAAGGAAAGCTAAGAGTAAGTGAAGTTGAATGTCATTACTGAATGTCATGACATTGGTCGTAAGACATCAGGGCGCGCATAATTTTTTTTTCTGTTATTAGCTCAAGATATACTTCAGGAAACAAACCAGGAAGCATAGTTATTTTAGGCAACATAACATGCATTGCTGAGGATAACATAGAAGGCTCCTGACCTAATGATAAGTGCGCAACTTCATGAAGAAAGGTTTATCTTGGGTAAACCTAATTTCTCTACCAAGGCCCAAAGCAGGTCTGCTATTATAAATAGCAGAAGGAGCATTCCTAATGGGTGAACACACAGAGGAGAGAGCATCTAGTGAGAGATCATAGAGTGTGTTTGTGAGTGAAGAATTTTTTTCTTCACGTGAGTCTAGGAGTCTTAGGATTCCTTGTGTGCCAAGCAATTGTATGTTGTAGAATTGTTTTGGTTATTGTGTATGAACAGGTGTGTTCATTGAGTCACTCAAAGCTGTTAAGCAAGAGTGTGTGTTCCTTGATCAAAGCTGTGAAACAAGATCAAGGTGCGTTTGAAGTTTATCTTCATATTGGTTTTGTAATTATGTATTGATATCAATGAGGTGATTGAGGGGGAGTGAGTGGGTATACTCAGGTCTAGTGGTCTCTAGGCTGAAGTGTCATTGGGTAGGTCTTAAGTGAGGAATGCAAACTGGGATTGTTTGACTCTGAATTAATTTTACTGATAGTGAATTTCCTCCCTGGCTTGTTAGCCCCCAAATGTAAGTGTTGTTGACACTGAACTGGGTGAACAATTACTGTGTTATTTACTGCTTCTCATTTACAGCTTATTATTAACTGCAGCAGTCAGTGTTACAGTGGATGTCACAACATCCACAATAACATCCATTGTGAGCTTGCCAAAATTTCAATTAGCATCAGAGCAGGCACCCTGCCTGTTATATCTGGGTGATATCTAGGGAAGATAAATTCTGGTACTATGGATAAAGACATAGGATTCACAAATAGACCACCAATTCTGGATGGCTCTAAATATGACTATTGGAAACCTAGGATGATTGCCTTCTTAAAGTCTTTAGACAACAAGGCATGGAGAGCTGCAAACTCAGGCTGGGCACATCCAGTGAAGACTGATAAAAATGGACTGTCTGTGCTTATACCTGAAGAAGAATGGACCAAAGAGCAAGAAGCCCCGGCTCTTGGGAATTCTAAAGCTTTGAATGCATTATTCAATGGCGTAGATAAGAACATCTTTAGACTGGTGCATCATTGTGAGCTAGCTAAAGAGGTTTGGGATACTCTCAAAACAACTCATGAGGGAACCTCTAAAGTCAAGATGTCAAGACTTCAAATGCTGACCACCACGTTTGAAAGTCTGAGAATGAAAGAGGATGAGACTATTCATGAATTCTACATGAATATCCTTGAAATTGCAAACACTTCAGGAGCCTTGGGAGAAAATATGTCTGAAGAAAAATTGGTGAGGAATATTCTCAGATCTTTGCCTAGAAGGTTTGCCATGAAGGTCACAGCCATTGAAGAAGCCCAAGACATATGCAACATGAAGGTGGAGGAACTCATAGGTTCTCTTCAAACATTTGAGATGGGCATGTGTGATCAGGCTGTGGAGAAAAAGAACAAAAGCATAACATTTGTGTCAAAAGCTGAAGAAGTCTCTGATGAAGACAATGGTGAAAGGGAGGAGAGTTTGTCAGAAGCAATAGCCTTGCTTGGAAGACAATTTAGCAAGTTAATCAAGAGAATAGACCATAAGTCTAAATCTTATGCCAAGAACATTTCCTCTGACACCAACAGAAGGGAAAAACCTGAAGATACATCTAACCAAGGAAAAGGAGTTCAGTGTTATGAATGTGAGTGTTATGGTCACATTAAAACTGAGTGTCCCACCTATCTTAAGAAGCAAAAGAAGGGCCTACCAGTCACTTGGTCAGATGAAGATTCTGAAAGTGGATCAGAAGAAGAATGTGCTAAACATGTCACTGTTTTGAACAGTGTATGTATTTTTGATGATGACTCAAGTAAAGATGAGTTAACCTTTGATGTGCTTGCAGCCTCATATCAAGAGCTTCACATTAGAAGTACAGAATTGTCTCAGCAAGGAGAGCAATAGAAAAATCTCATAAAGGAATTAGAGGCTGAGAAGATAAAGCATCTTGCAACAATAGACTCACTCAAAAGTGAGGCAAGTTTGTTGGAATCCAAAATAGAGCAGATGTCAAAATCCCTAAGGATGCTAAACCTTGGGACTGACACTCTAGAAAGGATTCTACAGAGTGGTCAGAGAGCTGGAAACATGGTTGGACTGGGATTTGTTGGTGATCAGAAACCCATCTTGGAGCTCAAAAGACCAAAGTCTAGAACTCATAGGTCAAAATGGATGTCACGACCAATGTCACAACATCCAAGAAACAGAAGCTGGAACCAGACCAAGAAAAAGTTCCAAGGGTATAGGTGTTACTACTGTGGTAAACTTGGACACATTAAACCTTTCTGTTTCTGGCTGCATGGATTTCCTAGTCATCCTCATCAAGGCAAATCCAAGCAGGGTACTCATGTCAAGAAACAAAATCTTGCTAAGCTCAAGAAGGTTGTCCCTGCCAAGAAAAAACAATGGATTACCAAGGAGGTTGCTCTAGTAGCTCATAACTCTCTTAGGATGCCTACCAAAGGAGACTGGTATTTTGACAGTGGTTGTTCTAAACATATGACTGGAATAAAGGACTTGTTGGTAAACATCAAACCTCTTACCTCAAGTCATGTGACCTTTGGTGATGGAGCTAGAGGAAAGATCAAAGGGATTGGACCACTAGACCGTCCTGGTGCTCCAAAACTAGACAATGTCTTATTGGTTAAAA
Source organism: Lathyrus sativus (assembly GCA_963859935.3). Taxonomy (NCBI): domain Eukaryota; kingdom Viridiplantae; phylum Streptophyta; class Magnoliopsida; order Fabales; family Fabaceae; genus Lathyrus; species Lathyrus sativus. The sequence goes on along the minus strand of OZ012740.1, from coordinate 52,291,172 downwards.
GACTGACTATAAATCTTATCAGTATCAGTCAACTCTGTGACCAAGGACTTAGTGTCAAATTCACTAAGGAGACATGTGTGGTTGTCAATAAAGAAGATGAGGAAGTCATGAAAGGTAATAGAGCTCAGAATAACTGTTAATTATGGGAGTCTAAAAGTAACCTCAATGATTGTACCATGATCCAAGAAGAGAAGAAGGATCTAATATGGTTGGAGAAAGGTAGACTTACTCATAGGATGAAGAAGACCATAACCAAGGAATCAGTAAGAGGAACTTCTAAATTTCCTCTAGATGGAAGAAGAGGTTGTGGTGAATGGAAGGTTGGCAGGAAAGCCAAGATAGCATATCCAAAAAGGGGACATCATAGAAACCTGGACCTGTTATACTGGAATCTGATGGAGTCCATGACGAGTAATCATCATAAAGGAAACAATGTCACTCAAGATGTCATGACATTATTCTGTGACACTCACAGTAACTTCAATATGAACTCCATTCAGTTCAAGAGAACCATGCACAGGGATGCCATGGATCAATTTGAAAAGGATTGTGTGAAGCATGGTGATTCTGACCAACAAAGGGCTGACACGATAACAAGAAGTCTCAAGGATACTCAATTTGAAGATCCACAGAGCAAGTTGAGAACCTCCATAAATGAGGATATCAATGATGAAGAAGCCAAGCAAATCCACTCCACCATTGCCAACTTGGTTACCAGGTTTCTGATTGAGCCAAATGATGTGCCAAGAATATCCATTCCCCCTAACACTGAGGAAAAAGCTGATATCACTCACAATGTTGAAACCTTTGAAGCAACCTCTCCAAAGGACAATGACAAGGATCAAGCCTCTGAAGATAATGAACACATGCTAAGTGAATAAAATGATGCTAATGAGTCTTCAGACAATGAGTTGATAGCCACAGTCAACCCTAGAATAGCCAAAAGGCTCATGACTAGGAAAGGGAAGAAGGAAGTTGTCCAGAGTAACCCTAAGAAGAAGACTGTGACCAAAAGAACTCAGGTTGGCCCTACCAAAGCTTAGAGAAAAGTAGTACCAAAGAAGAGGAAAGTTGAAACTAGTACAAAATCAGATTCTGATGTTGCCTATGATGCCACTAACATCCAACCAAAGAAGAAACCTATAACTAGCAAACTTGCGGCTAGTGTCCCAGATGATCCTATTGACAATGTCTCATTCCACTATCCATCAAATGTCAACATATGGAAGTATTCCTATCAGAAGAGGCTAACCTTGGAGAGAGAGCTAGCTCAAAATGCTCTTGAAAGCAAGGAGATTATGGATCTTATCCATGATGCTGGTTTGGTGAAGACTATGACTCAGTTCTCACAATGCTATGAAACACTTATCAAGGAATTCATAGTAAATCTATCAGATGAATGTGCTGACAGAAAATCTGCTGAACTTGGTAAAGTTTATGTTAGAGGAAAATGTGTCACCTTCTCCTCCACTACCATTAACAACTACCTTGAAAGATCAGATGGAGCTCAATCTGATATAACTGCCTCTGACAACAAAGTGTGTCAAGTAATTACTGGCAACCAAGTCAAAGGTTGGCCGTCAAAAAGAAAGCTAGTTGCCAGCGAATTGAGTGTAAAATATGATGTGCTACACAAGATTGGTGTTGCAAATTGGGTGCCCACTAATCATAAATCAACAGTGGCAACTATTCTGGGAAGTTTTATCTATGTTGTTGGGACCAAGAACAAAATTAATTATGGTGCCTACATATTTGATCAGACCATGAAGCATGCAGGAAGTTACAGTGTCAAAGGCCCCATTGCATTTCCCTCACTCATCTGTGGCATTATATTGAATCAGTATCCCAACATCCTCAAAGAGAATGATTCTGCCAGCAAGAGAGAGAATCCTATGTCATCTATCACAAGCTGTTTCAAGGAACTCATGTTCCAGACATTGTCATGACTTCCGTTGAGACATCCAAAGGGAGTCCCAAGACCAGAAAAGCTGAGGTGATTGTAATGCTCAAACAAACCTGCAAGGAATTAGATACAAGGAAGTAGATTTTTGGAAAAACTGATCAGATCTCTTGAGCTAGATGAGGACTCTGAATTTAATGACAGTGATGAGGGTTCAAGGGAGGATGATGGCCAGGATGCAGCATCAGAGGAAGCTGTTTCCAGTTCTGAGGAGGCTAGTGATGAAGGATCTAAGGAAGTTAGTTCCAACTCTGATGAAGAGGAGGATTAATGTGTTGATGGCCTGCTGTGAGGCTCAGGAAGTAGGTGCCTGGGCTGATGTGGGTGTGCTGCTGGTGCTGATGTGGCTAGTGATGTCTTTTTCCTGCTTTAGATTTTAATCCTTATTTGACAGCATTAATTTGTGATGCTCTTCATGAGCAGTCTTTGTTTGTAATGACCTCAAATATGTGTAATGTTACTCATTATGATCCATACTATTTTATTAGTTTGATCTTAATTTGTGGATAAAAAGAGGGAGAGAGTGTTTCAGAAAATAGCAGGTGGAAGACTCTTGAAAGCAGGTGGAAGACTTGGCTGAATTGCTACTACAAGTGTGTTGCAGGTGTGTTACAGGTGCTGCTGCAAATGTGCATGGTTGAAGAACTTATTTTGCTTATGTGCATGTGTGATAACAGCTGATGCTGTTAGTGATGAGGGTTCCTAACTTCTGTAGGAATGTATGGTAGAAGTGTGTGAGCTACTAGTTGATGATTAAGGAGTGTGTGTATGCAGTTATGTGTGTTCCTTGATGGAACCTAGTAGCTCTATAGCTGCTAGTGCTGTGTGTATCTGCAGGATGATTGCAGAATGTTGTGCATCTCTTCAGGGGGAGTAGCACAGGTTGTTCCACAGCAGGTGTGCTTCAGGATGTCATCCTGAATGTTGTAACATCCAGAGCAGGCTGGATGAATATGCGTGACTGCAGGGTGTCTGCAGATTCTGTACAGCTGGTGTGATATGCATCAGTTGAGGTGGAGTAAATTTTGATATGTTACTCAACAAATTGTGACATCTGTAGTGTTGACTAACAGATGGTATTGTGAACAGGTTGACCCTGAGAGCTAACAGTGTGAGTGTGTGTAGACAACACTGATAGTGTGTAGCTAATAGCTTTCCTGCATGGTAGGTTATGACATTGATCGTATGACATCAGGGCGTGCAAAGTTTTTTTTCTATTATTAGCTCAGGCTATACTTCAGGAAACAAACCAGGAAGCATAGTTATTTTAGGCAACATAACATGCATTGCTGAGGATAACATAGAAGGCTCCTGACCTAATGATAAGTGCGCAACTTCATGAAGAAAGGTTTATCTTGGGTAAACCTAATTTCTCTACCAAGGCCCAAAGCAGGTCTGCTATTATAAATAGCAGAAGGAGCATTCCTAATGGGTAAACACACAGAGGAAAGAGCATTTAGTGAGAGATCATAGAGTGTGTTTGTGAGTGAAGAACTTTTTTCTTCACGTGAGTCTAGGAGTCTTAGGATTCCTTGTGTGCCAAGCAATTGTATGCTGTAGAATTGTTGTGGTTATTGTGTATGAACAGGTGTGTTCATTGAGTCACTCAAAGCTGTTAAGCAAAAGTGTGTGTTCCTTGATCAAAGCTATGAAGCAAGATCAAGGTGTGTTTGAAGTTTATCTTCATATTGGTTTTGTAATTATGTATTGATATCACTGAGGTGATTGAGGGGGAGTGAGTGGGTATACTCAGGTCTAGTGGTCTCTAGGATGAAGTGTCATTAGGTAGGTCTTAAGTGAAGAGTGCAAACTGGGATTGTTTGACTCTGAATTAATTCTACTGATAGTGAATTTCCTCCCTGGCTTGGTAGCCCCCAGATGTAAGTGTTGTTGACACTGAACTGGGTGAACAATTACTGTGTTATTTACTGCTTCTCATTTACAGCTTATTATTAACTGCAGCAGTCAGTGTTACAGTGGATGTCACAACATCCACAATAACATCCATCGTGAGCTTTCCATAATTTCACTTCTGAAGCCATTATCTTCTGAAGACTAAGTGCTAAAGACTCGAAGACAAGGTTCTGCTGAACAATGTTCTGAACACTCTGAAGACTTGAGTTTCTAAAGATTAAGTGTTGAAGACTCTAAAGACAAAGTTATGCTAAACGACGTTCTAAATACTCTGAAGACTTAAGTTACTAATGACCAAAGGTTCTGAAGACTGAGTGCTTAAAGTTCTGAAGACAAGGTTCTAGTGAACAAGTTCTGAAGACTCTGAATACTCAAGACTCTAAAGACCCAGTGATCAACTTTTCTACTTATACTTCAATCATTTCTATTCAGAAGCCTCTGATGTACAGAAGATAAGCTCAAATGTTTACGAGGAAAAATAGTACTTAATACGTTTCAAAATTCCATTCCACTACCCTAATTTGGTGGTACAAAGGACAACTTTTGTGTATGATTTTCATCCCTGCGTAACAACATTATTTCAAGTCATCAGCTATCTAAAAAGATATTCCAGATTTGCCCTCCAGCGAATCTTTTTCTGGCTATATAAGGACTTGATGACATGAAGAAAAATAGAGCGTGATACAACGATTGACATAACGATTCATACAACAAAAAAAATTATCAAAGAAGTATGAATGGCAAGAATTGAATGATCTATGAAGAACTGAAGCAACATTATTGAAGCACCACAATACAAAGAAAGAACATTGTTCATACTGTGAAAGTTTCTTTAAGTCATTAGAGCTTTCAATAGTGTTTATATCTGCTTGTGTAGAAGAAATTCATTATAAAAATTTTTGTTTAAACTGTTGCTTGTAACTCCTTAAAGGACCAGTTGGGTCAGAATCCTTAAGAAGAGATAATTAGTCTTTGTTGTTAGTCACCAACGATTGCTAGTGCATGTTGTGATTCCTTAAGGGACCAGTTGGGTTAGAATCCTTAAGAATAGACGGTTGTCTGTGTTGTTAGTCACTAGTGGTTGCTAGTGCATTGTAATTAGTTGATTATAGTTGATTAAGTCCTTGTGTATAAGGCGAAATCACCTTGGCGAGTGGACTGGATTAGCTTGATAGTTTTCAAGTGAACCAGGATATATCGTGCGTCTTTCTCTCTTGTTAGTTTATTTGTGATCTTTGTTTGAGTTTCAAAAAGAGCTTTCATTTTTGAAAACCCAATTCAAACCCCCTTTCTTGTGTTTTCTCACACCTTCAGTTAGGTTTTATTATAAATAGCATACTAGTCTCTCATTTTATGCGTGGAAAATCCTAATTAGGGTGAGTGGGTTATTTGTTATTTTTGAGTACTTGTAATCTATTTAAAGAGAAAGTAAAGAATAGCAGTTATAACCAATCATTGTTATTCTTCTTGTTTTTCCATTAACTCTAATCATTGTGTGTTTCTTGATCATAAAGAAACCATTTATACTTTGTTTCAAGGTCTCGTTTTTCATAACAAAGGTCATTCAAGTTATTTATTCATTCCATAACTGAAGAGAACAAGAGGAATCTGCAAGGGAGAAATCTCAAGAGAGATATTAAAGAATCGAATCACTATGCCAAAAAAGACCTTTAGCAGTGCTTTTTTTGGCCTTTAGCAGCGCTTGAAAGTGGCGCTGCTAAAGGTAAAGGCAACGCTTTTTTTAAGGAAAAAGCGCTGCTAAAGGATCCCTTCAGCAACGCTTTTAGCAACACTTTTTTCACCCTATAGCAGCGCTTTAAAAGCGCTGCCTATTCCCCCTTCCCATCCCTTCAGCAATGCTTTTAGCAGCGCTTTTTCAACCCTATAGCAGCGCTTTTCCCTCCCCCTCTTTAGCAGCACTTTTCAAAGCGTTGTCTTAGATCCCCTTTAGCAGCGCTTTTTTAGACCCCCCCCCCCTTTTCCAACCTATAGCAGCGCTTTTTTGGCCTCTCTTTGCACCCTTTAGCAGCGCTTTTTTTAAAAGCGCTGTCTATTCTTCACGATTTTTAAATTTTTTTTTTTAAATAATCACATTTTTTATATATTTTTCGATAAACCTGCTTATGACAATTACATTTCCTGCTTATAATTCAGGCCTTTGATTCAACAGTTTGGCCTTATATATAACAATTACTTTGGCCTTATTTATGTGTATTCATCACTTTGCCCATAACCATTTTAATACACATAAACCTGCTTAAATATATTACAACATCACAAAATACATTCAATTTACAACATCAAAAATACATTCAATTTACATATAATTACAAATCCGATAACTTTACAAATAGATACGTTATACAATTCTCAACTCAAGAATAAATTGACACCAGTCCTCCTTGATTTCTTCCAATCTTGCTTTCGAGTAAGTACCACACTTGTATTTATCAAAGTAATACATAATATAATAGAACATGCACGATTTAATTTAAAAACTAATTACTCAGATGAAATATCGGTTAATTATCAAAATGAATCATATAACTTATGAATTGATCCATACCATGATTGGAATCTCTGTTTGACCTGAAAGAATAATTTCCTTCATAAAGCGCAATACAAAATATCCGCAGTCAATCCCATTGCGCTGACGAGGACACTGTAAATGGAAAAAACAAACGAACATTTATCAGTATATATAGTTTAAATAGTTTTATCAAGTAGAACCACTATAATAGTCAAACATGGGAAAATATACCTCCACTCTGATCCAGCTGATGTTGTTAGCCTTCCTTTTTGGCATTGTTGCATCTCTTTGTGCTTTGAATATTTGTATAACTCTAACATAATATAAACGCATATTTAGAATAATGTCACATAATAAAATAAAGATATATAACTATTCAGAACAGTATATCTCATCACTTACGTATCAACCATGTTCTTCATATCAGGATATTTTGTTGTATCGCCATCCAATGAATCTATATAATACACTATTTCTTTCATCTGATTAATCGCGACCAGCAACCAGTGTCCACTATAAAATAAGACAACAATTTAGGCGGAAATGTTATATAGATTAATGGCAAAAATCGAATAATTATAATAAATGAATTTAGAATAAAATCTAACCCATGGCTAGTATTATATGGCAACAAGAACAACTTTTCTGTAGTCACGGCCATAAATCTTTGGACCATGTAATCTTTGACTGTATTTGGTGTGTGCTCTATTGCCCGTGCATTGATACAGCTAGTAGATAAGAATGTGAATATGGAAGTCAAATCATGCGGGACCAACAACTTGTCATACAGGAGCCTAAAAGAAAAACATAATCAACATTAGAATATTCAGTTAAATGAGCAAATTTTAAAATGTTCAATTATTTAATTAAAATGGATCGGAGTACTTGATGTAGGAATGCATAACACCGACGCCCAATTCAGAATGTTGGAAAACCTGGTCAAAATCCTCCTTAGCAAGTGTTTCGGGATATTCAAAACCGAAAATACCTTCCTCCATAGGTATTTGACGGATGCCACCCTCAACCACATCTGTTGTTCCTATATATGTTTCAAGGCACATCCTAAATCGAGGAACAGATGCTTTTTTTGACTCGGTCTTTTTTTTGTTGGGCACCTTGGAAGTTTCAGGCATCTTACCCTTGTTGACTTGTTGCAACTGCTGATCATGAACCTAAAAGTCATATATAAGTTCAGTAATTAATGTATAATAAAATAACCATGCAACTGTATTAGTACCTGTTTCTTTGATGTAGCTGAATCGGTGTCCCGCACAATAATTCTATCATCTTTTGATTTGGATTTTGTAGGAGTCTAAGATCATCATGTAAATAAGAAAATAAGAAAATAAGAAAATGTAAATGTAAATAAGAAAATAAGAAAATCGAGGAACATTTGAATATGAGATTAGCTAGGTTCATAATGGTGTTCAACATACCTCATCATCTATGTAAATGAGATTTGTCGGCCATGCAACACACGCTCCTATTGCATCTCCCACCACTGTTGCGTCTGAAACTTCATCTGGTATAGGCAACAACGCACCCCCCCTCTAACGCAATATCAACTGATACTTTTAAATATCCAGGAGGGAGCGGTTTATGGTGAAGTAATTCTCCCACATTGTTATGCACCTTTCCCTTGCCAACCAAGCGATAAGTCGGTGACGATAAATATAGCCGACAAGGTGAAATGCCCTAAACAAATAATGATGCCGATTAATATGTCAATTAAGAAAATTATGCTAAATTAATTAATTTCAATGTAATATATACAATTACCTCTGGAAGCTTCTGCGGACAACCGATACTATCTTTTTCACTAGCATCTTTACCCTCTAGACCGCGCCTTTCCGACATGTATCTTTCTTTGTCCTTCTGTAATTCCCGAATCTGCGCTTTCAATTCCTCCAACATATCCATCACTTCTTTATTGCTAGGATTTTTTCTTTGGCTTCTTATACAGCTGTGATGGAGTGACGCCAAATCCCTTACCCCTCACATGCCCAGAATACTCAGGGATATTTAACACCCGACTCAGTATGCTCCTGCAATCCTCGTCCTCAGCTGGAGTTATACTCTGGGATATAGTCTCCTGAAATATAGATAAAAGCATATATATAAATATATTATACACTTTTGATCAGTTACTGACAAAACTAATGTTGTACTTACACATCGTTCAAACACTTGTTGAACTTCTTCCTGAACGACTCCATCTCTTCCCACACGGGCAGCCTTCCACACAACATGGTCCGGAAGAGATGTCGCATCACTTTTCTCCTCTTCTATCTGCGCATTAAGACGGATAATAAACCATTCATATCCTATTATATACTTACTAATTTTGGTAACTATATCATATTAAAGCATTTATATATACTTACTATTTTTTGTTCTAAGCGTGCATATCCCAAACGCCCTTTTTTGTATGGATACGCGGGTTTTGATGCCCGTTGCCGATTAACGCCACTCACAACCTGAAAAAACAAGTTTAAGTCATATCAGAACTCTTGTGGAAGAAGTATATATACTATACATTATTCATGATAAGTTGTACTTACTAAAAATTCTTTGGTTCTTTGCTTCGCAACAAATGTCTCCCATTCTTCTTCTGAAATCAGATCAGCATACTTCTTTGGACGCTCCGAGTCAACAAAGTTTCCATCAGAATCTTTGAGAAACTTGTTCGTTAAAAATGCTCTGAATCCCCTCAGTCGTTTACCGGCCAATTGAAGACAATATTTTCTTCTGCAATCATCAATATTTAAAGATCTCCACAAACAAATACACATACATATAACATGTTAGTATAATTAATTTAAAGATGTAACTGTCAACATAATTAAAAATAATCAAGTATCATACTTGTATCTCGCTCCAAATTTTGTCTTTAGCCGGTTGTAGCGACTGAATTCTCCAATTATCGCAAGTAATCAGAATTTGCGAACGTACAAGTTCTCCAATGTAACTTGTCAGCATCGCACCGTTAGGCTCAACTAATTGATCTCTTTCATTCCAATGCACATCATACCTAACACTCTTATCTCTCGCACAAATGATTTTTTTCATAATCGTTATTCCTCTTTTGATATCGCCTTCAATGTCTTTTGTTGTTTCATTTCCATCATGTGGTGTTTCCTCATTGTTGGCCATAATACCTGTAATTCAGAAAAACCAAAGTATCAAATGAATCACATGCAAATATGTAAATAAGAAATATATACATAAGAAATGTATAAATAAGAGAAACACATACATAATTTTATTGAATGACATAATATGTAATTGTATTGCATGATAGAAATATGTAATTTTATTCAATGAGACAATATGTAATTTAACAAGTACCTTTGTCACTAAGATCTCTTTCTTTTCTTAGTCGGAACGTGGTTTACTTGTCTCTTAACAACACGGACGGATGGATTGATCCAAATTCCCTCGTTATGATCATTTCTAATATATGATTCGTCCGCTCTAATATTCTCATCTGGATCATCTATAATAAAAGATTCCTTCTCAACATCAACATCCCCTTGTCTCCAATGTTATCATCGATTACTTTGTTGGAAAAAAGAACTATAGACCATTTCGTACTTGTTGGATCAGTGACATAGAACACTTGTTTAGCTTGCGTGGCTAGAATAAAAGGCTCATATTTGTACCCCACCTTATTAAGATCCACTTGCAAAAATCCTGACTTATCCATTCGTATGCCACTATTATTTTCAACCCACTTGCATCCAAAGATAGGAATCTGAAAATTTTCATAATCAAACACCCAAATGCGCTCGATAACACCAAAATACGACATATTCGCATATTTGGGGTTTAAGTCCTTCACACTTGAAATGTGCATTGCTTCGGCAAGCACGATGACACCACTATTTTGCATTGTACTCTTATCATCTTGTTCTTTGGTATAAAATGTGTATCCATTAATTGCGTATGCGCTATAAGAAAACACATGCAAACTTGGACCATATGCTAAACATCTCAACCTTTCTGTTATTGAAGCGGGATCAGAATAAAACTTTGAAAAAATATGATCCTTGAACCATGTTATAAAACTTCGATTGTGCTCACGTACTATCCAATTTTCATTTCGATTCAGATTTAAACCTCGGAGAACGTCCTTGTACATTTCAACATACGGCTCAACCTCAATGTCATTGTGCAGAACATACAAATGCACTTGCTCCTGTTCATCCCTTGAAACTGTCACAACTTTATTTCCAATTAACTGTTTACCTACTATTTTTTCAACAACATTAGATTTTGGGAGGCCAATGGATTGACCGTTGGACAAATATTCAGTACAAAACTCAATAGCTTCTTCAACAATGTATCGTTCAACAATACATCCCTTTGGTCGGCTTCAGTTTTTCACATACCCTTTCAATATTTTCATATAACGTTCAACAGGGTACATCCATCTCATATAAGCTGGTCCACACAATTGTGTCTCTTTCACAAGATGGACAACTAGATGTACCATTATGTCAAAAAATTATGGAGGAAAATACATTTCAAGCTGACACAAAGTAATAACTATTTCTTTTTGCAATGATGGTAAGATCGCAGGATCGATCACCTTACTACAAATTGACCTGAAGAAAAAACACAATTTAGTTATTGTGCCTCTCACTTTTTTTGGCAAAATATAACGTATACCTATTGGTAGAAAGTGTTCCATTATAACATGGCAATCATGTGTCTTTAAACTCTTTAACTTGAGGTCTTTCATAGAAACAAGTCTTCTAATATCTGAAGAGTATCCTTCTGGAACTTTAACTTCACTCAGAAACTTACACAATATCTTTTTCTCCTTTCTAGATAAAGTATAAGCAGCAGGTGGTAGATATGTGCAATTTCCTTTCTTCAAGGGTCCTAATTCATTTCTTATTCTCATTTCTACCAAGTCCTTTCTTGCTTTAAGGCCATCCTTAGACTTTTCTTGTATATTGAGTAACGTACCAATAACACTTTCAAATACATTTTTTTCAATATGCATAACATCAAGAAAATGTCTTACATACAACGACTTCTAATACGGCAACTCAAACAAAATTGACCTCTTCTTCCACCCACGTGTGACAATAGTATGTGCAAAAGGATTATCAAACTGAGTACTCACATCTTTCATCTTTTCAAAAATTTGTTCACCGGTCAATGTAGGTGGAGCTCTACGTTGTTCTGAATTTCCATTGAATGCTTTTCTCCACCCACGGTAGTGATGACTAGAATTTAAGAATCTACGATGACCAAGAAATATATTCTTCTGACCAAATTCCAACCGCGTCCAATTTGTGTTTTCTTCACATATAGGACACGCACATTGACCTTTAATGCTATACCCCGATAGATTTCCGTATGCTGGAAAATCATTAATTGTGCCAAACAACATCGCCCTCAAATTGAAACTTTCTTTCCTATATCCATCATAAACCTCCACACCGTTCTCCCACAAACTCTTTAAGTCTTCAATTAAAGGTGTCAGGTATACGTCTATATCATTCCCTGGTTTTTTAGGGCCAGAAATTAACATAGATAACATCATGTACTTACGCTTCATACATAGCCATGGAGGTAGGTTATAAATCATAATAATTACAGGCCAGGTGGAATGTGAGATACTCTACAAATCATGCAGATTCATTCCATCAGTCAATAATTCCAAGCGAAGGTTTCTAGCTTCTTCTCCAAAATCAGTATAATCATTATCAATTTTCATCCACTGTGGTGAATCTGCCGGATGTTGATACTTCTTATATATAATTCTATCATCTGCATGCCAAGTCATGTGTTTTGCATATGTTTCACTATGAAACATGCGTCTAAATTTCGGAATTATAGGAAAATACCATAAAACTTTTGTTGGTGACAACTTTTTCTTATACCGAGATACACCGCATTTAGGACACTCGTCTAATGATGCATATTCATTTCGAAACAAAATGCAATCATTTGGACAAGCATGTATCTTATCATAGTTCATGCCAATAGAGCATAACATTTTTTTAGCTTCATAGGTTCGACTGGGAAGAACATTATCCTCCGGAAGCATCTCTTGAAGTAGGGCTAACAAATCTGTGAAACTTTTATCCGACCATCCATTACCCGCCATTAAGTTGTACAGCTTTAATACCGCAGACAATCTTGTGAAAGTAGTGCAACCTTTATACAACGTTTTCTCTGCATCGCTTACCAACCTCTCAAACATCTTGGGACAATCTTGAAGATCTTCTTCAAGTGCTTCTACAATCTCTTCGACTCGATCACAATCATATGTATCTCTGCCATTGTCCTTTGAAGCATAGGTCGTATTATCCCCGGGTTCGACATTCTCGTTACTTATCTCACCATGTAATGTCCAACATGTATAACTTCGATCAATTCCATGTCTCATTAAATGAGATTTCAACTGAACGGCGTCAATTCGACGCCCACAACAGCAACCTAAGCAAGGACATGTGATCCTACTGGGGTCTTTGGCGTGTTCAACAGCAAACTTAACGAATTTCGATACCCCATTCTCATACTCTTTAGACAATCGATTGGAAGACATCCATTTTTTATCCATACTAATTGAGTGGTCTAAACTAAACTAAGAAAGTTAAACAAATATACAGATAATACCTGTAAAGAAATCAATAACTTCTAAGAAAGCTACACAGTAGGATGCTTGAAAACGATCACAACCTTGCTCTTCACAAGTAACCCCTATAACAGACAAAATTAATAACATCATCAACATTAAATAATTCTTGCAATAAAATTAATTAATTTGCAATTAATATGAACTCATATACAATTTTTACTAACATATTAATTATTAAAATTTTATATAATTTTATATTTATCTAAAATTATCTAAAATTTTATATAACTTGAGTTTATATTTATCTAAAACTTTATACAATTTTTACTAACATATTAATTATTAGTAAAAAGAACTCATATAAAGTGTAAAAATTAGATAATAATACACTTTATATGTGCTTTAGGATGATAAATGATGTCCTTTGCGTTGAACAAAATTATTTTCTTATACTACTTTGATAAATTAAATGTTACTAAATTAGCAAGACGGTACAAAATGTAAATCTTCCCACATAATATTATTAATACTCAATATACCTGAGAAAAATTGACTATAACAGGAAGAATATGTGCCACACAATCTTGAGGCTCCAACAATTTTCCAAGAGCTGCACAACCCTCAACAGCAAGAAGCCGAACAAAATCTTGATCTACAAGAACAAGAGTCAATAAGTTATTATTTTTATATACATATAGATAGGTTCAGTAGGTTACTTCAAAAACAATTTGTTATTCAATAAATGAGCATAACAAACAAAAATTATATTCACTTCAAGATTAACAGAAACTTAAAGCTTTCATCTGAATCACAAATAGTGTGAAGCTTCTAAGGCAACATAATCTAAAAAACCATTGAACAAACAAAATTTATCAGAATGCCAATTTCAAATAAGATTTGTAGGCAACAATAATAAAAATTATTTGTAAAAAGAACTCATATAAGGTGTGGCATTTCAACAAACACCTTGTATACGGCTAGATATAATGAAAGTTAACATAAGTAAATTCATTGTGGCATTTCAACAAACACCTTGTATAAAAAACTCAAGCCAATATCAAAAGAGTGGTTCTCATCAACGGTATCAACAAAAACAAGTCAATAACTCAGAAAAGAAGTAACACTAACATCATATAAACCAGAAAAATGAAATACTAAGACAATAATCCAGAAAAATGCAAAATGAAAAACTTCAAATACCGTAACAATGGCGGAAATGCGCTACAGAGGCTGTCGAAAACGGACGGTCAAATGAAGGAGATATGCAACACAGGCTGAACGGAGGTGGGCGACGGAGGCACGACAGTTGGACGGAGGAGGGCGACGGCCGGTCGTGGTGAATAGAGTTCTGGTTCACAGAGAGGAGAAAGAAAGAATGAAGAACGTACGCGCCCGAGCTAGCAATGTGTTATGTTTCTTTAAAAAATTTTGTGATATTTTAATTTAATTATAATAACACCTATGGCAGCGCTTTTTAATACCTACAGCAGCGCTTCTCAAAGCGCTTTCTTTACAAAACCATATAGCAGCACTTTGCAAGGAAAGCGCTTTCTTTAAAATTCTGTGATATTTTATTTTAATAATAATAACACCTATGGCAGCGCTTTTTAATACCTATAGCAGCGCTTCAAAAGCGTTGTCTTATCCCATGGATATAGCAGCGCTTTACAAGGAAAGCGCTTTCTTTGACACACCCTACAGAAGCGCTTTAGAAAAGCGCTTTCTTAGGACCAATCTACAGCAACGCTTAACCAAAGCGCTGTCTTAGCCCATGCCTTTAGCAGCCCTTTAGCAGCGCTTTTCCTAAAAGTGATGTCTTAGGTATGCTGTTTTTTTTTTCTTTTTTTTATTACTCTTTAGCAGCGCTTTTCCTAAAAGTGTTGTCTTTGTATGCGCTGCTAAAAGTCAATTCTGGCATAGTGAATGTGGAGGTTTCGTCTGGTTAGAGAAATAGCCGCATATTTTATTCCAATTCTTTCGTCTTGATTATTATTGTAAAGTTACTATGAGTAAGTGTAGCTAAATTCTCTTTTGTTAGGGTTAGATGGAATTATTCAAATACAAATGTATTTATCTTGATCATGATGTTATATATGTTCTAATTATTAATTAATATTGATTATTATCTTCGTTCTTAATGCTTGTTAGAAATTAGCTACTTATAACTTGTTATAATGGTTTTGAACTGATATTGAAAAATATTTTTCTTAGCTAAATCAAAGATTTTCATATGTTAGATACTAAACTCTAGACTTTTATTTAGGTCTAGTACTCACACATATTGTCAAATCTTAATGATATCGTAATGGTTGACTGACTGAGAAATCGTCACTTAAGAAATATAATTGACGAAATTATTTAGACATCATTAGTTTAAATTATTTAAAGTAGGAAATTAAACGTATGATGAAGGAAATTAACATGGCGAAATTTTATTGTTAAAATAAGAGCAAATTATATGGATTTTATGTTATAATAATTTTTTGTGTCTATAAAAGAAGCTAAGTAATTTTTTTTTTAAAATAAAAATTTAGAAAAACTAATTATCCATGAATATCCATAAATATCCGCGTATATTTTAAAACCCATTGATTACATGCTTAACGAATATTCACACTGAGCGAATATGAATATCATATTTATTGTTGCGGTGGAAATAGGATATCAAACTATTAATTAGTTTGAATCACAATTCTTAATTCACAACCGCTCTTTGATTTATCCGAAGGAAAAGGTCAAAAGAGGAAAACCTAATTTTGCATCGTAAACACAATGCGGGGAGAGACCTAGGTAAGGGGTTGGTTAAGCTTAGGGAAGGTACCAGCACCCTAAACTTCTGTAGTACTCTACAGGAACCTTTTGTTTATTGTATGCTTTTTTTATTTTTATTCATTATCTGCTTTAATATATATTGAGCTAAGGGATAGAGTGACCTAAAGACCTAAGGGTTAGTCCTAAGTTTACTCGGCAAGACGTTGCATCTTGTGCCTACGTATCCTGGATAGGGAATGGAATCAGAGTAATCGTAGTTTCCCTCGAAAGGGAGGTTAGAAACGTCTTGACTATGGTCAAGGTTTCAATGGGGAATAAACGTATCTTAAGGACACGCTTACGTGGAGTCTTTGAAACTCCTATTTCTATGTTGACTTTGTTGATTGAAAATTTAGGGTTAAAATTAGGGATTCCACGGCGGGAAACCCTAAACAGAGTACGGCGACTCTTTGACCTAATGCTAGGGTAAAGGGCATTTTCGTCCACGGCGGGACACCTAGGCTATTAGGGTTTTTGAAACGGTCAAAAATTAGGGTTATTGACTCGGCGGTCAAACGGCTGGACCTAATTCCTTCGGAGGGATGATTAACGGTAAACATGCAAACATGGCGAAATATTATATGGCAGAAATAAAATGCAGAAAGTAAATAAAGCATCGCGACGATCACTCGCATAAATTACAAGTCCCAAAAAAAATGCAAAATAAAATAAATCGCGACCATGGCCTCGCGTAAATTACACCCATGGAACAACATAAATTAAATAAATATTAATCGGAATTTAAGTATAATCTGAGGAGAAAAATAGAGAACATTAGTGAAAAGTTAGACAGAAATATGACAAATAATGAAACAGTTAATATTGAAAGAAAGACAAAATGCAATCTAGAACTTTAATTATAGTTTTATTAGTTTTAAAAAGGGATTTTAGTTTAAATTTTGAAGAAAATAATTTTAATGTTGATAAAAAAGTTTTTTGTTTTTAATGTTTAATTTTTAAAAAGGCTTCAATGTTAATATTAAAAAAAAGTCTTTAGTTTAAAATTTTAAAAAATGTTTTAGTTTTAATTTTAACAAAAATTTCTTTAGTTTAATGTTAATTTTAAAAAAAAGTTCTTAGTTTAATGTTAATTTAAAAAAAAAGGTTTTAGTTTAATGTTAATTTAAATAAAGGTTTTAGTTTAAACATTAAAAAAATGTTTTAGTTTTGATTTTAATAAAAAAAAATTTTTTAATGAAAATTTTAGCAGCTGAAACTCAATTACTTTAAAAAAGAAAATAAGATAATAATTTTACAAAAAAAAGAATAAAAATAAATAGGACAAAAAAACTAAAGGAAGGAGAAATAATAATAAAAAAAGGGAAGGATAATGAAAGGGGAAGGCATCTAACCACTGGGGTGGCGATACATTCTTTGTTTCTGCTCATTTAACCACTGGGGTGGCGATACATCCTTTGTTTTTGCTCATTTGACCCATTAGGATTGACTTTAATTTCCTTTCTTTCTGCTCATTTGACCCATTAGAGTTGCCTTTAATTACCTTTTCTCCTCTTACTCTTCCTTATCCTGGAAATGGATTACGAAAGAAAGAAAAAAAAAAGAAATAACAGCCAATTAACGATGCTTACGGTGAAAGTATTCAGTTTCTCTGCTTTTGTTGTGACGGACGGTTGATTTTCGGAGGTGGATTTCTCGCGGTTCCGAAACTTCTTCTGAATGAGATGATGATGAAGCCTCGAAGATTTTTCTGATAAGTCGTGAGAACGGTCGTCGTTTTTTCTTTTCTTCCTCCGTTTTTTTCTTTTCTCAAACACAACTTATGTTTATATAGGTAACAAATTAGGGTTAACTCTAACCTAATGCCTATTTTAAAGCCCAACTTAAATAATTAGTCAAAACTAAAAAACAAACTAAAACAAACTTAAAAGAATAAAATCTTTTCTAATATTTTTAATTTTATGATTTTTGGATGTTTTTATGAATAATATGGAAAAAAGTGAAAAAATAATTTAAATAAAATACGAAAATAATAATTAAATAATAAAAAAAAATATTTTTGTTATTTTTTTTTATGAAAATAGAAAAGTTAGAATAAAAATAAAAGAAACAAAACAAAAAGTGAAGAAGGTGGGATTCAAACTCTCAACCTCTCACACTCACAACTCCTTACACAAGGTCTCTTGCCAATTGTGCCATTTTATTCATTCAAAATAAAGTGGCACTAGAAACCATGTAAAGGTAGGACAAATTTGGGGTGCAACAGATGCCCCTATTTAAATAGCTTCACCAGATGATTTGAGCAGCGGAGACTCGAGAAATCGCGGTGAAAGGGATTTAAATACAGATAACCAAAAATTTGGCCCCTAGATGCAGTGATATGCAATGATATGGACAAAATAACATGAACTATAATGTTGTCAATGCCATGAATCTAATATGATGCGTACGATGGAATGATGAATGAAAGGATGCAGACGACACGACGTCATAGGGGACAGCGCAGCGAAGAATTACACTGGGGAAGAAAGACACACGGTGGTGACAAGGTAACATAGGATCCACACGGAGACAGAACCAGGTAAACGACAGACGCTAGAGTTTTCGGGACATTCCTTGAAGAGATCGAGCGGGATCTTCAGGACTCACCGAAAAACATATAGGGAGAAACAAAAATCAGAACATTTCGGAAGAACGTCGAAAAGGAGACACGTCGTATCTGGAAGAACGTCAGATAGACATGACACAAAATAGTCGATGGGTGCCAAGTAAACTGGACTTTGTCCACAAGGTAAGACGCGGATAAAACACGACCTCGGGGAGAAAAATGCAAATGGGGATAAAACACCCATGCTGCCAAGTAACTAAATTCGTCCACAAGGTAAGACGCGGATAAAACACGACCTCGGGGAGAAAAATGCAAATGGAGATAAAGCACCCATGATGCCAAGTAAATAAATTCGTCCACAAGGTAAGACGCGGGTAAAACACGATCTCGGGAAGAAAAAGCAAATGGGGATAAAACACCCATGATGCCAGGTAAATTGGACTTCGTCCACGAGGTAATACGCGGGTAAAACACGACCTCGGGAGAAGAAGCAAATGGGGGATAAAACACCCATGATGCCAGGTAAATTGGACTTCGTCCACGAGGTAATACGCGGGTAAAACACGACCTCGGGAGAAAAAGCAAATGGGGATAAAACACCCATGATATGCACATGTGTATAAATCATGCTATGATAGATGATCAAATGACAATGCAGATGTCGACGACAAGGCTCGACTCTGTTGGTAAGATGACAAGACTGGAAAACTGATTCCTCAACCAGGAGATCACTGCCACTTGCTAAATTGTAATCAGGTTGATGGTCCTCGTAGAAAGGATGGAAATTCGTTTAGAGATCTTTCAAGTAAACTGCCCTAGATTAAATTGTCCATTACAGATGAACTGATAATTGCTTCAGCTTGTCTGATTCTGAAAATGACTGTTTTACTGTACCCTCGGAAGGTTTGCCCCAGTCCGAGTCTTGAAAATCTCATGGATAAACCAGATATGAGAAGACTTTGCCCCTGATAGGATCACTTGACCAAGTTTCTCAATTGTTTGAAATTTCCTTAGAGGAAAGCCAGTTTGCAAACAAAAATATTCATACAAACATGGTAATGCCAAGTTCATGCAACTTTTGAAATCAAAATTATTTTTGAAAGATGAAAAATAAATGAGTCATCGATTAGAACGCGGCGGTCCAGGACGCTCAAAGTTTAATACAGGTATACGGCCAAAATAAATGATTCACAAAGAACTTTAGGAGTCAGCTTACGCAACCTTGCTGTAGCATGATTTCAAAATATCCTTGTTTCAATTAGGTCTTTTGAGGGTTGTAACGTGGCCTGGTTCACGGTTTATGAAACAAAGGATAAAGGCTCAAAATTTGTTTGTTCCCACCCAATCTACGTGATAATATTCAGTCCTACGCTCAGTTAACTCATATTATGCATTCAGGTTCCTATAAGTTAGGAATTGTACTGATGGTAGTAATGATGGTTCAAAAGTCAAGGGACTCTTGAGATGGCCGTCACTACTTTCCTATAACATTTGGTTGTTTTGACATTTAGGATTTTTAGGGTAAGGATTTAAAACTCCCCTTTGCATTATCCCTAAATTTTGCCTGAGTTGTTTCTTGTGAAGATTACAGTCAGCGGGATGCCCCAGTTTTGCCTAAGTCTCCTTTATAGGTTTTAACTTAGCGGACTTTTTTTTTGAAAGAAAGTGACTGCCTAGCTTAATGATCACGGTGAACCATCATCGACTTTTGACTTGGAAAACATCTTCGACACTTACTTGCTGTGTACGAAGGAAAACTTGTGAATTCAACCTTTATATGAAAGGTGTATTGCAGGAAAGCACAACCGAGTTAACTGAGAACTACCCATCCCCAGGCTAAGATTGCGGGGTTTTTTTGTAAAGAAAGAAACTCCAACTTCTAGGCTCGAAGGGGGTGACAAGGGGATAACTTCCTTATTTCTCCAGTGTTTGGGAGTTGAAATAATGCCTCACATCATCAATAAGGATTCATTGAAAGCATACTGACAGCAGTTATGGGTATAACGTTTTCGTCATCCTCCCTTCAATCTTTGCATACCAAAAATTCGGACAAAAGTAAATATTTGAAAGATAAAGCATAGAGATGAAAATAATAGATAAAATGAATTAAATCAAAAGTTGCAATGCTCAGTTCATCAATATAAAAGTACAAACATAGTTCGAAAGCAAACAACTAATAAAATAAGGAAAATACAAACAATGAGAAACAAAGGTCTGTGATTAAAACAATACAAAGATAAACTGTCATGTCTAAAGCAAATAAATAGCCTGCTGAGGTCAGCCTGAAGCTTCACTTCTGATGCCCTGGCAAAGGATTCTTCTGGATGTTCGGAGGATTGTCTGGAAAATTAAGTATCCCTGCTCTCATCAGCTCACGCACTCTGGCTTTCAGTGCAAAACAATGCTCCAAGTCGTGGCCTAAGGCACCCTCATGAAAAGCGCACTGGAAATCAGCCTTAAATCCATCTGGAGGAGGATTAGGAGGAGGTGGTAAAGCCCTTGTAGTGATCAGCCCTCGTTGAACCAGGTAAGGATAAAGTTCTGTGTAAGTCATGGGAATATGATCAAATTGATTCCTATTTCGATATTGGTCTTGTCTAATAACTGGACGTTGAGGATTCTGAGCTGGATGCGGAGCAACAACAGGTTGAGATCCCTGGCGAGGCTTTCTTGATTCAGTCATAACAGCATTTGTCTGCTCGTCCTTCCTCTTATGGAAATTCCCATAGGATTTCTTTGCACCGTTAGAAGATTCGGCAACTTTGGATACCTTCCCATTTTTCAAACCTTCTTCTAACCTTTGGCCAATAGTCACCAGATCTGTAAAGCTTGAAGAGACACTCCCAATCATCTTTTCCCAATAGAAAGGAGACAAAGTATCCATGAATATTTGTGTCAGTTCCTTCTCTGCTATAGGGGGTTCGACTTGGGAAGCTAACTCCCTCCAATGCTGAGCATACTCCTTGAACGACTCTTTTTCCTTCTGAGACATAATTTGAAGCTGACGACGATCGGGAGCCATATCCAAATTGTATTTGTATTGCTTCATAAAAGCGTTGACGAGATCTTGGAAGCAGTGGACACTGTTATGCTCTAAGTTCATATACCATTTAAGAGAAGCACCACTCAAACTATCCTGAAAGCAATGGATGAGCAACTTCTGATTATTGGTGTAAGCTTCCATCTTTCGGAAGTACATGACTAGATGGGCTCTTGGACATGAATGACCTTGATACTTCACGAACTCAGTAGTCTTGAACTTGGTAGGCAAAACAAGACCAGAAACTAGGCACATATTATCGGCGTCAACATTGAAGAAATCAGTACCCTCGACAGCTTGGAGTCTCTTATTTATGATCTGAAACTGTTCCCGGGTGATCTCAGGCTCAACAAAATCTTCTTGAACATCGGCAACATTGTACTCATAGGGAGGATTCTCAACGGGAGCTTGGATAGTCTGATTAACCGTGTGGACCACAGGTTGGGCCTCGGTAAGGACAGGAGCTTGAAAAACCGGTCTGACAGCCTGACCAATCATAGCAGCAGATGCAACAGGTGGAGAGTAGTTAGGAGGTAAACCAAACTCAGGCCAACTAGAGGGCGGCATTGAAACAAGAGGTGGATCAACACTTGAAACTTCCTGAATGACAGGACTGAGGTGGATCTCCTCTGGAAATCAACACTTGAAGCATCTCGGTAAGCCTGTTCATGCCTGCTTTCAACTCATCAATCTCCATTCGGACCTCCGCATTATGTTCCTCTTGTTCTGACATTTGGCGTCTATAGTTAGCTCTAGTCTGATATCTATGTCGAGGAATCAGCTTGACGACTCAACGGAACACTGGAAGATAAAGACATTTGGACATGAGAAACCCGGGGAAAGATGCCATGCAAGACATGATGCTAATGCAATGCAATGGTTTCAAGAACTTCAACGGTCGATTGCAAACATTTCTTTTTTAGGAAAGTTGGAAACAGTTTTAAACTTTGAAATATAGGACTTTTAAATTCGCAAAGTACTGTTGAATTCCTTGAAACTAGGAATGATGTTTTATGAAAGCCATGCACAAATACACACAAACAACAAAGTCCTAGGTTAGAGGAACAATGAATGGAGTTAAGGTCTACCCTTCCCAAAAGGTATGTACTATAGGGTAGTTCTACCTGCAGAATAAGGTTCTAAAGAGGTGCCCAAAGTCATCAGTCCATCTTTCGGATATTATCAATTTCCCAATTGACTCGGTGGTTAATAATATCCTCAAGAGAGCCTCTTTTGAGTGTAGTATCGCGTAACAACTATCTTGGGATTACTCCCTCATAGTTCCCGCACTACGTCCTAGATAAGGCCAAAGTGGTGTTAAGGTACTACGGCCCCCAGTATCACAGACTCCAATCGACAATAGTAAAAGTTTTCACGATTACTCGTTCAACCGAACCATTTTCGAAAGGGTCTCAACTGAGCGGTGATTCTCAAGTCAGCTTGGTCGGGATTCCACTCCCTATAAGCCTCGTCGAATATATCACCTTCCTATAATAATGTCACTCAAGTCCGGGTGTAGGAATTATCTCACAACAAAGATACCCCAAGCAAGGTACAATATATACAGATAATAAAATAAAATAGAAATATCATACAATAAACAAAATAGGGGCAACCCTTAAAAATTAGGAGGGTCCCCAGTGAAGTCGCCATTTTCTGTTGCGGTGGAAATAGGATATCAAACTATTAATTAGTTTGAATCACAATTCTTGATTCATAACCACTCTTTGATTTATCCGAAGGAAAAGGTCAAAAGAGGAAAACCTAATTTTGCATCGTAAACACAATGCGAGGAGAGACCTAGGTAAGGGGTTGGTTAAGCTTAGGGAAGGTACCAGCACCCTAAACTTCTGTAGTACTCTACAGGAACCTTTTGTTTATTGTATGCTTTTTTTATTTTTATTCATTATCTACTTTAATATATATTGAGCTAAGGGATAGAGTGACCTAAAGACCTAAGGGTTAGTCCTAAGTTTACTCGGCAAGACGTTGCATCTTGTGCCTACGTGTCCTGGATAGGGAATGGAATCAGAGTAATCATAGTTTCCCTCGAAAGGGAGGTTAGAAACGTTTTGACTATGGTCAAGGTTTCAATGGGGAATAAACGTATCTTAAGGACACACTTACGTGGAGTCTTTGAAACTCCTATTTCTATGTTGACTTTGTTAATTGAAAATTTAGGGTTGAAATTAGGGATTCCACGGGGGGAAACCCTAAACAGAGTACAGCGACTCTTTGACCTAATGCTAGGGTAAAGGGAATTTTCTTCCACGGCGGGACACCTAGGCTATTAGGGTTTTTGAAACGGTCAAAAATTAGGGTTATTGACTCGGCGGTCAAACGGCTGGACCTAATTCCTTCGGAGGGATGATTAACGGTAAACATGCAAACATGGCGAAATATTATATGACAGAAATAAAATGCGGAAAGTAAATAAAGCATCGCGACGATCACTCGCGTAAATTACAAGTCCCAACAAAAATGCAAAATAAAATAAATCGCGACCATGGCCTCGCGTAAATTACATCCATGGAACAACATAAATTAAATAAATATTAATCGGAATTTAAGTATAATCTGAGGAGAAAAATAGAGAACATTAGTGAAAAGTTAGACAGAAATATGACAAATAATGAAACAGTTAATATTGAAAGAAAGACAAAATGCAATTTAGAACTTTAATTATAGTTTTATTAGTTTTAAAAAAGGATTTTAGTTTAAATTTTGAAGAAAATAATTTTAATGTTGATAAAAAAATTATTTGTTTTTTAATTTTTAATTTTTAAAAAGGCTTCAATGTTAATATTTAAAAAAAGTCTTTAGTTTAAAATTTTAAAAAATGTTTTTGTTTTAATTTTAACAAAAATTTCTTTAGTTTAATGTTAATTTTAAAAAAAAGTTCTTAGTTTAATGTTAATTTAAAAAAAAGGTTTTAGTTTAATGTTAATTTAAATAAAGGTTTTAGTTTAAACATTAAAAAAATGTTTTAGTTTTGATTTTAATAAAAGTTTTTTTTTAATGAAAATTTTAGCAGCTCAAACTCAATTACTTTAAAAAAGAAAATAAGATAATAATTTTACAAAAAAAAGAATAAAAATAAATGGGACAAAAAAACTAAAGCAAGGAGAAATAATAATAAATAATAATAAAAAAAGGAAGGATAATGAAAGGGGAAGGCATTTAACCACTGGGGTGGCGATACATTCTTTGTTTCTGCTCATTTAACCACTGGGGTGGCGATACATCCTTTGTTTTTGCTCATTTGACCCATTAGGATTGACTTTAATTTCCTTTCTTTCTGCTCATTTGACCCATTAGAGTTGCCTTTAATTACCTTTTCTCCTCTTACTCTTCCTTATCCTGGAAATGGATTACGAAAGAAGAAAAAAAAAAGAAATAACAGCCAATTAACGATGCTTACGGTGAAATTATTCAGTTTCTCTGCTTTTGTTGTGACGGACGGTTGATTTTCGGAGGTGGATTTCTCGCGGTTCCGAAACTTCTTCTGAATGAGATGATGATGAAGCCTCGAAGATTTTTCTGATAAGTCGTGAGAACGACCGCCGTTTTTTCTTTTCTTCCTCCGTTTTTTTCTTTTCTCAAACACAACTTATGTTTATATAGGTAACAAATTAGGGTTAAAAAACAAACTTAAATAAAAGAAACAAAACAAAAAGTGAAGAAGGTGGGATTTGAACTCTCAACCTCTCACACTCACAACTCCTTACAAAAGGTCTCTTGCCAATTGTGTCATTTTATTCATTCAAAAAAAAGTTGCACTAGAAACCATGTAAAGGTAGGACAAATTTGGGGTGCAACATTTATCAAACAGAACAGACACATATATCTTACTATTTGTTCCATAGATATCCATTTACATCCTTAGATTGAATAATAAAAAAGTAAATATTTATCTTAAAAAGACAAAATACTTTTTTTGGTCCCTTAACTATACACCAGAGTTCATTTTGATTCTTTAACTTTAAAAAGATCCAAATTGAACCCTAAACTTTTTTTCTAATTAACGACGAATTTATCGACTGATTTTTAATTTTTTCCGTCGTTAATAAGACAAAAAGAATTAATATATAACGTTTTAAAGAATTAAAAACCAATATAAATCTTTTTAAAGTTAAAAGATTAAAATCAACTACGAGATATAGTTTAGAAGAAAAAAAGGGTCTCTTGTTCAAAAACATTATAATTTACAACTAAATGAGACTAATTTTAAAATGAAAGTTATGAGATTTTAGTCATATTGTTTATCCATTAATTATTGTGCAATTTGCAACCATTTAATAGGAGTCTATAATTTTTAAAATGAAAGTCGTCAGATTTTAGTCATATTGTTTATCTATTGATTATGCTGCAATTTGCAACCATTTAATAAGCGACTATTATTTTTAAATGAAAGTCTTGAGATTTTAGTCATATTGTTTATCCATTGATTATACTTCGTTGGTTTTGGTCTTATGCATACGCAAAAACCCAATTGACATTCTTTCTAAAATAATTCGTTAGTCTTTTCAATTTCATTTTGCAAATGTCATTCTTTTATATTTATGGTTTTTTCTAGAATATCATTGCAAGATTGTGGGTAAAATTAACCCAATGTGACTGACACCAATTAAACTAAACACGTGTATTTCATTGATTGTGCAAGTTATAAAATTTTATTTTACTCAATGTATACATACTTGTCGATATTTGCATATTTAATCTACAACCAACTAATGTGTTTTCATGTTTCCAATCAAACAATTTAATGAGATTGTGTCTAAAATAGACTAACGAACAAACAAATTTAAAAATTTAATTAATCTGTTTCTCGGGTTCCATTGTCACCTTTTCAACTTACTTTTTCCTTCACTAGAAAAACACCTTCTATAATTTTCAATATCAGACCATCCACATTATTTAAAATGGACTACGAAACAACAAATTTAAAAATGTCATCAATCGAATTCGTGGAGGTCTACCATCACCTTCCTTTGTCATGATTCACGTCTTTCACTAGAAAGGGTCATTCTCAACTTACTCTTTCCTTCACTAGAAGAACACAGATTAAAATTTTCAATATTAGACTGTCCACATTGTGTAATCAATCAAATTTAAAAATTTCAATATGAAGCAAGTCTCCCAACATCAGTGGATTATAAGGCTAAATCATTCAAGAATCGGTTGATTAGGGGCGAATCATCTTAGGACTCCATCTACCAGGGGCAGATCAGCTAGAGTTTGTATTGATTAAGGGAACATCCCTCCAAATCTCAGTCAATATGAGTTAAGTCGCTTCGACGCTCATACCAGGCAAGCCACCTCCAAAGTACAGAAGAGCCAATCGCTCCAAGAGTTAGCTAATCAAAGGCAGACTGCTTCACGACTCGAAATTCTAGGGTACGCCATCTCAATATCATAATATGATACAGTTGTTTCCAAACTTCCTTTAAAGGTAAAATTCTTCAAAGACTCAACAGACTAAGGCAAGATAAGTCACACACTGAGGTAAGTGTCATACCCCAAATTTGTCCTACCTTTCTCAGCTTTCTCTCTGTAAGATCATCTGGTCTTTGGCCATGATCTTTTGAGAATTAGGTCATAGGATCTCGTGTGTGTGTGTGTGTTTATTATGACTTATAAGCTTTGTGCAGGTGCATTAATTTCAAGTGGAATACTTCAAGATTCTGAGTCAAGGCAGTCATAAGGTTTTTAACTGGTTTGAATCTTCGATTTCATTAAAGATTAATTCAACTAGTTCTTTCATGAAACTAGAGTTTAAGCATCTTCTTATCAAGTATCAAGGTCATTTCCTTCAGTATTTCTCATAGGACTCGAGCCATTTTCTCATTCAATATACATCTGTTAGCTCCTAAATTCGACTTCTGGATTTTTATTTAAGAAATAATGAATAAGAAATACGTGAAGTAATGAATAGGTGTTTCGACATGGCTATATTTAATGTAGTCGAAATGACCATTTGTGCGAAGAGGGAACTCTGGATAAAGACATGAAGAAAAAATATTCTGAAGATGGTTCGACGGAGATGGTATTTCGACGCGTAATTTGAATTCAAATAAAGGAGGAAATTTTCGTTCTTATCCATATTTTTGAAGAAGGACACATGGAGTTTTCCAAGGAAGATAGACATGTCGAGCGCCACTTCCCATTCGCTTATAGTGTAACCGTTAGGGTCGGTTATTTTCTTCCATTATAAATAGAGGGTCTTAGTGTTAGAATAAGGTGTGTTCCAAAGATTGTACAAAATTTCTGAAAATACTCAAAGTATCCGCATGTAGAGAAAAAGAGTATGTTGAAGGAAATGTACATTTGATTACACCATATATTTATGTTTTTAATGCCAATTTTATCTTTTTTATCACAAATTCTATCTCTTTAATTTTCAAGTTACTTAACTGCCTTTTGATCAAGTTTTTACATTTTACTTCTTCCAAAATTCGAAGTCTTTAGTTGTTAGATCATGGACAATACGAGAACCTTTGTTATTCCCCAAACCTTTAATTAAGAATTGCTAGCACATGTCCTAGGATTTATGTGGTCGATCCTGTACGTAACCCATTTTCTCTTAATTAGAAAGACCAGCGGTTGTTTACAATTTTTCCAGTAAATAAATTGGCATGCCCAGTGGGACAGTGCTAGTAGTGTTCTTGTCACAATTTTGTTTATTATCGTTTCTCTTTGAAAATTTGTTGCATGTTATTGAGAAGTGGCAAAGTAGCCACCAGTAACGAAGATTGACTAAGGATAAGGTATACTAAGAAAATGGTGAATCCTAACCAGCCAAATATTTCAATTCCTAAAAGTTCTTCGAATAATAGTCGAGAACAACCCCGAGCATCTTCGATTGGGGCAACAGCGGTCCCAATGACTGTATCAGAACTAATGCCATCTATGGCAAGTTTGATGCCCATACAATCAATCTCCCACAGTGAGCCCATTCTAAATTATACTGGACCAAGGGGCCCTCTAGTAACTCCCACACCAGTGGGGATTGCCTCGAATAAGCCTTTCATGCCCCCAGGTTTCTCTATGCCTTTTAGAAATCGAGATCAACCATATATAATACCAACATCCATGATGGAGAATTTACACAATGTCGCCTCAACATTCTCAGAACCTGTAGTGAACATTACTTCGCCACTACAAGGATCAGGCTCTGGGATAAACATAGGGCAAAATAGCCAACTTGTAAGAATCAGTTATTCAACCCAAATGCCAAACTTGACCAATAACTCTGCAGCAGTCATTAGGCAACAAATGGATGGGAGTAACCATGAAATG
The DNA here is from genome assembly GCA_963859935.3 of Lathyrus sativus. NCBI lineage: Eukaryota > Viridiplantae > Streptophyta > Magnoliopsida > Fabales > Fabaceae > Lathyrus > Lathyrus sativus. The sequence goes on along the minus strand of OZ012740.1, from coordinate 52,262,454 downwards.
GTCCAAATGTTGGCCCAAACAATGGGAACGATTCTTAATCCCCTAATACAAAGCATCACTCAATCCAACCAACAAGTGACAGCGCAAATGACACACCTTGTAGACTTTTTTGGAGTACCACAACCTCCTCGACATCCACAGAGAGAATACATATTGGCAAATCAGGGAGTAGCCCTCGAAGAGGATCCCACTATTAATCAAGTTCGACAAAATTAAGGGAATCCACCCCATGTAAATCTAACTGATACAAGAGTGGTGCTCGAACAACCTAGGGTCGAAATTCCTAGGGCCCAACCCCAAATTCCCATTGAGGAAAGACCTAGAGTAGTAATGGTAAATAGGGACAAAAATGTTGACAATGTTGTACAACATATTCGACATGATAATATGGCCGTAGATAATAATATAGAAACCATGGTCGAAAGAATAATGGTGCGAAACAGAGTTAATTTTGGTCTTCAGAGACCAAATTATACTTCGCCACTTTCAGAATATATTTTACAATCATACCTGCTACCTAGATGGAAGGTCCCTAAGTTCACTAAGTTTTTAGGGGATACCATTGAATCTACTATCGAATATGTGGCTAGGTATTTGATAGAGGCTGGAGAAATTTCTAACAATGAAAATCTTAGAATAAAATATTTTCCAAGTTCTCTCGCTAAAAATGTTTTTACATGGTTCACAACCTTGCCACCAAATTCGATCCATAACTGGAATCAGTTAGAAAGGTTGTTTCATGAACAATTTTATATGGGGCAAACCAAGACTAGTTTGAAAGAATTGGCCAGTATCAACCGAAAGTTCACAGAGCCAATAGATGATTACTTGAAAAGATTTTTTTTACTTAAGGCCAGATGCTTTACGCAAATTCCAGAACACGAACTAGTCGAAATGGCTGCTGGAGGTCTAGATTATTCTATTAGGAAGAAACTAGATACCCAATACCTTAGAGATATGACCCAGTTGGCTTATAGAGTTTGACAATTAGAACAATTGAAAGAGGAAAATGATAGGGCAAATAAAAACAAGAGGGTAGCCTACATCGAATCTAATGAAGATGATGGGGGCCAGTATAATGAGCCTTCAAACTTAGACGAAAGTGAGATCAATCTCGTTGAACTAAAACAAGGGCCCCTTTATTCATGTAAGGTCTTAGCTCCCTCAAACGGAAAAAATTCATTCGAACCTGATAAAAACGATAGATTCCCTAAGAGAACTTACACCTGCGATGTCACTAAATGTGACGAAATTTTTGACTTATTAGTTAAGGATGGTCAAATGATAGTGCCTCCCGGTGCTAAAATTCCTGCTTTAGAGCAAAGGAAGAAAATAGGTTTTTGTAAGTATCATAACTTCTTGGGTTATAAAACTTCTCAATGTTTTCTTTTCAGGGATCTCGTTCAAAATACCATCAAAGACGGAAGATTGAGGTTCGGTGAGAAAACAAAGGCTCAGATGAAAATTGACGCTGACCCATTACAAATATCTAACACCCATTTCACTGAGCCTGTTGTTGTGAATATGGTCGAGGTCATTGATGATTTTGCTCATAATGTTAACAAGATCGAAGTCTCCAAAGACTTTGTTAACGATGTTTTCATGATCAAGATCACTAAGGATCATAATGAGGAAGATGTGAAAGATGGTCGATGTGGGGTTACTGATGGCCTCACCAAGGGAGCTGCCGAAGTCATTAATAATGAAACTACTGATGGTTTTGACTCAACTGAGATAAATGAGGATTCCAATTTAGTATTGGTGACCAAAGAGACCGTTGACGGCTTCGTACGGATGGAAAAGGTTGTTGATGGCCTTACAATGGAATTTCAAAATCTAGGAATTTCCAAGGATGTAGCTGTTCGCCGTGAAAATTGGTGAACAACCGTTGGTCTTACAAATCGAAAGAAGATTTATTTTACTTGTAGGATTGACCATACAAATCCTAGAACATGTGCTAATTGATCTTAAATAAAGTTTATAAAAACTATGAACACTTCGACAGAGTCTATGATAAAGCAACTTATTTCAAATGTAAATCAATTTAGGTGGCAATAAGTAAAATCGAAGTACTAGTAAATGACAAAGATAAGAACTTGCATAAAGAAAGAATAAATTCTTAAAGAGATTTATTAAATTGCATTAAAATGAAAAACTAGTGTTACGTCAATGTACATTCTTACAAACTCGTTTCTCTTAACACACGGATACTTGGAGTATACTGAAGAATCCGTACACAATTGAACACACATACATCCTAACACTAAGACCTGTTATTTATAATAATAAAAAGTAACTGCCATTAATGGCTAAGAAACAAAATCAAGACAAGTGTTGTTATGCATTCCTTCAAATCCTAGAAGCGCTCCACATGTCTTCTTTGAAAACATACTTTCCCTCTTTGATTTGAATTCAATTGAACTCGTTGAAATACCCTTGGTCACACCTCTGTCGATTCAAGTCTTCCAACTGCTGAGGAATATCTCTAAGTCCATAACATAGACTCTCCTGGTGAAAGAATGCCTTCGACTCCTATTTCAAAATATGGCTCCAGTCGAAGTAATTAGATTTCTTTAGGAACTCTATTTGTTAACTTTAATTTCATTCAGGCGTCGAAATTAGGAGCCAATAAATTGCCTCCCAAAAACGTCATTTTCGACATCAATGAAGAACAACACATTTTTTGATAGAATCATTCGACGCCTCGAACGAATTTTGCATGTCTCTTACTATTCCAAAAACTCATGACGTCAGGATTATCATGGCAGTTTCTGAAAACACGTCTCATCAAAGCATGCCATAATCTCTAGCCATCATCATAATTCCTAGATTCTAGGAAATCGTGCACTAGGCATTAACTGGACACGTTTCATCAAACGACCATGATGGGACATGTGCCCCACTAACTATCAGCTCTTTAATGCTGATTTGAGGTCCTTTAAACTCCTACGAGCTTATAAATTGTTCCAAGCTTAAAATTTTTAGCTTTTACACTCCCAAAAATCTTTAGACACTCTTCTTCCCTCTACATTTTCCAAACTTCTAAATAAAAAAAATTCCCAGATTCTCTTCAAATCTCAACAATGGCGTCTTCAACCACCAATGTTAAAGATTCCAAGAAAAGCCACAAGTCTAAAAACCTGAAGAAGATTTTCGAACTTCCTCCCTTTGACACACTGTCAGCACCTATGATGATGGGAAACCAACAGTTCCTCCCCGAACCACTTGAGGAAGATATACGAATCTCAAGTACTTATTCCTCTTACTGTTTCTGGTAAAATACATGCCATATGTGGTCCTTTTCCTTCCCCTAGTTTTGATCATAATAAATCTAGGGACTTTTTCCCCTCTTACCATAAATCAAAACCCATCGGTCAGGCAAACAAAACTAGGGTTGAGAAAAGTTCTTCTTATGTAGTAGTATTGCACAACATTGATTTAAGGTATATGAATAATAGTTTTAGATTTTTTAGAGCAACACCCTCTTTCAAAGAATCTAACGATTATATGAACTGGCTAGCGAAAATAGAGAAAGTCAAATTCAAAACCTGGAAAAAATTAGGAATCTACGACTTGATTATGCTGTCGAAAACGTGTCTTGATTATTGTCAGAATATGTTGGTTTCTTCCTTGTAATTTTGGGACAACACCCACTATACTTTCCATCTCCCTTGTGGGATGATAACCCCTACACTCTTTAACATAGCCGTTATCACAGAGCTTAAACCCACTGGAAACCCTTATGATCTCGATCTAGAATCCGATGATTCCATAGGTTTTGCATATACTAAGGCCACATACTCTCAATTCATAACACATTTCTTCAACAAAATAACTCCTGATATTTCTAATCAAGAACATATACCTTTCTTGACTATATGGCTATCGTACTGTGTCTTTTGCTTAAAGTCCCTTCAAGCAGCTAGGAGATACTTAACCATGGCCACTCAACTTCACAAGGGCCATGATATCTACCTAAACGAAATGATCTTGGGGAACCTCTATGAGTCTCTAAGCAAAGGAGTAGCCCAACTTAAAGACTTAGAAGAAAAAGGAAACCTTTTACTTTCTGGTCCCTTTTGGCTATTACAATTTTGGATGAATGCCTCATTTGAAGCCAACCTCCCTAATAAAAATCCAATTGATGAGATTAATGAAGACATCAGGAATAAGAGAGTCAAAGGGACTCGCTTGGTCCAGTTCACTCCCAGCAAAGAAGAACAAACCCTCAGGCCAATGTTCTTAAGTTATGTCATGATGTTTGCTAAACGTCATGAGTTTACATCGAACATGGCTCCATTTGCTGCAAGGAAATATGGTCCTGAGTGGTTCACCAGACCTTTCCCAACCGTAATCAAGGCTCAAGAAGCAGAATCCTTACAGGTCTAAGAGGCTTTCCTGATTCCAAGGTTGTTAACGCTTCGACTGAATCTGTTGAAGTTTCAAGTGGCTTTGGTTGCCTGCCAACCAAATTTGGTGGCTCGACAATTTGGGTTGGTCCAAGCTCTCCCCAGGTGTGTCTTTGAAAAGAAAGGTGATTTTCTACTTCATAATGTGAAGTACACCAAAGAGATGGCTTCGATGCAACTTGCCCGCTACTTCAACAAAGCTCAACTCATCCCCACTAATTTTGAACTGTGTTTCTTGTGCACCCCAGAATTCAACCACTAGTAGTCAACATACTGTCACACCTCACAAGTTCACTCGGACAATACGACCCTCACGCTAAAGGCGCGGAATACGGTTCGATAGAGTTGCCACTGAACTTTATTTATCTAGAATAAACAGGAAAAGAAAATATCGAGAAAACCTTTTAGAACGAAAGGACAGGAATAGGGTCGTCACAACCGATATTCCGGGTTCGGGAGTCGGTTACGTAAGGGGAAGGTATTAGCACCCCTCACGTTTGTTGTACTCAACGGGAACCTCTTAATTCGAATTGTGATGAGTGTTGTACCCCAAAATTTGCCCAACCTTTTTCTTTACTTGGCTTATGTTTCATTTCATTCTTTAGCATTTACATTTACATAGCATTGTCCTTTTTAGGGGATCAAGGGAGGTGTGCCATTCAAGAGAAGGTTATAAAGGGTACCAAGCTCCACCAAGAGTGCTTATTCAAGTTATCTAATGCTTACAATCATCAAGAAGTGGTCAAAGCTCTCTGAGACAGAAGATTGATGTGTGTTGCTTATCTCCTATCTTGGGGGCCAATAGAGGATCATCAGGGGTTCACAAGGCCATGGTTATGGATAAGAGGTGTTTGAGAAGCTCATTGAGTACTTTTAAGATCATTGTGGAGTTTGTCTATGCATTCATTTCACTTGCAGGAGGTTGCAGTCAAATGTGTGCACCTAGGGTTTCATCTACTTAGCTCAAAGTCAATTGTGGGCTTGAAGGAGTTGGAGACTTGGTTTTAAGTCATTGGAGTCATGGGAAGTCATGTTGAGACATCTAGAATGTCATATCAAGTTCAAATCAGGGAGAATCAAGTGTCTAAGAAGTTACTAAATTAGGGTTTCAAAGAACCTCAGTGTAAAATCCCCTTCTTTAGTGCCTAACTTCAAGGACCATTTACCTTAAAATACAAGTTTAATCTCATTTTCATGTAAACGTGAGACTTGTAGGGCATGTTATAAGCTTTATTTTGAGTACTAGAACTCATCCATTGGGTTTGTGGAACTTAAGTTATGATGCCATCAATTTATAGGTCTCAGATGAACATATTTTTCAGTCAACAAAAGTCAACTCACTTCCAAGGCACTTTTAACCTAGAATCATGTTTCTCTTCAACTTTTGGTAAACATGAAATTTATTCCTCATGATCTTATCTTTCCAAAAAGTCCTAGAAGTAGGGCTGGAAATGAGTCGAGTCGAGTCAAACTCACCTCAGCTCGGCTCGACTCGTTAAGAATTGTTCGAATTCGAGTTCGAGTTCGAGTTCGATACGAACTTTTTTTTAAGCTCAAACTCGACTCGTTATAAGTTCACGAACAGTTCGGTTCAGCTCGTTAGGTTCATCTCATTAGGTTCAGCTCACATGGTTCACGAACTTAAAAACTATTTTTTAAAATATATATATTTTTTAGTATATTTGATATTTTAAATAAATATATATTTTTTAAATAAAATATTAAAATAAAATAAAAGTTATCATATTGAAATTTAACTTTATCTTTGAAATCTACTAATTCAAAACCTACACAACTTTCAAGAGATACATTTGAGAGTCTAATTCAAAAACTACTAAATTGAAGATTAAACTTGTCTAAGATTTGAAGTAAATATTTAAACTTAATCTTAAAGATAGTATAATTCTTTTCATATGTAATCGAGTTGACTCATGAACCTAACGAGTCGAACTATGTATAGTTCAAGTTCAGCTCATTTAGTTAACGAACTTAATTTTTCGCTCATACTCAACTCATTTGGTTCATGAACCTAGTTCAACGATTTAATTATCGAGTCGAATTCCGAACTATCTTCGAGTTGGTTTGGTTCATTGCCAGCCCTACCTAGAAGTCCTTGATATCATTTATAGAACTCAAGTTATGGCTTTGGCAAGGCAAGGGTATTTTGGGAAACTTTGATTATAGGCCATTTTATTTATGGGTCATTTACATGCACTTGTGCACTTCAAGTGAAACTTCAACCAACATGAAAGTTGCTCAAAATGACCTCACTTACACTCTAGAACTCAAGTTCGGTGTGAATTATGCTTGGTTATGGACATTGGGTGAGAAATGTCAAGTGAAAATGGAATTTCAATGATGATTTCAATTGAATTGGTTATGGGTCTTTTCATGTCTTCTTTTGATCCAATTTTGTTCACAAGGCAACCATGAATAAAATGCACAATTTGAATTTGGTGTTGGAAGGAAAAAACACGTGGAAATGCAAGTTACTTCACAAATAATTTTCACATTCAAACTTCACAATTGGACCATTTACAAAGCTCAAATCAATTCTAATGTGAAATTCAACTTCTCAGGTGCAAATCCAAATGGTTTTCATGTGTGTAAGCTAGCTTTTTCACGTGTGCATGAGATATTCATATTTTTGGGCATTTTCAAAATTCAGCCAAATGAGGCTTCATGGGCCTCCATTTTCTTTCCATATCCAACATATAAAAGCTCACATTTCATTTTGAGAGCTCAGAAGTGCATTTTGGTGGAGGGAAGAGCAAAATCAGTTTTCAAATTCTTGAAGAAAATCTCAAATAGTGTTTTCAAATTCAGAGCAATTCAACTCCAAATTGAAGCAAGAGTCATCTTCCTTGAGCCAATTGGAGTGGATCTGTACGTTTTAGAGCAAGCTAGCAAGCAACAGAAGCACCAACGGAGTGTCTCTGTTAAGTAAGTTTCCAATCAACTTTCCTCTCATTCTAGAGCATGATCTAGGGCCATATTGGCTGCATCTAAAGCCCTACCTCGTGTAGGCCATGTTTGAGTGCTTAATTGTCATGTTTGATGAAGTTTGCAGATGTATATCTCAACTTTGATTCGTTCGACTCTCTCAATTTAGCCATGTTTAAAACCAATGGGCCATGGATTTGAGATGTACATAAGTTTAGCTTCATTTTGGTATAAAATTTGGCAAGTTTGGTGATGGTTTGTTAACCTGAGCTCCGGCCACCTCGCCGGAGAAGACGACCAGAGAAAAGGCTCCGGCGCCTGGTTCAAACGCAGGTGAGATGATGTGTCTGGTGTTTGACCTCTTGCCCAAGAGTAATGAACGGTCCAGATTGCGCTGACTTGATGACTTGGAGTATTTGACTGCCACATCAATTAGTGATGCGCAACATTTTGATATGGATTAAATTCTAAGTGGGTTGGGCCTTATCTGCTAATGGCACCTCCCTCTCTTCAGCCCAACGCGCACATGAACTAGTTTCCTTTGTTAGCCAACATTGCTAATGCACCCTCCCTTGCTCCTTTGCTTTTTATTTCTGTTTTGATTTAATTTTGTTTAAAATACTTCCAATCATTATAAAGTTCAACCAAAAATATTTTCTAACACTTTAATGTGTTATTTAATTTTCTCAATTTTTTAATTCCATTTTTCTTTTATTTTGCATTTAATTTGGGATTTTACAATTGGAAGTGTTTTTGTATTTGTTTCCATTCCATTCTTGCTTGTTTCTTGACCAATTGAAACCATCAATGAATGAGATTTCCTCCTCATTTTGATGATGAGTTGAGGTGTCTTTGAGGCTGGTTTTGGTCAAGGTTTGACCTAGGTTTTGCTTGACTTTGGTGTGCATTTGCTTGACGCTCGATGAATCGCTTTCGAAGTGGAGCACGCTAGTGGATCAATTCCTTTGGTGATGGTTTGATTCAATTTTGGTTTTGGTGCTTTGGCCTCTGGTTGCCAACTTATTTGTGAGTTTTGTGTATTTTATTTTCCATTTATCGAACCCTTTTCCTATTTTTGGTGTATCTTGCAAGTCAAGTCACCCTAATGGAGGTTCATATAGACTAGTTGACCTAGTTCTCTTGGGAAATGACCCTTGTGGATCCCATATGCTACCAACACTTCTTGATTCACATTTTAAACATGTTGAAGCTGCTGGTTGCAAGTTTGTAGGTCCTACATTTGTTTGGTTTGTGCTACAAGTTGCTCCTAATTAGGGATTTCCAGTTATCTTTAATGTTGAAAGTGGTTTGAACTTAGGTTCCTTCCCATGCCCTATCTTTGCAACTTGTCTTCATTTGCTTTCTTCTTTGGTTTTCCAACCTTCTTCTCTTGTTCTCACTTCCGTCCTAGGACTTGGGGAACTCATTCAAGTTGATTTGGTGCTCCTTGTTTGCACTTTGAGGTTGACTTGGATGAGATGCAACTTTGAGAACCTTTTGTTGCTTTTCTTTTGCATGATCATTGTGATGCTTATGGTTGAGATTTCATTTGATGTTGCTTGCTGCCTAAGACTATTCTCCCACCCTCATCTTGATCATGTCTTCTTGTCCTTCTTACTTGTTTTCCTTTTGGTTTAGTGATTGATGTTTGAATGGTTGTAGGAGTTGTAATTTCTCCCATTTCATCTCACTTTTGCTTGGACTTGTTCAAGTTCTTTTGCTTGCATTTTTATTTTGTTTTACATCCCTTTGCATGGCTTAAGAGGTTGAGATGTGCTTGTGGTGGTTGTTGCCCCACACTATTTTCCTCCCTCTTTTTCTTTGTGTTGCATTTCACATTTGCATCTCTTTATTTCATCTCCTTGTGATTGATTTATATTATGTTTACTTGGTTTTCTTTGCCATGATCCCTTAGGACTCCTAGTCCCATTTGTTTAAGATGGGAGTAGGAGAGAAATTAAGTGTTCAATCCAAGCAAGCTAACATTAAGATAGTCTTTCCCCTTTTAGTCTCAATCATAGGAGCACATTGCATGATAACATTAGGGTTGAGTTAGTTTCCCCTTAGTTGTGTCTTCTCTCTTCTCATTTCAAAACTTCTTCAAAACATGTAATAAAGGATAATTAGTGTTGTACGCTACGAGCCTTAAGCATTTGGGAAATGATGATTGGGGGGCCTTCTCTCAATTGTCTAGAGTGTTTAGCGTATGCTCTTTAGGCGATATGCAACACATTTGCTCCTAAGTCATAGTCTTTAGTGCAACATGAATTACAAACGCAGTTCAGTTCACTTCTTCTTCATAAAAGACTCAAAAATAAACATCAAACTTTTTCATCCTTCGGGATTAATTGAAAACATTTTCAAAGAGATTGTTGTTAACTCTTGGTTCTACCACAAACAGGTAACGCCTAAGTCTCCAATGGTCGAGCAGCATACACCTAACTGCTAGAACGAAGGTTTAACCCTACTCGGCTAAAACACTTGAACCAACATGTGATCGTGTCAGCCCGAACTACGTTTGCTATGATTTCTCATACCAGATAAGGACACGTAGGCACAAGATGGTGATGTCTTGGCAAGCAACCTTCCCCCACCTTCACCCGTAGTTTTCTGAACTACATTGACTCTGACTTTCCCATTGCACAAGGGAATACGTAGGCATAGAGCGGCGGTACTCTATCGAGTCTCTTTTCTTTTCTTTCGCCCGGTGGCCTGTAGCTTAGGTAGATTAACAGCCTTTTTAGATAAACAATAAGCGTGGATCTCGTTGAGTACAACGAATGTGAGGGGTGCTCATACTTTCCCCTTGCGTAACCGACTCCCGAACCCAAGATTTGGTTGTGATGGCCTGTCTTTTCCCTTTTTCGTAGGTTTTCTCTAATCGTTTTCTTTCCCTCCTTTGGGATAAATAACGAATGGTGGAGACTCTTCTGTCCTTGTCGGCCCCTCTTCGCAGCGATGCGGAAGCTGGCGACTCTGCTGGGGACTTTTCCCGTCCTCTATGCGAGTCAGTCCTAGCGCTTGTTTGTTTATCTCTGGGTGTGTATATGTGTGTTGTACTTTATCTACATTTGCATTTTACTCTCCTGCATTGTATATTATCATTGTTGTTGTGTTGTTGGGGGGAATGTTCCACTGTGAGATAAGCCAATACCCAGGCTTGAGTATAACCATATCATTAGAAGTGGAAAGTAGTGGTGAACGTGTATGTTTGGCATACACTAGTTCCTATGAAATTCGTGAAGGTGAGATAATACTTAGAAGGGGGGGGGGGTTGAATAAGTATGAAAGATGAAAACTTAGAAATAAAAACTCAAGTATTTTTATCCTGGTTCGTTGAACTCAACTACTCCAATCCACCCTTCCTAGAGTGATTCACCTTTCTCAATAAAGGACTTAATCCACTATTAAATCAACTGATTACAATAGTTAACACTTAGAACAACTGTTCAAAGTCTTCTCAAGAACTACTGATCCTAACTGGATCTTCTTAAGGATTACAATCAAATGTAAAATCAATACAAGTGTTTAAGATTGCTTCTATAAAGCTTTATCACAACTGTGATTTTTCACTTAACTATTTAGAACAAAGAAATGAATTCTTAGAATGAATATGAAAGTATGAGAGCTTGAATGTTTAATTTCTTTTCAATAATGACGTCAACTGAAGAATTTGGTGGAGTCTTGCTTTTATAGGCAGCTGATCCAAGGTGAGCTTCACGTTGAGAAGAGTGTCCAAAAGGTCTGAGCCTTTTTGTCTTCACATCAAGTGACCTTTCCTAGAAGAAGAAAGTACAGAAAAATCCTTTTTGTCTGTGTTCTTGTGTCTAGCATAAATAAGGAAAGAGACGTTTGGTTCACTCCAACGGATATAAACTTTGAATATTTCTTCTTCAGTTTTCAGCAATTTCATCAGAGTCTAATTGGGTCAGAGTCTTCTGATGATGATCAGAGTTTTGCTGAATCAGAGTCTTCTGCAGCAGGTGTGCTTTCAGCGTGTTCAAGATCAGAGCATATTTGAAACAGAACTTCAGTACTGGTAGCTTTAGTACTTTCAAAATCTTCTGTAGAAACTATGCTTTGAAAAACTCTTCATACAAAATTCTTCTTTGCTTCAGATGCTTCTGACTTGCTTCAGATTCTTCTGGAGCTTCTGCTTCAGAATCTTCTAGAGGCTACGCTCAGGATCTTCTGTTGGCAGCAATCAGAATCTTCTAGTGGATGCATCTGGAGCTTCAGAGTCTAGCTAATTTCTTGTGTTCAATTCTGATTTGCTTCTGGAGTGTTAATTCCTTTACTATCTGCAGTAAACATTCTCAAGCAAATTTTAGAGTATATAGTTCTTAAATACAAAATTTCATAATAGTTATCATCAAAACATAGAGATATTATTAAGAACCAATCTGTGTTCTAACAATCTCCCCTTTTTTGATGATGACAAAAACATCAGAAATTTTGTTTAATTGAAAATATAATAATTATAACTCCCCCTGAGATGATGAATCTCCCCCTGAGTTAAATACAGATAAGGAATAGAAACTTCCCTTTTGTCTTGAGTAATTTTCAGAGTTAGATCTTGATTGTTCTTTTAACATTTGAAAGTCAGAATGTCTTGCAAATTTCAGATTCAGAGTTTGATAATAGTCAAATGATCTGAGAGGCTCAGAGTTTCTTTTATAGAGTGTACTTATCAAATGTTCTGAAATACTCAGATTAAAATGTTAGATAGAATAGATATGTCTGAAGTTTTATTCTGGTGAAGTTAAATTAAACAGTTCAGATCTATATTTTCTCCCCCTTTTTTGTCATAAGCAAAAAGTAAAAACTTTAAAAAGACAAATAAAAGGAAACAGTAAATGATATAATTCAGTGGAGAAAACTTTGATTCATTCAATGAGTTCAGATCAATAGTACATGCATCAGAAGATATTTCAAAAAATACATAAGCAAACATCAAATGCAAAAACATCAGAATGAAAAAAAATGAAAATCTAAGAGTGTTTTGACAAAAGCATCTTCAACAGATCCGTGATCTCAGAGGAGGACTGCTCTTGCTTGGACATCCACTTAGCCATTGTTTCATTCTTCTGATCCTGTTTTGACATCCATTCAGTCATGTCTTCAGATTTCTTATCCTGTTCGGCCATCCAAGACTTGATCTCTGATTGACCAGCTTCCAGAGCAGCAATTTTATCCTCAAAATCTGGATGTTCTTTCTTAATCTCAGATGAAGAGGGTTGATTATTTTCTGGAGCTTGAACAGAGTCAATTTCCATAGGGTCTGTAGAGTCTGGAGCATTGGAGCCAGAAGGAAGTTCTACCAGAGTCATGGCCAAAGGATTATCTTCAGATGCAAGTTCAGTAGTTTCTTCTGATGGTGGAGGAGCATCTGTAGGGAGCAAAGGTTCAAATCTCTTGACAGTCCAGAACAGATTTCTTGCAGCTTCAGCAAATCTGAGCTTCGCATCATCAGAACATATGTTCTTCATATTTGAGGCCACAGAGTTGAATCTGTTGATGAATCCATTCCAAATGACATCAGATTCTTGTGCATCCATTGTTGCTGAGCACTTCCTCTGTACAATACCTAAATACAACTGTATTTCTTGCAAAAAAGATTGAAATAAATGATTAACATTAAGTCTAGGTTTGGGATATAACAGAGTCTCCAGTGTTATTGATTTTGGTTGGGGAGTAGGTGGAAAAATAGATTTCTGAATGGAGATCAGAGGAGGAGGGTAGTATGGAATGAAAGGAATTTCAGGGGCTTTTTCTGGTTTGGATCTGTTTAAAGCATTTAACAGATTTGGTTTTGCTTTGGTGTGATAGGAAACCACATCAAAGGGTTTATTTGAGTAAGGTTGGAATGCATATTTTGGAGGTTCATCAAAAGCAACAGTTTTATCAGATGAAATTGGTATAGTTGAAGCAACAACTTTGTCAGATTTAGCAGAATATGATATAATTGCCAATGAACCTACATCTAACATGGATTGTATATAGGTGAGAAGCACAGATGGAAGGGTTATTGTGAGTTTGGGTTTCAGGGGAGTGATAGGGTCAGATGGTTCAACTCTGTCATAAAAATATTTGAGTTTGAAACCATAAGCAAGACTATGAAACAGTGATGAGACTTGTGCACAAGAAATAGATGTTCTTGGGTTAGATGTTGGGTTAGAATTTGGAATCAGGATTTCAGATGATGGTGCAGGTGTGGGAATAGGATCTGAAATAGGAACTTTTGATGATACAGGAGGTTCTGGTTGGTTTACCTCAGAATCTCTGTGAGAAGGAGAGATTAGAAAATCTGGGTGAATGTCAGATTCTGAGGAGTTTGATGAGGTGGTTGGTGTGCAGGAGGTAGAAGATACTTGAAACACAGTTTTTAATGGTGTGACATCAAGAACTTCTGTCTCAGGAATGTTGGGTTCAGAAGGATTTGTTGGTTCTGAAGGAATTTCAGAGGGTTTTGATGGGTGTTCTGAGGTAGGTGGATCAGATGAAATTGTTATTGGTTCAGATGAAACTGGAATAGATGTTATTTTTGTAGGTTCAGAAATAACAGGTACAGATGCAGTGGGTTTAGATGATTTGGATGGTGGATTATCTGATGTTGGTTGATGTTCAGAGGCTTTTTCTGGTAGAGGTTCAGATGATTTTTCTGGTTGTTTTTCTTGTGGGTGCTTTTGTTGTTCAGATGGCTTTTGTTTAAATGGTTCAGAGGGTTTTTGTTGAGCAGATGGTTTTGTTGTTTGTTGTTGTTCTGTGGGTTGTTTTTCTGATGGTTGTTTCTGTGGTACAGATTGTTTGATTTGAATTTTTGGTTGAATTGTTTGTGGTATAGAGACTTTTGGAGTTTGAATTGTTTTTGTTGTTGGTGGTGTTGGAACAGATGATTTTTCAGGTGAAATGGAAATTGGATTAGAAGATTTTTGTGGTGATGGGGTAGAAACATGAGGTGGAGCAGTAACAGATGTATTTTGTGTAGAGGGTGGTTTTGGAATAGACTTAACATTAGAATCATTTAAAACAATAGGATTTGCAGAAGATACGAAAGTTTTAGTACCTTTAATCTTGATTCTTTTAGCTGGTACAGAAGGAGTGGCTCCAGATTCTTTCCTCTTTAACAGCTTCTGAGGATTCTCAGCAATCTTGATCTTCTTCTGAACAGGTGCAGCTTCTGCTTCTGGCTGAGTCCTCTTTCTTGGTGGTTCTTCTTCTTCTACAACAGGCAGTGGTTGTCTTGCTCTCTTTATAATGTCTGCAGGAATAGGCTTTCCTTCTTTCTTGCAATCATCAATATACATTACAACAATTTCCCTTGGTTCTTCAGCATAGAACAGAGGGTAATCATCTATAGGAGTTCTCTTCTTACTTAGTTCATAAATATTCATCTTCTTGGGAGTTGTTGTGAGTTCATCCACTATTTTAAGTCTCTGAAGACTTTTGGCATTCAGAGGCTTTCCCAAAATGAATTCCAATTCCTCTGTAACTCCAGCAGCGTACAGAGCAGTAACAAGTCCATTCTCAGTTAGAAGATCTGAGATTAATCTTCCAAAAGGAATCCAGGTTCTGATCTTCTGACCTTTTTCTTTCACATATTCTCTAGAGGCATTTATATGATTCCAAAGATGCATAAAGAGAATATATGGAAGATCTACCTTGGTGCTATGACTGAGGTAATACATAAAATAAAGCTGTTCATTATTGACATAGTCTGGAGAGTTTGTTGACTTCCTATGATGAATGCATCCCATGAAGATCTTAGCCCAGATCTTGTAGTCAGGCTTCAGATCCTTGAATTTGTTAGAAGCTTGTCCAACAGTCATCACTTCTTCATACACTTCATCCATATCCACACGCCCAGCTGGCAAGTGTGATACTCCATTTGTTTCCTCATAGCCAATAAGTTTTCTGATCAGATCTTCTGTTATTATTATATCTTTGCCCAGAACAGAAGATAAGATAAAATTAGGGTAAACTGAAGCATGGATCCAGAACTCTTTCACAAGAAGGGGGTAAACTGGTCCAAAAAGTCTATCAAAATACTTCACCCATCCTTGAGCACCTATGATGGAACGAAACTCAAAACCATTCTCAGCAAGTGAATCAAATTCCACCATTGATTCACATAGAATTTCCAGCTTTTCAACAGGTGTTAACAATGTTCTTTTTGGTGGAGAATAAGGAGTTACGCCCATGTTAGCAGAGGTAACTACAGCCATTGTAGATTGAAATTGTGCAGCAGTTGATGATGAAGTTGCCATTGAAGATGGTTTTGTCACACACTTAGGGTTTTTATGCAGAGAGAAGAGAACATGGAAATGCATAAAATGTCTGAGATGTGAAAAGTGTGAATGTGAAGAGAAGAGATGTATTTATACTAAAACAAGTAGGTATACAAACAGTCAGAATTTGGCACGTTTGAACAAAGCATTAAATGAAAAGAATAAAAATCATTTCAAGCATTTATTGCTTCTGACAAATTGGGGGGAAAATCAAGATTTCACTATTCAAACTTCACCTCAAACGTCTCTTCAGTAGTGTACACGCCATCTTTGCAGATTTGGAGTGACACGTGTTTGCTTGCATGTGATCTGAATTCTCTTGAGAAATGAAACGTTAACCAACGTTCAGATCCTCTAAGGATTGTTAGTTCAGAGTTTCACAAAACAAATTTAATAAAATAAATAAGCAGTCAGAAGAAATACTTCATAGCATTAGGCATTTTTGCATCTGTAAAATTTGCTTCTAACAAATATCATTCTGGACAAAAATCCATACCAATATTTTTCAGAATAAATTTGAATCTATCTTCAACAAGGGGTTTTATAAAAATATCTGCCCATTGATGATCTGTATCAACAAAGGCTAAATTTATTATTCCCTTCTAAACATAGTCTCTGATGAAATGATGCTTAATTTCTATATGTTTTGCCTTAGAGTGTAAAATGGGGTTCTTAGACAAACATATAGCAGAAGTATTATCACAAAAGATAGAAATGTTACTTTCAAATATTTGATAATCTTCTAGCTGACTTTTCATCCAGAGCATCTGCGTGCTACATCCAGCAGCAACAATATATTCTGCCTCTGTGGTTGAAAATGCAATTGTGGGTTGCTTCTTGCTGTACCAAGAGATTAGATTTCTTCCTAGAAATTGACAACTTCCAGAAGTACTTTTCCTTTCCACTCTGTCTCCAGCGTAGTCAGCATCACAGAATCCAACTAATTTGAAATCATCAGATTTTCTGTAACACAGACCCACATTAGAAGCACCTTTCAGATACCTTAGAATCCTCTTGACAGCTGTCAAGTATGATTCTCTAGGATCTGATTGGAATCTAGCACACAAGCATACACTGAACAATATGTCAGGTCTAGAAGCAGTTAAGTAAAGAAGAGATCCTATTATACCTCTGTAGAGCTTCTGGTCTACTTTCTTACTTACCTCTTCCTTGCCAAGTGAGCTAGTTGGATGCATGGGAGTCTTTGCCAGCTTACTATCAGTCATGTTAAATTTCTTCAGAAGTTCTTTAACATATTTGGTCTGATGTATGTAAGTGCACTCTGGAGTTTGATTGACTTGGATTCCTAGAAAGAATCTGAGTTCTCCCATCATGCTCATTTCAAATTCTGCATGTATACATGTAGCAAACTCCTTTCCCAACATAGTATTGGTAGATCCAAATATTATATCATCCACATAAATTTGACAAATTAGAAGATATTTCTTAATTGATTTACAAAAGAGTGTTGTGTCCACTTTTCCTCTGATGAAATTTTTCTCCAGAAGAAAATTGCTCAATCTCTCATACCAAGCTCTGGGAGCTTGTTTTAAACCATACAGAGATTTCTTTAATTTGAAAACATGATCTGGAAATTTTTCATTTTCAAAACCAGGAGGTTGGTGGACATAAAATTCTTCTTCTATAATACCATTTAGAAAGGCACTTTTAACATCCATCTGATACAGAGTGATGTTATTTTGTGCAGCAAAAGAAATAAGAAGGCGTATCGATTCTAACCTTGCCACTGGAGCATAAGTTTCAGTGTAATCAATACCTTCTTGTTGACTGTACCCTTGAGCAACAAGCCTTGCCTTATTTCTTTCAACTTCTCCTTTCTCATTCAGCTTATTTCTGAAGACCCATTTTGTTCCAATTATATTGAATCCTTGTGGTCTTTGAACTAGATCCCTTACATAATTTCTGGTGAATTGATTTAGCTCTTCTTACATGGCAATAATCCAATCATTGTCTTGCAGAGCTTCATCTACAGAAGATGGTTCAATTTCTGACACCAGTCCAGATAGTGATGCTTCAGATGATCTTAGAAAGGATCTTGTTCTGATGGGATCATCCTTCTTTCCAATAATGACATTCTCTGGATGAGAAGCTTTAATTCTGGATGATGATCCTCTAACAGTTGATTCTTCAGAAATGTTTAGATTGTTCATCTGAGAAGTTAAAGGAGTAGTATCTGGCATTGCTTCTGGTTCCTTCACTTGAGCTTTGTCTGCTTCTGGGACTTCAGAGTCTGTGAAGACTACTTCTCTATCTGCAGAGTTTTCAGACTGCTTTGGCTTTTTATTGCCAAGCTTATCATCAAATCTAACATGAATAGATTCTTCCACAATCTGTGTCTCAGTGTTGTATACTCTGTAGCCTTTAGAGCGTTCAGAATATCCAAGCATGAAACACTTCTGTGCTTTGGAATCAAACTTGTTCAGATTTTCTTTAGTATTTAACATATAGCAAATACACCCAAAAGGATGAAAATATGAAATGTTGGGCTTTCTGTTCTTCCACAGTTCATATGGAGTCTTCTCCAGAAGAGGTCTTACAGACACTCTGTTCTGAATGTAACAAGCTGTGTTGATTACTTCTGCCCAAAAGTGTTTTGCCAGATTTGTCTCATTGATCATGGTTCTGGCCATTTCTTGCAGAGTTCTGTTTTTCCTCTCTACAACCCCATTTTGTTGTGGAGTTCTAGGACAGGAAAAATCATGAGCAATGCCATTTTCATTAAAATATTTTTCAAAATATTTATTTTCAAATTCACCACCATGATCACTTCTGACTTTTATAATTTTGAAATCTTTTTCATTCTGGACTTGCTTGCAGAAGTCAAAGAACACAAAATATGACTCATCCTTGTGTTTTAAGAACTTTACCCATGTCCATCTACTATAGTCATCAACAATGACTAATCCATACTTCTTACCTATGATGGATGCAGTTTTCACTGGTCCAAACAGATCAATATGAAGTAGTTCTAGTGGTCTGGAAGTAGAAACAACTTTTTTTGATTTAAAAGATGATTTTGAAAACTTCCCTTTTTGGCATGCTTCACAAAGAGCATCTGAGTGAACTTCAGATTAGGAAGTCCTCTGACAAGATTAAGTTTATTAATTTGAGATATACGTCTCATATTAATATGGCCCAATCTTCTGTGCCAGACCCATTGCTCTTCATTAACAAACAAGAGGCATTTAACATTCTGAACTTTAAGTTCTGAAAGATTTATTTTATAAATGTTGTTTTTCCTCTTACCACTAAATAGGATAGAGTCATCCTTTTGACTAATAGCTTTACAACATTTTTGATTAAAGGTAATATCATACCCATTTTCACTTAATTGACTTATGGACAATAAGTTATGCTTTAACCCTTCAACAAGTAAAACATTAGTAATATAGGGAAGTTTACCATTTCCAATGGTGCCAGATCCAATGATCTTACCCTTCTGGTTCCCTCCAAATTTCACATCACCTCCAGATCTAAGCTCCAGGCTTTGGAACATAGACCTTTCTCCTGTCATGTGTCGTGAGCATCCAGAGTCCAGGTACCATGATTGACGTCCTGACCTTGCTGCTAAGAACATCTGCAACAGGAATTATTTTACTTTTAGGTACCCAGATCTTCTTGGGTCCTTTAGGGTTAGTGATTCTGAAGGTTTGTCTAAACTTCTGTTTTCAACATAAGGTTTATTCTGACTAGCCTTAGATTTAAACACATGAATATTCTTTTCAGAGCGTGTTTGTTCAATATTAGTCAAGTGACCAAATTTAAAGTGTGAATATAAAGGAGTTTTCTTGATGATAATTTTATCAACAGGTTTTGGATTAAAATCCTTTCCAGAGGGGGATTCATATCCAATACCTTTTCTGTTATTTCTGCTAACTCCATAGATCATAGAAGCCATTTTGCTTCTGTTTATGCTTTTAGCAAGAAACTTCTGAAAGCTATAATCATATTTTTCCAAAATATTTTTGCATTCAGATTCAGTTTCAGAATCAAAGTTTTGTTGAGCTAATTCAGAATTAGTTTTC
Organism: Lathyrus sativus; assembly: GCA_963859935.3. Classification (NCBI taxonomy): domain Eukaryota; kingdom Viridiplantae; phylum Streptophyta; class Magnoliopsida; order Fabales; family Fabaceae; genus Lathyrus; species Lathyrus sativus. The sequence goes on along the minus strand of OZ012740.1, from coordinate 52,242,768 downwards.
AATTTTAAGTTCTTTTCATTTAGCTCAGCTACTTCTGATTTGAGAATATTATTCTCAGATACAAGATTGCTTTGGCGCTTCTTGTATTTGAGCTTAATATTGTTATAGCTTTTCAAAACTTCTGATAACACTTTGATAAGTTCTTCTTTAGTAAGTTTGTCCATTACCTCTTCAGCGTCAGAGTCAGATTCAGAGTCAGATTCAGATCCTGAAGTTCCTTCCTCCTGATCTTCTATGTCTGCCATCAAAGCTACATTGGCACACTCTTCTTCTGACTTAGATTCTGATTCAGATGTATCTGAATCATCCCAGGTGGCCATCAGAACCTTTTTCTTCTTATCAAATTTTCTTTTAGGCTTTTCTTTCAACACCTTTGGACATTCATTTTTGTAATGTCCAGGTTCTTTACACTCATAACAGACAACCTCCTTTTTGCCAGATCTTCTGTGTCCAGAAGATTCTTTTCTTTGGTCAGGCTTTCTGAAGTTTTTGAACTTCTTTCCTTTATGCTTCCAGAGTTTGTTTATTCTTCTGGACAACATGGATAGTTCATCTTCATCTTCAGATGAGGATTCTTCAGAGCTTTCCTCTATTACCTGCAAAGCTTTAGCAGATTTATTAGATTTTAAAGCTACAGATTTACCTTTCTTTTGAGGTTCATCTTCCTCAAGTTCTATTTCATGACTTCTTAGTGAACTGATCAATTCCTCCAAGGAGATCTTGTTCAGATCTTTAGCCATCTTCAGCGCTGTCACCATAGGCCTCCATCTGGTGGGTAAACTTATGATGATCTTTTTCACATGATCAGCAGTAGAGTATCCTTTATCCAAAACCTTTAGTCCAGCTGTAAGTATTTGAAATCTGGAGAACATAGCTTCAACAGATTTAGAGTCTTCCATCTTGAAGGCTCCATACTTCTGGATTAAAGCCAGAGCCTTTGTTTCCTTGACTTGAGAGTTTCCCTCATGAGTCATCTTTAAGGATTCAAACATGTCAAATGCAGTTTCCCTGTTTGTAATTTTTTCATACTCAGTATGAGATATTGCATTCAACAATATTGTTCTGGCCTTGTGATGATTTCTAAATTCTTTCTTCTGAGCATCTGTCATAGATTTTCTGTCTATCTTCTTGCCATTCCCATCTGTGGGATGAACATATCCATCTATGACCAGATCCCATAAATCAGCATCATATCCAAGGAAAAAACTTTCAATTCTGTCTTTCCAATAATCAAATTTCTCCCCATCAAACATAGGGGGTTTGGTGCTGATTCTGTCCCTTTCTTCATATTTGTTGTTAATGTTAGATATTGTATTATCAGCCATAGTAACAACTAAATATATATCAAAGTATTTCTCTCTGGATCTTTATTGTCACTGTTAAGTGGTAGCACACACAGAACCAGAGCTCTGATGCCAACTGAAGGTGAGATAATACTTAGAAGGGGGGGGGGGTTGAATAAGTATGAAAGATTAAAACTTAGAAATAAAAACTCAAGTATTTTTATCCTGGTTTGTTGAACTCAACTACTCCAGTCCACCCTTCCTAGAGTGATTTGCCTTTCTCAATCAAGGACTTAATCCACTATTAAATCAACTGATTACAATAGTTAACACTTAGAACAACTGTTCAAAGTCTTCTCAAGAACTACTGATCCTAACTGGATCTTCTTAAGGATTACAATCAAATGTAAAATCAATACAAGTGTTTAAGATTGCTTCTATAAAGCTTTATCACAACTGTGATTTTTCACTTAACTATTTAGAACAAAGAAATGAATTCTTAGAATGAATATGAAAGTATGAGAGCTTGAATGTTTAATTTCTTTTCAATAATGACGTCAACTGAAGAATTTGGTGGAGTCTTGCTTTTATAGGCAGCTGATCCAAGGTGAGCTTCACGTTGAGAAGAGTGTCCAAAAGGTCTGAGCCTTTTTGTCTTCACATCAAGTGACCTTTCCTAGAAGAAGAAAGTACAAAAAAATCCTTTTTGTCTGTGTTCTTGTGTCTAGCATAAATAAGGAAAGAGACGTTTGGTTCACTCCAACGAATATAAACTTTGAATATTTCTTCTTCATTTTTCAGCAATTTCATCAGAGTCTAATTGGGTCAGAGTCTTCTGATGATGATCAGAGTTTTGCTGAATCAGAGTCTTCTGCAGCAGGTGTGCTTTCAGCGTGTTCAAGATCAGAGCATATTTGAAACAGAACTTCAGTACTGGCAGCTTTAGTACTTTAGAATCTTCTGTAGAAACTATGCTTTGAAAAACTCTTCATACAAAATTCTTCTTTGCTTCAGATGCTTCTGACTTGCTTCAGATTCTTCTGGAGCTTCTGCTTCAGATCCTTCTGGAGCTTCTGCTTCAGAATCTTCTGGAGGCTATGCTCAGGATCTTCTGTTGGCAGCAATCAGAATCTTCTAATGGATGCATCTGGAGCTTCAGAGTCTAGCTAATTTCTTGTGTTCAATTCTGATTTGCTTCTGGAGTGTTAATTCCTTTACTATCTGCAATAAACATTCTCAAGCAAATTTTAGAGTATATAATTCTTAAATACAAAATTTCATAATAGTTATCATCAAAACATAGAGATATTATTAAGAACCAATCTGTGTTCTAACAATTTGCGCTCAGACGAGATTCTCTTTGATGACTACCTTTCCAGTCTCTTTCGGACAGTTGAAGGGATGTTGGATCTGAGGATTGTCGACTCTAGGGACCGATCCTTTTGAAGTCAGCTAAGTGAGGCCGCTTCATTAGACTATGATGCCAAACCAGAAATGGTGAACGTATTATCGTTTCTTGAAAGTCTGTGACGCTGATGACCGCATAGGATGCCAGATCTTATCAGTGATAGGTTCATACCAGTGAGTGGGGAGGGTTATGCAGGAAACATTGACCTTCAACCTACCCGGTTTTCTTATCAGTATGAACCTGTGTTCTTGATACAATGGGTCCTTATGATAATGTTATGTTCCTGCCAAAGCGAAGCACTGGTTCTTCTCAGTCAACAACACAACAACCTTGATCCCATATTGCATTTGCATTTTTCATTTGCATATTAACATTGACATGTATTTATGTTGCAGATGTATATTTTCCCTTCAATTCTAGTGATTTATTCCACTTCTGACATGGAGCCTAGCCTGAAGAAGACTATTATATATAAGTTCCCTACTCCTGAATAGGATCTCTGCTCAGTTTGATTTTTATTGCTGATCATACTATAATGAAGGATTTTAAGAAGTCATATGGGAAGCTTTTGGGATGTGTTTGCAAAGCCTCAGTATATGAGTTGGGAAGTCTCCACACCTTACTCCAGTTCTATGATCCATAATTACGGTGTTTCACTTTTCTGGGCTATGTGCTACTGCCTACTTTAGAGGAGTTCTCTATGCTGCTTGGAGTTCCTATCTTGGACCAGACGCCTTTTTATCATACTGATGCTGAGCCTGATTTGACTAAGCTTGCTAAGGCCCTTCATTTGGATGCTTCTGAGCTAAAAGGGAAGTTGGTTAAGAGAAATGGAATGCCTGGATTTCCATTGTCTTTCTTGGTTGGTAAGGCTCAACAGTTTGCAAAGGATGGTTGTTGGGTTGTTTTTAATGCCATCTTGGCTCTGTGCGTATATGGTATAATGTTGTTTCCAAATATTCCATACTTTGTGGATTTGGATGCTTTCCACATTTTTGATTCAGGAAATCCTATGCCTACACTTCTGGGGGATATATATTGTAATACCCCAAATTTTGCCCTAAGATTTTTCGTTTCATCTTGCATTCCATTGCATTTTTGCATTGCGTTTAACTAACCGCTAACGGGTTGTGCAGTTGGTTGATTTTTGCAGGAAAATATCATGTGGCGCGCTCTGTAGTTCATGAAGGGTATAATGGTCATTTGTTTGCAGTCGGCCGTCAAAGTACGAATTTTGAGTTGTGATCAGGAAATTTAGGCTGTTTGATTTGGTTGATCTGAGTCAGGGCCAAGGTGTATTTGGAAATCGGATCGGAGACGAGATCAATCGATTAAATTGGTTAAATCCGGAATTAGGAACAATAGAATGTTATGGTATGTTCATTTCATTTTTTATCATGGTTATTTCATTTTTTTCAATTTTTATTCATTTCTTTTATCAATTTCATGGCAATTGTTATTACATCTTTAAAATATTTCATTTCATTTTTCTTAGATATTATTTCTATTTTAAATCAATTTTTTTCATGCTTGTTAGGTTGGTTTCACTTTATTTTAAATAACTGTTTCATTGTTTAACATTATTTTTATTTCATTTTTCAAATCAATTTCATTTCACCTAAAATTTTGTTTTCATTTCTTTTAATACTTGGACTTTTAAACATAAGTTTGAGCCACAAATGATCATTTTCTGATACGGGACAATTTAGCGCTATGTTAAGCAATCGTAATCGGGCTTATGTAGAAGCCACGACTATCTAAGACCGGTCAATAAAAATGTTTGTACTAATGTATGCTAGAGAAGCGATATGTTGATCATCCTCCGAAAGCAATACCGTCGAAATATAAAATAGGTAAAGATCTCATCTTCATCAAGAACTTAAAATAAGTTCCAATGATATTGAAGATTTTCATCAATCAAAAGAAGAAGAAAAAAAGAGGAGAGGAAAATCCAAACTGAATTACAATTTCAAGGTCATTCCATCTTTAAGTTCATCCACTTATCTTGGTGGATTAAAGCACTAAACATATCATTGACTCAAAGCACCTAAAATGAATTGAACAATTCACTTTAAAGATAGATCTGAATTAGTGAATGTTTATCCAACTTCATCTACACCCTAAGTCCAACGAATTTAAAGAGGAATAGGACCTTTAAAAGTGTATTCCAAAGCAAAAACCAAATGGAAATAGGAGAAGAAGAAAGAAAGAACCAAAACAGTCCCAAAAAAAAGCCAAAATGGAAAAAAAAGACACTATGTAATCGATTATCCTCAAGAAGGTAATCGATTACCCTCGGGAAGGTAATCGATTACCACAGCTAAAACAACAGCTAATCCATTTGAAAAATATGCAAAATTTGATCAGTCATTTCTTCAAACACCTCATGATCAAGGATGCAATTGAGCACGAAAATTCAAGTGAAATAACAATAAATAACACCAATGAAACAAAATTTGCAAGATCAAAATATCAAGCAATAAGAATCAACAAATAGATCACATTGTAAAGGATGAATCAAGCACAACAATGATGGACCAAGAGATTACCACTTTAAATATGAAAATTCTTCAAATCAACTCCAAAAACCACACTCCAATGTCTTGATCTACAGAAATTGATGATGAAAAAGTGATAGTAAGTTCTAATGATGAATTTACAAACTTTCAAAAGAAGAAAGAGCTTTGGTGAGTTTGGCAGTTAGAGAAAATTGAGAGAGTCAAGAAGGAACTTGACAAGGTGAATTTGGCTATCAAAAGCTTGTGAAATGAATGAAATGAGGCCTCTATGTATAGGATTTAAGCTTGAAAATTTTGGTGGTTTGGAATCAAACTTAGGCTTGGAATTTGAATTTGGAGGCCAAATTAAGATCAAATAGTGATTAGTGAAGGTGTATGATAGGAATCGATTATGATGAGGTGGGGGAATTAAAATGAAGTGATATAGAATATTCTCATGATGAAACATTTGAATTTGGTGTCAAAAATCCTGTAGAATTTGAATTTGGAAATTTTTCACAAACACATACATGGTAATCGATTACTATAGGCAAGAATTGTGAAAAAATGCTTTTTGATGTGTTGTTTTGGCTTTTGCTCGATTCTTTTTGCTTGTCAAAGAAGGCATTGAAATAAACACATGAATCTTGGAAACCCTTGATCAGATGATTTTGAATTGTTTGCATATCAACTTTGACTTTGTTCAGATGAAATTCATTTGAGCTGAGGGACTAGTATTTGATATCTTTGATCCAAATTCTTCCTGAAAAAGTTAGAAAAGGAAAAACAAACATTTTTTTAGATCTTAATTAATGGTTAGTAAACATTAACGTAAACAAATATCAAACAAACAAGAAAACAGGAGCACCCTGTTGCACCCTAAAATTTGCTCAACCTTATTCAATTGGTTTATGTTTCATCATCATTAGCATTTGCATATAGAGTCATGTACATAGACTAACCATCTGCATAGCATAAGCATAGCAAATCATTCAACAGGGGACCAATCATTATTTTCATCTCTAGAGGCCTAGCAAGAGGTTATTATCCCAATTCAACCTCATTCAAGTCATCAGGAAAGAATTTGAAAGCAAAGAGTTCAGCAGATCAAGCCTTGAGTCCATCTCCTAGCTGAGGGTGTCTGAGGATCAACAAGGGAATTATGAGTTGTGAATTGAGAGCATGGAGAGCATCTAGACATCTTGAGAGACTTATAAAGTCATTTGGAGAAGAAAACAAGTCATTGATGAAAGCACAAGAGCTACAGTTGAAGACAGTCAACTAGGGTTTCATCTGGGTCAACCCTAGGCCAACCCTAGGTCAATTGACTGGTTTAAAAGAGCATTCAAGGCTATTGGAGAGATGTGGGGATCAACATTTGACATATGAAGAATGATATGGAGATATGGCAAGGAGAATTCAAGAGAAATCAAGGAGAAGAGGAGTTACTAAATTAGGGTTTCTCTGTAAAATCCCCTAGTTTAGGTCAAATTTCCAGGCAAGATAAGTCAAAATGCTAGCTTCAAATGGCTTCTTGGCCAACATGAAACTTGTAGAGGATCTCAATACCTTTAATTTGAGTGGTGGAAGACCTCAAGGAGATTTATAGAACTCAAGTTATGGTCCTTACAAGTTACAGGTCATCTGGGGTGTCTGAATTTTTGTCTGTGAAAGTGACTTGACTTACAAGCTAGTTTTGCCCCTCAAGGAGATTTCAAATGAATTCTTGGTCAACACAAGAATTGTTCCTCATTGTCTTAGCTTTCTAGAATGGTATGGTATGCCTTCATATGATGTGGAGAACTCAACTTATGGTCTTGGCAAGCAAAGGGTATTTTGGGCATTTGTGAATTACAGGTCATTTTAACCTATGTCCAAAACTCATACAAGGAGGCCTCAAATGGAAAAACTTACAACATCAAACTTGCTCCAAATGGGATTTTAAGTCTAGAAAGAAGGTCACAAATTATTGGAGAAGCTCATAGCATGATGTTACATAATTGGTCAAAATATGAACTAAAAAGGCTTATAAAGTGAATAATTTCAAGTTGAAAAAGGGTTTGGGAGATTTACAAGTCCAAATGAAGACTTCCAATATATGATTTTGAATGGAAAAACAATTCTAAGAACATTGGTTCAAGCACTTTTTTGAGTTTAGAAGGAAAAAATGAAGTTATCCATGGTTACTTGTAATTGAAGAAACATAATCCAAAATGAGCCAAAGTTTGAAAACAAGGGAATGTGCAAGATGGATCTAGAATGTACCATTGGGGTCTATATATTCATGAAAGATGAATTTGGCAAGGGTTGGCCTCATTTGCACCAAGAATTCCACAAATTTTTCTCATGCTTTCTCATTAAGTTTTCATTCCAATTCTCCAAAATCTTCATCAATCTTCCTCAAAATCAATCCAATCATATTCAATATTCATCATAGATCAGAATTGAAGCAAGGATCAAGTGATTATCATCCATTTTCGAGTGTTTCTTTCATCAACATCAAAATCACAAGTTCAAGTGGATTGCATGATTCAAGCAAGGAACCTCCAAGTTTGTGCATACAGAATCAAGTTCCTCAAGGATTGATCAAGATTCAACACTCAAAAGCCTCAGATCTTCCATCTCCATAGCTGTTCTCAAGGTTTTACATCAGGTAAGTTTTCCTTCGATTTGCCTAATTCAGTTAGTTTCATATGATTTTATTAGTGTAGACTTGATCTAGGTGGTTAGGAGATTAAGTTAGATGATTTTGGAACGATTTGGTGATGGTTAGTGACAGGTGCAACAAACTGTTAGTGTTCGAATCTCTTGGATTAGGGCGTTAGAATGTTAGTTTGATTCATCAAATTAATCTCCATTAGGTGTAGTTTAGTTTAGGGTAAGTTTGAGGAAGAATGGTGATGATGCATATCAGTATGATTTCATGATGATCAGTTTTTACCTCGATCGGGTTGAGAGATTCTGTGAGTTTCAGACTGAGCTGGTGCTATAGGATTGTAGAGGGAGAGATTTGGAGCAGGTTTCATGTTTATGGCGTGGCATTTCATTGCGTGTGGAAGGAGAACAGAGGAGGTGAAGTTTAGTCGTGCATGGCCATTCATGGAGGTAAAACCCTAATTTGCAGAATAATTGAGGAAGACATAATCGTGGCCCTTCATTTGGAGTTGGACTTTTGACTCTTGGCGTGATCCAATGGCTAGCGTTTAATCTGATTTGGAGGGAAGGACCTTGGCCAAAACGCACCGTTTCATTAATTGAAACGGGCGGGCCTGAGTTGGATTTTGTTATCCCCACCCCCAATGTGAGCCCAATTCCAGGTTTCAACGTGATTTCACTACTTTTCTCACCCCCAGCTGGCGTTTTTATTTTCAACTAATGCTGAGTGTTTTTCTGGGCCTAGTGTAAGCGCTATATGCACCCCCATTGTTGGCCCATCATGGATAATCAACTGGAGCGAATTGATATTCTAACCCCCCTCCCTCATTTTAATTCATTTAATTTTCTTAATTCATTTTAATTTTTTTACCAACTTCAAAAATTCATAATAAATGCATAAAAAATCATTTGCACTTCATTCTTTTTACATCATTTTCATTAAAATGTCTAGAATATTATAGGAAAATAAATTTTCATTTTTAGTTTTATTTCATATTTTTTACATATTTTCTAAATAAATGTCACATTAAATAATTCATTTCATGCATCATTTTTATGATTTTTGTTCTCTCACATGCTTTGATATTTTTTGATCACTCTTTTCATATTGTTTAGATGAGATGTTAAGCTTGTAGAAATATTTTAGTTCCCATTTTTAGAGGTTAATTTTAGGTGATTAATAGATGTTTGAATATCATGAGCAAAACTAGGGTTTAGGTGACAACTTAGGAGTTTGATTTCATTTCCCTTAGGACTTAGGGTTTGAATAGATTAGTTATGGGACTATAGGGGCTATGGGTAGTTATTAGATCCCTTAGAGAACAGTTAGGATTCCCCTACTGCTATTATTACTGTCTGTATATCTGTTGTCTGGTGTGGTGTGCCCTCTGGGGTTTATTGATTGTTTGTATGGGTATTGGGTTTGTCTGGGGCCCTGGGGAAGCTGAAGATTTGTGAAGATGAAGCTATTGGAGATTCAAAGATTGGAGATCAACTGTCAGAGTTGAGGAGGAGTTTCTTGCTATCAGTTGCTGAGGAGACTAGGGTTTAGGAGCTAGGCAGAGCTCTAGATTAGAATGATTGTTTCTCAAACATGGATTGCCTTGTCTGCATCCATTCTTCTCTGTGATTCAGAGTCTCTCTAAGATACTCACCCCCTTCCTTTGGAAGGCTTGGTGATAGTGTCTATGAGATAGAACTCTTGAGAGAAAATGTCTCTTGTGTTAGAAGCAGTCTGTTCACCACCTTTGGTAGTCAGCTGATTGCTTAACACCCACTTCACTCTTGTGACTGATCCCTCATCCTGGAGGTTTGAGTTTGAAGAAAAGCCATTGCAGATGGAAGACTGATGATCAAAGCCCTTGTCTGAAGGCCATGAAGATGGAGATTAATGCTGGTTGAAGCCTGTAGCTGATTGGAGATTACTTGAAGCCAGATGTTGATTCAGAGCTGCTGATGCTGTTTCTTTTGGCTGTATTTCATTTGTTGATGTATTGATTGGTTTTCTGGACTGTATTGTTTGCTGTTTACCCTGTTGGGTTGAAAGTGAAGCCTGTTCACTTTCGCCTATTGTTTTCTAGGTTCGAGGTTGAGTGGGACTCCCTTGCCTCGCTTGTACTGTTGCATCCATGCATTTTACTGTTTTACTGTATATATCTGATATTGTTTCTGTTTCTGCCTATCCCGTAGGATCTCTGTTTCTCTCTGTGCAAGAGAGGAGCATGATAGACACTAGGGCTTAACCCATGCATGATAACATTAGGTTAGTTTGATTCCCTTCGCAACCGTAGGTTAGAGTTCTGTCTCTTGCTTTCTCAAAACAAACAGAAAAACACATAAAGATTTCAAACACAATAAAAGACACTTCTTCCGTAAAAGAATGTGAACTCATCAAAACGTCATTTTTGTCCTCTTGGACTGTTAATCAGAAAAACCTTTTTCAGAAGGAATAAAATCAATCAAGGACAGACTTGTGTCGTACGTGGCCCGAACTACGTTTGCTCTGATCTTTCATGCTGTATGAAAGTACGTAGGCATAGGATGCGATATCCTCGCGAGCAACCTTCCCCTCCTTTCCCGTAGGTAGGCGAACTACGTTGACTCTGATTTCTCGTTCCAGGCGAGAATACGTAGGCATAAAGTGCGATACTTTGCCGAGTCATTTTCTTTTCTTTTTAACCCCTGACCTTTAGAGTAGATAGAATAACAATCCATACCCGAAAATAAGCGTGGATCCCGTCGAGTACGACGGACGTGAGGGGTGTTAATACCTTCCCCTTGCGTAACCGACTCCCGAATCCAGGTTTTGGTTGCGACGACCATACCTTTCCCGTGTTGTGCGAGGTTTACTCTGAGCGTTTCCTTTCCCTCCCGTGGGATAAATAACGCACGGTGGCGACTCTTCTGTTCAGCCGGCGCCGATTTTCGCAGTAGCGACAGCTGGCGACTCTGCTGGGGAATCCAACGTCCCCTGGCTGCTAAGGACTGCGATGGTTCTTATGCATTTGGGATCCAACGTCCCTTGAGAGAGTCAATCCTAACGCTTGTTTTCCCGTCGAGGATTTTGTATGGAGTCATTGTATATTTCTAACCTTGTATTTTCAGCTTTATATATATTGTTTATTATTGCTGTATTGGGGTGTGACGGGTGTTCTGATATTGAGAGATAAGCCGGACCTGGGCTTGAGTGCACCTAGAATTAGAGTAGAAATTAGTGGGCGCCCGCTTGCTTTGCTTGCTTCGGTGTCCCATGAAATCTACACTCAGACGAGGTTCCTCTGGTTGGCCTCCTGCCCCTTCCTTTGGTTGGCGTGGGTTGCTGGTTAGTTGGATTGTCGACTCTGGGGACCGATCATTTGGAAGTTGGCTGAGTGAGGCCTCTTCAGGAATTGATGATGCCACTCCTTCTGGGAATCGTATCATCAACCCTGAAAGTCTGTGACGCCGACGACCGCATAGGATGCCGTACCTTGTGCCAGTTATAGGGCCACCCACCCGTGAGGGGATTCAGGGTTATGCAGGTAACTAGACCTCCAGACTACCGGTTATTTCTTGATCAGAGATCCTGGTTATTTATGGAGAGTTACGAGGTCTGTCAGAGACCATTGGGAGAGTTATGAGGTCTGTCAGAGACCAGTTGGAGATGTGTTATGAGGTCTGTCAGAGACCAATTGGAGGTGATTTGAGGTCTATCAGAGACCAGTTCGAGTTATGGTTTGAGGTCTGTCAGAGACCAGTGTTGGAGTTTTACTTTAGGTCTATCCGAGACCAGGGTTTGGTGACTTCTGGATGGTCTATCTGAGACCTTTCTTGATTGGGTTTAGGCTATCCAGCTGCAGCTTTGGTCCCTGTTGAATGTTACTTGTATTGCATCCCTGCATATACATTATCATTTGCATTTCACTAACGTGTGTCTGTGCTGCAGGTGCATTTGCATTTCCCTAGTTCTAGTGCCCAGACTCCTGAGTGTTTGATCATGACTAGCCTACGGAGAACAGTTGCTTACAAATTGCCTACGCCTGATATTGTTCCTTTACTGGGGTTGATCTCTCTTGCTGATGAGGGTGTTCGTAGGAGTTTCCGGATGAGCTATGGTAGACTATTGAGATTGGTGTGCAAACCTACAGAGGTAGAGTTAGATGGGCTGTATGCTTTGATGCAATTCTACGACCCTGCTTTGAGGTGTTTCACGTTCTCTGACTTTATTATGGGACCAACCTTGGAGGAATACGCTGAGTATGTTGAGCTGCCTGTGCAGAACCAGGTTCCGTTCATTCATTATGATGCCAAACCCAAGCCGGAGGAATTGGCAAAAGCCTTGCATGTTGATGCTTCTGAACTTGTGACTACTGTTTCCCGTGGAGTTCCAGGCTTCTCATTTCAGTTCTTAGTTGGTAAAGCCCAGGAGTACGCCAAGAATGGGTGCTGGGTTGCTTTCAATGCTGTGTTGGCTTTGTGCATCTATGGCATAGTACTATTCCCCAATATACCGGATTTTGTGGACTTCGATGCTTTCTACTTGTTTGCCGCTGGTAATCCTGTGCCTACCTTACTCGGAGACCTCTACCACTCACTGCATTACAAGAATGAGAAGGGAAGAGGGAAGAATGTTCATCTGTGTGTGCCCTTATTGAGTATGTGGTTTGAGAGTCACCTTCCTAAGAGAGGATCTGCTGCAGAGACTACAATTCCAGTTGGTTGGCCGGAGCGTTTGATGAGGCTATCGTCGGAAGATATGGAGTGGTTTGATAGAGACCTGTTGGGATCTGAGCTCGTCTTTAGCTGTGCTGGGTACCCTAACGTGCCGTTGATCGGAAGAAAAGGGTGTATCAATTATAACCCTGCTCTATTCATTCGCCAGTTCGGATATGCGCTGAAGAATCCACCTCAAGAGGAGGAAGTACAGGAATCTCTGTACTTCACTGGAGATTTGAAGGGGGAGTTGTTAGCCAAGTTGCGACATGCCTGGACGCGTATTAATCGCAAAGGGAAGCCGTTGTTAGGAAAGAATGACTGTCAGGCCTATGCACCTTACAGAGTTTGGATTCAGGAGAGGGCTAGTCAGTTGAAGATGCCGTTTCCAGATGCACCAATTCTTGTTCCCGTTCCAGTAGCAGAGCCAACTACTGTTTCTAGGGAAGTCTATGAGCAAGTTGTGAAGGAAAAAGAAGCCTTGATGAAGATTAACGAAGGGTTAGAGCGAGAGTTAGCCCAGGCACGCAGTGAGAAGAACAAGGCCGTATATGCTTTCCAACAACAGATTGAGCTGGTAAACAGGTTAGGATCTGAGTTGACCGAGGAAAAGAAAAAGCGTGAACGTCTGGGGCAAGAGTTCAGAAGTTCTCATGACATGCTGGAAGCCAAAAAGAAAGCGCTCGACGCAGCACACCGAGAGATATCTTCTTGCAATAAGACTTGGAATGCTACTCTCACCAACAACAAGCAGAGGGAAGATAAGCTAAAGCAGCAAATTTCCGACCTCGAGGAGAAGTTGAAGTCTAGCATCAAGAAGTGTGAGGAAGAAGTGATGAACCGGTATAGTGTCCAGCATGCACTGAATAAGGCAATCAAATCCAGAGATGAAGCAGTGTCCCAGAAGCGAAAGTTAGAAGATTGCCTCGGGGAAGCAACATGGGAAGAAACCGCTGAAGACGTACGCCGTATCCTTAAGAAGAGAAACCAGCTTGTTGAAGGGCTGCTTGATCGACCAAGCCATCCGGAGACCAAGAAGTTGATAGAGGAGTACCAGACCTTTGGGAGGATCTGATCATTCCATTATTTGTATGCTTTATTTGCATAGTTGCTGACCATCACCAGGATTGTTGGTTGAGGTCATGCCATCTTTGTACTCTCAGTGATATTGTACCCTGGGCTTATTGATTCTCTCTGTTATATATGAGGCTTTCTATGATTCAGCTCCGATATTCCTATTGTCAACACTGTCACTGCACCGGCACCTTCGCACTAGAACTGGGGGAATGAATTTCCCTAATGCACAGACACATTGCATTGCATTCATATTCATATTGCATAACAGGTAATCTATGAATGGTGTCTTATCTCTTGCTCTGCATCAGGTACTTAACAGGATTCCAGATCAACATCCGCACCGCTATTCTACACGATCCAACTGTCGGAAAGTCATGGACCAGATTCAGAATGAGATGCAGGATGTACGCGAGAAGCTCGCCCTCTTCATGCAAACCATGGAGGCTATAGCAAAAGGGCAAGAGAATTTGCAGGCCATGGTCCAGCCTCTGTTGGCTCGCAACGCTGGTCATGGTAACGAAGATCATCAGTCTGTCCGGGTTGATACTGCTCATGGAGATGGCACTCCAACGCCAGTGGCTCCGCCTGTTGTCAATGTGAATGCTGCTAACGTCAACAACGCTACCGCTGCTGTGAATGGTAACGTCGGAGTTGGAAATGAAACTGCTGTCCATAACGCTGGGCTGGGTGATGTCAATGTGGGAGATAATCTCGGAGGCAATGGCTTTGTCAACGCTGGGTTCGGATTCAACGATCAGGGATTCGACAATACTGGCAAGTATGGCTTTAATGCTCAAGGCTTTGGGCAAGATGGTTATGGTATGGTCAATCAGGGCTACGGAGGTTTTGGAAACGGAAATGGTACTGGATTTATGGCTGGAGGTCCTGCTGGAGGTGTTCAAGGGTACGGCAACAGAGGCCGAGTTCCGGGGATGAATCAGGTCAGAGCTGGACGTAATAACGCGTATGATGGATACGGGGCTGGAAACGGTATGTGGCAAGAGGATCAACAGGAAGACGCCTTCTCTGGAGGGGGTTTTGACGGGCCGATGGATGATTCTCAAAAGATTAGAATGCTGGAAGAGCAAATGAAGGGAGTCTTAAATCAGAGTGCTGTAGGACTGGACATGGCAACTATGGGCTTGGTACCTGGCTTGAGGGTGCCGATCAAGTTCAAAGCGCCTGCGTTTGATAAGTACAAAGGAGATACATGTCCGAAGGTTCATGTACGAGCTTATTACAGAAAGATGTCTGCATACTCCACTGACGAAAGAATGCTCATGCATTTCTTTCAGGATAGCTTATCGGGTCCTTCCTTAGAGTGGTACATGGGGTTGGAGCCCACTGATATCAAGACTTGGAAGCAATTAGCAGAGGCGTTCGTAGCCCATTACAAATATAACAGTGACCTGGCACCCAATCGGGTCCAGTTGGCCGGGCTTTCGCAGAAGAAGGGGGAGAGTTTTAAAGAATACGCGCAAAGGTGGCGCGATATGGCTGCCAGGGTTCGTCCTCCTGTGGAAGATAAAGAAATGAACGACATGTTTGTTGGCACATTCACCGGGCTGTTTCATGATATGTTGTTTCATACGTCTCTGGCTAGTTTTTCAGATCTGATTCTGATGGGTGAAAAGATTGAGCGGAACATTAAGCAAGGCAAGTTCCAAGTCGATGAATCAACTGCATCTGGCAGTAATAGGAAAGCTTATGGTGGGCGCCGTCAGGGCGAAGCTAGTGCTGTATTTGGAGGCCGAGGCCGAGGCCGAGGCAGGGGAAGAAATCAATATCGTCAGCCGCAGCAAGTGTCGAGTGTCACCATCCCGTATCAACAACAACCGGTTCAGCAGCAACCAATGCCACAGCAGCAGCAGCCTCAGCAGGGGGCACAGCAAGCTCAGAGAAAATTCCAGGGTGGTAAGCCGAGAAGGGTGTTCGAGAAACCTCCCTCTAACTACGCTGATTTATTGCAGACCTTGTTGGGATTGAATCTGGTGGAGAAAAGAACCTTGGCACCGATAACGGGAGCTCCCCCGTTCGGCTATGATGCAAATAGGCGCTGCGAGTTTCATTCTGGGGCCCCGGGCCATGATATAGAAGGTTGTCATGCTTTTAAGCACGTTGTGCAGGATCTCTTGGACAACAAGTCTATCAACTTCGGAACGACCGGTGCGAATATAGTCCAGAAACCCATGCCTAATCATGGGGCGAATGCCGTGCTGTCTGAGGAAGGTCTGAATCTGATTATGAATGTTGAGGACTTAAAGACGCCGCTGAGCGAAATAAAAAGCCGACTGTTGCAAGGAGGTGTTTACCCGGGTTGTAACGAGTACTGCTTAGATTGTTGGGCCCTGTCTGGGGGGTGTGAGGATTTGAAGAAAGGCATTCAGGCCTTAATTGATGATGGTATATTGCAGTTTGATAGAACAGCAACCGATGAGCCGGCAGGGGCAATAATGGATAATCAGAGTGATGTTGCCACAGTGACAATTCCTAGGAAGACGATCACCATTTCAGCACCAGTTCAGCGACCACCGATTACTATAACTAAAGCCGGGCCAATCCCGTATGAGAACACGAGAGCAGTCCCATGGTCATATGGGCTAGAGGTGTATTGTGACGGGATTAAGATCGATGTCAACAAGCAGTCAGCGGAGGTTGTGGATAATGTTGTGGGCCCGGGAGGCATGACGAGAAGCGGCAGGATCTTTATATCTCCTGAAGTAGAGGCCGAAAGGCTAGCGAAAGGAAAGGGGAAAGCGGTTGAGAATGTTCCGGTACAAGCAAATGAAAAAGAAGCAGCATCTAAGGATGTCGAAGAATTCATGCATTTAATTCGGAAGAGCGATTATAAAATCGTGGAGCATCTGCAGCAAACGCCATCCAAAATATCTATTCTGTCATTGCTGTTGTGTTCGGAAGCTCACCGAAACGCTTTGCTGAAAGTCCTGGACACTTCTTTTGTACCACAGGATGTCTCCGTGAACCAGCTAGAAGGAGTATTGGCACACGTAAATGCAGGCCACAGTCTGGGCTTTACTGATTTCGACTTGACTCCGAAAGGAAGGGATCATAATATGGCATTACATGTATCTGTTGAGTGCAGAGGGTCGACAATGTCGCACGTATTGGTTGACACCGGGTCGTCTTTGAATGTGCTGCCTAAGAAGGCTATGATGAAGCTGGATGTTCGAGGGATTTTGTGCACACCAAGTGATTTGGTAGTCAGAGCGTTTGACGGCACGCGGAGAACAGTCTTCGGATCGATCACCTTGCCTCTGCAAGTGGGGCCGGAAGTGTTTGCAACGGAGTTTTATATCATGGATATACAGCCTGCGTACAGCTGCTTGCTGGGAAGACCTTGGATTCATGGGGCAGGGGCTGTCACGTCTACCCTGCATCAGAAGTTAAAGTATATGGTCGGAGACAGTGTAGTCACCGTGTGCGGAGAAGAAGACATCCTGGTCAGTCATCTGTCTTCGTTTAAATATGTGGAAGTCGACGGGGAGATCCACGAGACGCCATGCCAGGCATTCGAAGGTTTGCGCATCAAGGACAAGAGTCCCGGGCCAAGCAAAGTGCCAGAGATAGCTGTTTCTTCGTATAAAGAGGCTCAAGCGCTAGTGAAGGCAGGAGAAGCCACGGGCTGGGGCAAAGTAGTGGACATTCCGGTGAAGATGGACCGGTTCGGACTGGGGTACCGACCGTCGTCATCAACTCCTTCTGTGGGGGCCCCTCATTTCAGAAAGTCAATCACCATCTCTGCCAGTGGAGTATGCCATGAATCTGTCAATGCTGCTTCGGAATCCGATGAAGGGGACAGCGACTGTGATATGGATGCCTGGATTCAGCCAAGCACGCCAGGACAAGGACTGTGCAACTGGTCCATTCAGGAGCTTGTTCCTGTGACTTTTAAACAGTAATGCTTTGCTTTATTAATTGTTGAATAATCTGATGTCTTGCCCGGGGCATCAGGATTTGCTTAGGGCTGTGTTGTTATAAACATTGCTTCGTTAATCATTAAATAAATGGCGTTTTTTTCATGTGTAAATACTGTAATCCCTGTCTTTCTTGTTTTGTATTTTTCAATAAAATGGCAACGTGGTTATCCGCTTTATACGCATTTTGAAGCACTTAACCCTTTCTTTTGCAGGATAACATTTTCAGATGACATCCTTGAACCACCTATGACTCGTCCCGACTTCGAGCACCCGGTATTCCAGACCGAAGAAGAGGTTGTCGAAGATAGCGACGTTCCTGAAGAACTGTCTTGGTTGGTGAAGCAAGAGGAAAGAGCCATTCTGCCTCACGACGAGGTTATCGAGATTATCAATTTGGGGTCGGAAGGGGTTGAGAAAAATGTTCGTATCGGAGCCGCACTGCAGAGTGATATCAAGCGAAAACTGGTTGAAATGCTCCGAGAGTATAATGATGTATTCGCTTGGTTGTATCAAGATATGCCAGGGCTCGATACTGATATGGTTGTGCATCGCCTGCCACTAAAAGAAGACTGCCCGCCTGTCAAACAAAAACTTCGCAGAACTCGCCCAGATATGGCAATGAAGATCAAAGAGGAGGTTCAGAAACAGTGGGACGCTGGGTTCCTGGCTGTGACGAAGTATCCCTCATGGGTTGCTAACATCGTGCCAGTGCCAAAGAAAGATGGCAAGGTTCGAATGTGCGTGGATTATAGAGATTTGAATAAGGCAAGCCCAAAAGACGATTTTCCACTTCCTCACATTGACGTGTTAGTGGATAATACTGCTCAGTACTCTGTATTCTCCTTCATGGATGGCTTTTCAGGCTATAATCAGATTAAAATGGCGCCAGAGGATATGGAGAAGACTACTTTCATAACGCCTTGGGGAACATTTTGCTATAAAGTGATGCCCTTTGGTTTGAAAAATGCTGGGGCAACATATCAGCGTGCGATGACAACTCTCTTTCATGACATGATGCATAAAGAGATCGAAGTTTATGTTGACGACATGATTGCCAAATCCCAGACGGAGGAAGAGCATCTGGTGAATCTGTTGAAGTTGTTTAAAAGGCTTAGGAAGTTCAGGCTGAGGCTGAACCCTAACAAATGCACCTTCGGGGTGAGATCGGGTAAGCTCCTGGGGTTCATAGTAAGCGAAAGAGGAATAGAGGTCGATCCTGCTAAAATAAAAGCGATTCAGGAAATGCCGACGCCTAAAACAGAGAAAGAGGTGCGCGGGTTTTTAGGGAGATTGAACTACATTGCTCGGTTCATATCTCACCTGACTGCTACGTGCGAACCATTATTCAAGTTGCTAAAGAAAGATCAAGCTGTAACGTGGAACGATAATTGTCAAAAGGCGTTCGATAAAATAAAGACGTATCTGCAGGAGCCTCCTATTTTGATACCCCCGGTGGCAGGGAGACCCTTGATAATGTATTTGACGGTTCTTGAGGGAAGTATGGGTTGTGTTCTCGGTCAACACGACGAGACGGGGAGAAAAGAGCATGCAATTTACTATTTGAGTAAGAAATTTACGGACTGTGAATCTCGATACTCAATGCTGGAGAAAACTTGTTGCGCGCTAGCCTGGGCCGCCAAGCGTTTGAGGCAGTACATGCTGAATCATACAACAATGCTCATCTCGAAGATGGATCCGATCAAATATATATTCGAAAAGCAGGCGTTGTCAGGTAGGATTGCCCGTTGGCAGATGATCTTGACTGAATACGATATTCAATACGTCTCGCAAAAGGCAATAAAGGGGAGTGTGTTGTCTGAGTATCTGGCGGAGCAGCCTATTGAAGAGTATCAATCGATGAGATTTGACTTTCCTGACGAGGATATCATGTATCTCAAGATGAAGGATTGCGAAGAGCCGTTACCAGACGAAGGACCAGAGCCGGGGTCCAAATGGCAGATGATATTTGACGGAGCTGTGAATGCTTACGGTAGTGGAATAGGGGCAATTATCACTACGCCGCACGGGTCGCACATCCCGTTTACTGCCCGATTGACCTTTGCCGTTACCAACAATGAGGCCGAATACGAAGCTTGCATAATGGGGCTTGAAGAAGCCATTGATTTGCGAATCAAACATTTAGACGTATACGGAGACTCAGCTCTGGTAGTGAATCAGATCAAAGGGGAATGGGAGACACGGCAGCCCAATTTGATACATTACATGAATTATGCAAGGAGATTGTTGCCTTTCTTCGACAAAGTTGAATTGCATCACGTACCACGGGCAGAAAATCAAATGGCTGACGCCCTTGCCACTTTGTCTTCCATGTACAAGGTCAATTTCTGGAACGAAGCTCCCCAGATCACCATCTCTCAGTTGGACAGGCCAGCTTATGTATTTGCTATTGATGAAGCGTCTGATGGCAAACCGTGGTATTTTGACATCCTTAATTTCCTGAAGAATAAAGAGTATCCGGCTGGGGCATCCAGTCAAGATCAGAAAACTCTCAGGAGATTAGCAGGTAATTTCTATTTGAACCCGGATGGCGTCTTGTACAGAAGAAACCACGATTTGGTGTTGTTGCGTTGTGTAGACGAAAAAGAGGCAAAGCTTCTCATGGAGGAAATTCACGAAGGTGCATTTGGCACGCATGCTGGTGGGCATGCTATGACGAGAAAACTGCTGCGGGCAGGTTACTTTTGGCTGACGATGGAAACTGATTGTTTCAAGTTTGCAAGAAAGTGCCACAAGTGCCAAATTTATGCTGACAAAATACATGTGCCTCCGAGTCCTCTAAATGTGATGTCATCTCCATGGCCATTCTCAATGTGGGGAATCGATATGATTGGAAAGATTGAGCCGACGGCTTCTAACGGGCATCGGTTCATCCTCGTAGCCATCGATTATTTCACCAAGTGGGTGGAAGCGGCGTCTTACGCAAACGTAACGAAGCAAGTGGTGGCTAGATTCATCAAGAGAGATATCATTTGCCGATATGGGATTCCCGAGCGGATAATCACGGATAATGGTTCTAATCTGAACAACAAAATGATGAAGGAGCTCTGTCAGAATTTCAAGATTGAACATCACAACTCCTCCCCTTACCGACCCAAGATGAATGGCGCTGTCGAAGCGGCCAATAAGAATATCAAGAAGATCGTCCAGAAAATGGTGGTGACTTATAAAGATTGGCATGAAATGCTACCTTTCGCTTTGCACGGTTATCGTACGACGGTACGCACATCAACCGGGGCAACTCCGTTCTCGTTGGTATACGGAATGGAAGCGGTATTACCATTGGAAGTTGAGATCCCTTCTCTGAGGGTATTGCGAGACGTTCAGCTGGACGAGGCAGAATGGGTAACGAACAGATTGAACCAACTGAGTTTGATGGATGAGAAGAGGCTAGCTTCTCTGGCATACGGTCGTTTGTACCAAAGACGAATGAAGAAAGCGTACGACAAGAAAATACTTCCGCGAAGCTTTCAGACGGGCGACCTTGTGCTGAAAAGGATTCTCCCGCCGCAAGCAGATCACAGGGGCAAGTGGACCCCCAATTACGAAGGGCCATACGTTGTCAGTAAGGTCTTTTCAGGGGGAGCTTTGTTGTTGTCCACCATGGACGGGGAAGACTTTGCGTCACCTGTGAATTCGGACGCAGTTAAAAAATACTTTGCTTAAAATAGACCCGCTGGACAGAAAAAAGAGAGTCCAGGCAAAAATGGGGCATCCTGGCGAACCAAAAACAGAATGAAAGGTTCGGGCAAAAGTTAGGGATAAAATTGAGAAAATGTACACCCGCGAAGTTGAAAACCTACACTGGGCGGCTTCGGCAAAAAGGGGTATCCCGGTGAACTGAAAACCCGTAAAGGGCGGTTCACGCAAAAGTTAGGGATTTGAAAAGCAAATGACTGCGGTCCGAATTCGAATTCAATGAGCATCTATGCGGGAGAATATATTTGAGGAGTCAGTTATCGGATACAACCTCTTCAGAAGTAGGGATACCGGGAAAGTATTAGAGTCGGACGAGTCATGGGAGGATCAGTTCGTGATGTTCATCTGCATCCAGTTGCCGACATGTGTACAGAATTTAATTTGTCAATATTTATGCTTCTTGTGAATACTTGCATACTTGTATATTTGCTTTGTGTAGCTTCCTCTTTTCAGGAGTTACATCCCGTGTACAAAAAAACTCCGCCCATTCAGGGGCCCAATCAATGAAAATGTGTTATTCAGTACTTGATGCCTGTTCTTTACTGTTTTGCGCATGATAAAACGCCTAAGTTTATTGAAGCTAGCATGAGTATAACATTACTGGCCCTTGCCAACAATTGTTAAAGCTTTGAATTAACTGAGTGTAACGTCACTAACCTGAATCGATTTGGATTGCATAGGCTTGTCGTGCTTTGTTTGTGTTGTTGCAGGTTTCATAACTGTACGAGGAAGGTGATCAAAAGATTGCAATAGTGAAAGGCTTGATCCCCACGCAGGTCAGGCATGTTCTTCCTGAAGAAGGATAGAATTCTCCAGCTAGCCGTAGCTTATCCAAAGGACGTGCTCCAGAGAAGTTACTCGTCCTCAGCAGAGTTTAGTGATTCTGAGATCGTAAGGCTGTATTCAGACAGGTTCATCCCCCCGTAGGGTCAGGCACTCTTCCCCAGTGGAGTCAGTTAATTTTCCCCGAGAGAATCCAGCCATCCCCAGCGGAGCTCTCTTTTCAGTAAATGTTATTTCCTTCCAGTGGAATTCGAAGGTCAAGACTCTCCAAAGCAGAGTTGATGTTGGGTCCTGTCATTTATTTTGTCAGAGATACTGGCGATATCGGTTCACATTCCAGCAGAAAGTCCGATCGTGCTGTGCGCATCTGCTATTCCTCAGCAGAGTTATTGTCCCCAGCAGGGGTTACTTCAGCAAGACGGGTGGTTTGAGTTCCCAACTTCCCAGCAGGGTCGACTTCATCCTACCAGCATTTATTTTGCCGGAATAATTTTGTAGCATCAGGCTATCCCCGGCGAGTCGGCGTTACCCTTCCAGCATTTATTTTGCTGAAGCAGTTTCTGTACTCTAGTAGTTCAGGTGGAGAGAGCTCTTGCTCAAATAAATCACCAAACAGTCAAGATCTCGGCAGGAGATATTCAATGACAATGTCAGTTTCGGCGGTATTCCCCCACAGAGTTATCGTGATAAAACTCTCTTTGTCTCCAGCAGAGTCATTTATGCAAATGTATCTTATTTTCCCCAGCCAGAGTGGCCAGGATAAGAATCTCCTTATTCCCAAGCAAAGTTCGTTTGTCATCAACAAGTCGCATGAATCAGAATTTCAGAGACCACCGCCGGTTATCAGAGCAGGCGTCCGATAGTTGGTTTTCAGACATCCCCAGTAGAGTTCATCTCGAAGTCGCTGTCACGTCAGTGCTGAGCAGTTTGTGGGTTAGGATCATTGAAGAATTAAGTCCTGACGTGTGCCATTTACTCCTAGAATGACGGGATTTCTTCAGAAGTGGGCGTCCTAACGTGGACAGGTTTGTTTTACCGGATTGGTAAGGTGCGTTAATCCTGACGTGGATAGATTCGGTCTCTCAAAATTTGGAGAAAGGGAGGTCATGACGTCGACAAAAGATTGGTTACTCTTCGTGTTGGTATCCTGACGTGGATCATTTGTTTTCAGCGGATATCTTTATTCGTAACGGTGAAATGTGCGTCCTGACGTGGACAAGTTTGTAGTTCTTTGTGATGACAAGATACAAGAATCCTGACGTGGACAAATTTATCCTTCTTCGTGTTGTTGGCAAAGTGTAAGTCCTAACGCGGATATTTCCCCAGCAAGTCGAAGACGCGTGAGTCCTTACGTGGACAAGTCTTATTTCCTCAGTGAGTCGAAGACGCCTGAGTCCTAACGTGGACAAATCAGGACGAGATCAGTGTCCTAACGCGGACAGATCAAAGAGATTATTATTCCTAACGTGGAAAGATGTAGTCCTTACGCGGACCTATCAACAGAAGTGATTCCTAACGTGGAAAGACGGAGATTCCTAACGCGGAAAAGATGGAGTCCATACACGGACGTATCAGAAGTGATTCCTAACGTGGAAATGACAGTATTCCTAACGTGGAAAGAAGAGAGTCCTTACGTGGACAGATTAAGATGGCATTCCTGACGTGGAAAAGTTTAGTCCTGACGTGGACAGATCAAGGTTTGATTCCTAACGTGGAAAGATTGAGTCCTCACGCGGACATATCAAGATTGATTCCTGACGTGGAAAGAAATGGATTATTCCTGACGTGGAAAAGTTTAGTCCTGACGCGGACAGATCATATCAAGATATTCCTAACGTGGAAGAAGAAGTTTATTCCTTACGCGGAGAAATTGGGGTCCTGACGTGGACAGATTCGAGAAGTTGAGTCCTGACGTGGACAGGTTCAGCACCAAAGTGGAATTCCTTACGTGGAAAGATCGGAGTCCTGACGCGGACACGTCAAGTGGTATTGGAGTCCTTACGTGGACAGATTGATGCAGTTCTCCTTATGTGGAAAGAAGATTGCTTCCTAACGTGGAAAGATAAAAGCGTTACTCCTAACGTGGACGATGTGATTCCTATCATGGACAGGTGTTACTCCTAACGCGGAAGAATGTTATGCCTAACATGGACGATTCAGTTTATGGAAATGCAGACGAAGTATCCCCAGCGGAGTTGCCGAGATTTTTCTGGGTTGACAGCAAGTGGAGTCCTAACGTGGACAGGTTCTAGTTGAGAGTTCTTCGTATTGATGATAGACAGAGTCCTAGCATGGACAAGCAAGCAATCTGTTATGACAGAATCCTCTTCAGAACGATGAAGACAATCCCTAGCACGGTCGTGCGAGATCAGCGGGTTGCTCTAACAGTCAGATTCAGCTGACGAATGTCATTCCTCAAGCAGGAGCGCAGTTTATTTCTGCGGTTGGCAAATTTCTGGTTTCACTAGTATTCAACCGTCTCGTACCGCGAATGTCTGAA
Source organism: Lathyrus sativus (assembly GCA_963859935.3). Lineage (NCBI taxonomy): Eukaryota > Viridiplantae > Streptophyta > Magnoliopsida > Fabales > Fabaceae > Lathyrus > Lathyrus sativus. The sequence continues at coordinate 52,218,217 of OZ012740.1, read as the reverse complement.
GGCTCCGGGCTCTTCATCCAATCGGGTCCAAGTCGCTTGAATAGGGGCAGCTGTTGCACCCTAAAATTTGCTCAACCTTATTCAATTGGTTTATGTTTCATCATCATTAGCATTTGCATATAGAGTCATGTACATAGACTAACCATCTGCATAGCATAAGCATAGCAAATCATTCAACAGGGGACCAATCATTATTTTCATCTCTAGAGGCCTAGCAAGAGGTTATTATCCCAATTCAACCTCATTCAAGTCATCAGGAAAGAATTTGAAAGCAAAGAGTTCAGCAGATCAAGCCTTGAGTCCATCTCCTAGCTGAGGGTGTCTGAGGATCAACAAGGGAATTATGAGTTGTGAATTGAGAGCATGGAGAGCATCTAGACATCTTGAGAGACTTATAAAGTCATTTGGAGAAGAAAACAAGTCATTGATGAAAGCACAAGAGCTACAGTTGAAGACAGTCAACTAGGGTTTCATCTGGGTCAACCCTAGGCCAACCCTAGGTCAATTGACTGGTTTAAAAGAGCATTCAAGGCTATTGGAGAGATGTGGGGATCAACATTTGACATATGAAGAATGATATGGAGATATGGCAAGGAGAATTCAAGAGAAATCAAGGAGAAGAGGAGTTACTAAATTAGGGTTTCTCTGTAAAATCCCCTAGTTTAGGTCAAATTTCCAGGCAAGATAAGTCAAAATGCTAGCTTCAAATGGCTTCTTGGCCAACATGAAACTTGTAGAGGATCTCAATACCTTTAATTTGAGTGGTGGAAGACCTCAAGGAGATTTATAGAACTCAAGTTATGGTCCTTACAAGTTACAGGTCATCTGGGGTGTCTGAATTTTTGTCTGTGAAAGTGACTTGACTTACAAGCTAGTTTTGCCCCTCAAGGAGATTTCAAATGAATTCTTGGTCAACACAAGAATTGTTCCTCATTGTCTTAGCTTTCTAGAATGGTATGGTATGCCTTCATATGATGTGGAGAACTCAACTTATGGTCTTGGCAAGCAAAGGGTATTTTGGGCATTTGTGAATTACAGGTCATTTTAACCTATGTCCAAAACTCATACAAGGAGGCCTCAAATGGAAAAACTTACAACATCAAACTTGCTCCAAATGGGATTTTAAGTCTAGAAAGAAGGTCACAAATTATTGGAGAAGCTCATAGCATGATGTTACATAATTGGTCAAAATATGAACTAAAAAGGCTTATAAAGTGAATAATTTCAAGTTGAAAAAGGGTTTGGGAGATTTACAAGTCCAAATGAAGACTTCCAATATATGATTTTGAATGGAAAAACAATTCTAAGAACATTGGTTCAAGCACTTTTTTGAGTTTAGAAGGAAAAAATGAAGTTATCCATGGTTACTTGTAATTGAAGAAACATAATCCAAAATGAGCCAAAGTTTGAAAACAAGGGAATGTGCAAGATGGATCTAGAATGTACCATTGGGGTCTATATATTCATGAAAGATGAATTTGGCAAGGGTTGGCCTCATTTGCACCAAGAATTCCACAAATTTTTCTCATGCTTTCTCATTAAGTTTTCATTCCAATTCTCCAAAATCTTCATCAATCTTCCTCAAAATCAATCCAATCATATTCAATATTCATCATAGATCAGAATTGAAGCAAGGATCAAGTGATTATCATCCATTTTCGAGTGTTTCTTTCATCAACATCAAAATCACAAGTTCAAGTGGATTGCATGATTCAAGCAAGGAACCTCCAAGTTTGTGCATACAGAATCAAGTTCCTCAAGGATTGATCAAGATTCAACACTCAAAAGCCTCAGATCTTCCATCTCCATAGCTGTTCTCAAGGTTTTACATCAGGTAAGTTTTCCTTCGATTTGCCTAATTCAGTTAGTTTCATATGATTTTATTAGTGTAGACTTGATCTAGGTGGTTAGGAGATTAAGTTAGATGATTTTGGAACGATTTGGTGATGGTTAGTGACAGGTGCAACAAACTGTTAGTGTTCGAATCTCTTGGATTAGGGCGTTAGAATGTTAGTTTGATTCATCAAATTAATCTCCATTAGGTGTAGTTTAGTTTAGGGTAAGTTTGAGGAAGAATGGTGATGATGCATATCAGTATGATTTCATGATGATCAGTTTTTACCTCGATCGGGTTGAGAGATTCTGTGAGTTTCAGACTGAGCTGGTGCTATAGGATTGTAGAGGGAGAGATTTGGAGCAGGTTTCATGTTTATGGCGTGGCATTTCATTGCGTGTGGAAGGAGAACAGAGGAGGTGAAGTTTAGTCGTGCATGGCCATTCATGGAGGTAAAACCCTAATTTGCAGAATAATTGAGGAAGACATAATCGTGGCCCTTCATTTGGAGTTGGACTTTTGACTCTTGGCGTGATCCAATGGCTAGCGTTTAATCTGATTTGGAGGGAAGGACCTTGGCCAAAACGCACCGTTTCATTAATTGAAACGGGCGGGCCTGAGTTGGATTTTGTTATCCCCACCCCCAATGTGAGCCCAATTCCAGGTTTCAACGTGATTTCACTACTTTTCTCACCCCCAGCTGGCGTTTTTATTTTCAACTAATGCTGAGTGTTTTTCTGGGCCTAGTGTAAGCGCTATATGCACCCCCATTGTTGGCCCATCATGGATAATCAACTGGAGCGAATTGATATTCTAACCCCCCTCCCTCATTTTAATTCATTTAATTTTCTTAATTCATTTTAATTTTTTTACCAACTTCAAAAATTCATAATAAATGCATAAAAAATCATTTGCACTTCATTCTTTTTACATCATTTTCATTAAAATGTCTAGAATATTATAGGAAAATAAATTTTCATTTTTAGTTTTATTTCATATTTTTTACATATTTTCTAAATAAATGTCACATTAAATAATTCATTTCATGCATCATTTTTATGATTTTTGTTCTCTCACATGCTTTGATATTTTTTGATCACTCTTTTCATATTGTTTAGATGAGATGTTAAGCTTGTAGAAATATTTTAGTTCCCATTTTTAGAGGTTAATTTTAGGTGATTAATAGATGTTTGAATATCATGAGCAAAACTAGGGTTTAGGTGACAACTTAGGAGTTTGATTTCATTTCCCTTAGGACTTAGGGTTTGAATAGATTAGTTATGGGACTATAGGGGCTATGGGTAGTTATTAGATCCCTTAGAGAACAGTTAGGATTCCCCTACTGCTATTATTACTGTCTGTATATCTGTTGTCTGGTGTGGTGTGCCCTCTGGGGTTTATTGATTGTTTGTATGGGTATTGGGTTTGTCTGGGGCCCTGGGGAAGCTGAAGATTTGTGAAGATGAAGCTATTGGAGATTCAAAGATTGGAGATCAACTGTCAGAGTTGAGGAGGAGTTTCTTGCTATCAGTTGCTGAGGAGACTAGGGTTTAGGAGCTAGGCAGAGCTCTAGATTAGAATGATTGTTTCTCAAACATGGATTGCCTTGTCTGCATCCATTCTTCTCTGTGATTCAGAGTCTCTCTAAGATACTCACCCCCTTCCTTTGGAAGGCTTGGTGATAGTGTCTATGAGATAGAACTCTTGAGAGAAAATGTCTCTTGTGTTAGAAGCAGTCTGTTCACCACCTTTGGTAGTCAGCTGATTGCTTAACACCCACTTCACTCTTGTGACTGATCCCTCATCCTGGAGGTTTGAGTTTGAAGAAAAGCCATTGCAGATGGAAGACTGATGATCAAAGCCCTTGTCTGAAGGCCATGAAGATGGAGATTAATGCTGGTTGAAGCCTGTAGCTGATTGGAGATTACTTGAAGCCAGATGTTGATTCAGAGCTGCTGATGCTGTTTCTTTTGGCTGTATTTCATTTGTTGATGTATTGATTGGTTTTCTGGACTGTATTGTTTGCTGTTTACCCTGTTGGGTTGAAAGTGAAGCCTGTTCACTTTCGCCTATTGTTTTCTAGGTTCGAGGTTGAGTGGGACTCCCTTGCCTCGCTTGTACTGTTGCATCCATGCATTTTACTGTTTTACTGTATATATCTGATATTGTTTCTGTTTCTGCCTATCCCGTAGGATCTCTGTTTCTCTCTGTGCAAGAGAGGAGCATGATAGACACTAGGGCTTAACCCATGCATGATAACATTAGGTTAGTTTGATTCCCTTCGCAACCGTAGGTTAGAGTTCTGTCTCTTGCTTTCTCAAAACAAACAGAAAAACACATAAAGATTTCAAACACAATAAAAGACACTTCTTCCGTAAAAGAATGTGAACTCATCAAAACGTCATTTTTGTCCTCTTGGACTGTTAATCAGAAAAACCTTTTTCAGAAGGAATAAAATCAATCAAGGACAGACTTGTGTCGTACGTGGCCCGAACTACGTTTGCTCTGATCTTTCATGCTGTATGAAAGTACGTAGGCATAGGATGCGATATCCTCGCGAGCAACCTTCCCCTCCTTTCCCGTAGGTAGGCGAACTACGTTGACTCTGATTTCTCGTTCCAGGCGAGAATACGTAGGCATAAAGTGCGATACTTTGCCGAGTCATTTTCTTTTCTTTTTAACCCCTGACCTTTAGAGTAGATAGAATAACAATCCATACCCGAAAATAAGCGTGGATCCCGTCGAGTACGACGGACGTGAGGGGTGTTAATACCTTCCCCTTGCGTAACCGACTCCCGAATCCAGGTTTTGGTTGCGACGACCATACCTTTCCCGTGTTGTGCGAGGTTTACTCTGAGCGTTTCCTTTCCCTCCCGTGGGATAAATAACGCACGGTGGCGACTCTTCTGTTCAGCCGGCGCCGATTTTCGCAGTAGCGACACACCCGATGATCTCCCTCAAGGAAAAACACACGGAGGAAGGCAAGAGAACTAAAGCTTGCAATCTTGTTTGTGGAATGAGATGCAAATGATATGTGGGATCTTAGGGGTAAAAATTAGGGTATTATCGCAACTGTGAAAAGGGACGGCGGAAACAAACAGAAGAGTTGCCACCGAACATTATTTATCCCAAATAGAGGGAAACGAAAATCTAAAAGAACGGGAAAAGACAAGGTCATCGCAACAAAATCTTGGGTTTGGGAGTCGGTTACACAAGCAGAAGGTATGAGTACCCCTCAGTCTATTATACTCAACGGGATCCATGCTTGTTGTCTATCAAAAGAGGCGCGTTATCTAAAAGCTACTGCTAAACAGGGGATGGAAAAGAAAAAGAAGACTCGATAGGACATTGCCGCCCTATGCCTACGTATTCCCTTGTACAATGGGAAAGTTAAAGTCAATGTAGTTCGGAAAACTACGGGTGATGGGGGAAGGTTGCTCGCCAAGACATCATCGTCTTGTGCCTACGTATCCTCATCTGGTATGAGAAATCAGAGCAAACATAGTTCGGGAAACTAGACCACTGGTTGGTTAAGTTTTCTTTATGAGTGACGCTAAGTTCTTATTCTAGCAGTTAGGATCGATGCCTGTTAGTGGTAGAACGGAAAAATAACGTACTTTTTTCTGAAAATGACTTTAAGGACAAATCTTAAAGGATAAAAAGGTTTGAATTTGGTTTAAGAGTTTTAATGAAGTGAATTGAATTTGTTTGAGATTCATGTTGCACTAAAGACTATAACATAGGAGTGAATGTGTCGCATATCGCCCAAAGGGCATACACTAAACACTCTAGACAAGTGAGGAGAAACCCTCCACTCACCATTTCCCATATACTTAAGGCTCGTGGCGCACAACGTTCATCATTATTTATTAAGTGTCTTAAGATTGTTTGAGATGAGAAGAGAAGACACAAAAGAAAACACTAAAGGGAAACTGAAAACCCTAATGTTGTCATACAAAATGGTCCTAATGTTTGGGTGAAAAGGAAGCCTACCTAATGTTATCATACAAAATGGACCTAAATTTGAGGTAAAGAAGGAACTATCCTAAATGTTATCATACAAAGGATTGAAAGCCTAATGTCTCTCCTACTCCCATCTTAATCAGAAATTAAGAGGGACTAGGAATCCTAAGGGATCATGTAAGCAAGCACAAGTAAATACTGTAAGTGCTCTTGATTGGCTGCATTTTGTGGTAAAACACTAGAGCATGTATGTATGTCATGACTGATGTTAGTGCATACATAATATGGTTTGTGCAGGGTAAGTTGACTTAGCTAAAAGCAAGTTAAGCTGGATGTCATACCGAATATTATGACTTGGGTCGTATGACATCAAGCGCGAGTCTGTTTTTCTGGTAGCTATAAACCAGAAAACATAATAGGAGCTCAAGCTGGATATCAGGAGACTTTCTAGAAGTCCTAGGCGAACTAGAATATCCCTGAATTAAGTGCCAAGTGTGCATATCATTGGAAATAGGTTTGTTATGAATAAAACCTAATTTATGCACCAAGGCTCAAAAGGACTGACAACTGCTATAAATATCAGAAGAAGCAATCCTGAACAGCAGCTCTTGACAGAAGAATAGAGAGTGAAGATTGCAGAGTCCTTGTGAGTGAAGAAGGCTAGTCCTCACGTGTGAATTGAGTCTTAGGAATACTTGTACTCCAAGCAATTGTCTGTTGGATGATTGCATTGGTTAGGTAGATTCTAAGTCGTGTCTCACTCAAAGTTGTGAAGCAAGAGTGCGTGTACCTTGATCAAAGTTATGAAGCAAGACCAAGGTGTGTTTGGAGTGTATCTCCACAATTGTTTTGTAATTGTGAGTTATATATCACTGTGGTGCGATTGAAGGGGAGTGAGTGGGAATACTCAAGTCTAGAGTGTCTCTAGGCTGAATTGTCATTGGGTAGGTTTTAAGTGAGGAGTGTAAACTGTGTTGTTTGACTCTGAATTAATTCTGCTAATAGTGAAGTTCCTCCCTAGCTTGGTATCCCCCATATGTAGGTGTTGTTGACACTGAACTAGGTGAACAATTGGTGTGTTTTTACTGCTTTACTTTACAGTTAAATTAGTTAGTACAGGAGTCAATGTCACAGTGGATGTTATAACTTTGGGAATAACATCCATCGTGTGCTTGCCAGGATTTTCAATTGACATCAGAGCAGACACCCTGCTTGTTTAAATCTGGGTGAGATCTAGGGAAAATAATCTGGTACAATGGATAAAGATATAGGATTCACTAATAGACCTCCAATTCTGGATGGATCTAATTATGATTATTGGAAGCCAAGGATGATTGCATTCCTAAAATCCTTAGACAACAAGGCTTGGAGAGCTGCCAACTCTGGCTGGGTACATCCTGTGAAGACTAACAAGGATGGAACATCTGTGCAAATTCATGAAGAGGAATGGAACAAAGAGCAAGAGGAATTAGCTCTTGGGAACTCCAAAGCATTGAATGCACTCTTCAATGGTATAGACAAAAACATCTTCAGACTGGTAGACCACTGTGAATTGGCAAAGGATGTTTGGGACACTCTCAAAACTACTCATGAGGGAACTTCCAAGGTCAAAATGTCAAGACTTCAAATGCTGACCACCAAATTTGAAAGTCTGAGAATGAAGGAAGATGAGACTATCCATGAATTTTACATGAATGTCCTTGAACTTGCAAACACCTCAGGAGCTTTGGGAGAAAAGATGACTCAAGAGAAGCTTGTAAGGAAGATTCTAAGGTCACTACCTAAAAGGTTTGCTATGAAAGTAACAACTATTGAAGAAGCCCAAGTAATATGCAACATGAAGGTGGATGAACTCATAGGTTCTCTCCAAACATTTGAGATGGGCATGTGTGATCATACTCTAGAGAAAAAGAGCAAAAGTTTAGCTCTTGTCTCAAACACTGCTGATTCAGAAGAAAAAGATGGTGAAAAAGAGAAGAAATTGTCTGAAGCAATAGCCTTGCTTGGAAGACAGTTCAACAAACTGGTCAAAAGGATAGATGCTAAGTTTAAACCTTATACCTAAAGCATCCTTGCTGATAAAGAGAAATTTGAAGATAAAGTCAGCCAAAGCAGAGGAGTACAGTGCCATGAGTGTGAGGGATATGGACATATTAGAAAGGAATGTCCCACATACCTCAAAAAGAAGGGAAAAGGCCTAACTGTCACTTGGTCTGATGGAGATTCTGATAGTGGATCAGACGAGGAGTCAGCTAAACATGTCACTGCTCTTAACAATGCATGTATTTCTGATGGTGATTCAAGTGAAGAGGAGCTAACTTATGATGAACTAGCAGAATCATATAAGAAGTTGTCCATTAGAAGAATTGAATTGTATCAGCAAGGAGAGCACCAGAAGAAGTGCATAATGGAATTAGAGGCTGAGAAGATTGAGCAACTAGCAACAATAGACTCACTCAAAAGTGAGGTAAACTTGTTGGAATCCAAAATGGAGCAGATGGCAAAATCCATAAGGATGCTAAATCCTGGGACTGACACTCTAGAAGAGATTCTGCAGAGTGGTCAGAACTCAGGAAATAGGTCTGGACTGGGATTTGTTGATAGACAGAATCCTGTTTTGAAACTCAAGAGATTACAACCTGAGATTCAGAAGTTAAGGAGAATGTCATAACATCCACCACACAGAAACTGGAACCAAGTCAAAAGTAGATTCAAAGGGTATAGGTGCTACCAATATGGAAAACTTGGTCATATCAAATCTGTGTGTTTCTGGCTGCATGGATTTCCTAGTCATCCTCATCAAGGGAAATCTAAACAGAGAGCTCATGTCAAAAGGCAACATCAAGAAAAACCTAAGAAGGATGCTCCTAATAAGCAAAGACAATGGGTTACCAAGAATATGGCTTTAGTAGCTCACACTTCTCTAAGGATGCCTACCTAAGAGGATTTGTACTTTGACAGTGGTTGCTCCAGACATATGACTGGAATTGAGGATCACTTGATAAAACTCAACCCTCATTCATCCTGTCATGTAACCTTTGGTGATGGAGCTAGAAGAAAAATCACAGGGGTTAGACAACTTGACAGTCTTAAAGCTCCAAAATTGAGGGATGTCTTGCTGGTTAAAGGACCGACTGTTAATCTAATAAGCATAAGTCAGCTATGTGATTAAGGTCTAAAGGTCCAATTTTCCAAAGATAAGTGTTTGGTCATAAATGAAGAAGGTAAGGAAGTGATGAGGGGATCTAGATCCAAGAATAATTGTTACTTATGGGAGCCCAGAAGTAACCTACCTGAATTGGTCAATAAAGAAAAGAAGAATCAAATATGCTTAGATAAAGGCAGACATCCGCAAAGGATGAAGAAGACCACAGTCAAGGAGTCAGGAAGAGGTACTCCAAAGTGCCCTCCAAATGGGAGAACAGGATATGATGAATGTGAGGACAATAGGCAAGTCAAGATAGCATATCCAAAGAAGGTACATCACAGAAATTTGGACCTGCTGTATTGGAATTTGATGGAGTCCATGAAAGATGGCCTGCATAAAGGAAGCATTGTCACTCAGGATGTCATGACCCTTTTCTGTGACATTGAGAGTATGAACTCTGTGATGTGCAAGAAAGCCATACTCGGGGATAACTGGTGTCAACATCAAAAAGCTGGTGTAAAATTTGGTGATTCTGACCTAAATGATGTTGAAGTGGTTACAAGAGGCCTCAAGGATACTCAATTTAAAAATTCTCTAAGAAAGTTGAGGTCCTCTATTAATGATGAATTTTAGCAATTAATAGGGAATTATATTTTAAAAAATAATCATATTCTGATTGGTCAAAATATTGAATTCCCTCCTCTTTTACAAGCAAACCCTTCTAAACCCGCTCTCTTCTGCCAATCCACCTCCTTCCGTATCTCACATAACCCATTCAGAAAGCCCCTTTCGGTGCAACATAAGTCATCTAGAATGTCTCAACACCATACCTCCATCCCTACCAAGCCCGACCCTGCTCAGCACAAGAGCATCTCTGTGATGAATGCCAGTCCTCCTGGTATGATTTTTGGAAGAAGGAGTGAAGGCCAATCGTCAGCTACTTGACATGCAGACCAAGAAGGTCATAATGGACATGGAATCACCATTCAACTGCCTAGGGTTGATCCTTCTCCAATATTGAATACGAATCATAAGGACAATTCTGAGTTCTCCTCTGATCAGACTAACCCTACCACAGAAAAACTAGCAAATTTAGCTAACTGTGCAGTACAAGAGGAAGGACAGGATGATGATCTGAATGAAGCTCCTGCCAATGATGTTGATGTATCTTCAAATGATGAATTCCTCAAGATTTTTGCTCCTGGCATAGCTCAGAAACTAATGACCAAGAAAGGCAAAACTAGTCTGAAAGACAACTCTTGCAAAAGTCAAAGAAAAGGAGCTCATGTTGGGTCCTCCAAACCTAGGAGAAAAACTACCTCCAAGAAAAGAAAAGTCACTGAGAGCAGCCCTGAGTCTGAAGGTGATGTCATAAGAGATGTTCCTAACATCTTCAATGTCAAACATTCATTGGGTAAGAGGCCACTTAAACTCATACCAGTTGCACCTCTGGACAACATCTCCTTCCACTCCATTCACAGTGTAACCAAATGGAGATATGTCTATCAAAGGAGAATAGCCCTTGAGAGATAATTAGGGAAGGACGCCCTGGAGATCAAGGAGGTAATGGAACTCATCAGCAAGGCTGGACTGCTTAAGACAGTCATTGGATTTTCCAGATGCTACGAGGGACTGGTAAAGGAGTTCATTGTAAACATACCTGACTCAATCTCAAGCAGAAACAACAAGGAGTTCATGAAGGTATTTGTTAGAGGAAAGTGTGTGCAATTCTCTCCTGCTGTGATCAACAGGTATCTGGGGCGAGCAAATGATGGAACAACATAATTGGAGACTTCAGACAACCAGGTATGCATGATCATCACTGCAAATCAAGTCACAACATGGCCATCCAAAGGGAAGTTGTTTGCAGCACTGCTGAGTGTAAAGTATGCCATTCTTCATAGAATTGGAACTACAAATTGGGTGCCTACCAACCATACATCCTCCATTGCTGTTGGACTAGGCAAGATCATTCATGCCATAGGTACCAAAGTCAATTTCGATTTTGGTCTATACATCTTTGATCAGACTGTTAAGCAATCCACAACCAGTGTTGTCATGTTACCTATTGCATTTCCCTCCCTCATTTGTGAGATCATCCTAAATCAACATCCTGGGATCCTGAACTCAAGTGATGCTGTCAGCAAGAGGGAGCCTGAACTGTCAATTCACTTCAAACTGTTTGAAGGAAGACATGTTCTAGACATCATGTTTACATCTGCTGAGAAAGTTAAGATCTCCAAAAGAATGATGATTACAGAATTAAAGGACACCTGTAAGGAGTTAGGAGAAACCATCAGTATAGCTACTACTAGAAAAAACCAAGCTAGAAGCTCTTATCCAAAGGCTTGAAAGAGATGCAGATAATAGTGGAGTTGTGCCAGAAGAAGAGGTTAATGACAGTTGTGAGAATGTCCCAACCAATGTCAATGACAGTGACTCCAGTTCCTCCTCTGATGAAGAATATTGAGAATTGAGTATGTGACTCAATCTTCTACTGAGGTGTGTTGTTGTTTTAATGTGTTTATGTTTTTCCTAATTTGTGATGCTCTTCAGAGAGCAGTTTTGCTGTAATGTAACCCCAAACAGTTGTAATGTTACAATGTGTGATCTATGCTAAGTATTTAGTAGGATCCTAATTTGTGGCTAAAAAGGGGGAGAGAGAATAATAGAGAACAGTAGGAAATAGAGGACAGCTGGTGGAAGACTGCTATGAGTTGTGATTGAGCATGAGCATATGTGAGAACAGCATGAGCAAGATAGGTACAACAGGTGGAAGAACAAGAAGAACTAGCTTGAGCATATTGTCGCAACTACAGAAAACACCCGGCGGAAAACAGAAGAGTCGCCACCTTTCGTTATTTATCCCAAAGAGAGGGAAAGGAAACGATCGGAAAAACCTAACAAAAAAGGGAAAGACAAGGTCATCGCAACCAAGTCTGGATTCGGGAGTCGGTTACGCAAGGGGAAGGTATTAGCACCTCTCACGTTCGTCGTACTCAACGGGATCCACACATTGTTGTCTATCTAAAAGGTTGATCAATCTATCTACGCTAAATGTCAAGGGACAAAAGAAAAAGAAGAGACTCGGCAGGGCATCACCGCTCTGTGCCTACGTATTACCTCGTGCAATGGGAAAGTTAAAGTCAACATAGTTCGGCTAACTATGGGTGAAAGGGAGAAGGTTGCTTGCCAAGACATCGCGTCTTATGCCTACGTACTTTCATCTGGTATGAAAGATCAGAGCAAACGTAGTTCAGGCTAACAAAGACCATAGTTGGGTTCAGAAGTTTTTTAGGCCCGAGTAGGGTTAACAAATAGTTCTAGCAGTTGGTGTATGCAGCTCGACCATTGGAGACTTAGGCGTTACCGTTTGCGGTAGAACTAAGAGTTAACAACACTCTTTTATCTGAAAAGATTTTCCTAATTAAAATCCCGAAGGATGAAAAAGATTTGAAGTGTGTTTGTGTTTTTTAGAGAAGAAGTGTTTTGAGTTTGATTCGTAACTCATGTCGCACTAGAGACTATGACCTAAGAGTGAATGCATCATATATCATTCAAAGGGTGTACACTAAACACTCTAGGTCATTGAGAGGAAGCCCCCCAATCACCATTTCTTAAGTAGCTTAAGGCTCGTAGCGTACAACACTTGTCATTCTTTATTAGGTGTTTTATGAATGTTTGAAGATGAGAAGAGAAGAAATGACCACTAATGGGAGACTAATTCAATCCTAAAAGTTATCATGCAAAGTGGACTTAAAGTTGGGATACAAAAGGGAACTACCTAATGTTAGCATGCTTGGATTGAACACCTAATGTCTCTCCTACTCCCATCCTAAACGGAGGGACTAGGAACCCTATGGGGATCATGGCAAAAAGCACAAGAAGAACAAAGCAAGGATCAATCACAAGTAGAAGATGCAAACATGAAAATGCACATTTAGAATGATGGGAGGGAGGAAAAAATTTATGGGGCAGCAGCCGCCACAAGCGCGTCTCGACCTCAACAACGATGCAAAATAATGTAAACATGTGGAGGCAAACAAGAGATGAAAGCAAATAAACATGCAAACAAATGCTCACTTCGAACCACATACACAAGCATGCAACCAAGTGGAAAATGAACACACATGTCAACAAAATCATGATTAACCAACCACAAACAGTGACAAATATCCAAAATATTTCAATCCTAATGCATCACATTGATCTATGATGATTCGAATCAAAACGGTATGCGAACAAGCAAGCAAAACAGCAAATATGACATTCTGGCACAATGTTAATCGGTTAACCCCAGGGGTTAATCAGTTAACACCTTAAAAAGTTTGGAAAATTTGGCATTTTGAACAGGTTAATCAGTTAACCATATGCGTTAACCGATTAACACTGTTAATGTTTGAAATTTTTTTTGAAAATTTGAAATGGTTAACCGGTTAACCATATAGGTTAACCGATTAACATTGTACCAGAAGCTAAAAACAGCAGCAGAAAATCACTTCTAACACCTAAACAGCTTATCCAAGGTTTCAAAAGATCAACTTATCAATTAAGCACGAAATTAACAACAAAAAACAGAGATCCAACAACATGGATACACAATTACACAACAATATCACAATTCGAACGAATCGAAATCAACCAAAATTCAATCGAATATGAAGATTAACATGATAAGCTCAAAAAATTAAATCGGATCGAGAATTCCAACCTTCGAAGCGGAGATTTGCTTCGGTGAATGTTGATCAACTGAACTTGAGCAGATCTAAACAAGATTATCTGGAAAACTTCAAGATCCATAATAATTCTTGCAAGAGGAATGAAGATCAAACACTTTTAAGCAAAATTACTCCAAATAAGCACTTCCAACTCAAGCTCCAAAATTAGATCTCAATTTGCACGAAAATTGATTATGAAAATTGATCCAATGATGATGATAGATGGAGGTTTATGCTCAAGAATCCATTGATTTCAATGAAAAATCAATGAATCCAAATGATGAAGAGCTTTGAGTGAGGGTTTTGGAATTGGAAGTTAAGAGAGAAATTTGAGAGCTCAAGAGTGAATTCTGAAAAATGAATTGAATTATGAGAGATTAGATGGTGAGGTTTGGAGTAAATCACTTAAGTACTCTCTTGGTTTGGATCCAAAGCTAGGTTTGGGAATTTGGATTGGAAATCAAGGTTTGGAATGAGGAGTGGGCATTTGGAGGGAAATCTGAATTTTAAAGAGGTTCTAGATCCTTCCCACATGCAAAATTTGAATTTCCAAAGACCAAAAATGAACCCCAAATGAAAATTGCTTGAAATCTCACGTGCAATGCAAAATCTGCTTTGGTGAACCGGTTAACCATATAGGTTAATTGGTAAACACCTCTGAAACCTTGAATCTGGGCTAGTTTTGCATTGGTTAATCGGTTAACCATATGCGTTAACTGATTAACACCTTTGAATTTTGAATTCTGGCACCTTTTGGAGGGAAACGTGCCCACTTGCCCGTTTTCAACTGTTTGGATATCTGTTAAGCCTCTGAAACTTGTTTTTGATCATCCTGATTGTGAAACGGCTTAAAGTAGCCTGAATGCTGGAAATTAACATGCACAATAAAATAAAATCGACCGCTCGATCGGGCAAAATAAATGCCAACTGTTGCCTTGATTGCTTGCACTGAAGGGGAATTTTGAGCCACAGGAAAACCTTGATCCCCTGTCCCAAGAACAAATGCTATGCAATGCAGAAATGCTAGAAGAAAAATGCAATGAAGCAAAAGCCAATTAAAGAAAAAGGTTGGGCAAATTTTGGGGTGCAACACATATGTGCCATTGTGCATATGATATTAGACTTGCATATTTGTAGGTGTAACTACAGGTGCTGCTGATGATATCTGTGATAATAGCTAGAGCTGTTAGTGATGTGATGCTATATATATTTCTAGCTTGGATGGGAATGCATGTATGTTACAACTAGGAGCTCTGTGCTGAAGGATAGGTGTGTGTGACTTCAGAATGTCATTCTGAATGTCTGGACATCCACAGGATGGATGTGTGTATATGTAACTGCAGGGTGTGCATGAGAAGTGTTCAACTGATAAAGATGTATCAGTTGAGGGGGAGTAACTCTATGTGTTACTCACTCAGCAAAGAGTGACATCTATAGTGGTATTCTACAGATAGTTAACAAGGTGAGCTATAACTGTGAGGACTCAGAGAGGCTTGAGATAGTAACTATCCTACATGACAGGACACATCATAAGTCTTCTGCTATGTGTACACTCTGATATGTTAACAGAGTGTTTTAGCCAAAAATTTGTCAAAGGGGGAGTTTGTAAGTGCTCTTGATTGGCTGCATTTTATGGCTAAACACTAGAGCATGTATGTATGTCATGAATGATGTTAGTGCATACATAATATGGTCTGTGCAGGGTAAGTTGACTTAGCTAAAAGCAAGTTAAGCTGGATGTCATACCCAATGTTATGACTTGGATTGTATGACATCAAGCACAGGTTTGTTTTTCTGGTAGCTATAAACCAGGAAACATAATAGGAGCTCAAGCTGGATATCAGGAGACTTTCTAGAAGTCTTAGGCGAACTAGAATATCCCTGAATTAAGTGGCAAGCGTGAAGATCATTGGAAATAAGTTTGTTATGAATAAAACCTAATTTATGCACCAAGGCCCAAAAGGACTGACAGCTGCTATAAATATTAGAAGAAGCAATCCTGAACAGCAGCTCTTGACAGAAGAATAGAGAGTGCAAATTGCAGAGTCCTTGTGAGTGAAGAAGGCTAGTCTTCATATGTAAATTGAGTCTTAGGAATACTTGTACTCCAAGCAATTGTCTGTTGGATGATTGCATTAGTTAGGTAGATTCTAAGCCGTGTCTCACTCAAAGCTGTGAAGCAAGAGTGTGTGTACCTTGATCAAAGCTATGAAGCAAGATCAAGGTGTGCTTGGAGTGTATCTCCATAATTGTTTTGTAATTGTGAGATATATATCACTGTGGTGTGATTGAGGGGGAGTGAGTGGGAATACTCAGGTCTAGAGTGTCTCTAGGCTGAATTGTCATTGGGTAGGTTTTAAGTGAGGAGTGCAAACTGTCTTGTTTGACTCTGAATTAATTCTGCTAATAGTGAAGTTCCTCCCTGGCTTGGTAGCCCCCAGATGTAGGTGTTGTTGACACTGAACTGGGTGAACAATTGTTGTGTTTTTACTGCTTTACTTTACAGTTAAATTAGTTAGTAAAGGAGTCAATGTCACAGTGGATGTTATAACTTTGGGAATAACATCCATCGTGTACTTGCCATGATTTTTGAATACCAATCAATTCAACCACAAATGAAAACAAGAATAAAACTTAAACAAGTTCCAAAAAGAGAAGAAAGATGAAGAAGAAAGAAGGCATGCAAGTTAACGAACATATATGAAAGTCCAAAAGCAAAGCATCAAACACACATCAATCAATGATCACACATGATAAACATCAACAACATGCCAACATATCACATAAGCAATCACATGTCCAAACCACATCAAAGACTTGCAAACAAAACACAATGGCAAAACAAAATGCCCACACACAATCAAATGGCTTAAACATCACACAAGAAGCAATACCAACCACAAGGCAAGGTAAAATGAAGTCAAATGACATAAGGGACATGGTAGGGAAGTAACACAACATATCATACTCAATTCATGCCAATGATCAAAGAGAGGGCACGAGGCAACAAGTCATGCATATCATTCATACACAAGTCAACACCATACCAAACAAACATGCATAAAAATAAAACCCCAAAGGGAAAAGCATATGAACATGATATGAGCATAAGAAGAGATCACAACAACAACATGATCAATAATTTAACAACCATTCATGACTATAAAAGAAAGATCACACAAGTGGAAATCAAGAACATGCCTCAAGAAGAATCAAACATCAAATCATCCATAAAATTTAAACCACAATCAAGAAAGCATCAAGGTCTCAAATGACTTGAGGAAAAAACAGAAAGGCACCCAATCATGGGTAAAAAACAAGATCCCACCATTATGCAATTTTAGAATCAATTAAAAAATAAAATAAAAAAGGCAAATAAAACCTAAAAAGGGATGGAAATAGTTAAAGCACAAACAAAAATCCAAGAACATCACCATATGTCAGAAACCATCATAGGATCATATGTTACTTTCTTCATAATTTTAAATGGCTCAAAAATAATTTTAAACCAATTAAAATTAACCAAATAATCCAAAAATACATGAAAAATAACAAAACCAGAAACAAAAATCAAAGAAAATCACCATAGGTACAAAACCATCGTAGGATCATTCAAATATTTTTCTCATTATTTTAAAATGCTCAAAAACAATTTTAAACTAATTAAAATTGGCTCAAACAAATTAAGATTCAAGTAAAATAAAAAATGCAAAAATTAAAATGCGCAAAAATAAAAATCAAAAAGAGAAAAATAAAAGGAAATTTTAGAAAATATTTTGGTATTTTTCTGATTAAAAATGAATTTTCTATGAATTTCTAAAAATAAAATGAATTTAAAAACAAAATCTAAAAAGAAAAAAAAACAGAAAAACTATGACATGTTGGATCTAAGCTCATTAAATGACGTGGATGATCCAATGATCCAAAAATGCGCATCCATGATAGACTCAAGTCAACTCAACCACACGGAGCCAACAAAAGTTAGAAGCACCGGATTATAACAACTGTCAAGCATGGACGGTCAGATGATGTCAGCTTATCATCTTCAACCTCCAGCCATTTAAAATCCAAAGGAATTTGCAGAAAATCGTGGATCCATCAAACCATAACCATTGGAGCTCATGGTGGTTTTATCTGATGCGTCTTTTCAAGACGATCTCAACCATATCATCGCGCCATATTTCTTTAAAACATAGCTCACTCGATTTGAAAAAAAACCAGAAGAAAAAGCAAACACGGATTTGAAAATTAAACATCAAAACTCAACCAAAACTAAAATCTAACAATCCTAACAGTATCAGCACATCAAGGACTACATCTTAGCAACAAATTTGAGTTGAAGTGGTTAAGAATTGTACCTGTTGAAGTTCAACTTCAGAGCTCTGAAAATGGAGTCCTGAAGCTTGATTCAGGCCACAATTCTTCAAGTTCTTGATCTGGTTAGCTTCACCGAATGTTAGTGAAGCTAACTGAATGGAGAATTTGAGTGATTAGAGTGTGGAAATGAAAATTCGAAGTTCAAGCTTAAGAGTTCAAATGGGATCTCAACAGGGTGACTATGGCTATCAAAGCTTGTGAAAATGAGTGGAAATTTATAGGGAAAGCTTTCTGAATGCTGAGGGAGGGCGAATGATGCAATTTGAGGCAAATTCATGCACACCTGCAACATGAGCAAAGTGTGACATGAAAACTGTCAAAGCTCACTCAAACCATGTGTTTCAAAGCTCTAATCAATCCATGCAAGTTCGTTAATCATGTTTAAAGAGAATTCATGGTTTAATTTGGTGATTAGAGGCCATTTCGACCAAATTCAATTATGACCTGAAGTGAAATTTCAGCTTTGAAATACAATTTTTGCCACAATGGTTCTCACAATGTATGAGGAATAATGAGATGATTCTTCTTGCATTGGATAGAGGATGATACAATCTTTGCAATGTGAAAATAAAGTATTGATTTGGAAATAGGAGTTGAGAGATATGTTCCTTCAAAGTAGCTTGCATGAAAAGGTTCAAAATTGCAAAACACTTAGAAAAATTTCAAGTCTTTTTAGGGACAAAAAAGACCTATAATATTTTGATAAAAACCAAGACTTTCCATAGGTTTTTAGCACTTCCACCTTGGATCAAATTTGTAGAGGACATCTTCAAGTTCATTTTAGAAAAATAATGGGATCCAAATGATGAAAATTGACCAAGTTGTGACCTTTTGAAGTTGACTAGAAAATCCTCCAAAAACTCAAAATGACTTATAATGTCTTCAAACGTTTGATGACTTTCCAAGCATAATTGGATTCTTCCTTGCAAAGAGAACTTGTTGGGGATGATGAGAAGAGTTCATTAGAAAAATAAACACCTCAAGATGTTGAAAATTGAAGGAGTTATGGCCATTTGATCATAGCATCCACAATTTGCTAAATTAGGTCAACCACCTTGAACTAAACTTGAATATCTTGATTGTTTCTTGCAAAATAAGCCATGGTGAATCACATATGATCTTGAAATGATGTTGCCTTGAATCATACTTGAGGATGAGGAACCTTTGGGAGCTTGAGAATACCATAAAGTCAAAGAGAAGTCTTGCTTGAGTTTGAAGAAACATGATCCTCCTATCTTGAGAAGCAAGCCATCATGCCTTGATCCATTGTCTAGAATAATGCTATGCAAAAATGAATATGAAAATGCAATGAAACATAAGCCAAGATCCAAGAGAAAATATGGGGAAATTTTGGGGTGCTACAATTGCCCCTATTCAAATAACTTGGACCTGAAGGGATGAAAAACGACCTCTTTCAAACATTCAAGGTAAAAAGTGATTAAATATCAAAAGAACCCGGAAATTTGAAAAATGTGGGGATATTCACAATGCAAAGATTACCAGCCGAAGGTGGACTTAAAAAACAACGGGTACCAACCAAAAGTTGGGATAACCGAAAATGTAACTGATCAAGAAGATAATAATGGCTACTAACCAAAAGTTAGGATCACCCGAGAGTAATATCCAAAAGTTATGAGAAAGAGGCTACTAACCAAGAGTTAAGATCACCCAGACATTGTCTGAAGGTGAATATACAAACAAAGAAGACTACCAACCAAAAGTTGGGATCGTCCAAAAGATTGCCAACCAAAATTTGGGATGAAGGCTACTAATCAAAAGTTGGGATCGCCAGAATGCCGACTGAGGGCGAACACACCGAAATGAAGACTACCAACCAAAAGTTGGGATAACATCCAACAAATAACAAACTACCAACCAAAAGTTGGGATAACATCCAACAAACAACGGACTACCAACCAAAACCTGGGATAACATCCAAACAAACAATGGACTACCAACCAAAAGTTAGGATAACATCCAACAAACAATGGACTACCAACCAAAAGTTGGGATAACATCCAACAAACAACAGACTACCTACCAAAAGTTGGTATAACATCCAACAAACAACGGACTACCAACCAAAAGTTGGGATAACATCCAACAAACAACAGACTACCAACCAAAAGTTTGGATAACATCCAACAAATAGTGCACTACCATCCAAAAGTTAGGATAACATCCAACAAACAACGGACTACCAACCAAAAGTTGGGATAACATCTAACAAACAACGGACTACCAACCAAAAGTTAGGATAACATCCAACAAACAGCGCACTACCAACCAAATGTTGGGATCATCGACAAATAAGAAGATGGCTACCAACCAAAAGTCGGAATCACCGGGACGTTAACCGAAGGCGAACTTACAAAAAATGAAGACTACAAACCAAAATTTAGAATAACGACTCCGCGAGGATCAAAAGAATATGACCAACCAAAAGTTGGGACAAACCAGGTATCCAAGAAGTAGAATCAAACGACCTGCGACCTGAAACAGAAACTCCGCTGGGGAAAGAGAGGTTTAAATAAACAAACTCTATCGGGGAATAAGATGAACACACCTACCAATGACTTTTTCTAGGGTAAAGATAACGAAAACCTAAGTCATGCCATTATCTGCTTGAGAGATGTCTGGAAACAGTAATATCAAACTTGACTTATGCTTCGGATTCTCATGTTTGAAAATGGCGTAATGCTCCATACAAAATGGAAATGCTACACATCTAGGAGGATGCAATGCAAATGATATGCAAAATAAAACCTGCCAGAGAGAGCACTGGAAAGAAAACCAACAAACCAACTCTGCTGAGGAGAAAATTCCCTGGATGGCTTTCTACTGAGGAACACACCCTGAATGGCTTTCCTGATTAAACTCTTCTGGGGAGAGATCCACCATGTAGGAAATCGAGAATATCACCTGCTGGTGAATTGTTCTAGAAATATGACTTTGAAGAAGACCAGTGATTATTGGACTTTTACTGAGGAAATCAACCACCACTGAGATACCCATCGAGAAAATCAATGCCAACATATGCTTGGAGAGAGAAGTCAATGATACCAACCTTGTTGTGGAATACCCTTGATTTGACAGCCCTTCCCTGTGAGGGAACAACAATCTTTGTTGTAAATTCCTGACTACATATCACACCCTGGCTGATGTAATCAACCCTTGAAAACTCATCGGGGAGATAAGCTCTACTGGGAAAAAAGATCATGTCACCCTGCAAACAACCAACAAACAACAAGAGGCATGTATGCAAATAGTTGTTGTGGTTACCATCCATGACATCATTCAAGTAAATTCATTCTTTTCAATATGACTTGTATTGCCCCAGTGTGTTCACATGTAAAGTTTAACAAAAATATCAGACGCCCCTTTTTGCAAACAAAATAGTGAAAGGAAAAACAGGAAATGGAAAGTTCTTTGAGTGAATAATACTTTATTGATTGAAAAAGGCCTATAAATAGGAAAGTTACAATTGGATGCAATTCCTGAAAAGAGGTAACTGCGCACGAAGTACAACAAGAAATATACAAATGTTAGCAATGTGGAAACAGACAACCACCATGTATCGATTCGGCTATGACACATATGTCTTTAATATTTCTTCAATGTTCTGCCTTCTGAAGAGACTGATTGAACTGATTTTTACCTTTCAGGACTTCCATGAGTCAAAAGTGCATTCCCAGATCAAATGCAGACCATAGTCATTTGCTTTTAAATCCCTAACTTTTTCCTGGATCGCCCTTGCAGGTTTTCAATCCACTAGGATACCCATTTTTGTCAAAGTCTCCTTTTCAGGTTTTCAACTTTGCGGGTTTATTCTTTTCAACTTTGCAGGCTTAATCTTTGGAAAGAAGGAGAAGAAGGAAACACGTTGGAAGGAGGAGAGGAAGAAGAAACACGATTAAGAAAGATTTGGAAGAAGAAGAACAAGGTGAAATGGAGCAAGCAGAAGCTAGGATTCATCGTTTCAACAAGAGTTTCATCAGATTGTTCGACTTATCGAGGTAAGGGGGGGGGGGGGGGAGAATCGGGTCGAAATTGGTAGTTGCATGAATACTAGGTAGAAGAGGATTTCCCTAACCCCATAGGTCTGGATGATTCTGTTGATTTGAGGTTGTGATTCTGATTATTGTTGCAGCATGAATTAACCTGTTGCATGTGATGTAACATGATTGTTTGGTGAATTGGGGATTATGATAGTTGCCATGTTTAAGCCGGAATTGATTTAATGAGTAGAGCTGACATCTAATCGGGTTAAATAGAGAATAGATTATGTAGTTAGGTTGTAGAATATTGGTCTGATATGATGGGGACTGGTTTGAGTACAATCGGCTGAGTTCGGAGAGCCTTGCCGACTCTGAGCAGTAGAATTTTTCTGAAATCGCAGACATTTGCCAGCTGCTTCGCTGAGCGAGCGAGTAGCGAACCTTCGCTAAGGATTCGCTGGGTGAACTCGGTAGCGAGTGCTACCAGTAGCCACTGTCTGGCTTTGCGAGGGAGTTCGCTGAGCGAGCATGTAGCGAGCGTTCGCTGATGCTTCGCCTAGCGAGTGAGCCAGCAAGCGTGACAGTATTTTTGGTGTTCTTGTGTTGTGCTATTCTGTTCTCTTGTGTTGTGTAACTCTTGTTGGTCGTGAGTGAATATATGATTTGTGTTGAACAGTTGAGCGTGTATGTGTGACGTGGAGTGTGATTTCCTTATTATTCGATGAATTGGAATGATTGAAATAGTGTGTAATAACATGTATGTGCGATGTATGATGAAATGTGATCGGATGGATCGTGGGCACCTTGTGTGTGCGTGAATTGTTGTGGTGCATTAGTGTATGCATATCATGATGCATGTTTGGGCTCAGATGGAGCATGGTAGGGATAGATCATTGCTCAGATGGAGTGTATGCGATCTATCCCGAGTTTATTTGCCCGTACTCCGAAGGAGATGGGGTGGTAGGGATAGATCATTGCTCGGATGGAGTGTATGTGATCTATCCTGAGTTTGATTGTTTGTGCTCAGGAGGAGCGTGGTAGGGATAGATCATTGCTCGGATGGAGCGTATGTGATCTATCCTGAGTTTGGTTGACGAACCAGTGAGTCGGTACCGCATATCATGGCATTGTGTTGCATATTTTTGCATTGTTATGTGTGATGTGTTAGTGTGGGATAATACGTCCTGGTCGATGTATGTGAATGATAATTGTGTGATTTACTGCCTTTTATTCATGTACATTATTACCGTTATATTTTGATCGTGATTTCTCACCCCTTGTTGTTGTTGTGGTCTGTGCTTCTTCGGAAGTACAGATAATCCAGGTGCGTAGCTAGCTTGGATTGTGGCGTGTCGAGTCGTAGGGATGCTCTGATACATAACACCGGGGCTTTGGGGAGTTATTTTATTATCTGATGATTTTGTGTGTCCATGTGGCGTATCGTGTCGGATGAATCCTTTTGGTGGATATGTTTGTATATTTTGACTTGACCGATTATGATGTATATATGTATCTACATGACGAATTCCGCTGTATATTTTTGAAAAAGTATTCGATGAAGTATTTTGTGGAGTTTTCATCTGTGACATCCCGTTTAGTGTGCTAACTTTGATATTTAATTTTTTGATTTATTTGCATTTATTTTGTTTTGGGAACGGGGTGTTACACCAAACATACAGGTTCACCACTACTTTCCACTTTTAATGCTATGTTTGTACTCAAGCCTAGGTTTTGGCTTATCTATCAATGGAACATTCCTCCAACAGCACAGCAAAACTGATATATACAATAATGAAAGTAAATGCGGGAAAGTAAAGTACAACACATATATACACACCTAAACGATAAGCAACCAAGCGCTAGGATTGACTCGCATAAAGGATGGTCTTGTCCCCGACAGAGTCCCCAGCAGAGTCGCCAATTGTTGCATCGCTGCGAAGAGGGGCCATCAATGAAAGAAGATTCGCCACTATTCATTATTTATCCCAAAAGAGGGAAAGGAAACGATCAGAGAAAACCTACGGAAACGGGAGAAGACAAGTCATCGCAACCATGTCTCGGGTTTGGGAGTCGGTTACACAAGGGGAAGGTGTTAGCACCCCTCACGTCCGTCGTACTCGACGAGATCCACGCTTTGTTGTCTATCTAAGGGGTGTTTACTATCTAAGCTACGACTCATGGACAAAAGAAAAGAAAAGAGACTCGATAGAGCATCGCCGCTCTATGCCTATGTATTCCCTCGTGCAATGGGAAAGTCAGAGTTAATGTAGTTTGGCTAACTACGGGTGAAAGTGGGGGAAGGTTGCTCGCCAAGACGTCCCCGTCTTGTGCCTACATATCCTCATCTGGTATGAGAAATCAGAGCAAACATAGTTTGGGCTAACGAGAACACCGGTTGGTTCAAATGTTTTACCTGAGTATGGTTAAAACTTAGTTCTAGCAGTTAGGTGCATGCAGCTTGACCATTGGAGACTTAGGCGTTACCTGTTTGTGGTAGAACCAAGAGTTAACAAAACTCTCCTTATGAAAAAGGTTTTCCAAATTAAGATCCCGAAGGATAAAAGTTTGAAGTATGTTTTTGTGTTTTTTAGAGAACAAGTGCATTGATTATTGTTTGTAATTCATGTTGTACTAAAGACTATGACCTAGGAGCGAATGCGTCGCATATCGTCCAAAGGACATACGCTAAACACTCTAGATGATTGAGAAGAGGCCTCCCAATCACCATTTCCCAAGTACTTAAGGCTCGTAAAGTACAACAATCCTTAACCTTTATTAGATGTTTTGAAGTGTTTGAAAATGAGAAGAGAAAGACACTCTTAAGGGAGACAAAGACTCAACCTAAAGTTATCATACAAAGTGCACCTATGATTGGAATGAAAGGGAATGCTTCCTAATGTTATCATACATGGGTTCAAGCCTAATGTCTATCATAATCCATCTTAAATAAGAAGAATTAGGGGTCCTAAGGGAACATGGCAAAAGAAGACAAAAGAAGAAGAAGGAGAAAGCAAAAGAAAATGCAAGTATGCAAACATGTAATGCACAATTAGAATGAAAGTGAGGGAGGAACAAAGTGTGGGGTAAATACCATCACAAGCACATCTCAACCTCAAGCATGCAAATGAGATATGCAAGAACCAAAAGAGAATGCACATAAAAGCATACAAATGAGCTTAAACAAGTTCAAGCCAAAAGTGAGATGCAATGGGAGAAGTCATGACCCCTACAACCATTCAAGCATCAATCACCGAAGAAAAGCGGGAGGAAAAAGTGTGGGACAACAGCCACCACAAGCACATCTCAACCGAAGCAATGTAAGCAAAAGCAACAATGCAAATGATCATCACTTTGAACCACATCCATAAGCATGCATTCAAGTGGAAATCGAACACGAGTGTCAACAAAATCATGATTAAGCGATCAAGAACAGCGACATATATCTAAAACTACTCACTCCTAATGCGTCATATTGATCCATGAATATTCAAAGTGAGTTAGCACCAAAACAAGCATGAAAAACAGCAAAAGAGGCCTGCCCGTACAATGTTAATCGATTAACACCAGGGGTTAATCGATTAACCAGTCAAAAATGCCTGAAAATTTTGAAAGTTCATGTTGTTTAATTGGTTAACACTATGCCAGAAGCAGAAAAACAGTCAGATAACAGCATTTCCAGCAAATAAGCACTTATCCGATAATCCAGAGGATCACATAATCAATTATGCACGAATTTAAACCAGAAAACAGTGATCCAATCAACATGTAAACACATTAAACCAGCAAGATCACATATCATATGGATCAACATCAACAAAATCAATCAAAAATGAAGATCAACATGATGATTATGCAAATAAGCTCAAAAACAGAATCAGATCTAGAATTTCCAACCTACGAAGCAGAGAATTGCTTCGGTAATTGTTGATTCAATCTAATGGAGCAGATCCAAGCAAGAAATCTAGAATTCCTTCAAGATCCAATTGAGTTCTTGTAGTAGAAGTGAATATCCACCAAAATTAAGCAAGAATTATCCAAATAAGCTCCTCTAGATCAACTTCAAAATTCAGATCCAAACTTGCACAAAAATTGAATGGAGAATTGGATTCAATGAGGATGATGGACGAAGGTTTGAGCTCAAGAACTCATTGATTCTAATGGAGAATCAAAGAATTCCAAGAAAGAGCTTTAATGGAGTTTTGGTGAGAAAAAGTTGAGAGAAAATTGAGAGAATGAGAGTGAATTCTGAAATGAGAATGAAATTATGAGGATTCCCCCTTTGTAAGGTTTGGAGTAAATCAATTAAATACCCCTTAGGTTTGGATCCAAGGAGGTTTGGAGTGTGGTTTGTAAAAATTGGTTTAGGATTAGGAATGGGAATTTGGAGGGAAAATGAAATTAACCAAAATTTGAAGTGGTTCTAGATCCTTCCTAAGTGTAAAATCAACTTCTCATGTGATCAAATTTGGACCCCAAAATGACTTCACTTGAAAATTCACGTGCAGAGCTGAAATTTGCACTTGTTAATCGGTTAACCATATGGTTAATCGATTAACACCCTCAAAACTTCAAATTTGACCTGATTTTGACTTGGTTAATCGGTTAACACCTTCAAAATTTGAATTTTGGTGCCTTTTGGAGGGAAATCTGCACATTTGCCCGTTTTCAACCGTTTTAAGCCCTGTTCAACCTATGAAACTTGCTCTTGAATATTATAACCGTGAGAATGATTGAGATGGCTTGGGTGCTGCCTCCTGAGTTGAAAATAACCCTGCAAAAAAAAAATAAAACCGATTGCTCGATCGCCGGGCAAAATAAATGCCGAAACTGATCATGCTTGTTGTTCAGTCTCTTGCACCAAAAGAGCCCTGAGCCACAGAAAAACCTTGATCCCATGCCTCAAGAACATATGCTATGATATGCAGAAAATGAGAAAATGCTAAGAAACATAAGCCAAGTAAAGAAAAGGTTGGGCAAATTTTGGGGTACAACAGCTGCCCCAATTAAAGCGACTTGGACCTGAATGAGTGAAAAGCGACCGAATTTCAAACAATCAAGGTAAAAGACGGTTGAATACCAAAGAACCCGGAAATTTGCCAACCAAAGAAATAAACTGCAAACTCTGATAGGGGATAAGACTCTCCGAAAATAACTGAACCGATAGTTGCAACGGTAACAATCGAATTGATTACCAATTTTAAATCGTCGACACTAAGTCGAAAAGATCATTTGATATCACGTAGCAGATATTGAACCTCTGACCTCGCCGTCAGGCCTCTGCATCAATTTTGGGAAAACATCTGACATCGCCGTCAGACATCTGACCTTGCCGTCAAGCATTGACATCAAGTCAGTAAAACATCTGACATCATCGTCAGGTATCTGACCTTGCCGTCAGGCATTGACATCAAGTCGGTAAATCATCTGACATCACCGTCAGAACCATTGAACACAATAAGCAATGAACTCGAAGGCTGGCTCAATCCGCAGCTGAGAAGAAACATCTGACATCGCCGTCAGGCAACTGTTAAATAAAAACATGTATTGAATCCAAAGACGCGGACCTCTGACATCGCCGCCAGGCATTTGCTAAATAAAAGTGAGTAACAAAATTGAAAATCGGGTCAACACATAGCATCTGACATCGCTGCCAGGCCTCTATTGAGTTGATAAAAACATATGACATTACCGTCAGGAATCTACGAAGTTGATACACCTGACATTGCCGCCAGGCATCTGCAGGGGATAAGACATCGGACCTCGCCGCCAAGTATCCACGCAGTTGGGAAACATCCGACATTGTCGTCAGGAATCTATTGCGACCAATAGGCAATGAACCCAAAGGTAAGAACATCTGACATCGCTTCAGGCATTTGCTAAATAAAAGCGAGCAACAAACCCAAAGGTAAGGACATCTGACATTGTCGTCGGACATTTGCTAAATAAAAGTGAGCATCGAACTCAAAGGTAAGGACTCTGACATCGCCGTCAAGCATTCTCTAAATAAAAGCGAGCATCGAACCCAAAGGTAAGGACATCTGACATCACCTCCAGGCATTCGCTAAATAAAAGTGAGCATCGAACCCAAAGGTAAGAACATCTGACATTGCCGCCAGGCATTCGCTAAATAAAAGCGAGCAACAAACCCAAAGGTAAGGACATCTGACATCGCCTCCAGGCATTCGCTAAATAAAAGCGAGCATCAAACCCAAAGGTAAGGCCATCTGACATCGTCGCCAAGTATTCGCTAAATAAAAGTGAGCATCGAACCCAAAGGTCGGATCAACCGAAGCTAATAAACACATCTTGAGAATACTCCACTAGGGAAGAGAGAAACTTAACCAAGCAACTCTGGTAGGGAGAAATTTAACCAAATAACTCTGCTTTGGGAGCGCGAAGAAACTTAACCAAGTAACTCTGTTGGGTAACACATAATAAGATGAACGCGTCCATCAAAGATCTCACCATGGTCTGGATACCATTCGGGCCGAGATATCAGTCACCTGTCGGAGATACACCTGCAAACAAAGAGGTAACCACCTGGCTTATGTTTCCCATGCACATGTTTGAAAATGGTGTAATGCTCCATACGAAATGGAAATGCTACGCGTTTGGAGGATGCTATGCACATAACACAACATGCAACAGAACCAAACCAGCAAACTAAATGCTGAAGAGAAAACCAAAATCCATCCTGTTGGGGAAAAGGTTATCATATGCCAATCGCAACTGGACTTAACTGGGAAACAAACCTTGGACGGCTTCTCTACTGGGGAACAAAGTTCTTACGAGAACAAGAAGTTCAAACTCAGCTGGGGATCCACATCAAAACCTGCTGAGGAAAATGCCCTGAGCGGTCTTCTAGAATACAACTCTTCTAGGGAAAAGACGGCTCTGTCAGAGATAGACAACCAGACATTGAGAACAAATTCACCCTACTGGGGAACCAACAACTCTGTGGGGGATCTGAAATTAACCACCGAGATTCACAACATGCCCCGCTGAAGAAAATATCCTTGAATAGCTCACAAATACTCCCCTGAAAGTGACGACTTACTGGGAGAAGCAATCCAAACTGCCGGGAACTACCCACTTGAGGCACAATCTGCTATAGGTCCATTCTGCCAGGGAATCACAAACTTACCGAATTTGCTGGGAAATAGTCTATCTCTGCGGGGAAATAGAACTATTTCATGCTGACTTTGCTGAGGATAGAGAGACACCTCTGCTAACCTGCAAGGGGGAACTGCCAACTCACATGGGGATTGTCCAAGGAGGGAAACAACATCGACCTCTGTTCGGGGATACAAAGTTATACACTCAAACTCTATGGGGAGACAACATCTGACATTGCCCCGTTGTTGGGAAAAGTTCCACACCTGCATGGTAGAAAGAAATCCAGTCTCGACTAGCTGAGGAGTAAATGCATACCTGCAACCTGCGGGGACTAAATGCATACTGACCAACTGATGGGAATAAGCATACACACTTAATCTGATCTGCATAAGGGATATGAAACTCGACCCTCTGGGGATAACCTTACTCTGCTGGAGACTTCGGTCTCGAACTGCGAAAAGCTAAATGTATATCGACCAACTGCTGGGTATAAGCGTACACACTTAGTTGTTTGCTCTATCTGCATACAACTATACCGAGGATAGAGATGTTCAAACTTCAATAGCTGGGGAAAATGGTGATCATACCGGAGATACACCTCTGACGAATTGCCCCAAGGGTAGCGACCCTGCAAAAATGAACAAACAGATAAGATATCCTGTACAAATGAACTATCTCGCTCAGCATCCGTGACGTTGTTCAAATAACTCAAAGTTTTAATGATTATTGGCAAAGCCTGCAAGTTTATGTATGCACAGTTTATCAAAAACATCGGGCGTTTTTCGCAAACAAAATAGTGAGGCTAAAGCAAAACAAACAATTACTGAATAATACATGTCTTATTAACAGATGGGCCTGTAAATAGGCAAGATTTTACAACAGATTCAACCCCTGAAAAGAGGAAGCTGCGCAAAAATATACAGAAATGCACAGAAAAGTACAAAATGTCGGCAATGTGGCACAGACGAACACCATAAGTTGATCCATCTATGACTCACATGACTCCGATGCTTCACCCACGTTTCGTCTTCAGAAGAGATTGATTCAGATAAACAACCCTCAAGTCCTCCCTTAATCCACTAAGCTCTGAAGATCACACGCACACCGCAGTCATTTGCTTTTTCAATCCCGAACTTTTGCCTGAATCACCCTTTCGGGTTTTCAATTCACCGGGATACCCATTTTTGCCAAAGTCTCCTTTTTAGGTTTTCAACTTTGCGTGTTTATATCTTTTTAATTTCATCCCTAACTTTTTCCCGAACCCATTCTTTTTATGGTTCGCCGAGATGCCCCATTTTTGCCTGGATATTCTTTTTTCTTTCCAACAGATCTCTTTAAGCAAAGTATTTTTTAACTGCGTCTGCATTCATAGGGGATGTAAAATCCTCACCATCCATGGTGGATAACAACAAGGCTCCTCCGAAGAAGACCTTTCGCATGATGTATGGACCTTCATACTTGGGAGTCCATTTGCCCCTGTGATCTATTTGTGGAGGGAGAATCTTTTTCAGCACAAGATCGCCCGTCTGAAAGCTTCGAGGGCGTACCTTCTTAGCGAAAGCTTTCTTCATCCGGCTCTGATACAACCGACTGTATGCAATAAACGCTAGCCTTTTCTCATCCATCAGGCTAAGCTCATTCGATCTGTTCTTTACCCATTCTGCCTCATCGAGCCTGACGTCGACCAGAACTCTCAGAGAAGGAATCTCGACTTCTAATGGTAGGACAACTTCCATACCATACACCAGCGAGAAAGGAGTTTCCCCAGTTGAAGTGCGTACCGTAGTACAATATCCATGCAAAGCAAAGGGCAACATCTCATGCCAATCTTTATATGTCACAACCATCTTCTGCACTATCTTCTTGATGTTCTTGTTGGTCGCTTCGACAGTGTCGTTCATCTTCAGACAATAGGGTGATGAGTTGTGATGCTCGATTTTGAAACTCTGGCACAGTTCCTTCATCATCTTGTTGTTCAAGTTTGAACCATTATCGGTAATGATTCTTTCGGGCACTCCGTACCTACAAATGATGTCCTTCTTGATAAATCTGGCTACGACTTGCTTCGTGACATTCGCATAGGAGGCTGCTTCCACCCACTTGGTAAAGTAATCGATGGCTACCAGGATGAAGCGATGTCCATTTGATGCGGTTGGCTCAATCTTTCCAATCATGTTAATGCCCCACATGGAAAAGGGTTAAGGAGATGCCATGACGTTCAGAGGACGCGACGACACATGAATCTTGTATGCATAAATATGTCACTTATGGCATTTTTTCGCATATTTGAAACAATCAGATTCCATAGTCAGCCAATAATACCCTGCTCGTAACAGCTTTCGAGACATGGCGTGCCCGCCAGCATGCGTACCAAAGGCTCCTTCGTGGACCTCTTCCATAAGCAAGCTTGCTTCTTTCTCGTCCACGCATCTTAATAACACCAAGTCATAATTCCTCCTGTAGAGTACACCATCTTGGTTCAGATAAAAGTTGCCAGACAACCTTCTCAGAATCTTCTTATCCCAGGTCGACGCCCTTGGCGGATACTCTTGTTTCTTAAGAAAGTTCTAGATGTCATAAAACCATGGCTTGCCATCAGAGGCTTCCTTAATGGAAAATAAAAATGATGGCCTATCAAGGCGCGAGATGAATATTCTTGGAGAATCATTCTAATAGTTCACCTTGTACATTGAGGATAACATTGCTAGAGCGTCTGCCATCTGGCTTTCCGCTCTCGGCACGTGATGGAACTCTACACGATTAAAGAATGGCAACAACCTCCTTGCATAGTTCATGTAAGGGATCAGTTTGGGTTGCCTAGTCTCCCATTCTCCTTTGATTTGATTGAAATTAGAGCTGAATCGCCGTATACATCTAGATTCTTGATCCTCAGATCAATGGCTTCTTCTAACCCCATGATGCACGCTTTATACTCCGCTTCATTGTTGGTGCAGGGAAATATCAACCTGGCAGTGAATGGTATATGAGTACCATGAGGCTCATGATGATGGCCCCAATTCCACTTCCATATGAGTTAACAACACCATCAAATATCATCTGCCACTAGGAGCCAAGCTTAGGACCTTCGCTAGGCAACGGTTCATCATAATCTTTCATCTTCAGATACATGATGTCTTCATCAGGAAAATCAAATTTCATAGGTTGATAATCATCAATCGGTTGTTCAGCGAGATACTCTAACAAAATACTTTCCTTGATAGCCTTATGGGAAACATATTAGATGTCGTACTCTGTCAGTACCATCTGCCACCTGCCAATTCTTCCAGAAAGTGCTTGCTTTTCAAAGACGTATTTAATCGGATCCATCTTCGAAATCAGCATGGTTGTATGATTAAGCATATACTGTCTCAAACGTTTGGCAGCCCACGCGAGTACGCAACACGTCTTCTCCAACATCGAGTACCGAGACTCACAATCTGTGAACTTTTTACTCAGATAGTATATTGCATGCTCTTTTCTTCCCGTCTCGTCGTGCTGACCGAGAACACTACCCATACTGTTCTCAAGAACCGTTAGATACATTATCAAAGGTCTTCCAGTGACTGGGGGTATCAGTATTGGAGATTCTTGCAAATACTCTTTTATCTTATCAAACGCCATTTGGCAATTTTCATTCCAGACGACCGCCTGATCTTTCTTTAGCAATTTGAACATGGGTTCACACGTGGCTGTGAGATGAGATATGAACCAAGCAATGTAATTCAATCTCCCTAAGAAACCACGAACCACTTTTCTGTTTTCGGTGTTGGCATATTTTGAATAGCTTTTATTTTTGCAGGATCGACCTCGATTCCTTTTTCACTGACAATGAGCCCCAACAGCTTTCCTGACCTGACCCTGAAAGTACACTTGTTAGGGTTCAACCTCAATCTGAATTTCCTGAGCCTCTCAAATAGCTTCAACAGGTTGACCAGATGTTCCTCCTCCATCTGGGACTTTGCTATCATGTCATCAACATAGACCTCGATCTCATGATTAATCATATCATGAAACAAAGTGACCATAGCCCCCTGATAGGTTGCCCCTGCATTTTTCAACCCAAAAGGCATTACCTTATAACAAAAAGTCCCCCACGGAGTGATAAACGTCATTTTCTCCATATCCTCTGGTGCTATCTTGATCGGGTTATAACCGGAAAAACCGTCCATGAAGGAAAACACGAAATATTGAGCAGTATTATCAACCAATACGTCAATGTGGGGGAGCGGGAAATTGTCCTTCGGGCTCGCCTTATTCAAATCTCTGTAATCAACACACATCCGTACCTTGTCATCCTTCTTAGGCACAGACACGATGTTTGTGACCCACGGGGGGTAAGTTGTAACGGCTAAAAATCCTGCGTCCAACTGCTTTTGGAATTCTTCCTTGATTTTCACAGCCATATCTGGTCTCGTACGCCTGAGCTTCTACTTAACTGGTGGACACTCTTCACGCAACAGCAAGCGATGAACCACGATGTCTGTGTCAAGCCCGAGCATATCTTTGTATGACAAAGCAAAGATATCACTATACTCATAGAGCATCTCAATCAATCTTTGCTTGATGTCACTCTTCAATGCAGCCCCTATACGAACATTCCTTACAACTTCCTCAGAACCCAAGTTAATAACCTCGATTTTCTCCTGATGAGGCAGAATAACCTTTTCTTCCTGTTTCAAAAGTCTAGCTAGCTCTTCTGGTAAGTCTTCATCTTCATCAATCTCTTCTTCGGCCTGAAATATCCGATTATCAAATTCGAAGCGAGTCATAGATGTATCTAGCGCGGTGTCATCTGCAATATGAATCCTGCATTGATAATGGTTAAATGCTTAAAATGATATGTAAAACAAGCACAAAGCCACATTGACATTTTATTATTAAACATAAAACATGAAAAACAAGGATCACAATATTTGAATGCAGAAAAACGCCCTTTGATTAATTGAAAGAGATTGTGCAAGCATAAACAGACAGACCCTGAAGATAAGAACCACTATGCTCTGGGTAGAACATAAGGTTGTACAATAATCAGAAAAACAAAGTATTACTCTTCCGCTGTCACTTGAATGAATTCCTCGATAGACCAATTATTGAGGCTTTGTCCTGGAATGCATAGCCGAATCCACGAGTCCATATCATAGTCGCTATCCCCATCTTCATCTGAAACATCGTTGATTCGCTCGAAGATAACCCCGCCTTTGGTAAACTGTACCGACCCTTTGTAGCGCGGCGTGCTCTGTGAGGATGACGAAGAAGATGGGTGATACCCCATACCAAACTTATCCTGCTTATGGGGTATATCCAGCACTTGACCCTAACCTTGTAATGCCCTAGCCTGCACCACTGCCTAGGCTTCTTTGAAAGACGATATGGCCACTTCGAGTGCTTTGCTCACAGCAGACACTTTGTCTTTAATTTGTACCATCTCAAAGGCTTGACAAAAAGTCTCATTGATTTCTCCATCCACCTCAATGTATTTAAACGAAGATAAATGACTAATTATTATATCTTCCTCTCTGCATACAGTGACAACGCTGCCTCCCACCATGTACTTGAGCTTCTGGTGCAGCCTGGAAGTTATGGCTCCCGCCGAGTAAATCCATGGACGGCCCAACAAACAGCTATAGGCAGGCTGAATGTCCATAATATAGAATACCACATCAAATACCTCGGGACCAACCTGAATAGGCAACGTCAACTCTCCAAAGACAGATCTTTTGGTACCGTCGAAAGCTCTCACTACAAGATCACTTGGCGTACACATAATGCCCCAAGTATCTAGCTTCATCAGCGCGTTTTTCAGAAGCACATTCAAAGAAGACCCTGTATCTACTAGCACATGAGACAGGACGGCTCCACGACATTCAATTGAAATATGCAACACACAATTATGTTTCCTGCCCTTTGGAGTCAGATCCAAGTTCGTGAAACCTAGACCATTTCCTGCGTTGACGTGCGCTACAACCCTTTCGAGTTGGTTAACCGATATCTCTTGCAGCACGTAAGCAGTGTTCAATATCCTCAACAAAGCATTTCGGTGCACTTACGAACATAACAGCAACGATAGGATAGGGATTTTAGAAGGCGTCTGCTGCAAGTGATCCACTATCTTGTAGTCACTTTTCCTTATCAATCTCATGAACTCCTCCGCTTCCTTCTCTAAAGAACTCTTCTCACCAGCTTGAGAAGTTTCTTCCACCACTACTTTCTTCCCCTTATCAGCTCTATCAGTGACCACTTCATGTGATGAGAACACTCTCCCGCTTCGAGTAATTCCCCCAGCCCCAACTAGATTATCCACAGAACCAGTCGGTAAATTCTTTAGCTCCTGTTTCTTCCCATTATAATATACCTCCGCTCCGTAGTTCCACAGAATTGCTTTGGTACTCTCATATGGAACAGGATCAGCTTTGGTG
Source organism: Lathyrus sativus (assembly GCA_963859935.3). Classification (NCBI taxonomy): domain Eukaryota; kingdom Viridiplantae; phylum Streptophyta; class Magnoliopsida; order Fabales; family Fabaceae; genus Lathyrus; species Lathyrus sativus. Next base: position 52,182,647 of record OZ012740.1, on the reverse strand, counting down.
GTGATAATGGTTGGCGGCCTCGGCGCAGAGATAGTTATAGTTTTGTATGGAATCGAGATCGTTGCAACCTCATTCCTTTCTTCAACCATTACCTCTTCATACTTCTTCTCAACAATCCGGTCAAATTGCAACGTTCCATCATTCATCATACCCTGAATATAGCTCTTCAGATTTGCACATCCCTCAGGATGACTCAAACATTCAGCACACGATTCATTACAGCCCGAGAATATCCCTTCCTTCAATAACTTTTCCTTTACAAAGCCCAATGGTGTCTTCAAATCATTGAAATCAGTTATCAGATCTAAACTCTCGTCTTCAATGATTGTACTGACTCCGGCTGCCCCATGGTTGGGCATAGGGTTCTGCACGACATTGGGAGCGTCGTGAGAAAATTTTATTGCCTTGCTATCCAACAAATATTGAACTTTGTGTTTAAAGGCCTTGCAGTTATCAATGTTGTGTGCAGGTGCCCCAGAATGGAAATCACAGTGGGCACTTGTATCATAACTGGGTGGTGGTGGTCCTGTCAGAGGAGCCATGGTTCTCTTTTGTACCAATTGTAATTGTAACAGATGTTGAAGCAAGTTAGAATACGACATTGGAGGCGTGTAAAATTGTCTATTCACCACCCGACCTCGATCCTGAAACCTTCTATAACCCTATTGATTCTGTTGTTGTTGTGGTTGCTGTGGTTGTTGTTGAGGTACTGCAGGAATTGTGATACTAGCAACCTGCTACTGCTGCTGACGATTTTGCTGGCGTTGATTTCTATTCCTGTTACGAGAGCCAGACACTGCGTTAGTCCCACCTTCCTTCTTTTTATTACCAAACGGCTTTCTTCCTCCTCTAGCTGAGGATACCTCGCCAACATGAATTTTACCAAGCTTAATGCCATTCTCTACCCTTTCCCCAGTGATGATCAGATCAGAAAAGCTACCTGACATGCTACTGATAAGCTTCTCATAATAGACACCAGGCAACATGGCCACGAACATATCAATCAGTTCACGCTCCACCATCGGAGGCTGCACTCTTGCTGCTAGTTCGCGCCACCTTTGCGCATATTCCTTAAAGCATTCACCAGTCTTTTGAGACAAATTCTGAAGTTAGACCCTGTTAGGAGTAAGGTCACTATTATACTAATAGTGCTTCACGAAGGCTTCAGCTAAGCCTCTCCAACTGCGGATATTAACAGGCTCCAGTCCCATATACCACTCAAGTGAGGGTCCAGACAAGTTGTCTTGAAAAAAATGCATGAGTAGCTTTTCGTCATCCGAGTAAGCAGACATTTTGCGGTAATAAGAATGCAAATGGACCCTTGGGCAAGTAGTTCCTTTATACTTGTCAAAGTCAGGGACTTTGAACTTCAGCGGAACTTTCAGATCTGGGATTAGCCCCAGATTAAACATGTCTAGTCCCATGGAGTTCTGATTTTCAAAAGATCTCATCTTTTCTTCAATCAGTCTAAACCTCTTATCAGCCTTAGACAGTAGTCCAACACCGATATCTCGCATAGAAAATGTGTCTTTTTGCTGGTCCTCATCCCATTGAGGAACATTATTACCATGCACATCACACACCACTTCAGAGATTCCACCTATGTTGCCTCCGCCCGGAGGAATAACTGTTGTAGGAATAGCGGGAGCATGTGGCGTACCATCACCACGAGGAGGATTAGCAGAAGTTCCTCCGTGAAGCACAACATTATTGTCAACTCTGGAAATTAATGGATGCACCAAGGTCCTTAGTTGCTCCTGGCCATGTGCCACACCCTGCATCAACTCCATGAACTGAGTCATCCTGACCCTCATCTCCTGCATCTCAGCCTGCACTTGTTCCATAACTCTACGCTGATTCCCTCTGGTGGCGTAACGGTGAACTATCTGATTGTCTATCCTGAAACAAGCTAACAAACCACAGGAGGATAAGGTCAATGGTTCCGCTGCACCTGCTATGCAAAATGCAGACATGTATATATGCATTAGGGACGTTTCCCCTCGATTCTAGTTCCTGCGCGAACAATGAGACATAGGGAGATCCATAGCCAAGCATAGAGCCAAACACTTCATACATACAAGAAAAGACCTAACAGACAAGGTACAAGCATACAACTGAGTGTAAAGAATCAATAGAAGGACCTCAGCCAATAGGTCTGGTGATGGTCAATACAAACATAAGCAACAAGTTACAAAGGAATAGAAAGACATCAGGTACGACAACAAGCACAAAACTCCTCCAACAGCTCTTGTCTCAGGATGGTCTGGTATGACGAGTAACCCCTGGATGAGCGCCTCTCTCTGTCTGATAGTAGTCTGTAAACCCTCAACATAGTCTTCCCAGGCTCCCTCACCAAAGACTTCCTCTAGCTTGCACCTCTTTGAATCAGCCCCCAGCTTATAATCCTCCAAGGTTGCCAAAGCTCTGATCAATCTGCAATCATTGTCACGTCTGAGTGAGGCTTCAACTGCAATCCTCTCATCCTTTGCCCTGAGCTGAGTCTTCAGTCTAGCAATCTGCTGCTTCAACTTATCCTCATGCTCCTTGTTGTTGGAAAGAGTAGCATTCCACTGATCCTTGAACTTGGAAATCTCCAAATAAGCTCTATCCAAGTCCTTCTTCTTAGAAGCGAGAACATCACTGACAGCTTTCAGATCTAAGCCCAAACGTTCACAGGGATGAGTCTCCTTAGTCAAATCTGTACCCAACCTGTTCACAAGCTCAGTCTGCCTCTTGGAAGAGTACACAGCTTCAATCTTCTCACTCCGGAGATGAATGATCTCTTTCTCTAACTCTTCATTAGTTTTTCAAAGCTCCTATTTCTCATACCAAAACTGGTTGTACTTCTGAACGTCCACAGTGGTGGGTTCCTCATTCCTGAGAGGATACAAAGGCTCTACAAATGGGAAAGGCATCAGTAACCTCTCTGCTCTATCCTGAATCCAAGTCAAATAAGGGTCGTAAGCTCGACTGTTACTCTTCCCTAGAGAAACGTTCCCTTTCCTGTGGATTCTGCTCCAAGCATCCTCAACTCTAAGCAAAGTATCACCCTCCAACAATCCAGTGAGATACAGAGATTCCTGTATCTCTTCTTCCTTAGGAGGATCTCTCAAGGCGTACCCAAACTGTCTGATCGCCAAGGATGGGTTATAGTTGATGCATCCTTTCCTTCCGACCAACAGGACGTTAGGAAAACCTCCGCAACTATAAATGATCTCAGTACCCAACATATCCCTATCAAACCAAATAATGTTCTCAGTAGACAACCCCGCCAACCTCTCAGACCATTCTGAAGTACCCGCAGTAGTAATGAAAGGACCAGACTTGGGAAGATGGCTCACAAACCACATATACAACAAAGGCACGCAACAAGATACATTCTTCCCTCTTTTTTTCTCATTCTTGTAGTGCACATAATGATAGATGTCGCCTAGAAACGTAGGTATAGGATTCCCTGAAGCAAAGATATAGAACGCATCCAAATCTATAAAATCCGACATGATAGGAAATAGCATGATATCGTAGATACATAACGCTAAGATAACATTAAACACCACCAAACAACCATCTTTGACAAACTGTTGAGCTTTCTCAATCAGAAAAGATAAAGGGAAACCAGGCATTCCACTCCTTTTAGCCAAATGCCCCTTCAACTGAGAAACATCCAGATGCACAGCAGTAGCAAGCTTAGCCAGATCAGGCTCAGCTTCAGTGTGATAGAATGGCATCTGATCAAGAATAGACACTCCCAATAACACAGAGAACTCCTCTAAGGTAGGCGCCAGAACATAACCAGGAAAAGTAAATCACCTCAGTTGTGGGTCATAGAACTGCAAGACAAAATAAAGACCATTCAACTCATATACTGATGGCTTGCAGACAACACTCAGAAGCTTCCCATAGGATCCCTTGAAGTCTTTCATCACTTTCCTGTCAGCCACAAAAATCAAGCCCAGCAGAGATCTGATGTCAGGTATTGGAAATTTGTATACCACTATCTTCCTCAGGCTAGGCTCCATATCAGAGAAATAAGAACACTAGAATCAAAGGGAAATGTACACCTGTAACATAATACATGTTAATGAATATGCACTATGAAAATGCAAATTCAAATGTAAACAAGGGATCAAGACTAATGCGCTGTTGATTGAGAAGAACCAGCGCTCCGCTTTGGTAAGAACATATCACTGATAATTAGGACCTACTGTGTCAAGATTAAAAGTTCGCACCGACGAGAAAACCGGGTAGGTTGGAGGTAAAGGTTTCCTGCATAACCCAATCTCTCTCACAGGTATGGACCTATCATTGACAAGGTACGACATCCTATGCGGTCATCAGCATCACAGACTTTCGAGAAATGATTATACATTCACCATTTCTGGTTTGGCATCATAATCTCCCGAAGCGGCCTCACTTAGCTGAATCACAAATGATCGGTTCCTAGAGTCGACAATCTTCAGATCCAAAATCCCCTCGAGCCCAAAGGGCCAGAAAAGAAGTCATCAAAGAGAATCTCGTCTGAGCGCGAATTTCGTGGGAACTAGTGCATGCCAAACATACAGGTTCATCACTACTTTCCACTTCTAATGCTATGTTTGTACTCAAACCTGGGTTTTGGCTTATCTCTCAATGGAACATTCCCCCCCCCCCAACAGCACAACAAAACTGATATGTACAATGCTGAAAGTAAATGCGGAAAAGTAAAGTACAACACATATATACACACCCAAAAGATAAACAAACAAGCGCTAGGATTGACTCGAATAAGGGATGTTCCTGTCCCCAGCAGAGTCCCCAGAAGAGTCACCAGCTGTTGCATCATTGCAAAGAGGGGCCGGCAATGACAGAAGAGTCTCCACTGTTCGTTATTTATCCCAAAAGAGGGAAAGGAAACAATCAGAGGAAACCTACGGAAACGGGAGAAGACAGGTCATCGCAACCATGTCTCGGGTTCGGGAGTCGGTTACGCAAGGGGAAGGTGTTAGCACCCCTCACGTCCGTCGTACTCGACGGGATCCAGACTTTGTTGTCTATCTAAAGGGTGTTTACTATCTAAGCTACAACTTAGGGACAAAAGAAAAGAAAAGATACTCGATAGAGCATCACCGCTCTATGCCTATGTATTCCCTCGTGCAATGGGAAAGTCAGAGTCAACGTAGTTCGGCTAACTACAGGTGAAAGTGGGGGAAGGTTGCTCGCCAAGACATTGCTTTCTTGTGCCTACGTATCCTCATCTGGTGTGAGAAATTAGAGCAACTGTAGTTCGGGCTAACAAGAACACCAGTTGGTTCAAATGTTTTACCCGAGTAGGGTTAAAACTTAGTTCTAGCAGTTAGGTGCATGCAGCTCGACCATGGAGACTTAGGCGTTACCTGTTTGCGGTAGAACCAAGAGTTAACAACACTCTCCTTATGAAATTTTTTTTCAAAATTAAGATCCCGAAGGATAAAAGTTTGAAGTTTGTTTTTGTGTTTTTTAGAGAAGAAGTGCATTGATTATTGTTTGTAATTCATGTTGCACTAAAGACTATGACCTAGGAGCGAATGTGTCGCATATCGTCCAAAGGACATATGCTAAACACTCTAGATAATTGAGAAGAGGCCTCCCAATCACCATTTCCCAAGTACTTAAGGCTCGTAAAGTACAACAATCCTTAACCTTTATTAGATGTTTTGAAGTGTTTGAAGATGAGAAGAGAAAGACACTCTAAAGGGAGACAAAGACTCAACCTAAAGTTATCATACAAAGTGCACCTATGATTGGGATGAAAGGGAATGCTTCCTAATGTTATCATACATGGGTTCAAGCCTAATGTCTATCATAATCCATATTAAACAAGAAGAATTAGGGGTCCTAAGGGAACATGGCAAAAGAAGACAAAAGAAAAAGAAGGAGAAAGCAAAAGAAAATGCAAGTATGCAAACATGTAATGCACAATTAGAATGAAAGTGAGGGTGGAACAAAGTGTGGGGTAAATACCACCACATGCACATCTCAACCTCAAGCATGCAAATGAGATATGCAAGAACCAAAAGTGAATGCACACAAAAGTATACAAATGAGCTTAAACAAGTTCAAGACAAAAGTGAGATGCAATGGGAGAAGTCATGACCCCTACAACCATTCAAGCATCAATCACCGAAGAAAAGAGGGAGGAAAAAGTGTGGGACAGAAGCCACCGTAAGCACATCTCAACCGAAAGCAATGCAAGCAAAAGCAACAATGCAATTGATCATCACTTTGAACCACATCCATAAGCATGCATTCAAGTGGAAATCGAACACGAGTGTCGACAAAATCATGATTAAACGATCAAGAACAGCGACATATATCTAAAATAACTCACTCATAATGCGTCAAATTGATCCATAAAGATTCGAAGTGAGTGAGCACCAAAACAAGCATGAAGAATAGCAAAGCATGCCTGCTAGCACAGTGTTAATCGATTAACACTAGGGGTTAATCGATTAACCAGTCAAAAATGCCTGAAAATTTTGAAAATTTGTGTTGGTTAATCGGTTAACAATATGCCAGAAGCAGAAAAATAGCCAAATAACAGCATTTCCAGCAAATAAGAACTTATCCGATAATCCGGATGATCACATAATCAATTATGCAAGAACTTAAACCAAAAAACAGTGATACAATCAACATGTAAACAGATTAAACCAGCAAGATCACAGATCATATGGATCAACATCAACAAAATCAATCAAAAATGAAGATCAACATGATGATTATGCAAGTAAGCTCAAAAACATAATCAGATCTAGAATTTCCAACCTACGAAGCAGAGAATTGCTTTGGTAATTGTTGATTCAATCTAATGGAACAGATCTAAGAAAGAAATCCGGAATTCCTTCATGACCCAATTGAGTTCTTATAGTAGAAGTGAATATCTACCAGAATTAAGCAAGAATTATCCAAATAAGCTCCTCTCGATCAACTTCAAAATTCAGATCCAAACTTGCACGAAAATTGAATGGAGAATTGGATTCAATGAGGATGATGGACGAAGGTTTAAGCTCAAGAACTCATTGATTCCAATGGAGAATCAAAGAATTCCAAGAAAGAGCTTTAATGGAGTTTTGGTGAGAAAAAGTTGAGAGAAAATTGAGAGAATGAGAGTGAATTCTGAAATGAGAATGAAATTATGAGGATTCCCCCTTTGTGAGGTTTGGAGTAAATCAATTAAATACCCCTTAAGTTTGGATCCAAGGAGGTTTGAAGTGTGGTTTGTAAAAATTGGTTTAGGATTAGGAATGGGAATTTGGAGGGAAAATGAAATTAACCAAAATTTGAAGTTGTTCTAGATCCTTCCTAAGTGTAAAATCAACTTCTCATGTGATCAAATTTGGACCCTAAAATGACTTCACTTGAAAATTCACGTGTAGAGCTGAAATTTGCACTGGTTAATCGGTTAACCATATGGTTAATCGATTAACACCCTCAAAACTTCAAATTTGACCTGATTTTGACTTGGTTAATCGGTTAACACCTTCAAAATTTGAATTTTGGCGCCTTTTGGAGGGAAATCTGCATATTTGCCCGTTTTCAACCGTTTTAAGCCCTGTTCAACCTCTGAAACTTGCTCTTGAATATTATAACCGTGAGAATGATTGAGATGGCTTGGGTGCTGCCTCCTGAGCTGAAAATAACCCTGCAAAACAAAATAAAATCGACCGCTCGATCGCCGGGAAAAATAAATTCCGGAACTGATGATGCTTGTTGTTCAGTCTCTGACACTAAAAGAGCCCTGAGCCACAAAAAAACCTTGATCCCATGTCTCAAGAACATATGCTATGATATGCAGAAAATGAGAAAATGCAAAGAAACATAAGCCAAGTAAAGAAAAGGTTTGGCAAATTTTGGGGTACAACAGCTATCAGTCCTTGAGTGTCCAATTTCACCAACGCTTTCTTTGGCAGTACATTAAGGGATGATCTTGTGTCTACCAAGACATGAGACAAAAGAGACCCTTTGCATTCCATGGATATATGTAGAGCATGATTATGGTTTCTCCGGGTAGGATTCAAATCCAAATATGTAAAACCCAAACCATTACTAGCATTCACATGAGCTACCACTCCTTCTAGTTGGTTCACCAAAATCTCTTGCGGAACAAATGCTAAATTCATAATTTTCAACAACGTGTTTCGGTGTGCCTCTGAGCATAATAACAATGATAGAATAGTAATCTTTGATGGCGTCTGGTGAAAATGCTCTATAATCATGTAATCACTTTTACGGATAAGCCTCATGAACTCTTCAATATCCTTTGCAAAAGAATCTTTATCAACTTGTTATTGAACATCTTCTTATACTACAACCTTTCTTTTACCCTTATCACTTTTATAAACACTAGTTCTCGGTGGAGAGAAAATCCTGACACTCCTAGTAATTCCTCATATTCCAACGATGTTTTCAAATGAAATACCTCCATATGATGACCCCGTCAACTCCTGTTTTTGTCCATTGCAAAACACCTCTGCCCCATAAATCTAGGGAATGACCTTGGTGCTTTCATAAGGTACAAGTCCTGGAGTGGTAATAATGACCAGAGCTGGCCTCAGTGGCGCTGAGATATTAATCGTCCGGTAAGGAATTGAAATTTTTGTGACTTCAACCTTGTCATTATTTACCTCATCAATCAACTCCTCTTCTATAACCCTATCAAACTGTAGTCTGCCTTCATTAATCAAACTCTGAATACGATTTTTCAAGGAACTGCAACCCTCTGGCTGCGCAACACATTCTGAACAATCTTCTAAACACCCTGGATATACACCTCCCTTTAACAGCTTATCTTTCACAAAACTCAAAGGGGTCTTCAACTCTGCAACACCAGTTATCAAGTTTAGCCTTTTCTCTTTCAATAACAGCATTGGCCCTGGCCACCCCATGGTTCGGCACCGGGTTCTGATTTACATTGGGGGTTTCATTGGTGAAATTGATTGCTTTTGAGTCGAGTAAATCTTGAACCTTATGCTTAAATGCTTTGCAATTGTCAATATTGTGGCCTGGAGCTCTGGAGTGGAACTCACACCTAGCGTTTTCATCATAACCTGGGGGAGGTGCACCAGTGAGTGGCACCAAGGTTCTCTTCTGGATAAGTTGTAACTATAATAAATGCTGCAAAAGCTGAGAATAAGGCATTGGCGGTGTCTCAATTTTCCTGTTGGCCCTCATTCCTCAGTCCTGGTATCGGCAAGGCGCATTAGCTTGTTGTTGCGGTACAGCTGGAATGCCTATATTAGCAACCTATTGTTGCTGATGAGGTTGTGAACCTCTATAGGATGATATTGCGTTTGCATCTCCCTCTCTCTTCTTTGAGTTTCCATTGTACGGTTTTTTGAACCCTCCTGCTGAAAATCTTGCTCGGCTTGGTATCTTTCATGTCTTAATACCGTTCTCTACCCTCTCTCCTGCCATCACCAAATCTGAAAAGCTCCCCGACATACATCCAATTAATTTTTCATAATATGTTCTTGGCAAGGTAGCCATGAACATATCAATCAGCTCCCGCTCCAGCATCGGAGGCTGCACTCTAGCTACTAACTCTCGCCACCTCTGGGCGTACTCTTTGAACCCTTCGTTGTTTCTCTATGACAAAATTTTCAATTGCACCCTACTCGACGCCAATTCACCGTTATACTAATATTGACGAACGAAAGCTTCCCCCAGTTCTCTCCAACTTCTTATGTGCATTCTTTCCAGACCCATATACCACTCAAGAGAATCACCCAATAAACTGTCCTAAAAGAAATGCATTAATAACTTCTCATCATTTGAATAGGCACACATCTTCTTGAAATAAGCCTTGAGGTGTACTCTAGGACAAGTTATCCCTTTGTACTTATCAAAATCGGGTACCTTAAATTTTGGGGGAATCCTGACCCCTGACATTAATCCCAGATCCGACATGTCGAGTCCCAAAGAGTTTTTGGTTCTCAAAGGCTTTCATCTTTTCTTCAATCAATTCGAATCTCCTACCATCTTCTGTGGGGAGCTCCACATCCAAGTATCTCATTGAGAATACATCATCTTGGTTTTCTTCTTCCCATTGGGAACTAGCAACTCCTTGAATAGCACATACACTAGTACCAACGTCTCCTACGTGAACTCCACCCTGATTACCTTCGCCCGGAGGGTTAACAATTTTCGGAACACTGCTTCCATGAGGAACATTGCCATCAAATGGAGGAGGAATAGCAGAAGCCCCTCTATGCAGAATACCATTACCATCAACCCGTGCTATTAACGGCTAAACAAAAGTTCTCTGTTGTTCTTGCCCATAGGCCACACTTTGCATCATCTCCATAAACTGTGACACTCTGTCTCTGACCTCCTAGAGCTCATGCTGCACTTGATCCATAATTCTTTGTTGATTTCCTCTCGTATAATATCTTTGGAAAACTGAATTTGTAATCCTGTTAACTGTTGAAAAAAACCAAGTAGAGATATAAGATTGAAAGCTCCAGGAACACTTGTTATGCAAATGAAAATGACAATGCAAAATGCGCACATGTGTATATGTTCCAAGGAAATCTCCCCCCCCCCCCCCCCCCCGATTCTAGTTTCAAAGATAATAACAGAACAATAAAGATAAATGGAAGAACCCGAAAACCATCTTATAAATAAAATGAGAACAAAAGTCAATATATACAAATCACCAATTAGAAATACAACTGCATAGAAGCCTAGACCCCATCCAACAAATCTGGTGATGGTCAGAATATAAGACAAGAAAATAGAAAATACAACATCAAAAAGCCTTCAACTACTGTAAGCCTTGTACCAAATATGAGCTTCCTCTAACAACTCCTTTGTATCTGGATGTTCAGGCCATGCAATCAGCTCCTGGATGAGGAGATCCCTTCTGAAAATGACATCCCTCAAGCCCTGTACATAGTCCTCTCAAGCATCCTCTCTAAAGGCATCTTCAAGTCTTGGCCTTTTCGATTTGGCTCTCACCTTGAGCTCCTCAAATGCTGACAAGGTTACCTGTAGCTTCTGTTCACTTGCATACCTACGAGATGATTCTGCTAAAACTTATTTTCCTTTGACTTTGAGTTGTACCTTTAAATGATCAATCTGTCTATGAAGTTCATCCTCTCTTCCTTTTTTGGCGGTCAATGTAGCGTTTCACTGATCATTGAACTTAGATATTTCCAAATAGGCTCTATCTAATTCTTTCTTCTTATGCTTTAGGAGGTTATCAATATTTTTCAAATCTTGGCCAACTCGTTCTCGTACCCGGATCTCTTTAGCCAACTCCTTTTCCACCTTAGCCAAGGTTTCTGTCTTTACTCTGGCTAAGTAAACAACTTAATTCTTATCACTTTCCAATTGACTGATCTCTCTTTTCAACTCTTCATTTTCCATACGCAACTCTTATTTTTCTATCCAAAGCGTATCATATCTCTAAATATTAATTATTGCAGGCTCTTCAATCATCAGGGGATACAAGGGTTCTTTAACAGGAAACAGAAATAGTGTCTTCTCCACCCTCTTCTGAATCCACTCTAAGTAAGGGTCATAAGCTCTGCAGTCACACTTTCCTAACGAAATCTTCCCCTTCTTATGAATCTTTCCCCATGCTTCAACAACCTTGGCTAGAACGTCTGGATTAGCTATGCTGATATAGTACAGAGATTCCTGTACTTCTTCATCCTTCGGAGGTCCTCCTAAAGCATACATGAACTGTCTAATAGCGAGAGAAGGGTTATAATTAATTCCTCATTTTCTCCTCATTAGAGGTACATTGGGAAAACTACCACAGTTGAAAACAATCTCCACACCAAGAAAATCCCGATTGAACCAAGTGATGTCTTTAGCAATTAAACCCATAAGCCTCTGAGACCACTCATGTGTATTTCTCAAGTCAAAGAAGGCTCCTATACAAGGAAGATGATCTATGAACCATTTGTGGAAGAGTGAAGTACAGCAAGAGACAGTCTTCCCTCTTCTCATTTCATTCTTGTAATGTATTGAGTGATATAGATCCCTAAGAGGGTGGGTATAGGGTTTCTGAATGCGAAGATCCTGAAAGCGTCCATATCCACCAAGTCAGGTATGTTTAGGAACATCACAATACCATAGATGCACAAAGTCAATATGGCAGTAAAGACCACCCAACAACCCTCTTTGGCGTACTTTTGGGCTTTGTCCACCAAGAAAGACAAAGTAAAGCCAGAGATCCCATTCCTGGTAACCGCACTGCCTACCAACTCAGATGTTCTCAAATAAAGAGCGGCTACAAGCTTTTCAAGATTAGGCTCCTCTTTTGAATGAAAGAACGATACTTTATCCTGGACTAGGATCTATAGGATAAAAGCGAACCCCTCCAATGTAGGAACTAGAACATAATCCGGGATGGGAAAACAACGTAGTGGAGGATCATAGAATTGCAGCAAAGTAAGGATGGCTCCCTGCTCGTAGCTTGTGACTTTATGGACAAGGCTTATAATTCTTCCATAGCCTCTTCTAAACACCTCAAGAGTTCCCGAATCAGCCATAGGAATGAGACTAAATAAAGGTCCAAGATCTGGTAGAGGAAACTTGTACAGAGTAACCTTTTTCCTCTCTACTTCCATCTTTAAGGAAAACCAGGACTAGAATCTAAGGAGAGATGAGAAACCTGAAACACATACACATGCAATGTAAAAAATGAGAATGACTATGCAAATGTAGACAAGGATCAAGGCATCAAAAGATGTTTTATTGCTGACTGAATTAGACCAGAGTTTTGGTCCAATAAGAAAACCATAAATCCAAAATACCAAGGTGATAGAATACCACCACATCAAAGATTATAAGTTCGCACTGATGAGAAAACCAGAAAAACCAGATTGGTTGGAGGTCAAAGTTTCTTGCAAAACCATTCCCTCTCACATGTAGGTTCTAGTCTTGAAAGGTACGACATCCTATGCAGGTCATCAATATCATGGACTCTCAGGTCGAGTAACGATGATATGTTCACCATTTTCTGGTTTGGCATCATGGTCAATCAAGGAGGTCTCAACTGACTTCCTAATGAACGGTCTCCAGAGTTGTTAGTTTTCTAATTCAACATCCCATCAACTGTCCTAAATGCGCATGATAGGATGTCTTCAAAGAAAACCCCGTCTGGACATGAATTTCGTGTGAACTCTTGCGTAAGTAAATGCCACACAAGTCCATATTATTCTCTAGACTAATCTTATGTATCTACTCAAGCCTGGGTATTGGGCTTATCTCTTATGGAACAATCCACCCAACAGCACAACAACAATAACATAATATGATAACAGTAAAAATGTAGATGCAATAATGTACAATAGTAAACATATAAATAAAAATAACTGCAGAAAAATAAACACCCCAAAGACACAACACAGACAAGCGCTAGGATTGACTCGCATAAGGAACCAAGGACCCCAGCAGAGTCGCTAATTGTTGCAACTGCGAAAAGGGTCGACAGAAATAAACAGAAGAGTCGCCACTAAATTTTATTTATCCCAAAGAGAGGGAAAGGAAACGATCGAAGAAATCCTAAACAAAAGGGAAAAGACAAGGTCATCGCAACCAAATCTTGGGTTCATAAGTCGGTTACGCAAGGGGAAGGTATTAGCACCCCTCACGTTCGTGGTACTCAACGGGATCCACGCTTGTTATCTATCAAAAGGGGTGAGTTATCTAAAAGCTACTGCTAAACGGGGGATTGAAAAGAAAAAGAAGACTCGATAGGACATCGCCGCCCTATGCCTATGTATTCCTTCGTGCAATGGGAAAGTCAGACTCAACGTAGTTCGAAAAATTACGGGTGATGGGGAATGTTACTCCCCAAGACATCATCATCTTGTGCCTACGTATCCTAATCTAGTATTAGAAATCAGAGCAAACATAGTTCGGGAAACTAGACCACTGGTTGGTTAAGTGTTTTTTATGAGTGATGCTAAGTTCCCATTCTAGAAGTTAGGTTCGATGCCTGTTTGCGGTAGAACGGAAATACAACGCACTCTTTTCTGAAAATGACTTTAGTGACAAATCCTGAAGGATAAAAAGGTTTGAATTTGGTTTAAGAGTTTTAATCAAGTGAATTGAATTTGTTTGAGATTCAAGTTGCACTAAAGACTATGACATAGGAGCGAATGTGTCGCATATTGTCCAAAAGGCATACACAAAACACTATAGACAAGTAAGGAGAAACCCCTAACTCACCATTTCCCATAAACATAAGGCTCGTGGCACACAATGTTCATCATTCTTTATTAGGTGTCTTAAGATTGTTTGAGATGAGAAGATAAGACACAAAATAAAACACTAAAGGGAAAGTAAAAACCCTAATGGTGTCATACAAAATGGTCCTAAGGTTAGGGTGAAAAGGAAGTCTACCTAATGTTAGTTATCAAACAAAATGGACCTAAAGTTGAGGTAAAGAAGGGACTATCCTAAATGTTATCATACAAAAGATTGAAAGCCTAATGTGTCTCCTACTCCCATCTTAATCAGAAATTAAGAGGGACTAAGAATCCTAAGGGATCATGTCAGCAAGTACAAGTAAACACCAATCAATTCAATCACAAATGAAAATAAGAATGAAACTTAAACATGTTCTAAAAAGAGAATGAAGATTAAGAAGAAAGAAGGCATGCAAGATAAAGAACATATATGAAAGTCAAAAAGCAAAGCATCAAACACACATCAATCAATGATCACACATGATAAACATCAACAACATGTCAACATATCACATAAGCAATCACATGTCCAAACCACATCAAAGACTTGCAAACAAAACACAATGGCAAAACAAAATGCCCACACACAATCAAATGCCTTAAACATCACACAAGAAGCAATATCAACAACAAGGCAAGGTGAAATGAAGTCAAATGACACAAGGGACATCGTAGGGCAGTAGCACAACATATCATACTCAAGTCATGTCAATGATCAAAGAATGGAAACAAGGCAACAAGTCATGCATACCATTCATACACAAGTCAACACCATACCAAACAAACATGCATACAAACAAAACCCCAAAGGGAAAAGCATATGTACGTGATATAATAATAAGAAGAGATCACAACAATAACATGATCAACAAGTTAATAACCAATCATGACCATACAAGAAAGATCACACAAGTGGAAATCAAGAACATGCCTCAAGAAGAATCAAACATCAAATCATCCATAAAAAGCAAACCATAATCAAGCAAGCATCAAGGTCTCAAATGACTTGAGGAAAAAACAAAAAGGCACCCAATCATGGGTAAAAAAACAAGATCACACCATTCTGCAATTTTAAAATCAATTAAAAATAAATAAAAACGCAAATAAAACCTAAAAAGGGATGGAAATAGTTAAAGCACAAACAAAAATCCAAGAACATTACCATAGGTTAGAAACCATCATAGGATCATATGTTAATTTCTTCATAATTTTAAATGGCTCAAAAATATTTTTAAACCAATTAAAATTAACCAAATAATCCAAAAATACATGGAAAATAACAAAACCAAAAATAAAAATCAAAGAAAATCACCATAGGTTCAAAACCATCATAGGATCATAAAATATTTTTCTCATAATTTTAAAATGCTCAAAAACAATTTTCAACTAATTAAAATTGGCTCAAACAAATTAAAATTCAAGAAAAATAGAAAATGCAAAAATAAAAATGTACAAAAATAAAAATTAGAAATAGAAAAATAAAAGGAAATTTTAGAAAATATTTTGGTATTTTTCTGATTAAAAATGAATTTTCTATGAATTTCTGAAAATAAAATAAATTTAAAAACAAAATAGAAAAAGAAAATAAAACAGAAAAACTATGGCATGTTGGATCTGAGCTCATTAAAGACGTGGATGATCCAATGCTCCTAAAGCACGCATCCACCATAAACTCAAGTCAACTCAACCACACGGAGCCTACAAAAGTCAGAAGCATAGGATTATAACAACTGTTAGGCACGGACAGTCAGATTATGCCAGCTCATCATCTTCAACCTCCAGCCATTTAAAATTCAAAGGAATTTGCAGAAAATCACGGATTCATAAAACCATAACCATTGGAGCTCATAGTGGTTTCATCTGATTCTCTTTTCAAGACGATCTCAACCATATCATCACGCCATATTTCTTTAAACCATAGCTCACTCGATTTGAAAAAAAAACCAGAAGAAAAAGCAAACACGGATTTGAAAGTTGAACATCAAAACTCAACCAAAACTAAAATCTAACAATCTTAACATCATCAACACATCAAGGAATACATCTTAGCAACAAATTTGAGTTGAAATGGTAAAGAATTGTACCTGTTGAAGTTCAACTTCAGAGCTCTGAAAATGGAGTCCTCAAGCTTGATTCAGGCCATGATTCTTCAAGTTCTTGAGCTGGTTAGCTTCACCGAATTTTGGTGAAGCTAACTGAATGGACAATTTGAGTGATTAGGGTGTGGAAATGAAAATTCGAAGTTCAAGCTTAAGAGTTCAAATGGGATCTCAGCATGGTGATTCTGGCTATCAAAGCTTATGAAAATGAGTGGAATGAGTCCTTTATTTATAGGGAAAGATTTCTTAATGCTGAGGGAGGGTAAATGATGTAATTTGAGGCAAATTCGTGCACACCTGCAGCATGAGCAAAGTGTGATATGAAAACTGTCAAAGCTCACTCAAACCTTGCATTTCAAAGCTCCAATCACTTTGTCGCAACTGCGAAAAAGAACCGGATGAAAAATAGAAGAGTCGCCACTTTTGTTATTTATCCCAAAGAGAGGGAAAGGAAATGATCGGAAAAACCTAAAGAAAAAGGGAAAGACAAGGTCATCGCAACCATGCCTGGATTCGGGAGTCGGTTACGCAAGGGGAAGGTATTAGCACCCCTCACGTCCGTCGTACTCGACGGGATCCACACATTGTTGTCTATCTAAAAGGGTGTGTTGGAACTATCTAGCTAAAGGCTCAAGGACAAAAGAAAAGAAAAAGAGAAGTGACTCGGCAGAGCATCGCTGCTCTGTGCCTACGTACTCCCTCGTGCAATGGGAAAGTCAGAGTCAACGTAGTTCGACTAACTACGGCTAAAGAAGGGGGAAGGTTGCTCGCTGAGACATTGCTTCTCGTGCCTACGTACTTTCATCTGGTATGAAAGATCAGAGCAAATGTAGTTCGGGCTAACAAGAACACAGGTTGTTCATATGTTTTACCTGAGTAGGGTTAACAAACAACTCTAGCAGTTTGGTGTATGCAGCTCGACCATTGGAGACTTAGGCGATACCGTTTGCGATAGGACTGAAAGTTAAAAACACTCTTGTTTATGAAAAAGTTTTCTGATTAAGATCCCGAAGGATAAAAAGGTTTGAAGTGTTTTTGTGTTTTTTAAAGAAGAAGTGTTTTGAGTTAGGAGTGTTCATAATGTATGTTGTAACAAAGTCTAAAACCTAGGATCGAATGCGTTGCATATCGTCTTAAGGATGTATACTAAACACTCTAGGTAATTGAGAGGTATCCACTCAATCACAATTTCCCAAGTATAA
This sequence comes from Lathyrus sativus, assembly GCA_963859935.3. NCBI lineage: Eukaryota > Viridiplantae > Streptophyta > Magnoliopsida > Fabales > Fabaceae > Lathyrus > Lathyrus sativus. Next base: position 52,165,124 of record OZ012740.1, on the reverse strand, counting down.
GGCTCATGGCACAACATTCATTATCTTTATTAGGTGGATTGAAGTTGTTTGAAGATAAGAAGAGAGAGGGACAAACTAAAGGGGGACTAGAGTAAACCCTAGAAGTTTTCATGCAAAGTGCACCTAAAGTTGAGATCACAAAAGGGGAACATCTACCTAACGTTATCATGCATGGTTAGAAACCTAATGTCTATCATAACCTCTCTTAGACAAGAGAGGTTAGAAATCCTAAGGGGAGGAAGACAAAATAAGAAGAAGAAAGAAAAAAAGAAACATGCAAATAAGAGAATGCATACATGGAATGCACAAGTAGGAACACATAGAATGAAAGTGGGAGGAAAACATGTGTGGGGCAGTAGCCACCACAAGCCCATCTCAACCAAGAAGGCATATGAGAATGCAAAGAGAAAAGAGAGAGAGAGATGCATCAAAAGCAAACAAACAAGTGTGACAAAAACATCAAGAAAAAGTCCTCAAGGATTCATCACTTTAGGTAAGCTTCAAGTTCCTCCTAAGGAGGGACCAAGCTACCTTAAATGACATTCCAAGGTCATTGGACAGAATGGAGGATGAGGAGAGAGTGCATAAATGCAAAAGAAAACACATCACAAGAGAAAGCAAGCATATGCACAAAGGAAAAGCAAGAAAGCTCCACATAGAAACCCTAATCAAAAGACTCAAAATATGAACACAAATGAGCAAGCAAAAAGAAGTGTCATGACCTAAAATTTAACCAACAACATGCTTAACATGTTAGCAACATGAATTACACGGCATTGGAAGCTCAAAGGATCCAAAAATGTCATATCCAAGTCAAACTACGTCAAGATGTGTGTGGGAACCTCCCTTGGAGATGACTTGACTTGCAAGTCATCTCAAAACTAGGAAAAAGGCTCAAAAATTACCAAATAAAATGCACAAGATAGCCAACACAAGTTGGAAAACAGAAGCCAAGGGCACAAAGCCAATATCCCCTCAAAGCACCATCAAAAGAAAATTAAATTCAAGATGTACCACTTTGAAATGGGAAAATCGAGGGTCAAAAGGAAAGCACCAAAAGTAAACCCTAAAGTCAACCAACCAAGGAAAAAATGGTCCTAAAAAATTTTTCAACTCATCAAGTGTATGAGGATCAATTTTCATTCATTGGACCAAAGGGAAAAGGAAGAAACAATTAAAAGATTAAACAATGTCACCATTTAATTCAAATAAAACCTCTCCAATTAATTAATTCATTTTTAAATGAAAAATAAACTAAAAAAGTAAAATAAAAATTCTATAAAATAAAGGACACTCCAAGGAGTTTAAAACATATTTTTGGAGAATTTTACTAATTGGAGAAGTTATTTAAATGAATTAAATTGAAACAAGAAAATAAACAAAAAAAGAAATGAAAATAAAAATAAAGTAGAAAGATAGACGGTGCAGAAAGTAAATGAAGTCAGTTAAACAAGTGAACTGGGCCAAAGGGGGGTACGCATAGTAATTCAGGCCCAAGCGCCCAAACAAAATATGAGCTCAAAAAAATATCAAGTGCAATCAGTCAACGGAAACGCACGGTAGGGAAGCAGTGTGAAGTGCACGTTCATTTTGTAAGCACATCAGAGGGTTGAGAGGTTGCCAGCTCATTAATGAGTATTTAAATGCAATACGGTGGAACATGGTCAAACGAGGAACACTGTGGGTCTTAATCAAGACCGTTGGAACGAAAGTACATGCATCAGACGGACACGGGATCGTCTTCAACAAACGAAAGTCAACAAAAGTCATGAAAAACCAGACGGTGGCCGGAGAAGTTTCCGGTCATCTTCTCCGACCGTGAACATTGTCGTGCAACACACGGGTAATGAAAAATCAACCAAAATCAACAAAATAAAAGTCAAAACTCATTTACGCGTTACATAGAACATGAATCTAGCATCAACTAGGCCTAAAACATCGTGAATCGTCCAAACTGAGCCAATCAAGTTTCAAGCAAACAACAAAATTTGTCACCAACCAACACAAGACATAAACAGAAACGATCTATACAACTCAAAGATCACAAAGAAGCAAAAATGGCAAGGAATGGCATCATGAATTGAGAGAAAAATTGATTTCAAGATTACCTAGTGGGAATGCCTCCACTGGGCCTTGAAACTATGTTTAAGCTTGAAGAAGAATGCCTAGAATCATTCCATGAACTTCATTAAAGATGTTTGAATGCTCAATTTGGTCTGAAAATGGATGAATCTCAGAATTCGTATTTCACCATGCTCTCACTTTTTCTTCATGTGTTCTTGCTTTCTGGGCACAGAATGACCTAATTCTTGATCCCTTCTTCATCTAGAATACTTATATGTTGGACTTAACATCAAATGTGGGCCCAATTGTGGCTAAATTGTGAGAATGGAATTTCAAATTTTCCTTCATTTTAGCTTTGCCAAACTCGTGAATTATGCACTGCACATGCCTCAATTTTGGTCCAAATCAATTGCACATGGCCTGAGTTGATCAAAGGACCAAGAATTGAGCCTTGTTTTGATTCTATGGTGGATTTCCAACTTGTTACTTCATGATGAAGAAATCATGGAAATGACTAACCAAATGACCTCAAATTGCAAATGTAAAATTGGCATTGTCTTTAGAACATCAATTGCACTCAAAAAATGTATAAATTTGCCTTGAAAAAGTTCCAAATCAATTAATTCTCATTTTCTCATTTTAAGCCTTCTTTATGAAAAATTCAAATCCCAATTCTTCAATCCAAGCTCCAACCATGACAAGAGATGATTTGTTAATTCAAATGGCCCTATTTGGAGCAAGTTTCATGTTGAAAAGATTTTCATTTGAAGTGTGCAAGTTGGTGAAATGGACCTATAATTTTATGACCTATAATCTTACTTTCCCAAAATACCCCTGACTTGCAAAGCTCATAACTTGAGTTCTACAAATCAGATGAAAGACTTCTAGTACTCTTTGGAAAGCTAAGACCATGTCCTACAACTTTCATGTTGGACAAAAGTTGAGGAGAAACATCGTTCTAGGTCAAACATGGTTTGGAAGTTGGTTGACTTTTGTTGACCAAAATCACATTCATCTGATGACCTGTAACTTGTCTGGATCATAACTTGAGTTCTATAAATACAATAAAGGACTTATAGTACTCAAACGAAAGCTAAGAACATGCTCTACAAGTTCCATGTTGGACAAAAGTTGAGATGAGACTTGTATCTTGAGGTAGGTGGTCTTGAAGTTAGGCACTAAATAGGGGATTTTACCCTAAGAACCCTAATTTGGTAACTTCTCACACTCTTGATCCTTGATGAAATGATCTTGAAATGATGTCTCATATATCCTAACACAAAATCCCATGACCATAGAGACTTGGAATTGAGTTTTAATCTCCTCCACTTTCACAGTTGGCTGAGGATTATCTAGATGAAAACCCTAGATGCAACATCTTTGACTGTGGCTTGCTCCACCTCACACAACAACTTGAATGAGCTCCAAATGGCTCTCAAAGCACTCAATGAGCTCTCTCAACATCTTATACCCATAAACATGAATTCACAATCCTATGATGATCTTTAATTGGCCTCCAAGTTAGGAGCTGACCCACATACATCCATCAATCCTTTCCCAAGACTATTGCCCACTTCTAGATGACTTGATGACCATCCAAACTTGAGTAACAACCCTTGCTTAGGCTCAACCCTCTGAGTAGACTCCTCTTGCTATGCACAAACTCTTGATCCCCTGATCAATGAGAAATGTTATGCAATGCAAATGCTAAAAAGAAATGAAATGAAACACAAGCCAGCCAAAGAAAAAGGTTGGGCAAATTTTGGGGTGCAACACACTCCAGGAAAGTTTGTTAATCATGCTTAAAGAGAATTCGTAGCTTAATTTGGTGATTAGAGGCAATTTCAACCAAATTCAATTCTTACTTGAAGGGAAATTTTAGCTTTGAAATTCAATTTTTGCCATTATGGTTCTCATAATGTAGGAGGCTTTCTGAGATGATTCTTCTTGCATTAGATATAAGATGATACAATCTTTGCAATGTGAAAAGAAAGTATTGATTTGGCAATCTGAGTTGAGAGATATGATCCTTCAAAGTAGCTTGCACGAAAAGGTTCAAAATTGCAAAACACTTAGAAAAATTTCAAGTCTTTTTAAGGACCAAAAATGACCTATAATATTTAGACAAAAACTAAGACCTTCCATAGGTTTTTTGTTGTTTCACCTTGAATCAAAATTGTAGAGGACATCTTAAAGTTCATTTTAGAAAAATAATGGGCTCCAAATGATGAAAATTGACCAAGTTGTGACCTTTTGAAGTTGACTAGAAAATCCTCCCAAAACTCAAAATGACCTATAATGTCTTCAAACTTTTGATGACTTTCCAATCATAACTGGATTCTTCATTGCAAAGAGAACTTGTTGGGGATGATGAAAAGAGTTCGTTAGAAAAATAAACACCTCAAGATGTTGAAAATTGAAGGCATTAAGCCCATCTGATCATAACATCCACAATTTGCTAAATTAGGTCAACCACCTTGAACTAAACTTGAATCTCTTGATTGTTTCTTGCAAAATAAGCCATGGTGAATCATACATGATCTTGAAATAATGTTTCCTTAAATCATACTTAAGGATGAGGGACCTTTGGGAGCTTGAGAATACGATAATCAAAGAGAAATCTTGCTTGAGGTTGAAGAAACATGCTCCTCCTATCTTGAGAAGCAAGCCATGATGCCTTGATCCATTGTCTAGAACAATGCTATGCAAAAATGAATATGAAAATGCAATGAAACATAATTTAAGATCCAATAGAAAATATGGGCAAATTTTGGGGTTCTACGGGTGTTATAGAAGGTACTAGCACCCTAAGTATTTATAGTACTCTACATGAACCTTTTATTTGTATTTGTGTTATGCTATTGTTGATTATTGTTTGGGAATGACCTAAAGTTTTTATAAGTATGATTGCCAAGACATCGCATCTCGTGCCTACGTATCCTAATAAAGTATGGAATCAGATCATTCGTAGTTCATCGAACTACGATTGACAAACACTGAATAGTGATCAAGGTTCCAAAGGGTGAGGTAAGTTTCCATAGAAATGACACTTACATAGAGTTAAGAAACTATAATCCTAAGGCTTGGATAAAATGGGAAAGGACTCTAACAAGGTCCAAAGAGGAAGTAAGTTTCCATAGTAATGAAACTTACATAAAGTTAAGAAACTCAAACCTAAGGCTAGGTTAAAAAGGGTAAGGACTCTAACAAGGTCCAAAGAGGAAGTAAGTGTCCATAGAAATGACACCTACATAGAGTTAAGAAACTCTAACCTAAGGCTTGGTTGAAAGGACTAGTGACTCTAGCAAGGTCAAAAGGGGAAGGCTAGTTCTCATAGCAATAGCACTCCTAGAGTTAATAAACTCTAATCCTAAGGTTAGGATGGGAAACCTAAAGACTCTAACAAGGTCTCAAGGGAAGGATAAGGCTAGGGTAAACTAAGTTATGATATAAAGTCAACAGAGAAGATCCTTTCCTTTGGATTTAGATTAAGAAGAGATTTTAGATGCAAAAAGAAAGGAAAATCTATGGGAGACTGAATCTTAAATCTTGTCATACAATGATGGTCCTAAGGTTGGGATTGAAGGGAAAATGCTAAGCTAATATTGTCATGCAAGAGATGATGAAGAGAGTTCTAACCCTAATGTTGTCATGCGAAGATTAAGAACCTAAATCTATCCCACTCCAATCTTAGTCAAAAATTCATTTGGATTAAGAACCTAATTGACTTTTTGTATTTTTTGGTCATGACTTTTTTTTGTAGATGGGCTTATTGAAATGTTAAGTTTGTAATAATAATAATTTTTGGAATTTTAATGGATAATGTTTTTTTTTGGAATAATTTACGGATTTATTTGGATATTGGATAGAAAATGGGTAATTAGAATGTAAAATGGTTTAGAAATGGAAAATTGGATTTATTGCATAACAGAATGAAATTGAAATTGGTTGTGGGAACGGGTATGGGTTTTGTAACGTGCCTCTACAACACTAAAACCTTGACAGTAGAACTTGAATGCCACTAATCTTGAAAGACATCACAACCTTGAATCCACCTTAACATGATCTTCAATTGAACAAAAAACTTGACAAATCCTTGGATCAATGACAGGAACCTAAACCACACAATCATTACTTGCACAAAACTCAATTGCTTTAACCTTTCATGGCTTTGTACCTTCAACAAACAACTTGAATTGACACGAAACCCTGGTTTGATGATCTTCAGACATAAAGAATGAAACAGTCTCCATTTTCTTGACCAAAATCAGATTACATCCAACTGACACAATATTGTACATACTTACTTAACCTGTTAGCCTCAAGTGAAACTCAAATGAACACTTGCCAATTATAAACACAAAGGGTGAGAAACTCTAATCTTCCTGCCTTGAATGCACATTGATGAAATAATGACTTGATAAGAACCAAAACCTTGATTCATAATCTTTCTAGTTAAGCCACTGATGAAACCCAAAACATATGACACCCTTGAGGAAATTCAGAGAAACTGATGTCCTGCTTTGATAAACCTTTGATAGGAACTGCTCGTGATGATTGAAAATCCAACACCATTACCTCAAACTTGAGTATAATAACTGAAAGAAACAACCTTTGAATAAGGAAATCCAGATCAATAGAGAACCTTTAATCCCACGTCTTAGGAGCCCGATGAAACGCAGGATTATGCTATACAGATGATGCAAAGTGCAAGTGAATACAAGTTCTAAAATGCCTAGTCAAAATTTGGGGTATGAGAGTTTCCCCTATTTAAATATCTTTAGCAGATGCCATGAGCTATGACAATCATCATGAAATCAGGGTGAAAGCTATTTAAATATAGACAACCATAAATTTTGACCCTAGTTGTAATTGCATGTTATGCTATGGACAAAAGAAACTACTCAAACAATGCTAGGAACAATGCTGCCATGCAATGAACTCTAGTATGATGATTCATGATGGAATGATAAATGTAAGACGCAGACAAGAACGAAAGTAAATAGGAATAAAGTCAACACAATGGGTAACAACCCACTGGGGATGACCAAACATTGGGAAACAGAAATAAACTAGGGGATCTAAAGTGATTGATCAACAGGTTCAGGCATGACCGACTAACACTTTAGAAATGACAACTTTGCATTGTATATTTAGGGTTATTCATTCTTTGTCCCTTCCCTTGGATAAATTAAAGATCAGTGGTGAATTAAGATTTGTGATTCAAGTTAATCAATAGTTTGATATTCGATTCTCACCACGACAGGAATGACAACTTCACTGGGGATTTTTTATTTCCCCCTAAGAAGGTTACACCTAACTTGTTTTATTTGTGTTATTTGTTTGTATATTTGTATATATCTATCTGCTTGGGTTTTTCTATATGCAGGGTTGCTGCCTTGAGTAGTGAGATAAGTCCTATACCCGGACTTGAACGCACCTATGATAGGAAGGTGGTATACTCAAGGAGGCTTATAGGGAGTTGATTCTCGACCAAGCTAACTTGAGAAATCACCGCTCAGTTGAGGCCCTCTTGAGAGTAGTATTGTTGAACGAGTATTCGTGAAAACATTACCACTTTCGACCTAGGAGCCCATGACACTGAGGACCTTTAGTTACCTTTAACCCACTCGGCCTTTTTAGGATGTAGTGCAATGGTTATGAGGGAGTAGTCCCAAAATAGTTGATATGCGATACTACACTCAAAAGAGGTTCTTTTGAGAATATTATTAACCACAAAGTAATTGTAAATTGATAATATCTAAAAGATGGACTAATAACTTTGGGAACCTTTTAGAACCCTTGTTCTGCAAGTATAAATAAACCCATAGTACACACCTTTTGGGATGGGTAGACCATGGCTCCATGCTCATGATCTGCAAACTTAGGCCCTTATTGGTTTGCATATATATGTGAATATGTGAATATGTGTATACCTGTGTTTGTGCATCCATCCTTCCATGCATTCATGCACCTTTTTTTCTCTAACCCTTTTTCAAGGAACTTAGGGTTATCTTGCAAACATCATAGGTTTTACCATGGATTTTGGAAGTTGTACTCTATTTTGTAATCCTTCAAATTTTTAATGGGAATTTCAGTTATCAAGATGTGTCATCCACTTAATGGTGTTTGCAAACATAACTTTTGAGTTCCTTGAAATACATTTGCATTCTGCACAACATACATCATAAAGCATTTCATCATTTACATATAACTTTTTATAAATAAAACTCATTCGGCCTTCTGTCCTTGTGTCGTTCAGCTGATTCCCTAGCATTTGTATCGAGCTTGAAGTAGTTACTGAAGGATAATGGAGAGGACAGAGAATGTGGATCCCATATCAGGCTTCAGAGTGATGACTAACCCGATGTATGACTTTCCTCCTGACGACAATGCTCCACAAGTGGATGTTCTTACTTATTCTCAGCCCGTGCAGGATAACTTGGTTGTTCAAGTTGATAAGAGAGATTCCTGATTTCTGAGGTGTGTGCCAAATCTTTAGAATTTCCACTCTGTAACAAAGATGAATGACCCTAGAATTGTGGAAATCGAGAAAGAAGTTTGTGATCTCAAGGAACAGTTGAAGATGATGAAAGGACTCAAAGTATCTGGACTTAAAGCTCGTGACACGTGTCTGTTTCGGACGTGGTTATTTCCCTGAAGTTCAAAATGTTAGTCTTTGAAATATACAAGGGCGTTAGTTGTCTAAGGTACCATTTGACGATGTTCTGTCGAAAGATGACCGGTTATATCGATGAAGACAAGTTGATGATTCACTACTTTCAAAAAATTTTATGTGGGGCATCCTTGATGTGGTATATGAAACTAGAAAGGAACCACATTCAGTCTTGTGAAGACCTAGTTGACGCTTTTATGAAGCAATACAATTATAACATAGACATGGCTCCAGACAGCGATCAATTTATGAGCATGAGTTAGAAGGACAACGAATCCTTAAGGGAGTACACACAACGGCGAAAAGAGTTAGCAGCCCAAGTTCATCCACCACTCCAAGATAAAGAGTTAGCCAAAATGTTTCTAAGAACACTGTCAGACTCTTATTATGTCAGGATGGTAGGCGTGGTGCCATTAGAATTCTCTAAAATTGTTGAGGTCGAAGTAGCCATCGAAGACACATTCAAAAGTGGAAGAATCCAAGATGACTCGAATAGCCAAGCTAGTGAAGAGAAATCTGTTAGTGATTCCCAAGTGGAAAGGAATGTTGATGTTGATGCAATTTTGGATTCTCCTCAGATCCTGCAAGCTCCAATTCTGGTACCTTATCACCAATGTCGGTATGCAGTGCCAGTTCAGTGCCAACAACCACACCTTCGTGGACTTCCGTATCAACAACAAGGGTTGGTTCCTCAAGATCAACGTCAGAATCGACAAGCTCAGAATTTGAATTATCAAAATCAGCACCAGAATCAGTAGATACCTCTGAATAGTTTAGAAGGAGAGACTTGCTAGTTTGATCCAATCCCGATGACTTACACTCATTTATGGTCTTATTTTTACCGAAACTTGGTGATGACACCCAGAAAGACCAGATCCATGAAATCTTGCCCTCCTTGGTACAATCAAGATACTAGTTGTGTATTTCATGATGGGCAGTAGGACGTCCGATTGAAGAGTGCAAGGTTTTCTAAGAAAACGTTCAAGAGATGATCGACGAGATAGTGCTAACCTTCAAGGGAGGAAGCCCATTTGTAAATGGAATTCCTTTATGCTGATGAATATGAAGACTCAAGAGAGTCCTTTTAAAGCTGGTGAAATCAGGAGGAGAGCTCATTCCCAGGATCATTAGGTTGTTTGTTTGTTTGCTGGCATTTGTTGTTATCCCTTTGATTGTAAAAGCATGATTTGCATGTAAGAACTTGTTTGTTTTGAATGATTAATGTAATGAATATGTTTGTCTTGAAGAAATACATTCATATTCACTGTTAAAATGATTTTTTTTCTTTATAATGCTAATGTTACCCGATCTCTGGCTTAGGCAGAGAATTGGACGGAGGATGACGAAATAAAAAATGCAAGATTTCTTGTCGTATGCTTTTGAGTAAAACCCTACTGATGATGTAAGGAATTGTTTCAAATTCCCAAAACATGGAGATATAAGGGAGATAGTCCCTTGTTAACCCCTTTGAGCCATGAAGTAGGATTTTTATTTTTCCTTTCATACAAAAAACTCTCAATTTTAACTTGGGGCATGGTAGTTTTCAGTTAAGCAGATTGAGCGCCCAAACTTTTAAAAAAAAGGAGTGAATATTCAAGGACACCCCACATATCCCTCACACATTAGGAGGCTAAAGAGTCAAATCTACAACGATTATCCCTCAACTAGGAAAAGAGTGGACCAGTCACAATCCTTTCAACAAGTCAAAATGAGTTAGAGTTACCACGATTTGTTCATAAATCAAAAATTAAAAAGAAAAAGCTCACTAAGTCAAAATCTATGAAGGAGATTTAGGCAAAATTAGGGCATCCCGCTGGATTTCAAAAGATTTCGTCCAGGAAAAATGTAGGGAATGGAAAAACATGAAAAAATACAAAGGATTACACACAAAAATCCTCAGCAAAGAACAAAGTCGTGTGATCAAACACCAAAAGCAAAAAGGTAAGTGACTGCTATGTCCAAAGTCTCCATGGTTTCTCAACATGTCAAACTCTCCTTGGGAGATGAGTGTTCGTGTCAAGTTAACTGAACATAGGATTGCAGAACATCACGAAGAAAGGGTGGGTACAAATAGACTTTGAGCCTTATATCCTTTATTTTATAAACCGTGAACCAAGTCATGTTAAAACCCTCAAAAGACCTAATTGAAGCAGGATTTAGTTTGAAAGCATACTCAATGAGATGACGTTTCCCGACTCCTATGAGCTAAGCTTAAAATTTGTGTTGGCTTTGTAAAATTAATTCATATCTTAACTAGTAATTAGTCACAAGTTATTGTGATATCCATCCAATAAAAACTTTAAGACTAACATGTGTGTTGCATTAGCAGTTTCAGAATTAACATGTTTTTGCTTGCTAACATTGCTTGATATCATAGAAACTTGTATATGAACAACAATGATGAGTTTAATCGTTTGAGATTTGAGACTCTGATGATAAATGGTGAATCATTTCAAATGGATGATCATATCTAGGGGCATGTTTCCTGAAGACTCTTCTAAACAACGGTAAGTCGTTTCCCAGTTGTTGCTTCCACAGTCCGACAATCCCTAAGGGGCAAGTCTAAAGTTTTAGCTATGCGAAATGCAATCAATCTAGGGAAGCTACATCGAGATTCGATAAATCTCTCCGAGAGTTTGAAGACATTGGAACATTTTGGATGCCAAGTTTTCTGTAAAATCCTCTTGAGATGATTTATAAACCATGTGATCTGGGGCATTTGAGAATTGAAGATTATTTTATCCATTCACAACAACTGTTGTTCAAAATGGCGACCACCACACAGTTCATTAATGCATAACAACTTTGTTCTCACAACATTCTTCACCCATGTTCCCAGTAAGTATCTACTTCAGGTGGTCATGACAATTCCCCGATGAATCTCTACTTCAAGCAGTTATGGAAGAATTGATGTAAGAATTCCCCAGTTGGTAACCTAAGCCTACGCTAGTGAATTTCCTTGGCTTTAACCTTCCCAGTGAAGTTGACGTTATTTCACTCCTCAGTGGATTTCTTACAACTTCAATCTTCCACAGCAAAGTGGATGTTTATTTCATCCCCATGAAGTCTCAAGTCTGGCATCTTCAGCTTCCAACATTGATCTGAGCTTCCCTATTGAAGTGGATATTTATTTTATACCTTGTGAGGCCTAAGCTCTGGCATCTCTAGTTACAACTTACTTCCAGACTACTTCAATTTATAGTGGATATTTACTTTATCCCCATAAGTTCTCTCTAATCATGAGTTTGATCCATTCCCAATGGATCTTTCGCATCCCCAACATAGTAGCAGGGTTCATCTTGACAGTCCCCTAAGTGAAGTCATGATGTTTATCTCCAAATGGAGTACTCTCTTTCCCAAGGATTGGAAGCCTTGATGCATAACTTTGGTCCTAGATGTGGTTTTCGATTCACCCCAGTGATGCTTCTATCTTGTGAAGATTAGCCAAATATCCGTGTCGAGATGTTTATCTCATCTCCAGTTTACTTCTCCCTGTTTTTTTGTCAGCATAAGCATAACATGACATACATTCATTCATATAGATACATGGCATCCGTGCATTTTGAATTTTATGATTTTGTTTGTTCCTTCACTTTGGTTGTATTTATCCCTAAGGGTCTGGGTTTGCATTCTTCTTCCAAGTAGAGTCGTCAGCCCTAAGCAAAAAGAGTACATTTCTAAATTATCCACTGAGTTCAATACTCATGGAAGATAGTTTCTTTGGCTTTCTTTTCCATTTCTAGATAAGATAAACTCCAATTGAGTTCATCCCTCATTGGGTAGAGTTTTGCTTGACCGCTTCTCTTCAGTTACTTCCTGAATTGAACTTTGGTCCCTGACAATCACAATTTTGGATATTTCTAGGCTTTTAAACCTGGATTGAGCGTGTATTTATTTTGCACTTTGACTCCCCGGGAAGAATCTGTTTGAAGATCACCATTGGAGATAAAACATTTCTTCAGCAGTGTTAGAACATTTTCTCAGCAATTTATACCCAGACAACAAGTGGTAGCTCTTTATTTGAGTAGCTTGTTTTGTTCTCAGGTTTTCTATTTGGATGACAAATGGTAGTCTCCTCAAGATAATTTGTCTATCCCCAATGAGTTTATTAATATTATCAAATGACATCTCTCCAGAAATCCATCAGAAAAGTTTGGTGAAGACTTTACAAGTGTTTCTTTTTATTTGAGAATTCTTGATACAAGGACTTTATTTGCTTCAATGCAACTTCAAACTATAGCAATATTGTTCCTCAGTGATGTTCTCCCCAGTGAGTCCACTATTCAATTTGCTTCCATCAAATGGCATCTCTCTGAGAAGTTTGATGAAGATTCATATGATGTTTCTCTTTATTTGAGAAGACATATTTTGCAAATCAACCAGCTTGCATGTCTTTTAGATTTTCGACAATGTTTTCTAATCTCCAGTAAAATATGGATCCCTGCTGAACTCATAAATCTCCAGTAAAATTCCAATCCCTTGTGAAGATACTCTCCCATAAGTATTCACCTTTCCAGGAAGAAACTGAGACACGTTTGTGGCTTATGACCTGAGACGAGGGGAGGTTTATTTTACTCTTATCAAGTGGAATACTTGATTAAAGAAGAAACTGAGACCCATTCATGGAATACAACCTCGAAGTATTGGGTAGGTTTATTTACCCTTTCTAAATGGATCATTTAGTTAAAGAAGAAGCTGGATCATACCCTGATCATGGAAGCTTATGTTAGTCTACTACCTATGCTTAGGTTATCATATGTTTTGATTATAGGTAATACACCTTTCTTTTGGTCAGACACGTTTGCTTAGGCTGTCGCATGTTTGGTAGTAGGTGATCTCTCCTTTCAAGTCTATTACCTATACTTAGGCTATCACATGTTTGATAGTAGGTAGTATGTTTATCTCTTTTTGGTCAGACATCTTTGCTTAGGCTACCATGTTTGGTAGTAGTTCATCTTTCCTTTTATGTTTACCTTTGCTTAAGCTATCATATATTCTGATAACAGGTAGTAACCCTTTCCTTTTGGTCAGTTACTATGTGATCAGTAGTTACTTTCATTCAACAAAACCTTGGCAGCAGGTGTTTTTTTTTAATTTCCAGCAAACTTCGGCAGAAGGCGGCTCTATTTCGTATTCTTTGGTAAATCTCGGTAGTAGATTCTCCGGTAAATTTTAGAAACAGAATTTTCATCAAACCTCGGCAGAAGGTATTTTCTTTTTATTTCCTGGTAAGTCTCGGTAAAAGATTTCCAGTTTAACCTTGGCAGAAGTTATTTTCTTTTCATTTCCTAGCAAGTCTCGGCAAAAGATTTCCAGTAGACCTCGGTAGAAGGTGTTTCATTTTATAAATTCTCTGGTTATTCTCGGTAGTAGATCTTCAGTAGACTTCAACAGAAGATGTTTCTCTATTTCCAGGATCTCGACAGTAGATTTTCTGGTTAACTTTGATGCTTCTTTAAACTTCAGCATACAATTGTTTCTTTTCAGAATCTCTGCAGTAGATTCCCTAGTTAATCTCGGTAGCAAATTTTCTAGTAAATTTTTTACAGTTGACACATTTTTCAATAAAACCTTGGCAGAAGGCATTCCCAAATGAGTTCCTAAGTCTCGAAAGTAGACTCCTCCAGTTGATATCTCTTGAAATCCCCACAGTTGACCTCGACAGTAGGTTCTCCAAGTGGATTTTGTTAAAAAGATTTAGTCACAAGTTCATCACCATGTGTTTAAGATACCTTGTGATTGTCAGTTGGTAATCTCTTTCTTAGTCGAGTTGAGTTTCATCCCCAGTGGAGTTGGATCTTTTCCCCGTGGAGTCTTGCTTTGCTAAATTGTTCCTCATCGGGTCTTCCATTCTTTACCTGTGTTTCACCGTTGTCCGTATACAGTTATCTCCTGTGGCATCTTTTCCGTCACAGATCCCTGTCTTGCATTCATATCATTTTATGTCATATCATGTGTATCTTGTGGCATCTTAGGGGGGAAAATTATGCATGTTTGTATTTAAGTCTCTCCTATCACGTCAACGAAGATTTCAATCTCCATATCTCCGGATAGAAGAAACTTAAATAAAGGCATTTGTCATATCTTAATTTTTGACACTAAGATTTTGTTTTTCGTTTTGCATCATCTGCATAGCATAGCATGCACTTCATCTTGCATAGTGTCCAAATGATAGTCAGAATAAATTTGTTGGATTTACAAACAAACTAGTCTAAATGTATTTCAAAATTTGACCAAACACTATATTTTTCCAATATGTTTATTTTGCGCTAATTATTTTTGTGTGTTCATTTTATTTTTTCGAACACTTTTTTGCTCGACTTTTTATTTCATATTTTAATAATTTTTATTTAAATAATCATTTAATTTATTTAAATTTAATTAGATATTTAATTTAATTTTTTATTTTAATTAATTAATTTAATTTTTAATTTATTTATTAATATTTTCTTTTTGTATAAAAAAAAAAATCAAACATTAGCAAGACCAATTCAATTTCTTTTCAAAACAAAGTCTAAACATGTTCCTAACAACATCTGTCCTTTCCAAAATAAGGCCTAAACATGTTCAAGACAAGTTCATTTTCCTTCCAAACATACATAGACATGTTCCAACAAAACCACAACATTTCATGAATTACAGGACAAGGAGACAAGAATTTAAACTCTTTCCAAATAGGTTCAGACATGTTGATGAGAAATTCATAAGCCACAAAACAACAAGAAAACAACAAGATAGAAAAGAAAACAACAAGAAATCACACAAGGGAAAAGGAAAAACACAGATAGAAAACAACAAGAAATCACACAAAAAAAAGAAAAAACACTCATACCTCATGTTCCTCGCATTCAAACCGCAAAGTTTTTCATAAACCACGATGTGGCATCGAGAGAAAGAGACAGAGAGGGCAGTGAAGCAAGGGAAAAGGCCATTTGAGGGAGGTAAAATTGAAAACTCACCATTTATTTTGAAAAGTTGATGTTATTTTGTATCTATGTCAATTTCATGTTTGTCTTGGTAGTAACACTTATAATGTCACGTGGTGTTTGTTTTACATATATTAGTTGAGGTAACTTCTTTAGTTTTATAATTTAAGTATATGAGTTATTTTTGGTTGTCTATAGTTTATGTTAGGTGACACCATGTATCATATATTTATGCATATATTACATATATCACATTTTAATACTATATATCATATAGTGTCACGTATCAAATATTAATGAACAATTATTATTTTTATTTTATTTTCATCACCATTATCTCTTAATTATAATTAATAGATTCTCTTTCATTATTATTTTTCTAGTCAATACTATATGACCTTATCTTTGAAAAAAATAGAAAGAAGCAAATTTAATTTATTTTTGGATATCGGTTATCATTATTCTTAGTCACTTCTATTAATCAAGTTTATTTTTTATTTAAATAATGTTAGAAAAGACCAAAAATATTTTCTTATTTTTAGTTTATTAGTTAATTTTGTAATATTAAAAATAATATAAGAAATCATATTTTAATTATTTTATTATAGCATAGAAAAATGTAAAAAAAATTTGTTTTAATTACTTTTATAAGGATGAAAATAGCAAAAATATTTTAATTTTTTATTTTAGTATTTTTATTTCTAGTTTTTCATTATTTAATTTGAATTATATTAAAATGTAAATAAATTTGTGTCATAATTATTATTTGATTTAAATATTAATATTTAAATTAATTAATAATTTCTTGTTGTCCGATTCCAAAGGAGGATTGCTTTTGTTGACTATTGTGTCATACTTAGCCTAACCTTTGGTCTTTCTCCTTTAATCCTAGCCTTAGGGTTGGAGTCGTCATACTCTATGTGAATGTCCTATCATGGACATTTAATTTCCCTTTTATCCTGGCCTTATGATTAGAGTCGCTCCACTCTATGAAAGTGTCCTGCCATGGAACTTACCTCCCTTTTACCCTAGCCTTAGGTTTAGAGTTTCTCAACTCTATGTAGGTGTTGTGTCATAGATAATTACCTTTTCCCTTTGGAACCTTGACCATAATCAAGAGTTTCTCACTCTTATTAAGGGGAACTACGAATTCTCTAATTCCATTCACGTCAGAATACGTAGGTACAAGATGCGATGTCTTAGCGAGCACACTTAGGAATAACACCTTAGATATCCCTTTTCTTTTCACCATTTAGCAGACAAAATACAAATGACATAATAAAAGAAGAGGTTCCTGTAGAGTACTAAAGATACTTAGGATGCTAGCTCATTCCCTAGGTATAACCAACCTCCGAACCTTAGATTCTCTTTTGTTTTGGGTTTGCATTGCATATTTTGGGTTATTCGTTCTTTTTTCCCTTCCCTTGGATAAGTTAAATATCAGTGGTGAATTAAGCTTTGTGATTCAAGTTAATAAATAGCTTGATATTCGATTCTTACCGCGACATGATGTCCTTTGACTTATCACTTTTCTCAGCTGGTGTAGCGGCAAAAGTTGTGAGTGTAAGCTATTAATTAACTTAACTCAAAAAGCAAGAGTTGTCACCGCTCTTTTATTTATCCCTAAAGGAAAGGAAAAAGAGCGAGCAAAACCTAAGCAAGTTCTAAGGCAAGAACAGATGAACAAAGACTGTGTAAGGGAGTTGGTTACGCTAAAGGAAGACGTTAGCACCCAAAACGTCTATAGTACTCTACAGGAACCCTTTGAAATATCTACGCTTTTTGGTTTTTAAAGGTTTGTTTGAAAGATTGGAGAGATGAGAAGAGAAGTATTTTTTAACATTTTTGTGTTTGGAGAAACTTGTCGTCTCATGCCTACATACCCACAAAATGCAATATAGGATCAAAACCCTGTAGTTTGTGGTACAAATAACAAAAAGAGGTTTGTTATCATTGATTTTAAATGTAAAGACAAGTCTTCATTTTCAAGTGAATAATTCAACTTAAAAAGATGAATCATGTCTAAACTTATGAAAATAATTTAAAAGAAAAAAGTGCATAAAGCACAAAAGGTTTGAATGAGTTTGAATGAATTTTATGTCTTTTTGAAAAGATTCAAAGTATGATTAACATTTATTGACATTTATTAAAGAAAAAAGAAGTTTGAAAAAGCTCTTGGCAAAAGTCAAGGTTTTATTATAAAAGAGGTTTAATTTTGAAGACAAGAAGGTTTTGAAAAAGGGAGAAGATTTGAAAATTAATGAAG
Source organism: Lathyrus sativus (assembly GCA_963859935.3). Taxonomy (NCBI): domain Eukaryota; kingdom Viridiplantae; phylum Streptophyta; class Magnoliopsida; order Fabales; family Fabaceae; genus Lathyrus; species Lathyrus sativus. The sequence continues at coordinate 52,147,192 of OZ012740.1, read as the reverse complement.
GAGTGAAGAGGAAGTGACTATCCTAGAGCAAAAAGATAAAAGCTAAGGATAAGAGGGGTCTAACCACACAAGCAAGCACAACAATATAAGCGTTCTTCCTTTAGATTAGGCCTTGATCAAAATAAGTCTTCAAAGGAGAACTCCAAGTATCCAAAATCCAAGGTTTGACATCACAAGCTTCCAAGAGTAGGTTAAGATCCTAGTTCTAGGTCCAAGATTCTACGTCCAATGCAAATGATAGTAACCATAGTCCACCATTAAGAGAACAAGTTTTTTTAGGGATTTAAGCCTTTATTAATGTTTTTGGTCCAAATGGACAAAGGAAAAAAATCACGGAAGCATAAACAATAATATGATATGAGATGATAATAAAGGAGCATAAAAATAAAAGAAAGATATGGAGCAAGAAGGAAGCATAAAAAAATAGTACAATAATATTGTTAGCGAGTTAGTGATTAGATTTTAGAATAAATGATCAACGATGATTAAATAATGAACTTATGCTAAAGTTAATGAAGACTCATTAGACGATTGATAAAATTAAAGCCTCAAAACAACAACTTATATAAGTAATGGACCCAAGACAAATAATAAACCATATTTGGACTTTCAAACATAAGTTTGAGCCACGGATGATCATTTTCTGATATGGGACAATTTAGCGCTATGTTAAGCAGTCGTAATCGGACTTATGTAGAAGCCACGACTATCTGAGGTCGGCCAATAAAAATGCTTGTACTAATGTATGCTAGAGAGACGATATGTAGATCGTCCTCCAAAAGCAATACCGTACGAAAAGAAAATAGGTAACGATCTCATCTTCATGCAGAACTAAAATAAGTTCCAATAATATTGAAGATTTTCATCGATCAAAAGAAAATGAGAGATAGATGAAAAAATACCAAATTGAACCACACAAAGATGTAATTCAAGGCAAAGAACAAAAGGGAAGGGAAGGAAAAGGAAATGGAACCAAAACAGTCCCAAAAACAAGCAAAAAAAACATTATGAAAACTGGTTAATCGATTAATCATTTGCATGTGCAAATATGTTAATCAATTAACACTGCTAAGACAACAAAATACTTTGAAAAAAATTCAGCATTCATGATCCAACCATTTCTTAAAACATCCCATGATCATGAATGAGAATTAGCACGAAAATTCAAGTAAAACAATAGCAATATCACCAATAAAACACAATTTTCACGATCCAAAGATCAAACAACAAGAATCAACAATAGATCACATCATGGAAGATGGATCAAGAACAACAATAGTTGAATGAGGGTTTACCACTTCAAATCTGAAATTGCTTCAAATTAACTTCAAAAAACAAACTCTAAAGCCTTGATATACTGAAATTGATAATGACAAAGTGATTGGATGAAGGTTTTAGCTCAAAGATTAGCAAGTTCCAATGAAGAACTTACTAACTTTCAAAAGAAGAAAGAGCTCTGGTGAATTTTGTGGTTGAAGGGATTTGAGAGAAATTTTAGCAAGGTGAATTTGGATATCAAAGCTTGAAGAATGAATGAAATGAGGCCTCTATTTGTAGAATTTAGGCCTAAAAATTTTGGTGATTTAGAATTTGGTTTGGAACCAAAATTAGGCTTAGAATTTGAATTTGGAGGCAAAATCAAGATCAAATGGTGATTAGTGAAGGTGTATAGTAGGAACCAATTATGATGAGGTAGGGGAATTAAAATGAAATGGTCTAGAGTATTCTCATGATTAAATATTTGAAAATTGGTGCCAAAATGCTGCAGAATTTGAATTTGGCTCATTTTCACATAAAATGCACTGGTTAATCAATTAACCATTTGCATGTGCAACTGTGTTAATTGATTAACACAATGAAAATTTATGAAAATTTTCCTTTTGATGTGATGTCTTGGCTCTGGCTCGATTCTTTTGACTTGTCAAAGAAGGCATAGAAATAAACACGTGAACCTTAGGATTTCTCGAGTAAGAGTCAATTAGATCTTGGGAAACTTTTGATCAAATGATTTGAATTGCTTGCAGATCAACTTTGACTTTGTTTAGATGAAATTTATTCGAGTTGAGGGACTGTTGATTGATATTCTTGATTCCAACCTCTTCCTGAAAAAGAGTTAGTAAAGAAAAAAAACAAACATATTTTTGGATTTTGATTAAGGTTAGTAAACATAAACATATAAATAAAAGCAAAAAAGAAACATAGGGATGCCCAATGATCCCTGCAAGGTATAAACCTAAAGATGATATGGATAAAGGAACTAAAGCATGATCTTGTTTGTGATGCAAAGATACAAATGAGATGTGGGAAATATTAGGGGTAAAAATTAGGGTATTACAGTTGCCCCTATTTAAATTTCTTTTATTCAAAGATATGAAGGTTGAAAACTTCATCTTGACAAGATTGAAGATACTTAAATACGGAAAACCACATTTTTAGCCCTAAGATGCCACAAGATGATATGAATGAAAAGGATAAAACACCCTACAGGAAAGCTGAAAACAAAAGATTTACGGTAGATTGAGTGAAAAGACGTGAAAAGACACGTTGGGGAACACAACCTATTTCTAGAGATCTGTCAAGGTGTTAAGAAGTATCTGTCAATAGTTGAAAAAAGAGGGACAAGGCCTTGGGAAGAAGAGTAGTGATATCCAAGAATAGCATTTGATGGAAACTATGAATGAGACAAAAGTATGCCAATAGATGTCCAAGAAAGGCATTGGACAACAACAAGAAAAAACAACAGTGTCACCCAAGAAGAGCATTGAATGGAGGTGAAAAACACTCTATTGGGGGTAGGATATCTAAGAATGGCATTAGATGAAAGGAACTACAAAATTCAAGAATGGCATTGAATGGGTCAACTGCCAACATTAGATATATCCAAGAATGGCATTAGACGGAGACAAACTCAACTAATGATATATCAACCAACATTCAAGAATAGCATTGGATGGAAACAAAATTCCCGTTTGAAAAACTTCACTGGGGACATCCAAGAATGGCGTTGGATGACAAGGGTAAACATTAGAGACATCCAAGAATAACATTAGACTCAGTTGAGGAAAATATATCCAAGAATGACATTGGATAGAAGAAATCACAACATCCAAGAATGGCATGAAGTGAGAAAAGTTCTGGAAAATACATCAGGAGTATCCAAGAGTGGTATTGGATAAAAAAAGTTCACGATGTCCAAGACTGGAATTGAATAAAGTGAGAAAGAAATTTCAGGAATGACACTAAAAGATATCTAAGAAAATCTATTGGGAATTACAGAAGAGACACATGACTTCCAAGAATAGCACTGGGAGACACAAGAGGAACAAGATATCCAGGAATGGCACTGGAGATCAAAAGAGACGGACGTCCAGGAATGACACTAGAGTGAAAGAATGCAAAGATCCAAGAGTAGCACTAGATGCACAGGGAAGCAACAACACCCAAGAATGACACTGAATGAAAAGACAAGAAAATGTTTTGGTAGGCGCCAAGTAAGTTGGACTTTGATCACAAGATAAGATGTTGATAGCAACAGGACCTCGGGAAATGCATATGAGCGCGAAACACACTTTGAGCTATGGTGAATCTTCTATGCATGATATATGAATGACCTGTGCATTCTATGTAGATGATTGGGATAACTGAGGCAGACTTTTTTGTGAGGGAAGAATGGAACTCTGATTCCTCAACACAGGGAACACTGCCAACTCTTCATAGATAGAAGATGTTGAACATATCTCTATCACACGTATGAATTGTATCATGTTGATGGTCTTTTGAGGAAAGACAACTTGAGCTGCTTGAGTATTCTTGAAGAAGACTGCCCTAGATTGGTTGATTGATAAGGATAAATTGACCATGGCTTCATCTTGACCACTGCAGGGGAAAAATGACCATGGCTTTAATTCTTGAAATGAATGTTGAAGATAAACTGATCATTGCTTCAGTTTTTTAATGTTGAGGAGGCTAAACTTAGTACGAGTCTTGAAAGAGATTTTCTAGTTAACCAATTTTGAGAATAACTTGCACTGAGCAACAAATCTTGAACTAACTCACAATAGGATCTAGAAGTAACATGCACCTGATAGGATCACTGACCAAGTTTCTCAACTGTTTAAAATATCTTAATGAGGAAAATTTGTCTGTAAATAAAATTATTCAAACATGGTAATTTTAATGCAAAGTTCATGCAATTTTGAAATCAAAATCACTTTTGGAATGATGTTATTGATGTATAGTAAATGAATCACTTGTCAAAACAAGGTGATTTATACATTCAAAATGAAAGAGAAATCAAAGGTAAGACATTAAAACAAATTATTGGCAACAAACTTAGGATTCAATGTTACGCAACCTTCCTGTAGTATGCTTTTAAAAGAAACCTGGCTTCAATTAGGTCATTTGAGGGTTGTAACATGGGCTGATTCACGGTTTTCGAAACAAAGAATGTAGGCTCAAAGTTTATTTGTAACCAACCCATTCTTCATGATGATCTTTAGTCCTATGTTCAGTTAATTCAATCTATGCATTCAGGTTCCAAGCAATTTTGGAATTGCAATACAGTTATGATGATGACTCAAGAGCCTGGGGATTTTTTATAGACGAAAGTCTCTTTTTCTTACAACATTTTGTTGTTGTGATTTTTTTTATGAGCACCTCAGTCAACTCGTTTTTGTCTTTGAGGATTTTGGTAACCTCTTGATTAACTTTTTTTTGTTATCCCTAACTTTTGCCTGGACTATGTCATTTGAGCTTACAGTCAGCGGGTTGCCCCTATTTTTGCCTAAGTCTCCTTCATAGGTTTTGATTTAGTGGGCTTTTTTTTTTCTTTTTTCTTTTTAAAGATAGTGACTGCCTGGCTTAATGACTACGGTGAACCATCATTGGCTTTTGATTTGAAAGACATCTTCGGCACTTCTTTGATGTGTGCAAAGGAAAGCTTTTGATTGCATCCTTTATTGAAAGGTGTCTTGAATTATTTTCTTGTGTTTAAATGCATAGTCAAATTAACTGAGAACTACCTATCTCTAGGTTAAGATTGCGGGTTTTTTCACACAGAAAGAAACTCCAACATTTAGGCTCAAAGGGGTTGACAAGGGATTAACTTCCTTATTTCTCTAGTGTTTGGGAGTTGAAACAATGACTGTACATCATCAGCCAGGTTTTAATTAAATTCATACAATTCAACAATTTTTGGTATTTCGTTTTCATCATCCTCCCTCCAATCTTTGCATAAACAAAAGCTTGATAAAGAAAGTGAACAGGAGATATATTTCTGTTTTGAAAGAGAAAGGATAAAGATGCACACAGTGGGTGTAAATGAATTGAATCAAAACATTGCAATTTTCATTTCATTAAAATTAACCATGAAAGTACAAACAAAGTTCGAGAGAAAATAGTCAATACAATAAGAGAAAAATACAAACAAAAAGAAACAAGGCCTAATGACTAATCATCAACAAGGATGAGTTGTCATGTCTGAAACACTGGCTTTAGGAGATGATCTGTCTGAACTGACTCAAACTTTAGTTGGCATGTCCTAGCAAAGGATAGTTGACAACATTAGGAATGGTATCATGAAAGGTGAGGATCTTGTCTCTGATTAGTTCTTGCACACTAGCCTTTAATGCATAGCAACCTTCCAAGTTATGGCCTGTCCCCACCTTGATGGAACTCACAATGAAGATTAACTCTATAGTCGGCTAGGAGTGGATTTAGATGAGGAGGTAGAGCTCTGGTAGTAATCAAACCTTTTTGAACAAGACCTAGATATAGCTCAGTGTAGGACATCAGGATAGGATCAAAGTTAGTCCTATTTCAATTTTGATTTTGTCTAACAGCCTGACGTGGAACTTGAACTGGTTGAGCATTGACAACATGAGCAACTGCAACTACATATTGTTGTTTACTGCGATGAGCTTTCTTTCAACTGAAACAATATGAGTATCGCCATCCTTCTTCTTTTGAAAATTCTCAATGGACTTTCTAGCATCATTAAAGGATTCAACATTAGTAATCTTTCTTTTCTTGATAACCTCTTCTAGTCTTTCTCCAATAGTAACTAGGTCATCAAATCCAGATGATACACTATCTATGATCTTTTCCCAAAAGAATGGCTGAAGAGTGTCCATGAACAATCCAGTCAATTCCTTTTCTGCCAAGGGTGGCTCCACCTGAGCAGCTAGCTCTCTCCAGTGTTGAGCGTACTCCTTAAAGTATTCTTTTTCTTTCTGAGACATGGTTTGCAGTTGATGAAGGTCAGGTGCCATGTTTAGATTATACTTATATTTCTTCAAGAAAGCATCTGCCAAGTCTTTCTAGCTTTGGATACGGTTCTTCTCAAGTCCCATATACCATTTTAGTGAAGTTCCACTCAAGTTGTCTTGGAAACAATGAATGAGCAAGTTGTCGTTGTTGGTATATGCAGCCATCTTGCAATAGTACATCATCAAGTGGCTTCTGGGACAGGTGTTCCCCTTGTATTTCTCAAACTCAGGATTTTTGAATTTGGCAGGCATAACCAAGTTTGAAACCAATCACATATCCATTGTGACAGCATTAAAGACATCATTTCCTTCCAAGACTCTTATCCTTTTATCCAAAGTTTGCCATTTCTCTATGAATTCCTTAATATAACCAAGTTCTCTCTAACTTTCAGATTGCAGACAACTAGCATGGTACACGAAAGGAGGATTCTCAAGAGTAGCTTGAGCAATAGCATGCACAACAAGGCGGGGTTCAATGAACGATGGAGCTGAAGATACCAGTAGTACAGATGGGCCAACCATTGGAGTAGTTGTAAAGGGTGGCGAGTAACTCAAAGGTAACCCAAATTCTGGCCAAGTAGTAACTGGTTGCTGGATTAGTGGAGGGTTAACAACAACAGTTGAGATTTCAGAAATCACAATCCTCTGAGGTGGTTCTCCTTTAGCAATCAGAACTTGCATCATTTCTGTGAGCTTGGTCATGTTGGCCTTCAACTCATCAATTTCCATTTTGACTTCTGCATTGTGTTGTTTTTTATTTTCCATTCTCAATCTGACGGCAGCTCTAGTTCCACAGTTGTGTTGAGGAAACAGCTTGACGGTGAATAGATAACTGAAGAAGGAGACAGTTGAAATGAGTTTGCTAGAAACTTGAAGATGTAGATGTATGCTCATGAATGCAAAAGTGCATAGATGCTACAACCACAAACGCGATCACTCAGAGCACACGGGTCAAAGGTCCGGCGTGAGCATGGAGCCAAGGGATAAGAACCAACCCACAAAGGTATGTACTAAGGTTATATCAACACCTATAGAACAAGGTTATAAAAACGTTTCCAGATTCATATATCCATCTTTCGGACAATATCAGCTAAAACGACTACTCATCGACCAACAATATTCTCAAGAGAAACTCGTTCGAGTGTGGTATCGCGTAACAACTAATTCAAGTCTACACCTGAACAGCCACCACACCATGTCCTAATAAGGCCAAGATGAGTTAAAGGGTTCTAAGGTCCTCAGCTTCTCAGGCTCCTAGGTGGGAAAAAGTAATTCCAAATACGACTACTCGTATGACATCAACAATCACAAAGGGGCTTCCATTGAGTGAGGAATCGCAAGTCAACTTAGTAAGGACTACTCCACATAAGCCGAACAAGACTATACCACCCTGTTAGACTATGGCACAAATCTAGAAGGGGGGGTTGAATAGATCCCCAATTAAAATTTGAGTCGGCGCTACCAATTTAAAATTGGTTTTAAAAATGTTTTAAGTGCGGAAGCGGCCGAGGAAAATATAGTCTAAAACGAACGGTTATTGGAAAACCGGATATACATAAGCCTTTGGATTAATGACAATTCGGAAAAATAGAATCACAACACTAATTCCACTTATCAATTATTTACTTCAGTTGTAAGGATTCCTAGTTCCAATGATTCAAAATCAAACCAAAACTAGATACACAAGTAAGATAATTTTGGTTCAAGCAATATGTCAAACACTTGGTGTGCAACAACACTCCAAGTGATATTTATGTTGAGTAAGTGATTCCAACCAGCCCAGTACAATGTCTTGTTGTACTTTGGAGTCAAAAACAGAGTTTTAACCTCTTACTCAATTGATATCACAATTTTGACAATAGAGCTTACACAAAAATTACTTATTTTGAGCTATAACGTAAATGCTGAAAATAGAGAAGACAAGTATTTAGTGAGGCAGTTCCCCCGTCGTCCTTGCTTCGGGGTACGTCTGTCCTCAATTCTAAAGCTAGAATTGAGATATATTTTACTGATATCACCTGTTTGAATGAACAGTTTATACAAGGATTGAGCAGCAAATATACAACAGAAGTCTCAATGTGTTGAAAGTTGCCTTCACTCCTTGCCCCTTAATTCAAGATGAATCAAGTTCTCCGATTTGTGTTGATGGACCTCCGACTCTAGCCACCTTATTGAATAACACGTTGTTGTTCAAACCTTTGGCTCCGGCTGATCTCAACAGCACCAAATCGAACCCGAGATCTTCCCTTCAAAATCACCGAATCCGCTACTAGACTTGTGAAGAACACCTCTTCACAATCACCTTCGCTCGATTGACCGTTGATGAAGAATCTCGTCCAAAAACCCCCAAAATTCAAACCAATCTTGGAGGGTAAAACCCCAATGGTTTTATTCAAGAAAGAACCTGTCACAATCTTCAACTCGAGCTTGATTCTCTAATCTAAGCCTCGAACCTTATCACCTTGAATCTCTCACAAATGCATTTCAAAAATGATTGTGTGTAATTGAAATGTTGTGAGATGTTGAAGATGAAGATGATGAATCTTGGACACCTATTTCACTCTTTCTTGTTTTTTGAACACATGAATCAAAAGAATATCAAATGTTAGTAGACACAAGTGTTTAAACAAGTATATATAGTGCCAACATAATTCTGGACATAACAGTATTTCAAATATAAGAGGGAAGTATTTTAAAACAGATTTTTCGCGCGAACGGTCGACCATAACAAGTCTGTGCGTCGACGCATGGCCTGTGCTGTTTTGGAAATCTGGAAATTTCATCAGTGTGCGTCGACCATACAGTCGGCGTGCGCTGACCCGTTGAAATCTATTTCCATTATGCGCCGACCCTATGGTCGACTCATGCCTTTACGCGCTGACCCGTTGGAAAGTTGTTCCTTCATGCGCCGACCCTATGGTCGACTCATGCCTTTACACGCTGACCCGTTGGAAAGTTGTTCCTTCATGCGCCGACCCTATGGTCGACGCATTGCCTTGTGCGCTGACTAGTGCAGAATTTTTCTGATGCATACGCCGACCCTATGGTCGACCCATGTCCTGCAAACCTGCAAAAATTCATCAGTTGAAGTCTTTCATGCCTTTGGTCATGATTGCATTTTATCTACACATAGTATATTCATTTCAGAAGTTTTAAGACAAGCGTAAAAGGATATGGTGGGTGATACGTTGCATCTGGTTTAGTAGACCTGGAGTTCATAATTTCCAATCTATCCAGGGAATTTGTCATCATCGAAACCTGCATTAACCAATGTCTTGCAGACTTGTGTGATATGTGGCGATTTGCCTCCACACACCCTCCTATCACAAGTGCACTCAAGTCTGAGTATAGGACTTATCTCACCATACAGGATCACCAAGCAACCAAACAGAACAAGCAATAAAAAAATCAAACAAATAAGCGCAAATAAATCAAAGTAGGTTGAACCCGCTAAGAACCAGTTATCTTATCCCCAGCAGAGTCGCCACTTTTCTATAGCGGCAAAAATTGTGAGTGTAAGATATTAATTAACTTAACCCAAAGAGCAAGATTCGCCACTGCATTTTTATTTATTCCAAAAGGAAAGGAAAAAGAGCGAACAAAACCTAAACAAGTTCTAAGGCAAGAAAAGATGAACAGAGACTGGGTAAGAGGGTTGGTTACACTAAGGGCAAGTGTTAGCACCCAAAACGTCTATAGTACTTTATAGGAACCCTTGAAAATATCTAAGTTTTTTGGTTTGAAAAGTTTTGTTTGAAATGAGATTGGGGAGACGAGAAGAGAAGTATTTTTTAAGATTTTTGTGTTTGGAGAGACTTGTTGTCTCATGCCTACGTACCCACAAAGTGTAGTATATGATTTAAACCCCGTAGTTCGTGGTACAAATAACAAAAAAGGGATTGTTATCATCGCTTTTAAATATAAAGACAAGGGGTAATTTCCAAGTGAATAATTCAACTTAAAGAGATGAATCATGTCTAACCGTATGAAAAAGTTTTAAAAGAAAAAAGTGCACAAGTCACAAAAGGTTTGAATGAGTTTGAATGTTTTTTTTTATGTCTTTTTGAAAAGATTCAAAGTATGATTAACATTGATTGACATTTATTAAAGAAAAAAGAATTTTGAAAAAGCTCTTGACAAAAGTCAAGGTTTTATTGTAAAAGAGGTTTAGTTTTGAAGACAAGAAGGTTTCGAAAAAGGGAGAAGATTTGAAAATTGAAGAAGGGGTGAAGAAGAAGTGACTATCCTAGAGCAAAAAGATAAAATCTAAGGGTAAGAACGGTCTAGCCACACAAGCAAGCTCCACAATATAACTGTTCTTCCTTTAGATTAGGTCTTGATCAAAATAAGTCTTCAAAGGAGAACTCCAAGTACCCAAAATACAAGGTTTGACATGACAAGCTTCCAAGCATAGGTTAAGATCCTAGTTATAGGTCCAAAATTCCATGTCTAGTGCAAAGGATAGTAACCCTAGCCCACCACTAAGAGAATAAATTGTTTAGGGGTTTAAGCCTTTATTAATGTTTTTGGTCTAAATGGATAAAGGAAAAAAAATGGCGGAAGCATAAATAATAGTATGATATGAATAATAATGGATTATAAAAATAAAAGAGAGATAGGTAGCAAGAAGGAAACATAAATGAAATTATTACAATAATATTGTTAGTGAGTTAGTGATTAGTTGTTAGAACAAATGATCAACGATGACTAAATAATAAACTCAGGCCAAAGTTAATGAAAACTCATTAGAGGATTGATAGAATCAAAGCCTCATAAGAACAAGTTCATAAGTAATGGATCCAAGACAAATAACCAACCATACTTGGACTTTCAAACATAAGTTTGAGCCACGAATGATCATTTTCCGATACGGGACAATTTAGTGCTATGTTAAGCAATCGTAATCGGGCTTATGTAGAAGCCACGACTATCTAAGGCCGATCAATAAAAATGTTTGTACTAATGTATGCTAGAGAGACGATACGTAGATCGTCCTTCAAAAGTAATATCATACAAAAAGAAAATAGGTAACAATCTCATCTTCATCAAGAACTAAAATAAGTTCCAATCATATTGAATATTTTCATTGATCAAAAGAAAATGAGAGATAGATGAAGAAATACCAAATTGAATCACACAAAGATGTAATCCAAGGCAAAGAACAAAAGGAAAGGGAATGAAAAGGAAATGGAACCAAAATAGTCCCAAAACAAGCAAAAAAGTAATTGTATGATCCAAAGATCAAGCAAAAAGAATCAACAATAGATCATACTATGGAAGATGGATCAAGAACAACAATGGTTTAATTAGGGTTTATCAGTTCAAATCTTAAATTGCTTGAAATTAACTTTAAGAACCACACTCCAAAGCCTTGATCTACTGAAGTTGATGATGAAAAAGTGATTGGATGAAGGTTTTAGCTCAAATATTAGTAAGTTCCAATGAAGAGCTTACTAACTTTCAAAATAAGAAAGAGCTTTGATGAATTTTGTGGTTGAAGAGAATTGAGAGAAATTTTAGCAAGGTGAATTTGGCTATCAAAGCTTGAAGAATGAATGAAATGAAGCATTTATTTTTAGAATTTTGGCTTGGAAATTTTGGTGGTTTGAAATTTAGTTTGGAACCAAAATTAGGCTTGGAATTTCAATTTGGAGGCAAAATTAAGATCAAATGGTGATTAGTGAAGGTGTATGGTGGAAATCAATTATGGTGAGGTAGGGGAATTAAAATGAAGTGATCTAGAATATTCTCATGATGAAATATTGGAAAATTGGTGCCAAAATGCTGCCGAATTTGAATTTGTCTCATTTTCACACAAAAAACGCAATGGTTAATTGATTAACCATTTACATGTGTTAATCGATTAACATAGTGAAAATTTGTGAAAATTTTCCTTTTGATGTGTTGTCTTGCCTCTATCTCGATTCTTTTGAATTGTCAAAGAAGGAATGGAAATAAACACATGAACCTTAGAAATTCTTGAGTAAGAGTCAAGCAAATCTTGGGAAACTCTTGATAAAATGATTTGAATTTCTTGCCGGTTAACTTTGACTTTGTTCAGATGAAATTTATTCGAGCTGAGGGACTATTGATTGATATTCTTGATTCCAACCTCTTCTTCAAAAAGAGTTAGTAAAGAAAAAAACAAACATATTTTTGGATTTTGATTAAGGTGAGTAAACAAATATACAAATAAAAATAAACAAGAAACACACAGATGCCCAGTGATCCCTGCAAGGTATAAACCCAAAGATGAGAGGGATAGAGGAACTAAGGCATGATCTTGTTTGTGATGCAAAGATGCAAATGAGATGTGGGATATCGTATGGGTAAAAATTAGGGTATTACAACTGAATGATTAGTTGAGGAAAAAGAACCATCCTGGCGTTGAGAGGTGACCAATTCTTTGACCAATGTAGTCAGACGTCTCTTAGAAATTTTCAAGTTTGAAACTTCCTCTCGGAGCTCTTGATTTTCTTGCTCTTGGTTGTCTATCAAAGTCTTCATCATGGTAGATAATATCCCCATGCAAGCTCTCAAGGTGGCGATCTCCTTGCGAAGTGCTTGGGTTTCTTATTTCCAATTATCCATCATCGTTAATGGCTGGCTCGAGTGCTGAACTTGGTGAAAATCCATTGGAGGAGACAATGGGATGAGCCAGAGGGATGCAAATGAGATGCAAATATGATGACATGTGCATGAATGCAATTCAAGCTTAATGGTTTCAAGGAACTCAAAAGTAAGTTTGCAAACTTCTTGGAAAATGAAAAGTTCATTTCATATTCCATGATCTCTATTGATTTTATTTTTTTTGCAAAGAAATGAACAACTGAGTTCCTTGAAACCAAAAGTGTTATTCATGAATGCATTAATGTAAGGATGGATGTGTGCACAAACACACATATACACATATTCACATATATATAAACATGGGGTTTATGGTTTGAGATCACGAGCATGGAGTCATGGTCTACCCATCCCAAAGGTATGTACTATAGGTTTTGCACCTACGAAACAAGATTCTAAGAAGTTCCCAAAGACATCGACCCATCTTTCGGATATTATCGACACACCAATTACTTGGAAATCAATAATATTCTCAAGAGAGTCTCGTTTGAGTTTAGTATCACGTATAAACTACTTCAGGTTTACACCCTCATTGTCACCGCACTACATCCTAAATAGGCGAAGTGGGTTAAAAGGTAAATAAAGTCCTCAGTGTCACGGGCTCCTAGGTCGAAAGTAGTAATGCATTCACGATTACTCGTTTAACATATACTACACTCAAGAGGGCCTCCACTGAGCGGGGGATCTCAAGTCAACTTCTTCGGGATTACTCCCTCAAAGTCTCCTTGACTATACCATCCATCCTATTATAAGTGCACTCAAGTCCGGGTATAAGACTTATCTCACCACTCAAAAGGTCACAACCCTGCACACAGAAAAACCCAAGCAGTATAAATATACAAATATATACAAGTATACAATTATACAAATAAGAAAAAATAACACAAATACAAACAAGATAGGCTTAACCCACTTAGGGGAGATGAATCCATTGTGAAGTCGCCATTTCTATTGCGGTGAAAATCAGATATCAAGCTATTGTATTAACTTGAATCACAAATCAATGAAGTTCACCACCGAACATTAATTTATCCAAAGTAAAGGGAAAAGATCAAAGAAACCCTAATTGCACTATGTAACAACAATGCTAAGAGATCTAAGGTTTGGGGGTTGGTTATACTAAGTGAAGATACTAGCACCCTAGGTATTTGTAGTACTCTACAAGAACCTCTTGTTTGTATTTATGTTATGCTTATTGTTTGTTATTGATTAGGAATTTCCTAATGTTTATCTTTAGTATGCTCGCCAAGACTTCGCGGTCTCGTGTCTATGTATCCTAACAAAGGTGGAATCAAAGCATTCGTAGTTCACCTAACTACAGGTGAGGAACACTTGATAGTGATTAATGTTCCACGTGAAGGGGGGGGGGGTAAGTGCCTAAAGCAATGACACTTACATAAAGTTTTGGAAACTCTATCCGAAGTCTAAGTTGAAAAGGAGTAAGGACTCTAACAAGGTCCAAAGGGGAAGTAAGTATCCATAGCAATGACACTCATATAGAGTTAAGAAACTCTAATCCTAAGGCTAGGATAAAAGGGAAAGGGTAAGTGCTCATAGAAATAGCAATCCTAGAGTTAAGAAACTCTAAACCTAAGGCTAGGTTAAAAACGGGTAAGGACTCTAACAAGGTCCAAAGGGGAAGTAAGTGTCCATATCAATGACACTTACATAGAGTTAAGAAACTCAAACCTAAGGCTATGTTGAAAGGACTAGTGACTCTAACAAGGTCATAAGGAGAAGGTAAGTGCTCATAGCAATGTCACTCCTAGAGTTAACAAACTCTAACCCTAAGGCTAGGATGGGAAAGCTAAAGACTCTAACAAGGTCTCAAGGGAAGGATAAGGCTAGGCTAAACTAAGCTATGACATAAAGTCAATAGAGAAGATCATTTCCTTTGAATTTAGATTAAGAAGAGATTTTGGATGCAAAAAGAAAGGAAAATCTATATGAGACTGAATCCTAAATGTTGTCATACAATGATGGTCTTAAGGTTGGGATTGAAGGGAAAATGCTAACCTAATATTGTCATGCAAGAGATGATGAAGAGAGTTATAACCTTAATGTTGTCATGCGAAGATTAAGAACCTAAATCTATCATACTCCAATCTTAATCAAAAATTAAGTTGGACTAGAAGATCCTAAAGGAACATGTGAATGTAGAGCTAGAAAATAGATCAAGATATATATACAAGCATCAAGATGAACTAAAGAGAGAAAATAGGACCAAGTCATACAAGTACCATACACAAAATAGAATCATGCAAAGAGAAAAGTCAACACAAAATAATGAGAAAGAGCTAGTTAATGCGAGAATTGAAATTGTAAGATTTACAAATATAACTTAGTCTCCAAATAAAAAGATCCAAATAGCAAATCCACAAAGTTAGGAATCAAAGAAGTTAATAGAAAATAAAATCAAAGTGGAGGCCGTCTCATCGGTGCCATCTCCATTGTGGATCTCGTTCTTACCATTCCTTTTCTAAAAGTGACAATTGGTCGTGTTAGCACCAGTTGACTATCACTTTAGAATTCCCCGTGTCGTGCTGTCACCCAGTCCATCGTATTCCCCAGTGTGGTTCGTTCGTCACGTCTATCCCCTATGTCGTCGTGTCGTATGCATCTTTGCATTTACCATTCCATCATACGCACCATACTGTATTCATGGCCTTGTCAGCATTATCTCTGTCTCGTTTTGTCCTTAGCATTGCATAACACTGTATCTAAGCACAAAATTTTCAGTTACCTGTATTTAAATTCCTCCACCATGATTTCTCGAGCCTACGTCGCTCAAATCATCCGGTGAAGCTATTTAAATAGGGGCAACTGTAATACCCCAAGTTTTGCCTTAAGATTCGTCGTTTCACCTCGCATTTCATTGCATTTCTGCTTTGCATTTAATCAGTTGCTAACCAGTTTGTGCAATTGGCTGATGTTTTACAGGAAAATATCATTTGGCACGCTTTTAGTTCATAAAGGGTAAAATGATCATTTGTCAGCAATTGGCTGTCAGTTGCAGATTTTGACCTGTAGTCATGTAATCTGAGCCGTTGGATATTGGTGATGTGAGTCCGGGCCGAGGTGTAGTCGGAATAGTTTGGTTGCGAGGGATTCGAGCTGTTCGAAATTAAGTCAGTTCAAGTCGGGGAGTTGAAGTTATTAGGAGAATATGATCATTTGAGTTTAATTGGACCGTGGGGTTTATCCGGATAAAGTTGCTCATTTGAATGGCCGAGAGGTTTAGTCAGAAATTATGTCAGAGATGGGGTTAGTCGGACAAGTTGAGAATTAATGGAAGAAAGCGGAATTATATTTATCTTTTTTATTAAGAATATTAAAAGTAATTCTATTTCCTTTTATCCATTTCATTTTCATAATAATAATTCTATTTTCATTTCATAAAAATATTTTTGTTTCATTTTTTAATTGTATTTGCATTTTGATTTGCCATTTCATTTTTTATAAGAAAATATATATGTATTTCAATTTTTCATTTCACTAAAAAAGGAAAACGTTTCATTTTTTCATTTTTATTTCAATTATTTTTGTTTCATTTTATTGTTAGTTTTTAATTTTATTCACACATCACAAAGAAAACAAATGATAAATAAATGAATTTTCATTAATAAAAATTACAAAAAATAATAATTGAAAAATACAAAAATTACAAAAAAAATAATAAATAAATAAAATTCCTAAAAAATCCTAATCTGGTTTTCTTCTTTCCGATTAGCTGACTTTCTCCGAGTTTTCTTTCGAACCTGAAAAATGAATAAACAACAGTTTATCAGATAGAATTTTTTCCGATGCCATCAGAATAGTATCATCATCGGGCTTATCGGGAGGGCAACAGATTACTCCGAAGCCGGCTCCCGATCCAATTCGCGACCAAAAGCTAAAATCGGCAGTATCATGTTCTTATCAAAGGCGACTGAGAGAGAGAGAGAGAGAGAGAGAGAGAGAGAGAGAGAGAGAGAGAGATAAATTTTTTCAGAAAAAGTGCTTATCCAAGAAAAGTGCTTATTTGAAAAAGTGCTTTTGGAAAAAGCACTTATTCAAAAAACGCTTTCAGACAAACAACTTTCCTAAAATTCCAACAAAGCCAACGGATTTAACAAGCCCATGGGTCAAACGAAAGATCCTCCTGGAAAAACGAAACCGTTCAGCCAACAAAGAGAACGTCCAAAAGAACGGGTTCAACCAACAAACAAACGCGTTCAAATCAAAGCAACAAGATCATCCAAAAGATTTTGCGATGAAATAGCAGCAAGCCAAAACTGTAAAGCCATAAACAAATTAATACGTAAGCGCATCAGATATAAGAAAGGGATCCGAAACCCTAAGATCAAAAAACCTAAGACCAAAATGGCGGCTCAGAGAATCCCCAGGATTCATCATCATCGCCATCGGAGGTTCAGAGAAGCATTTTTTGCTACATCACCATCACCCCCCAAACGAAAACAAAAAATGGGCGGCGCATCCAAAAGTCTACGGATTCAGAAGCCAGAAAAGTTTCATCATCATCCGCTATCATCACCCAAAGAAGATAGAAGAAGTTTAACCGAAATTTTAAAGCATCAAGAACTCGCGAGCCGTCGTCGCCTTCACCACCATCACACAGACGAGTGGCGGGCAACAGACCACTCATAGCCTCAGCTCCAATAACCATCGGCCGCGGTTGGACTCAGAGAGAGGACAGAAGTCTATCATCGCCATCATCGTTCATCTGTGGGTAAGAAAAATTACTTTCGGAATTACCAATCGGTGTTTATGTTTTGGGGATAGTGAAAGATCAGACATGCAGTAAGAAAAGAGGCGTCTTTTCGAAGCTTTAAGAAGTTTCCATGGAAACAGCGGCGGCTACGTAGAGAGGAAGAAGAAGGCTTCCCGAAAGAAGTGAAAAGGAAACCCTAGATGAAGTGGGCCGCGTGAATCCACCCCCTTTTGTTTTTTTTTCTTTTATTTTTTATTATTTTTATTTCATTTATTTTATGGCTGTTTACTATTTATTTATTTTATTGGTTGTTATATTATGTTATTAGTTTAAGTTTATCTTAGGAATAACTATGTAATTTTGTGATTAATCTAAAATATTTCTTTAATCAAGTCTTAAAACTTTTTCTTTAATAAAATTAAAGCATTTTCTTTAATATAATTTTAAAACATTTCCTTAAATCAAATTTTAAATATTTTTTTCTAATCAAAAGTTAAAATCTTTTTCTTAATTAAAATTAAAACATTTTTATAAAAAGTTCAAAGACAAATATTTTCAAAAAAAAACATTTTCTTTAATTAGATCAGAACAAATTTTTTCAAAATTAAAATGAACTCTCCTTTTAAATACAAAACTATTTTTTTCCTTAAATAAAATTCAAAATTAAAACTCTTGTTGTAATCGTCTCCTTGTCGCCTAAACCCCGCCAGCTTGTTTGTTTCAGCTTATCGTCATTTCATTTATTCGTACTATTTTTGGTCCATGGATGTAATTTACGCGAGGTCATGGTCGCGGTTATTTTTATTTTGCATTTGTTTTTGGGATATGTAATTTACGCGAGTGATTATCGCGACGCTTTCTTTACTTTCAGCACTTTAATTTTGCCGTATAATAATTTGCCTGGTTTGCATGTTTTACCGTTATTTTCCCCTCCGAAGGAATTAGGTCTAGAACCGTTTGACCGCCGAGTCAATAGTCTTAACTCCTTTGACCATTTTGAACCCTAATCGCTTAGGTGTCCCTCCGTGGATGAAGATGCCCATTACCCTAGCTTTAGGTCAAAGAGTCGTCGTACTCTGCTTTAGGTTTTCTCGTAGTAGAATCCCTAATTTAACCCTAATTTCAATTCAAATTTTCAACGTAGACATAGGAGTTTCAAAACTCCACGTAAGCGTGTCCTTAAGATACGTTTACTCCCATTGAAACCTTGACCACAGTCAAGAAGTTTCTAACCTCCCTTTCAAGGGGAACTACGATTACTCTGATTCCATTCCCTATCCAGGATACGTAGGCACAAGATGCGAATCTTGCCGAGTAAACTTAAGACTAACCCTTAGGTGTTTTAGGTCACCCTATCCCTTAGCTCAATATATATATATATATATATATATATATATATATATATATATATATATATATATATATATATATATATATATATATATATATATATATATATATATATATATATATATATATTAAAACAGATAATAAAATAAAAAGCATGCAATAAACAAAAGGTTTCTGTAGAGTGCTACAGAAGTTTAGGATGCTAGTACCTTCCCTAAGTTTAACCAACCCCTTACCTAGGTCTCTCCCCGCATTGTGTTCACGATGCAAAAATAGGTTTTCCCTCTTTTGACCTTTTCCTTCGGATAAATCAAAGAGGGATTGTGAATCAAGAATTATGATTCAAACTAACTAATAGTTTGATATCCTATTTCCACCGCAACAGAAAATGGCGACTTCATTGGGGAGATTGCCATAATTTTTTAGAGTTGCCCATATTCTGTTTATTGCATGTTTTTATATTATTAATTATCTGTATATATTATTGTATATTGTGGGGATACCTGTTATTGTGAGATGAGTCCTAACCCGGACTTGAGTGACCTTATTATAGGATGGTGATATATTCAATGAGGCTTATAGGGAGTGAGTCCCGATCAAGTTAACTTGAGAATCACCGCTCGATTGAGACCCTTCCATAACATAGTTCGGTTTAACGAGTAGTCGTAAATACGTTTAGTATTTTTGGAAAGGAGTCTATGATATTGAGGACCGTAGTACCTTAACACCACTTTGGCCTTATATAGGACGTAGTGCGGGAACTATGTGGGAGTAATCCTACAATAGTTGCTACACGATACTACCCTCAAAAGAGGTTCTCTTGAGAATATTATCGACCCCCGAGTCAGTCGGAAGGTTGGTAATATCCGAAGGAAGGGCTGATGACTTTGGGCACTTCTTTAGAACCTTGTTCGGCAGGTACATCTAACCTTAGTACATACCTTATGGGGATGGGCAGACCTTAACTCCTTGTACATACCTTTAACCTAGGATTTTGTATATGTGCATTGCATCCATTAAAACATTACATTGTATTACATTTCATGGAATTCAAATTTTGTTTATGAATATTGCAGGATACTATGGATTACAATAGAAGAAAAACTTTGAAATATACTTTTAAAAGTCCCAAGCTAGATGACCTAAGGAAGCTAGGATCTTTAATCAAAGATCAAGACAGATTTCGAAATCGGTATTGAAGGTTGTTGTCTCTATTGGAATTTAAAGTGAACGAAGGACTTTTGTCGATTTTGCTACAATACTACGACCCAGACTACCATTGCTTCACATTTCCTGATTATCAGTTGTTGCCTACTTTGGAAGAATATTCTCAGCTTGTAGGGCTGCCTATTTTGGATAAGGCTCCTTTCCCTTTCTTGGAGAAGGACCCTAAAGAGTAGGATATTGCTAAAGCCACATGTTTGAAGGTATCTGACATTAAGGAGAATATGACTCATAAGGGTGAAATTTTTGGGTTACCTACAAAGTTCCTAATGGAGAAAGTCCAATATTATGTCGATCATTTGAGCATGCCTACCTTTGAGACGACCCTTGCCTTGCTTATCTATAGAGTGTTGCTTTTCCCTAGTTTTGAAGGATTTGTGGACCTTAATGCCATCAAGATCTTCATGCAAAGGAATCCAGTACCGACCTTGGGTAATACCTATTATTCTGTACATCTCTGAAACCTCCGTGGTGGAGGGATGATTACCTGTTGTGTATCGTTACTGTACAAGTGGTTTATTTCGCACTTGCCTAAGTCCGGTCCTTTTTGGAGTCCCACTCAGGGACGCTGGTCACAAAGAGTTATGGCTTTAACTAGGGGTGGTCATGGATGGTTAATGTCCAAAACCAATCCATAACCATAAATAATCCATATATTACAACCGGTTATTAAAACCAATTCTAATAACCGGTTTTTATTTTTTAAAATGGTTATAAACCGGTTATATCCATATCAAATTTTATAATTAGTTTTGATTTAATTTTATTTTAAAATTGATTTTTTCAAAATCATAATATTTTTTTAAAAAAAAATATTGATGTTAAAAAAACAAGTTACTTTAAAATTTTAAAAAAAAATTTGGAAAAATTTGTTATTTACTGAAAAAAATCAAAACTAACTTTTTCAAAAAAAATTAAATTTTTACTTTTTGTTCAGATTTTTTCATTTGGGGTATGGAGTTGGAAAAGTTATTGAGATGGTGGCATTGGAATCTTTAGGTAAAGGGTTTGATTTGGCTAGTGATTTTTGTTTAAGTTTGCTAAGGGAATACATAAGGGTGCTGCTGATAGTAGAAAAATGTTGGTGGTGATTATGGATTAATAAAATGTTTATTTAAGATTAGATGTAAAATTTAGGGATATTATTAATAAGGATGCCATTTATGCAAAATTATTGGAGAGGTACAGACAATATTTTAAATGATGTAAAATTCAAACATACTAAAACTCTCAAAAATAAGCTTTTAAAATTGGAACTCTTTGTTAAATTAGCATTAAAATTTTTAAAATATTGATGTTAAAAAAACATTAGTTATTTTAAAATTAAAAAATATATATTTTTTAAAAGTTTTTGAAAAAAAATTTTATTTACTGAAAAAAATTAAAACAATATTTTTTTAAAAAAAAATTAAAATTTTTTTCAAAAGAAAATATTTTTTTTTCAAAATAAAATTTTTTTTTTTTGAAAAAAATTTTCAAATTAAAAAAATTGAATAATTTGGTTTTTATTTTGGATATGGATGTCCAAATTATGGATTTGGTTAAAACCATATTAAAAATATATCCAAAATGTGGATTTGGTTAAAACCATACTAATAATTAACCGGATTTTAATAACCGGATTTGGATATGGATATGGATTATTTAAATAACCGATTTATTTGAGCACCCCTAGCTTTAACTCACTTCGATATTGATTGGTATAACCATATGTATGATAGAATATTACTCATTGATGGTTGTGGAGACTTCGCTAACATGCCTTTACTCGGTTTTAATGGAGGAATAAGCTATAATCCAGTCTTAGCTCGCCGACAGTTAGGGTATCCCTTGAAGGAACCGCCTAAAAGCATCTATGTAGAGAAGATCTTCTTCGAAGACAACAAAGAACTTCAAGATCAAATTATATCTTCTTGGAAACATCTGCATAGGAAAGGTCGAGAAATTCTGGGAAAGCCGAATTATGTGTCTATGGAGCCTTATCTTCAGTGGGTCCGAGAAAGAGCTATCAAATTGAAGATGCCCTATCCTCACCAAGATCCTTTACCTCAAAGAGAGGAACTTGTCCAATATTTCATGTCTGAAGCTGAAACGTTGAAAGTCGCTTTGAAGAAAGCTCAACATGAAGTAGAAACATGGAAGAACAAATACCAGGTGATGTTTAGTGAGTACGACGAACTTCAGAAATAGGTTCAGTCAAAAAATGAAGAGATACTCTCCTACAAGAAGAGAAGAATCTACGAGGATTTATTTTCCTCCGAATATCCGCCTACTCCTTGAAGTTGTGGACGTTGCTTCCTTAGGGTCATTATTAGCTTTAGTTTAGCTGTTTTCTTTAAAGACTTTATAATATTTGTAATCCAGTTCTCAATTACTAAAATAAAATTTCTTTGCTATTCCGCAATATTCGTAAATGTTTGAATTCCATGAAATCATTTTCCGTTTTAACATCATTTTTTGCATTGCATGTGTCTCCCGGTTTCTCATTCCCGGTTCTCTCACCTTCCAGTTTCGTCACCCTGGGTCATCCGCATCAGTACAATACTAGATCCCAATCTCGAAAAAGGATGGAAGAACAAGCTCAAGAGATCGACCGTATCAGCCATGAACTCGAAGATCTTCGAGGAAGTGTGGGGCAGATTTTGGAGATGCTGCAAGCCCTTAAGGTGAAGATGGATAATCAACCTACTGTTGTTTTTGAGATTACCAACACTATTGTGGGTCCTCAACGAGCCATTACTATCAAGAATATACCGCCTAAAGGTCGTAAATCCGGTCCAGTGCCTCCCACTATTGCTCAACCAGTTCGACGAGTTACTCCTCCAAAGTGCAAAACTCTGAGCTTTGACCATTACAAAGGACCCGCACGTCCGAGGAATCACTTGAGGGCTACTCATCCACCTCAGCAACTTCAACAGAGTTATGTTCAAGGTTATCCTATTCAGTATGCTCAACAAGCCTATGTGACTACTGTTGCAACTCCTGTCAATCAACAGTTTCCTACATATCAGCCTGTGCAACCGGCTCCGGTCTATCAGCATCCGATTTATCAACAGCCTCCTATTTACCAGCCTGCATAAACTCTTGACAATTGTCAGCGAGCGCCCAATGCTTCTGCCAATCAACCATCAAAGAATCAAGCACCCCGCCAAAGTGCTCCGAGGAGACAATACAAGTCGTGTCCTCCGATTCCAATGACGTTCATCGAGTTTTATCCTTACTTAGTACGTCGAGGTTTGATTACTACCAGAGCTTTGGGTCTGCCTCCAAATCCATTACCCGCCAGCTACAACGCCGTCGCTCATTGTTTATTTCATGAGGGTGCGCCTGGTCACGATTTGGAAGGGTGTCATGCACTCCGTAACCTTGTCACAAATTTGTTGGAGCAGAAGATATTGTCTTTAGGTGATCATCAACCAGAGATCAAGACTCCTCTCCTAGTTTTCAACATGCCTCAGCCAGCTACTTTTCCTGTGAATCTGCCGAAGCCGGTAGTTATTCAGAAGCCTAGGTCGTGCCATTTCGGCATTCCTCAAGATAATGTGACCCCGACCGACCAAGAATCGGGGAAAGGTAGTCTAAAGGAAGATTCAAAGACTGATACTAAAGCATTGATAGATCTAGCTAGGGCAAGCAAGACGACTTATTCTAGTGAGGCTCCGCCAAAGTAAACCACTGCTACCATGCCAGTCTCAAGTACAAAGACTTCATAAACATTTAGAGGAATTTGTCCGACAGTTCATTTTATGTATTTTTCTTTGATTAAGCATAATTAACATGTATGAACTTGTTTATTTTGGAATAATTAATACATAATGTTTGTCTTGAATAAATCCTTACGTTTCACTCAAAAAAATGTTTTCATAAACTTATAATGCCAACTTTACCCGATCTCTTGCATTGATAGAGAATTGGGAAGAGGATGATGAACAAAAACATCGGATCTCTCGTCGTATACTTTTAATTGAAACCTGCTGATGATGTAAGGCATTGTTTCAAATCCCAAACACTGGAGATATAAGGATGATAATTTCACCCCTTTGAGCCTTGAAGTAGGAGTTTTCTTTGCCAAACATTAAAAACCCTTTACTTTAACCTGGGGCAGGGTAGTTTTTCGGTTAAATCGATTGAGCGCTCATACTCACAAAGGAGGAGCGAACCTTCAAGAATTCATCCCTAACAACTTAGGAAGTTAGAAGCCCATGATTATCCTTCCACTACTAAAAGAGTGGGGCAGTCAAAAGCCTTGCAAAAGAGTCACACGACTCAGTTAACAAAAATAAAATTAAAAAAATATATAGCCCACTAAGTCAAAACCTATAAAGGAGACTTAGGCAAAAATGGGGCATCCCGCTGGACTCTAAAGCCAAAATCCAAAAAGCGTCGTCCAGGAAAAAGTTAGGGAATAAAAGCAAAACCAGGGTACCTTAAAGAATCCCCAATAATGAGCAAAGTCTGTGACCAAAACGCCATTAGAAACAGGTGAGCGACTACCATGTCCAAAGCCTTGATATATTCTCGACCATATCAAATTCGATTGAGATATGAGTGCTCGTATTCAGTTAACTGAATAGGATTGGAGAACATCACGAAGAGGGGTGGGTACAAATCACTTTGAGCCTTTATCCTTTGTTTCTTAAACCATGAAACAAGCCACGATACAACCTTTAAAAGACCTAATTGAAGTAGGGATTCTTTTGAAAGCATATTCGACGAGATAATGTTTCCTAACTCATATGAGCTATGCTCAATTTACCTTTGGCATTACAAATCAAATTTATATCCTGACTATGTGATTTCGATCACGAGTTATAGTGATATCTTTTTCAAAATAAAAACAAAATTTTTTCAAGACAAATATATTGTTGCATTGATAGTTTCAGAATTAGCATTTCACGCGCGTTGATTTTGCCTAACATCTTAGAAACATACATATAGACGTCATCAAGGGGACTCGAAGATCCTGCTTTACAGGGGCAGGCGGTTTCCAATTCACTTGCTGATGCAAGCAAGACATTCTTGAGAGCTACTTCTTGAAGACTCAGTCATGACACCGTCAATCTGAGCCAGTTACATCGAGATCTGACGAATCTCTCCAAGAGTTTGAAAACAGTGGGGGGAAATTATACTCCATGTTCTCTATAAAATCCTCTTGAGATGACTCTTCCTTACAAAGTACTCTGGGGCATCATGTTTTTCAAAATGGAGACTACTATAGAGTCCATTAAGATCAGAACTACTTTGTTTCACAATGTGCTTCACGCACCCGATAGATTTTACTCCCGGCGGTCTTCATTGCCCAGTAAGTCATCGTTGCAGAAGTACATCGAGGCCATTGCCTCAACATAGTCCCCAGAGAGACTTTAAGCTGACGCAGTCCCCATCGAGACTTTAATCTGACAACATTTTGGACTGAGCCGGTAATCTCCGGTGATCTCCAAGACGACAGAGATCTTACTAGCATCTTCCCAATATAATCCCCAGAGAGACTTTAAGCTGATGCAGTCCCCATCGAGACTTTAAGCTGACAACATTTTGGACCGAGCCGGTAATCTCCGGTGATCTCCAAGACAGCAGAGATCTTACCAGCATCTTCCCAGCGGTAGTCCCTAGCGAGACTTTAAGCTGACACCACTTTTTGGATCCATCTGATAAATCCCTAGTGACTTTCAAGACCACAGAGATATCCCGGGTATCCTCCAAGTGATATATGTTCTTAAAGACTCATTCTCAGTAGGATCATCTATTCCTCAGTGGAATTGCTTTACTTTCCTCAGGAATATTCCCCAGGAGATTGCCATATTCTCCTCAAGAGGTCAGGATACTTTCCCCGGGAATGTCTGTTGAATTCTCCCCAGCAAGCCTGATGAACTCTCCGCAGGGAAGTTTGATATATGTTATCCCCAGTTGAATGTATATTTTCCCCAAGAAGCCGAGGTACTAGTCCCAGGAAGTTGCTATGCTATCTCCAAGAAGTTGCCTAATTCCACATCTTCCCCACGAAGCAGATATTTATTTTATCCCCGGAAGTCTCTGATCCTAGGGTTTTCTTTTCCTGATTATGGTTCATGATAGCGATCCCTCCCGTGAAGTTGTGACATTGTATCCTCATGTAGATCCCCAGTTGAAGTCATGATATTATACTCTCTAGTAAAGTCGTATCATATCCCCATGTGGAAGTCATGATATTTTCTCCCCAGGAAAGTTAATAACTTTGAAGAAAGATTTCGTTCTACCATCGACTCTTCCAATCCTCGATAGATGTACTGTTGCAGAGGTCGCCGGGTATTCCCGTCGAGATGTTTATTTCATCTCATGTTTCCTCCTCTCGTCTGTTTTGTCAGCATGTGCATGAGCCTAAGCATTGCATACTCATTGCATGACATTCTCATACACATTAACATACACATTAGTATACACTTTGGAATACGCATTAGCATCTACATTGTTTTGCTATCTGTGTCATCCTTTGTCGTTACCGACGAGTAACTGGGTTTGTCCGCTCTCTCCAAGTAGATCGTCATCCCTAAGCATAAAATACCTATTTGTTCCAATTCTCGACCGAGCTCGAACCTCGTGGATGACGGTTATTTCTATTACCTTTCCGCGCTAGGATAAGGTAGTCCCCATTCGAGTTCGTTTCCTCAATGGAGTCTTGTTTGTCAGTTCTTTCTAGCCCAATTCTAGATCGAACTTCGGGCCCGTCTGTCGTCGAACCTACCTGGGCGTGCATTTATTTTGCATTATCTTTCAAGAAAAGCCTTCACAATCCTTTACAGATATGCGACAGTTCTCGCTTGAGAAGCGTATCATCACACTACAATTGTCATTACAGTACAAGCATTACAATGCGACAGTTCTCGTATAAGAAGCCTATCATCATTTTCATTACAATTTTTCATTACACTCTACAATTGATCTTCTCGTACGAGGAGTTCATTACTCCATTACAACTTTCATTACAATTTTTCATTACACTCTACAATTGATCTTCTCGTACAAGGAGCTCATTATTTCATTACAACCTTCATTATAACTTCCATTACAGCCTTCATTACAATCTTCATTTCAATTTACATTACCTGTTACCACCTCTACAAGAAGTTCTCACCCAAGGAGCCTATCGATAGACAATATTTCTCGCCTGAGAAGCTTATCATATCTTCGTCATGACTTGCAGCAAATGGCCATCTCCATTGAGCAGTTGGGCTTTCATTTTCCTTTTTGTTTTGAAGTACGGAGAGGTTTTGAACTGAATCATATTCAGGAGAGCTTGAATCTTGAAGTATGAAGAAGTTCGTTTACCCTTTAGTAAAAGAAGGAGTTGAATCATATTCAGGAGAGCACGATCTTGAATGATGAAGAAGTTCATTTACCCTTTAGTAAAAGAAGGAGCTGAATCATATTCAGGAGAGCACGATCTTGAATGATGAAGAAGTCCGTTTACCCTTTAGTAAAAGAAGGAGCTGAATCATATTCAGGAGAGCACAATCTTGAATGATGAAGAAGTTTGTTTACCCTTTAGTAAACGAAGGAGTTGAATCATATTCAGGAGAGAACGATCTTGAATGATGAAGAAGTTCGTTTACCCTTTAGTAAAAGAAGGAGCTGAATCATATTCAGGAGAGCATGATCTTGAATGATGAAGAAGTTCATTTACCCTTTAGTAAAAGAAGGAGCTGAATCATATTCAAGAGAGCTTGAATCTTGAAGTATGAAGAAGTTCATTTTATCCTTTAGCAAAAGAAAACACTGAATCATGTCCAGGGAGCACAAACTTGAGATGTGAAGAAGTTTATATTATCAATCAATCCAGTATTCACAGATAAGCATCGACCTCTTTATTTGAGAGCTTATCTAGTTTGGCATATAAGTCCCTTCCAGCGATAAGTGGCAGTTCTCTCTCGAGAAAGCTTATCAGGGCATTTCCCATTAAAGTCCATTTATTTTGGCATACAGCCGGTTTTACCCTGTATATTTTTACGGATTCTTGAAATTTTCGTTCGATCCTATCACGAGTGAAAGTTTACAGAAGCTCATATGTTATTCTTTGCTCAATGCTCCAGCATTCTGTTAATCGATCCTACAGTCGTGCAGATCCAGTTCTACTTTTACCCTAGAGTATCAGCCGGTCATGCCTGAACCTATTGAATAATTACTCTCAGTTGTTCCCCAGTGGAGGCCGTCTCACCGGTGCCATCTCCATTGTGGATCTCGTTCTTACCATTCCTTTTCTAAAAGTGACAATTGGTCGTGTTAGCACCAGTTGACTATCACTTTAGAATTCCCCGTGTCGTGCTGTCACCCAGTGCGTCGTATTCCCCAGTGTGGCTCGTTCGTCGCGTCTATCCCCTATGTCGTTGTGTCGTATGCATCTTTGCATTTACCATTCCATCATACGCACCATACTGTATTCATGGCCTTGTCAGCATTATCTCTGTCTCGTTTTGTCCTTAGCATTGCATAGCACTGCATCTAAGCGCAAAATTTTTGGTTATCTGTATTTAAATTCCTTCACCATGACTTCTCGAGTCTACGTCGCTCAAATCATCTGGTGAAGCTATTTAAATAGGGGCAACTGTAATATCCCAAATTTTGCCTTAAGATTGATCATTTCACCTCGCATTTCATTGCATTTCTGCATTGCATTTAATCAGTTGCTAATCAGTTTGTGCAATTGGCTGATGTTTTGCAGGAAAATATCATTTGGCACGCTTTTAGTTCATAAAGGGTAAAATGATCATTTGTCGGCAGTTGGCTGTCAGTTGCGGATTTTGAGCTGTAGTCATGAAATCTGAGCCGTTGGATATTGGTGATGTGAGTCCGGGCTGAGGTGTAGTCGGAATGGTTTGGTTGCGAGGGATTCGAGCTGTTCGAAATTAAATCAGTTCAAGTCGGGGAGTTGAAGTTATTAGGAGAATATGATCATTTGAGTTTAATCGGACCGTGGGGTTTATCCGGATAAAGTTGCTCATTTGAATGGTCGGGAGGGTTAGTCGGACAAGTTGAGAATTAATGGAAGAAAGTGGAATTATATTTATCTTTTTTATCAAGAATATTAAAAGTAATTCTATTTCCTTTTATCCATTTCATTTTCATAATAATAATTCTATTTTCATTTCATAAAAATATTTCTGTTTCATTATTTAATTGTATTTGCATTTTGATTTGCCATTTCATTTTTATAAGAAAATATATATGTATTTCAATTTTTCATTTCACTAAAAAAGGAAAACGTTTCATTTTTTCATTTTCATTTCAATTATTTTTGTTTCATTTTAATGTTAGTTTTTAATTTTATTCACACATCAAAAAGAAAACAAATGATAAATAAATAAATTTTCATTAATAAAAATTACAAAAAATAATAATTGAAAATTACAAAAAATACAAAAATTACAAACAAAATAATAAATAAATAAAATTCCTAAAAAATCCTAATCCGATTTTCTTCTTTTCGATTAGCCGAGTTTTCTTCTGAACCTCAAAAATGAATAAACAACAGTTTACCAGTTAGAATTTTTTCTGATGCCCTCAGAATAGTATCATCATCAGGCTTATTGGGAGGGCAACAGATTACTCCGAAGCCGGCTCCCGATCCAATTCGCTACCAAAAGCTAAAATCGGCAGTATCATGTTCTTATCGAAGGCGAGAGAGAGAGAGAGAGAGAGAGGAGAGGAGAGAGAGAGAGAGAGAGAGAGAGAGAGAAGAGAGAGAGAGAGAGAGAGAGAGAGAGAGAGAGAGAGAGAGAGAGAGAGAGAGAGAGAGAGAGAGAGAGAGAGAGAGAGAGAGAGAAGGTTTTTCAGAAAAAGTGCTTATCCAAGAAAAGTGCTTATTTGAAAAAGTGCTTTTGGAAAAAGCACTTATTCAAAAAGCGCTTTCAGAAAAATAACTTTCCTAAAATTCCAACAAAGCCAACGGATTTAACAAGCCCATGGGTCAAACGAAAGATCCTCCTGGAAAAACGAAATCGTTCAGCCAACAAAGAGAACGTCTGAAAGAACTCGTTCAGCCAACAAACAAACGCGTTCAAATCAAAGCAACAAGATTATCCGAAAGATTTTGCGATGAAATAGCAGCAAGCCAAAACTGTAAAGCCATAAACAAATTAATACGTAAGCGCATCATATATAAGAAAGGGATCTGAAACCCTAAGATCAAAAAACCGAAGACCAAAACGGCAGCTCAGAGAATCCCCAGGATTCATCATCATCGCCATCGGAGGTTCAGAGAAGCAGTTTTTTGCTTCATCATCATCACCCCCTAAACGAAACCAAAAAATGGGCGGCGCATCCAAAAGTCTACAGATTCAGAAGCCAGAAAAGCTTCATCATCATCCTCCATCATCACCCAAAGAAGATAGAAGAAGTTTAACCGAAATTTTAAGGCAACAAGAACTCGTGAGCCGCCGTTGCCTTCACCACCATCACAAAGACGAGTGGCGGGCAACAGACCACTCATAGCCTCAGCTCCAATAATCATCGGTCGCGGTTGGAATCAGAGAGAGGACAGAAGTCCATCATCGCCATCATCGTTCATCTGTGGGTAAAGAAAATTACTTTCAGAATTACTAATCGGTGTTTATGTTTTGGGGATAGTGAAAGATCAGACATGCAGTAAGAAAAGAGGCGTCTTTTCGAAGCTTTGAGAAGTTTCCATGGAAACAACAGCGGCTACGTAGAGAGGAAGAAGAAGGCTTCCCGAAAGAAGTGAAAAGGAAACCCTAGATGAAGTGGGCCGCGTGAATCCACCCCCTTTTGTTTTTTTTTCTTTTATTTTTTATTATTTTTATTTTATTTATTTTCTGGCTGTTTACTATTTATTTATTTTATTGGTTGTTATATTATGTTATTAGTTTAAGTTTATCTTAGGAATAGCTAATGTAATTTTGTGATTAATCTAAAATATTTCTTTAATCAACTCTTAAAACTTTTTCTTTAATCAAATTAAAGCATTTTCTTTAATATAATTTTAAAACATTTCCTTTAATCAAATTTTAAATGTTTTTTTTCTAATCAAAAGTTAAAATCTTTTTCTTAATTAAAATTAAAACATTTTTATAATAAGTTCAAAGACAATTTTTTTCAAAAAAACATTTTCTTTAATTAGATCAGAATAAATTTTTACAAAATTAAAATGAATTCTCCTTTTAAATACAAATATTTTTTTTCCTTAAATAAAATTCAAAATTAAAACTCTTGTTGTAATCGTCTCCTTGTCACCTAAACCTCGTCAGCTTGTTTGTTTCAGCTTATCGTCATTTCATTTATTCGTACTATTTTTGGTCCATGGATGTAATTTACGCGAGGCCATGGTCGCGGTTATTTTTATTTTGCATTTGTTTTTGGGATCTGTAATTTACGCGAGTGATTATCGCGGCGCTTTCTTTACTTTCAGCACTTTAATTTTGCCGTATAATAATTTGCCAAGTTTGCATGTTTTACTGTTATTTCCCCTTCGAAGGAATTAGGTCTAGAACCGTTTGACCGCCGAGTCAATAGTCTTAACTCCTATGACCATTTCGAACCTTAATCGCTTAGGTGTCCCGCCGTGGATGAAGATGCCCTTTACCCTAGCTTTAGGTCAAAGAGTTGATGTACTCTACTTTAGGTTTTCCCGCCGTGGAATCCCTAATTTAACCCTTATTTCAATTCAAAATTTCAACGTAGAAATAGGAGTTTCAAAACTCCACGTAAGCGTGTCCTTAAGATACGTTTACTCCCATTGAAACCTTGACCACAGTCAAGAAGTTTCTAACCTCCCTTTCGAGGGGAATTACGATTACTCTGATTTCATTCCCTATCCAGGATACGTAGGCACAAGATGCGAATCTTGCTGAGAAAACTTAAGACTAATCCTTAGGTCTTTTAGGTCACCCTATCCCTTAGCTCAATATATATATTAAAACAGATAATAAAATAAAAAGCATGCAATAAACAAAAGATTCCTGTAGAGTACTACATAAGTTTAGGATGCTAGTACCTTCCCTAAGTTTAACCAACCCCTTACCTAGGTTTCTCCCCGCATTGTGTTCACGATGCAAAAATAGATTTTCCCTCTTTTGACCTTTTCCTTCGGATAAATCAAAGAGCGGTTGTGAATCAAGAATTGTGATTCAAACTAATTAATAGTTTGATATCCTATTTCCACCGTAACAGTAACCGATTACCATTGTAACAGTGGCAAAAAATAGCTTTTCTAGAAGCACTTTCAGCAACCAAAACATTTATCCAATCAACCACATGCTATGGTAAACATTTGTGCACGAAAAGTTAAGTTCAAAATCACATAGGTGTCAATTAAACATCAATTGAAAGCATTAAACATGAAGATCAAAGATCAAAGATCAAACAATCACATGATTAATCAACACCGAAAAACTATCGAACTATATCGTAAACGCGCGAAAGTGACCAAAAGTAAATCAGGCAAAGGATAACCAACCTACAAGGCTGATATTTTCCTTGGATGTTGTATCTATTGATATGTGATGAGAAAGATCAAAGAAAACCAGAGAAATCAAAATTTGCAACCGAACCGTAGTGAAATCAAGCAAATTGCAACGAAATCTCCAAATACGAAATTGCACCGAATAAGCTTGAAGTAATCACTTGAGATGAATCAAAATCCAATAAAACTTCAGAAAATCAAGTAGAATTTCTAGATGATTATGGTTAAGCTAAAGAGAAAAGCATTTCCAGTGTGGAAGTTACTACTCTTTAATGGTGAATTTGAGCTTTAGTGAGGTTTTTAGGAAGAAGATGAAGATGAATGTGAAGAAGTTGCAGAAAATGCTTGAGAGAATGTGGGAGAATTGAGAGTGAAGAATGTGAAAATTGAGAAAATGATTGAGCTCTCTTGTGAAATGGTGATGGTTTTCTTATATAGAGTTTTGCTTCGGAGTTTCTAGGTTCGGAGTGAGCTTTGGATGTAGCTTTGCAACTAGCCTTGGAGTTAGTTAGCCTCAACTCACAGAGTTGGAGGTTAACTCAGTTAGTAAGTTAGTTGACTCGATAACAATCCCAATGCAAGCGTAGATCAAAGGGTTCTCATGCTTGCAAATGAAGTCTCACGGTAGTCTTAAATCAAATTGATGTATTAGAGTAAATGCTTTGAAGTGTCTTGAACTATCTAGAGATGTCTAGAACCTTCCACACAATGCTAGAACCAAGTAGACCCCAAAATAGTAGAGTGAAAGTGGTTGTCACAAAAAATGCAGCAAAACTTGCATTTTTGCACAGGGTAATCGATTAACCTACTTTGCCTAGAAAAGTGGCAATTGATTACCACAGGAAAAACTTGCATATTTTGCTTGCAAAATGATGTTGTGGCCCCGGTTCCAATTTTCGACCTTTTGCTTTGATGCATAGGCATATAAACCCTTGTTTTGTGCTTGTAATAATGATGTGGTGTCTTTGTGAGAATGTGATTAATTGGCCTTGGAAAAACTGAATATTCCTAGAACAAAAACCACAGAGAAAAAGTGTCAACGCGTATGCCAGAGATTCGAATACACATGCTTATGCAAAAGGCAAAAGGGTAGGTCAAATTTCGGGTTATGACAGCTGCCCCTATTTAATCTTCTTGGAGATGAATGTTCAAATTGCACCAGCTTTTTTATTATTTGAGGTGGAAGAGGATTAAATAAAAGAGTAGCTCAAAAATTTGACCGACGACAACAAAAGAAAGGTAAGGTGAAAAGATAAAAATCTGCTCAAGAGAAAGGTTTGGCTGAGATCCGCTGGGGAGATAAGTCAGTCAAATGGGAGTAAGCTTGATGCATATGCTATGTATGCTTGATCTTGCATGATGCTTGATATCATGTTATGAAATGGTATAGATCGAGATATTATGTTGTATGTGGGTAGGCAGAGATTGTAGCAAAACGAACTCGACACCCTCATTTGGGAAAAATAAATCCACAGATGATGACGACGCCGCTGGGGAAAGAGCCTAGAGATCTCATACTTCCAGGTTATTACCAACACTGCTGTCGGGGATGAATATGCCTTCCAACCATAGCTAACTCTGGTTAGGGAAAGAAGAAACCATGGGTAATCTTCAAATAAACAAATAAACATGTCTCTGCTTGGGGAAATTATGGTTCTGCTGGGAAAATGAAAGGTAAAAAAACCCTTCCAAAGAAAAGATTCTGGATAAACCAGAGATAAAAAAGATATTCTGGACGGATTAGAAGGAGGTAGGAATGTTTCGGATGGACCTGAGAGAGTGACAATGTTCTAAATGGACCAGAGAATTGAAAAGGTTTTGGACGGACCATAGAATAAGAAAGAGACTTTGACTGGACCAAATAAAGGAAAAGGTTTTGAAAAAGTTTTCCAGACGAGAGATGGTCTTTGAAAAAGTTTGTCAGACGAGGACTGGACTTTGAAGAGACAAGTTAGACAAGAACTGACTACCATACGAGAACTGGATTTTGAAGAGACAAATCAGACGAGAACTGAATACCAGACGAGAACTAGAATTTGAAGAGACATGCCAGACGAGAACTGACTACCAGACGAGAACTAGAATTTGAAGAGATAAGTCATATGGGAACTAACTACTAGACAAAAACTGAGATTTAATTGGGATGCCAAATAGGTTAGGATTATGCTATGTCAGATGAGCGACATGAATAATGCTTGAGAATGGTCTATGTAGCGGTTCTTGAGAATCTATCAAGTGCTTTTGTTACGGAAGGCGGAATAGTTGATGTTGGGGTGTAGGCCATAAAGACGTGATTTCCCGACACCTAAGTCAAGATCAATAGTTATTGATGCACCATTGTTCTTGCCTCAAAATAGGGAGAGAACTTGTACTTTGGTAGCCTATCTCTGCCCCAATCTGTTGGGGTATCTGCATGGATTACCCCAATCATAAGTTAGGAAGCAGTTTTGTCATAGGATGCTTCTGATTTGACCTTCCCCAGTGTATCAGACAGTATGCCTCTGATTAACCATCTCTTGGAGAGGTTGACTTCTTATGCTCTTGAGGTGGCTTATTCCCAGCACGAGCCTTGAAGTGATTTTTGCCTATGGTTGAGTGATCTTTGGAAGAATGCTCCTGACCAACTGATCTTTGAGAGGTTTGTCGAATCAGATTGACTAAATCCTATATCGGGTTTCCCTTTTTCTCAACTGAGTATTCAGGAAGTTTTCCCTTAGTGATGATCAAACGGTCCATTGTAGAAACCTTCTTGATGTCAAGTGTTTGTTCGCAAGTAGAAAATGTTTGTTTTGAAAGCGATAATGCTAATTCCATGCATATGTCTATTTTGAAATCCAAGTATGTTCACTAAGATTATGACATACAGTGAATGGATCACCATTTAGAATGCCATGTCAATACCAGCACGAATGATAAGAAAATCTTTAAGAGTCAGCTTTCACGTGATTTTATTGTAGTATGTTTTCAAAATAAACCTTGCTTCAATTAGGTCTTTTGAGGGTTGTAACATGGTATGGTTCATGTTTAAGAAAGAATGGATATAAGGCTTAAAATTTATTTTAACCCACCCATTCTCCTTGATGTTCTCCAGTCCTACGTTCAGCTACTTTGACATAAGCGTTCACCTTTCAAAAGGATTTTGAATGGTATATGTGATGGTAGAAGAACCGACTAGGGTTTTGGAGTGGCAGTCACCCACCTTTTGTTTTTGTCACATGTGATCACACCAACTTGTTCTTATTGAGGATTTTTCTCTTCTCCTGTTGTTTTTGCTTTGCCTAATTTTTACGTAGACTAATTATTTTGGATTCGCGGTCTACCGGGATACCCTAATTTTTAATTTAGTCATTTGCTTTTGAGTATTTGACTTAGTGGGCTTTTTTTGATACTTCGAGAAACAATAACAGCTATTTATTCGCAAAGAACACACAAACCGGTATGGCAGATATCTAAAGACCTGGAAAGGGATCATTTTATGTCACTCGAAGAAGCCCAAGCCTACGAAATTATTGATTCCGTATCAGATTCTTTGCCTACGGAAGCAATTTTTGATTCCGAAGCGGATTCTTTTTTTTAAATGCAAAATTTGCATATGTCAATATTGATAGTTGGAATCAATATTGATGTTTGGACTATTTCTGTCCTTTTTATTCCTACTAAACACAGAATTTGCTTTCAAACTATTTCTGTCCCCACTATTTTTTTCCTCTTGCTTTTTGATGATTTTTTTTATTATTATTTTTTTTTGCTTTTTGAATTTGTCATCATTTTTTTTCCTTTTTGAATTTGTCATCATTTTTTTTGAACAAATCGTGTGACACTTGTTTGATTTGGTTTGTGACTGCCTCTTTCCTTTAGTCGGTGAGGGACAACCAATTTGGATTTGTGATCTTTCTGATATCTTGTAAGGGATAAGATGTGGTTGATGCACATATGAGGTAATCCTCTTTTGAAATTTGAACGCATGGTCAAACTAACTGAAGACTATCTTACCCGTGGTTAAGATTGAGGGTTTGTATATACAGAAAGAAACTCCTACTTCAAGACCCAAAAGGGTTGACTAGGGATTATCTTACTTATAACTCCAGACAGTGATTTGAATAAATGCCTTACATCGTCAACAAGATTTTATTCAAAAGCATACAGACAGTGATCTCGCGTCTTTTTGATTTCATCATTCTCTTTTGATCTTGCTTGATCAAATATGTGATAATGATAAAAAAGTATGAGTGAACACGGCTGAATTTATTCAAAACATGCATATTCATTTCATTATTATTATTATCATCTAAAGATAAACAACTTTTACAAGTGAACAATGCTTGACAAACAAAAAGATTACAAATGGAAATGATGACATAATGATTGTCAATGTTAAGGAGATGCTCTTAGGCTTGATCAATTATTTCAAGGGATGCTTTTGCAGTCTTGGCTCCTTACACGGACACAGGATTTCCGTTCACCCACAGATTCTCTCCTTGAACAATAAGTGCTTCTTGTCAATCAACTGTTGGACTTTAGCTTTGAAAGCGTTGCAAACTTCAGTGAATGCCCAACCCACCCAGTATGATATCCACATTGCCATTGGGATCATACCCAGGTGGGAATGGTTTTGGTGGAGGCTTCAGAGCTTTGGGAACCACCAACGAGTTTTGAATCAGATACGAGAGGAGTTGATTGTATGTCACAGGAATCAAATCTAGAGGAGCATTCCTTCGTGCTAGATTATTCTTGGGTTTGTTCTGGTTCTGACGCTCTTAGTCTTGGGCTCGCTGATTATGATCCTGAGATGTTTACGCTTGAAGGTGGACACTTTCCATGAAAAAACTTGTTTCCTCTTCTTCTTCTTTAGAGACCTTACCTTGTGGCTTAATGACTCCTGATTGTTGATTCACAGTGTCAGCAATCTTCTTGGTTTTGAGCCCATTCTCAATACATTCCCCAATTATCACAATATCAGCAAAATTGAAGGATGAGCTACCAACCATCTTCTCATGATACACACCTTGAAGAGTGCCCATGAAGATGTCAAACAACTCTAAATCAGATAGAGCAGGCCGAACTCGTGAAGCTATCTCACGCCACCTCTGAGCGTATTCTCTAAATGATTCACCGGATTTTTGAGCTTGATTTTGTAGTTGCAACCTGGTAGGAGCCATATCCAAGTTGTACTTGTATTGCTTTATGAATGCTTTGAATAGATCTTTCCAGGTTATTATCTTACCTTGCTCTAGGTTCATGTGTCAATCTAGGGAAGCTCCAGATAAGCTATCCTAGAAACAGTGGATAAGAAGATCATCATTGTCTATGTAGGAAGCCATTTTTCTGCAATACATTGTGATGTGACTTTATGGACAACTCAACCCCTTATACTTAGGCAAATCAGGCACCTTGAATTTTTGGGGTAGCACAACATTTGGAACTAGACACAAGTCTTTGGCGTCCATGTCAAAAGCAGAAAACCCCTCAATAGCTCTGATTCTATCTTCTAACAATTTATAGTCAGCAGGTCTGTTGTAGTCAATGGGTCTGACAAGAGTCTGTGGATTTGGAAGTTGTGATGCAGTCGAATCATACATTTGAGGAGAAGCAAACTGAGACGGATACACTAACCCAGAATTAACCATATGTCCAGAAGTCTAAAAACCATACTGATAACCCGGAGGAGGTACCACGATAGTTGAGGATGCCCCAGGATAAGGCAATCCAGAATGAATATCCTGAACAACAGTTTGAGTAGATTGAGACAAAACATGGACATGAATTAGAGGACCTCTATGAACATGCTCATATTTGTCAGAGGTTTCAACATCAGTAGACATAGGAGTCTAGCGAGCTCCATGGTCACCATTATTCATCACAGGAGGTGGAAGTAGAGTAGACATGCCCCATGGGTAAGTAGCAGAATTTCCATTGGGCACAGGTGCAACAAAAGGTT
This sequence comes from Lathyrus sativus, assembly GCA_963859935.3. Lineage (NCBI taxonomy): Eukaryota > Viridiplantae > Streptophyta > Magnoliopsida > Fabales > Fabaceae > Lathyrus > Lathyrus sativus. The sequence continues at coordinate 52,108,625 of OZ012740.1, read as the reverse complement.
GATAAGGCACAAAGGTACCCCTATACGCAATATGAGGAGTGAAATTTGAAAGCATTCCTCATGGATAGGCAGCAGGAAACCTACTTGGACCAGGTTGAGAGCTTGGTAAGTTGACAGCCAGTTGAATCACAATCTCGACTGGTGCTTCAACAGTAGGAAAAGAAGAAGTGATAGCAGGAGTGACAACAGCTACATCAATGATAGTCGCGACAACATCAGTTGTAACAGTGGTATCCCTCAGAGTACAAAGGAGTTCCATGATGGAATCCATGTTGTCTTGGAATTGACCCATCCTACCCTGGAACTTAGCCAAGGATTCTGTGTAAGTGGTATTCTCATTATCAACCATGATTCTTGACTCGCTGGATCTGATGGAGTACCAGTGTCGGGTTTTCGTTGTCTTCTGGCTGATGAAGGGAAGAAAGTGAGCTTTTTTTTTGTTTCTATGTATGCAATGCAATATATGTTGTTTATGAAGATGGAATGTAGATGAGATAAGCAACAATCATTGATGTAAAGGTTAGATGATGCAAAAGTTCAACATACATATGATGATGCAATAACTCAGGCTCAAAAGTTCAGCATGATGATGATGCAATAACAGTATGCAAAAATGCAAGTTAGAGGTGCACATCTTCTAAATAGTCTACATATATTGTCCGGTGTGTAACACCCCCTTCTATACCCCCAAATAAATCAGATAAAGCATTTAGGCACATAGAAAATTTTCATCAGAGTATATTTTAAATAAGGTATAAAAGAAGTATGTCACATCATCACAACAACACATTCAACACCTGCTCTATAAAAATATATGCAACAGTGGGATAGTTTTAAAATAGAGGAACTTCGTCTTTATGCCCACATCTCGATATTTAATTAAAGCAGAAGATAAAATCATTGAATCATTGCAAATCATTAAGTCGCATAAATACATGTCATCAAGATCTGTTCATCATATCATTCATGATTACAAAATATAACATCAGATACATATACAATGTATCTCAAAAGAATTGCTATACAAGCCTAACTACCCGGTGTTACATAATCAGAGCAGTCCGACTCAAAAGAATGAAGCTAAACTTCACACAAACCTTCAGCAACCTAATCTGCAATGCCTCATAGAGCATTATAAAACAGCAGAAGGGTGAGAAATATTACCATAATAATCAATGCATAAGATTATATATATACAAATACGCAATACAACTGATCCACATTTCTCACCACGATTCATTTCATTATCATATGCATTCATCATACATATACGCAAACAATTCATGGATACTCAACAAGTATATTTCATCCTACACACACATCCATATCCTCAACTTCATAATTCACAATCAAGCATATTCATATAACCATGACATCCATGTTATGGGACTCAATCACAACTCAATGCAACTCAATGCTATGTGGTACCAACACTTGTTATCGTTTTTTGGTTTTTACACTTAAACCGGGTCCACCCTTCTAGACCGATAACAACAAAGCCCGTCCCCTAGGCTTTCAAACCCACCCTTCTAGGTTTGGGACAAGCCACTAGTCTCCACGAAACTAGCAAACATTGCCTCTTGACTAAATGATGCATATGCAATCAACCAACAAAATGCACTTAAGACCATTCCCGCATCTTAATCCCATGCATTCAAATAATTCATCCCTTCAAGAGTTACAACATGATTGCACACACAACATATCACAACAATCATCAATGTATTCAAATATCAATGCCATTACCACATTATCAAGCGATGCACACATATTCACAATATGTTCTCATGCATACTTCACACACAATCGCATACAACAATATGCATTCACAATAATGTATACCAAACGGAAATCGAACACCCTAACTATTTAAGTCTCACTTACTTAAATAATCAATCTCGATTAATCGGTAAAATCGGCTAAAAGTCGGATAAAAATAATATTTCTTTTCACCAAGTTATAGAACATATTATTAGCTTCTGTTTTATATAAAGAACGTCAAAATCCGATAAACGGTGAAGAAGTTATGAATTTTCGAAGTTTTGAAATAAATATTTTTCTCACACTTACAGTGTTAATCGGTTAACGCATATGGTTAATCGATTAACCACTCCAAAAACTCCGTTTTTAGGCCCCCAACACTGTGTTAATCGGTTAACGTATATGGTTAACCGATTAACACCTGAAAAACTCAGAAAAACAGCTACGGGTTCGGGCTTAAAAGCCCCAAAAGTCGCCCGATTAAATAGTTTTTACCCGATTAAATACTTACTCATCATCACCACTCATATAGGGATAATTTAGGATCATAAAACACTAATTCTACGACTTCCGAATTTCACCCAAAATCTTAACATCCAATTTCTCCAAAAATGGCAAAACTCATAAACTCGATCAAATTCACTCAAACGAAACTCAATACTCTCGGCTAAACACTACCCGACTAAACTACGTAATTTATTTCGAGTTTCATCCGCTAAAACTCGGTTTCTATCGATTTAACTCATTTGCCCTAGAAATGGAAAATAGAGAAAACTACCAACAAATCCAACACAACTCATACATAATCATACACATTTATCAAATAATAATTTTTCTCACCCTTACCTTGATTGGATTGAAGCTTGAAGTTGATTCTTGATGATTTCTCCAAGTTTCCCTCTTCTCTTCTCTTTTCTCCTCTTTCTCTATTCTTTCTCTTCTATTTTCTTTCTATCCAATTCTTTCCACTTATCCCTTATATACTTCTATTATTTCTTTCCTTCCCATTTCTCTCTTCAATTATCTACCAAATAAATCCATTTAATCCAAATCATTAAGATTAATTCCAATAAATCAATTAATTAACATAATTAATTAATTTATGAAATTTGGGCTGCTACAACCCTCCCTGACTTTAGGAATTTTCGTCCTCGAAAATGTTACCTGGTTCAAACAGTTCTGGATAAGACTCCCTCATTTGGCTCTCCAGTTCCCAGGTCACATTTCCACCGGCCGGTCCTCCCCAAGCGACCTTCACCAAAGAAATATCTTTGCCTCGAAGTTGCTTCAACTTCCGATCCTCTATCCGCATAGGTGATGCCTCCACAGTTAGGTTATCTCTCACCTGCACATCATCTGCTTGGACTACATGAGACGGATCCGCAATGTATTTCCTCAACTGAGATACATGGAACACATCATGGAGATTACCAAGCGACGGTGGTAAAGCCACACGATAGGCCACTTCTCCTATCCTCTGCAAAATCTGATAAGGACCAATGAAACGCGGCGTCAACTTACGCGACTTCAATGCCCTACCAACACCAGTCATTGGAGTAACCCGAAGAAACACATGATCTCCCTCTTGAAATTCAAGTGCCTTCCTCCTCTTGTCATGATAACTCTTCTGACGACTTTGAGAAATCCTCATCTTTTCTTGAATCATCTTAATCTTGTCCGTAGTCTGCTGAACTATCTCGGGTCCAACTACAAAACTCTCTCCGGACTCATACCAACACAGTGGCGTCCTATACCGCCTACCATACAATGCTTCGAACGGTGCCATACCAATGCTCGAATGAAAACTGTTGTTGTAAGTAAATTCAATCAAAGGCAAGTAGCTATCCCAAGCTCCTCCTTTCTCCAATACACAAGCTCTCAAAAGATCCTCAAGTGATTGAATAGTCCTCTCAGTCTGACCATCTGTCTGAGGATGATAAGCTGAGCTTAAACGCAACTTCGTACCCAAAGCACTTTGCAAGCTCTCCCAAAATCTCGAAGTAAACCTCAGATCCCTATCCGACACAATACTAGATAGAATACCATGCAAACTTACAATCCTCTCGATGTATAGCTTTTCCAATTTCTCCAACGGATAATCCATTCGCATAGGAATAAAGTGAGCAGATTTAGTCAATCTATCCACAATAACCCAAATAGATTCAAAATTACCCGGTGTCCTAGGTAATCCAGACACAAAGTCCATAGAAATACTATCCCATTTCCACTCAGGAATAAACAACGGTTGCATCAAACCCGACGGTTTCTGATACTCAATCTTCGACTTCTGGCAAGTCAAACAAGAGTACACAAATTTGGCAATATCCTTCTTCATATGAGGCCACCAAAATATTTTCCTCAAATCTTGATACATCTTAGTAGCACCCGGATGAATACTCAATCCGCTACGATGTCCTTCCTCAAGAATACTCTTTTTCAGTTCATCAAGATCTGGGAGACAAACTCTATCCCGACACCTCATAATACCATTCTCATCAATCCGAAAATCACCACCTTGGCCTTGGTTGATCAAAGTCAACCGATCAACTAAACTCAAATCGGATTTCTGTCCTTCTCAAATTTCGTCCAGAATACCACTCGTAAGCTTCAACATTCCAAGCTTAACCCCATACGAAGTCTCCTCACACACCAAACTCAAATCACGAAATTGCTCAATCAATTCCAACTCTTTCATCATCATCATCGACATGTGCAACGATTTCCGACTCAACGCATCCACTACCACATTCGCTTTACCCGGATGGTAATTCAACCCAAAATCATAATCCTTTAAAAGCTCTAACCACCTTCTTTGCCTAGCATTCAATTCCTTTTGATCAAAGAGATACTTCAAAATCTTGTGATCACTAAACACTTCAAATCTCGCACCAAATAAATAATGCCTCCAAAGTTTAAGCACAAACACAACGGCGGCCAACTCTAAATTATGCGTCGGATAATTCTTCTCATGCACTTTGAGTTGCCTCGAAGCATAGGCTATAACTTGATTATTCTGCATCAACACACCTCCCAAGCCCATCAAAGAAGCATCACAATACACAACAAACGGCTCTTCCGGATTTGGCAAAATCAGAACAGGGGTTGTCGTCAATCTTCTCTTAAGTTCCTGAAAACTCTCTTCACACTTGGCATCCAAAACAATTGCTTGACCCTTCCTAGTCAATTGCGTCAACGGTAACGATAACTTAGCAAATCCTTCAATGAACTTACAATAATATCCCGCTAAACCAAGAAAACTTCTAATCTCAAAAACTGATTTCGGAGTCTCCCATTGCGATACCGCTTCAACCTTCGATGGATCAACCGCAATACCTTCACTTGAAATCACATGATCAAGGAAACTCACTTATTTCAACCAAAATTCACACTTAGAAAGTTTCGCATACAACTGCTTCTCTTTCAACACAGATAACACAATCTTCAAATGTTCGGCATGCTCCTCTTCATTCTTCGAGTAAACCAAAATGTCATCAATAAACACCACAACGAACTTTTCCAAATAAGGATGGAAAATCCTATTCATGTACTCCATAAATACACCTGGTGCATTAGTCACACCAAATGGAATTACAGAATACTCATAGTGTTCATACCTCGTTCTAAAAGCAGTCTTCTGAATATCCTCAGCTTTCACACGAATCTGATGATACCCAGACCTCAAATCTATTTTACTGAACACACTTGCACCAACCAACTGATCCATCAGATCATCAATCCTCAGAAGTGGATACTTGTTCTTGATAGTCACCTTATTCAAATGTTTGTAATCCACACAGAGTCTCATAGAACCTTCTTTCTTCTTAACCAACAACATCGGTGCACCCCACGGCGACACACTCAGACGAATAAATCTCTTCTCAAGCAAATTTTCAAGTTTACTCTTCAACTCTTTTAATTCTGATGCGGACATACGATATGGAGCCATCGATATCGCACTGGTTCCAGGAATCAGGTCAATCGAAAACTCCACTTCTCGTTCCGGCGGTAAATCTCTTATCTCATCAGGTAAAACTTCCGGAAAATCACGGACAACTGGTAAGGCATCAATTGCCTCACTTTCACCAATACTCAAAGTTGCCATCAACATAAATACCCTTGCACCATCTCGCACTGATTCTTTCACTTGCTTAGCAGTCATAAACAAATTCCCTTCATCACCCGGTTCAGGAAAAATAACCGTTTTATCAAAACAGTTAATATAAACACGATTGAATTTTAACCAATTCATTCCTAGAATGACATCAAGTTGATCTAAGTGAAGACACACTAAATCGACCCCAAAGTCTCTACCGAAAATACTCAAAGGGCAATTCAAACACACATATGGTGTAGTTACCGAACCCATAGCAGGAGTATCAATAACCATGCCACCACCAATGACAGACATCTCAAGATTCAACCTTCTAACACACTCCAGAGAAATAAAAGAATGCGTAGCTCCAGTATCAATTATAGCGATCAAAGGCATACCATTAATAAAAAACGTACCTCTGATCAAGCGATCATCACTAGCAGTCTCAGATCCAGATAGAGCGAACACTTTTCCGCTCCCTTGATTCTTCTTCGGCTTATCACATTTGGTACTAATGTGCCCTTGCTCACCACAATTGTAGCAAGTCACTCCCGTACCGCTTCTGCACTCAAGAGCCTTGTGGCCTGGCTTGCCATACTTGAAACACGTCTTCTCAACACTTTTGCATTCTGGAGCACGATGTCCCTCTTCGCCGCACCTATAACATCTCACCGGAGTAGAAACTCCCCCACTTGACTTCTTACCAAAACCAACCCTTTGTTTCCCCTTTTCACCAGGAGTCACGTAAGGTTTTCCTCTGAATTGGCTCTTTCCTTTCTTATCACTTAGGCTTTTGTAGTGGCTAGACCGAGCCCTACTATCCTCATCATAAATCCTACTCTTGTTTACCAACTCAGAAAATTGCCGGATTTCCTGATAACCAATAGCTTGCTTGATCTCAGGCCTCAAGCCATTCACAAATTTAAGACACTTAGATCTCTCACCATTAACAGTGTTGTAGTGAGGACAAAACTTGATCAACTCCTCAAATCTTGCCGCATACTCAGCTACCGTCGAATTACCTTGCTTCAGCTCAAGGAATTCAACCTCTTTCTTTCCACGCACATCTTCTGGAAAATACTTCTCCAGAAATGTCTCTCTAAAAAGATTCCAAGTAATCACAATCTCATCCTCTTCGAATCTTTAACGAGTATTACCCCACCAGTCCTCAGCTTCCTCTTCGAGCATATGAGTTCCGAACTGCACCTTCTGTGCATCCGAACAATTCATAACCCGAAAAATCTTCTCAATAGCCTTCAACCAAATTTGTGCTTTGTCAGGCTCATGGGTTCCCTTGAACGTCGGTGGATTATTCCTTTGGAACCTTCCTAAAGCACGGAATTCATCATCAGCATTATTCCCCCCATTCACGTTGGCCTGAGGATTTTGTCCAATTGCCCCAGCCAATCTCGTCAAAGCCTTCGCAATTGCTTCGTCATTCCTACCTGCAACCATCTTACTGAATTCCAACAACAGAACCACATAAGAACACCAATATCGATAGTGTAACACACACACATATCAATATACACAGAGAACAACACACTAACAACTTGGTCGGACAGACCGACCTGCTCTGATACCACTAATGTAACATCCCCTTCTATACCCCCAAACAAATCAGATAAAGCATTTAGGCACATACAAAATTTTCATCAGAGTATATTTTAAATAAGGTATAAAAGAAGTATGTCACATCATCACAACAAAACATTCAACACCTTCTCTATAAAAATATATGCAACAGTGGGATAGTTTTAAAATAGAGGAACTTCGTCTTTATGCCCACATCTCGATATTTAATTAAAGCGGAAGATAAAATCATTGAATCATTGCAAAACATTAAGTCACATAAATACATGTCATCAAGATTTGTTCATCATATCATTCATGATTACAAAATATAACATCAGATACATATACAATGTATCTCAAAAGAATTGATATACAAGCCTAACTACCCGGTGTTACATAATCAGAGCAGTCCGACTCAAAAGAATGAAGCTAAACTTCACACAAACCTTCAGCAACCTAATCTGCAATGCCTCATAGAGCATTATAAAACAGCAGAAGGGTGAGAAATATTACCATAATAATCAATGCATAAGATTATATATATACAAATACGCAATACAACTGATCCACATTTCTCACCACGATTCATTTCATTATCATATGCATTCATCATACATATACGCAAACAATTCATGGATACTCAACAAGTATATTTCATCCTACACACACATCCATATCCTCAACTCCATAATTCACAATCAAGCATATTCATATAACCATGACATCCATGTTATGGGACTCAATCACAACTCAATGCTATGTGGTACCAACACTTGTTATCATTTTTTGGTTTTTACACTTAAACCGGGTCCACCCTTCTAGACCGATAACAACAAAGCCCGTCCCCTAGGCTTTCAAACCCACCCTTCTAGGTTTGGGACAAGCCACTAGTCTCCACGAGACTAGCAAACATTGCCTCTTGACTAAATAATGCATATGCAATCAACCAACAAAATGCACTTAAGACCGTTCCCGCGTCTTAATCCCATGCATTCAAATAATTCATCCCTTCAAGAGTTACAACATGATTGCACACACAACATATCACAACAATCATCAATGTATTCAAATATCAATGCCATTACCACATTATCAAGCGATGCACACATATTCACAATATGTTCTCATGCATACTTCATACACAATCGCATACAACAATATGCATTCACAACAATGTATACCAAATGGAAATCGAACACCCTAATTATTTAAGTCTCACTTACTTAAATAATCAATCTCGATTAATCGGTAAAATCGGCTAAAAGTTGGCTAAAAATAATATTTCTTTTCACCAAGTTATAAAACATATTATTAGCTTCAGTTTGATATAAAGAACGTCAAAATTCGATAAATGGTGAAGAAGTTATGAATTTTCGAAGTTTTGAAATAAATATTTTTCTCACACTTACAGTGTTAATCGGTTAACGCATATGGTTAACCGATTAACCACTCCAAAAACTCAGTTTTTAGGCCCCCAACACTGTGTTAATCGGTTAACGTATATGCTTAACCGATTAACACCTGAAAAACTCAGAAAAACAGCTGCGGGTTCGGGCTTAAAAGCCCCAAAAACTCGCCCGATTAAATAGTTTTTACCCAATTAAATACTTACTCATCATCACCACCCATATAGGGATAATTTAGGATCATAAAACACTAATTCTACGACTTCCGAATTTCACCCAAAATCTTAACCTCCAATTTCTCCAAAAATGGCAAAACTCATAAACTCGATCAAATTCACTCAAACGAAACTCAATACTCTCGGCTAAACACTACCCGACTAAACTACGTAATTTATTTCGAGTTTCATCCACTAAAACTCGGTTTCTATCGATTTAACTCATTTGCCCTAGAAATGGAAAATAGAGAAAACTACCAACAAATCCAACACAACTCATACATAATCATACACATTGATCAAATAATAATGTTTCTCACCCTTACCTTGATTGGATTGAAGCTTGAAGTTGATTCTTGATGATTTCTCCAAGTTTCCCTCTTCTCTTCTCTTTTCTCCTCTTTCTCTATTCTTTCTCTTCTATTTTCTTTCTATCCAATTCTTTCCACTTATCCCTTATATACTTCTATTATTTCTTTCCTTCTCATTTCTCTCTTCAATTATCTACCAAATAAATCCATTTAATCCAAATCATTAAGATTAATTCTAATAAATCAATTAATTAACATAATTAATTAATTAATGAAATTTGGGCTGTTACACGATGCATGTTCAAAGGTATGGCGTGTGCGAGAGAACAAAGGTATGAAGAGTCTTGGTTTCCTACAGAAAAACACAATATCCCTCTCACAGGTGTGATTTAGACACAACAAGGTGGTCCCTAGAAAGGTTTCCCAAACCATATGACTCAAGTGAAAACCCCTCGCCGTAGTGAATTCTCGCAAGACGAAGGTATTCTCAAGTGAATCATGGTCTGGGATGTGGCTCTCGTGACAAACCAATGCACAAAACACAGGTGTCACGACTACCCACATTCTATCCTTTGTGTATGCTCAAGCTCGAAGTTAGGACTTATATCTCCAATAATATCTACCCATCCCAACAACAACAACAGAATATAGCAGATAACCAGAATATGCAACATATGAAAATTTAAAGCAATAAAGAAATGCAGTAAATAACATAAAGATAGAGAAAGCAAAGCATAAAGGTAAACACCCAAATAAGCAAGAAAATAAAACAAAACTAGGCGAGACCACAACATTCAAGTGCAAGGACTCCCTATCAGAGTCGCTAGCTAAAGCTAGCGGTATTATACCTGAGTGAATTGCACAGTCAAAGATACAACAGAGTTTCCACCAAACTTTATTTAGTCCCAAAGGATAGGGAAAATATCGATTAAACCCAAAGGAAGAGAAACAAGAAAGGGGGTCGGTTATGCGAAAGGAAGGTACTAGCACCTTAAGCATCTGTCGTACCCGACAAGAACCATTTCACTTGCCTCATGGATTGGATGGGTTATCTATCTAAAGGCTTCTAGCTATAAAAAATAGATAGAAAGGAGAGAGAAAGAAAGAACGTGCTCGTAGATGATTGGGGCCCTCGTGCCTACGTACCCTCATAGTGCAATGAGGAAATCAGAGCCTACATAGTTCGGGGAACCAACGCTAAAAGAAAAAGAAACAGAGACGGCATAAAAGCCAAGAACAAAAAGAGAAAGCAATACCCAATTGAGGGATGCAAAGGGAATGGTGTCAAAACCAAGAAAGAAGACGAAAGAAAACTCTGCTGAGGAACGCAAAAGAGAAGTGATAGCTCTACTGGGGAACATTGAAGAATAGAGATGACTCTACTAGGGAGAAAATAAAATAATGGTGACGTGGCTAGAGAAAAGGGGACAAGAATCAAAGTAAAAGGTAAGATCCACAAGGGACTCGGTATGTTAACTAGCAAACAGTAATCAACCAAGGAAAGATAAGAGTAAAACTCTGCGGGGAGGATAAAAGGTTTAGTGCCAATAGACGGACTGTGACGAACCAAAAGAAAGAGAATACTGAACCAAAGGAAGGTGTTTGACTCCGAGATGGCTTAGGTACGTTAACTGATAAACAGTGATTAACCGAAAAGAGAAGAGAGCTGGTTTTAACCGATAGATGGTGATCAACCAAAAGAAAGAGGTATAGAACTAAGCAAAGGTCGTGACGCAACGGACGAGTGTAGAACCAAGCGAAGGTTATGATCCAAAGAACGCTACACTGAATAAACAAGCAGTACTTGATCGAAGGAATAGGTATTAGAACCGAATAAAGATTACTAACCCAAAGCTGGCAGTATTTGAACCAAAGAAAGGTTGCTAACTGCATGGAGTTTGGTATTTAACAGACGAACTATGATTAACCAAGAGAAAGTAATTAACTCAAAAGAAACTCAGTATCTTAATAGACGGATTATGGTTAATTGAGAAAAAGGATGATTGGTTTAAACAGGAAGACTGTGATTGACCAAAAGACGGGTGATTAACCAAGAGAATATGATTAACCTAAAGAAAAGCTGGTTTTAAAGGGTAGACCATGATCAACTAAAGATAGGGTGATTAGCCAGAAGAAGGCGAATAACCCAAAGAAAGTTCAGTATTAACAGACTGGTTGTGATTAATTGAGGAAAAGATGACTGGTGTTTAACTGACAGGCAGTGATTAACCAAACAAGAATGAGAGAGAACCAATAGAAGGTTGCGAACTCTGATAGGGACTAGGTTTTAACAGGAAGACTGTGTTAACCGACAAAAAAAGGATTAACTTCACTAAGGAAGAAGAGAATTGGTTTTAACCGGAAAAAAAGTTGATCAACCAAGCAAAAGGATTGATTAACAATATCCGGGGAAACCAAGGATGGATTGGCCACAAGAGAAAAGAGTGTTGAATTGAAACGAGGAATACACTTTCAAAGAAGAGATAAGGGTGCAAGTGATCAAGGATCGACTCGACCGGAGAAATAGGGGTACCACAGTAAGGAGATAGAGGCGACTATTCCAGGCACAGGGTCATTCGTCCCCTACCCAAAATAGTCAAAATGAATGTAGTAATTTTCCACTCTCATTCCTTCTCTAACACCAAAGTACGATGCTCTATTGCGTTGCAAATCTTCAACTCTACGGGGGAGGGGGGAGAGGACAAAGCTCTATAAGATCTAAAGGAGAAGAAAGAGGGACGATCGACTAATCGAAATGAACTTTCGAGTAATTAATCGAATGGGAGTGATGTGCTAAAAAAATTTCCAAAGGAGGTGAAAAATAATTAAAGCAAAATGGTGAATTATTGATTATACAAGATTAAGCTCATTCCAAAGAGGAACAAACTTAATTCAAAAATGAATGGAAGTGTAAAATAGTACCAAATGTCATTTAGTATGCACCACACATCATGTAGCATGTGATCAAAGAATGTGCAATATTGATCATGATCATGCAAGTGTCACAAAAATGCAAATAATTGAGAATCGACAAATTGCACATTGAAAGTTTGCAAACATGCTTCATACAAAGGGTAAACAGATCATAACACATCCCTAAATATCAAGCATATCAAGCCATGGAAGTTAAATGAGGAAATAATAGCAAACAAGCTTGAAAATAGGCAAAAATAGCATTTTGTTACAGTGGTAATCGATTACCACATGCAGGTAATTGGTTACCTACTGAAAATTTGCAATTCCACGTGAAAGTTGTGCAGGGTAATCGATTACGACATGAAGGTAACTGTTGCACCCCAAATTTTGACCCCTTATATCTTCATCATCATTCTAGGATCATTTTCATTTGATTATCTAACTATAACCTATTTCAAGTTTGTCCTTGTCAAGATACAGGTGTATTAGGGTTCCATACAGTCAAGAATCGAGGTTTCGATGGTTTAATCAGTCAATGTCTTGGATTGATTCTCCATGAAACAAGTCTTTAAATCATCAAAGATACTACATTGGGTCAAGTATGAATCCAATTTAAGGTTGTCACCCAAAGATTAAGAACAATGCAGTCCAGGACACCCGATTAGGGTTTCTGATCGGGAAAAGTCAATTGTAGTTTGACTTTTGATTTAAAAGGAATTCCAATGATGGAATCATGGTCCATGGAGCTCACATGGCTTAGTGAAGTCTACTAAAGAAGTTTCAAGACCTCAAAAGGCTCGAAACATCAACAGTCGATCCGGTAATTATCGATCGATTAGTCCGTTTGACTGAAAAGTCAACTCTTTGACTATAAGGAATTTGACCTCAAAGTTTGAAGCAAATATGTTCCTAATAACATACTGCACCTATCCATGAAGTTTCATGACCATTGGATCAAGTATGCAGGAGTAATCAAAAAAGTCGGGAATTAGGGTTTTGAAAGGGGCAAGACCATAACTTCCTAACCACACATCCAAATGAGGTGGTTCAAAGCTTGTTGGAAAGGTCTTGGCAATCCCTACAAAAGTGTAAAGCTGACCTATGGAAAAAAATGCATAGATTTGGAGTTATAGACAAAATCATCACAAGAGGGAAAAAAACACTTAGAAAAATTCTTAGTTGCTGGCCTTTTTAGGCATGTTTTTAGCCAACTTTGAGGGGGTTTTTGACCTAGTTCCACTTGGAATTTGAAAATTTCAAAAACATGAAAGTTGTAGAGCTCCATGAGAGCTTTCTAAAAAGTACTAGAACTCTTCCATAGTCCTCGTGAGCTGGGAGTTTCGAAATGAGAGAGTTGGGTCTGTGCATTAGTTTGTCAACTTGTTAAAACTCAACATGGACTTGATTACCAACCATGTGGTTCATTTCCAACCATGAGGGAACATTTGATGTGATGTGTAGATGGATATTTATACCAGATTTGGAGAGAATCAAGGCAAAACCAGAAATCTAGCCATAACCCATTTGTTTATTATATAAGGTACAAAAGTACATATGCCAAAGAGCATTGGGTTTGCTGCTGCTATAAGGCTTGCTTCAGCACCTCTGTTTTGACAGCATAACCAGCCCAAGGATAGCTGTTAGTAAGGGTATTAACTGATGGAATTAACATCAAACCAGCAGATGCACGTCACTATTTGAAATGCTAAGGATTTTTCCCACCAAAAGGCAAGTTTGCTTGGCAAATCCCAAATCTTCCCCAACCCTCATTTGGCCTATAAATAGAGACTTCATCCCACTTTATTCCTTACACCAGAGTTATCCAAAACATCATAAACACATAGCTCTCCTTCTTTCCCTCTTTACTTGTAAGTGAAGAAATTTCACAAAAACACCAAATTCACCACTTTGCATTTTTCACACCAGTTCTTGTTCCAAACACAAAACCACTTCAAGAACCACACACACACCCTTAAAATGTCCATTTGAAGTTTTTCCCATCATCACTTTCATTAAAAAAACCATAGATCAAAAAGTCAACCTTCATACCACCATAGTTTGACTTTTATGCACATTTCATACCAAATCACTATATAGACCAGTTTCCATCATCAACACACTTGGAATACCTCATATCCATGTTGCGTTAGCTGTCTGAAAACTTAAAAAGAAGATGGAAGTTCATCTACTCGAACTGTCCTCAAGATTTGCTTTGTTTCTTCAAAAAGAAGTAACTTCATAAGTTTGCTTAAAGGGAAAGGATTCTTGATTTTTGCTGCTAGCATAGTGAGGACTACAAGAGGTATGTTATTTTGAACTCATTCACTAGTATGCATCATCATGTGTTGTTTTATGGTTGAGATAGTTTGTACATTATCATGTTGAAGTTTGTTAAATATGCTTTCAAAATATATGAGACCAATACCATGTGCATTTGCTGTTGGAATGTCATTAAGGTGGTTTGTGTATGTTTTTACCTTTGTGAAGTTGTGCTGTTTGGATACATGATGAGTTTAGACTCTTGGAATTGTTATGTCAATTTAACCACCAAAACTGTTTTGAAAACTATCAACAAGAGAGGTTTAGGTTAGATTCCTTAATATTGAACTTTGTTATGTTTGACATTTATGATTGGTGAAGTTATGGATCTATCTAGCTTATGTGATGTGCATAAGACTGTTTTTAGAGTAGGGTTGTTTTCAGGGTGTATTAGTTTTGGATCTGCTAAATGCTCAGAATTGATGAACTCTTTGTGTTGGTTTGTATTCATTAAGGCTTGGCATGGTCATGTCAAGGTCTTGTTTTAGCACCAGTTCTACCCTTGAGTTGTGGCATTAAGCAATTTAGGATTGAGTTGTGGCATGTTCAGGATAATTTCTTTGCTGTCATAAATTTGCTTAAGAATTGGGGTTTGTTAATTCATGTTTAGACTACAAGAGGTTGTTAGGTTTATACTGTTGGTTTTGGAACAGTCTTGGAGAATCAAGTTAAGTTGGTTTTGAACTTAGGATTGTTTAGTTATTCTATGAAGGCGGGTTAGAAAGTCTAGGAAAAGTTGGTAGATGTTATCAAGAGCTTTAAGACTTTAGGGTTGTTGCTCTTGTTGCATCAAGAATATAGCATTCAAAGGCATGCTATTATTAAAATTTGGGACTGTTTTAGTTTGCCTCGATTAGGGGCTGCTGCCAGAATGTATAAAGTTGGAGTTATCAGGCCATGATCAGATATTTAGGTTGTTAACTCTTTGTATTGCATGTCCTAGGCATTGTAATTTCAGTCTTGGTTTTGCTCAGTGTTGGTTCTAGAAATATGCTTTAGGTGTGTTGGCTCTTAGTTTGAGTATATCATTCTTAACTTCGCATGGTAATGCAAAGATTTGTGGTTCTGCTCAATTCTAGGTCAGTTCCTTTGTTTGATCAGTTGATTTGTGACTGTTTTCTGTAAGGATAGTTTGTTGGATTTAAGGCTTTGACATTGTAACCATATTGCCAACTCATGATATCTTTGCTTTAAGTTTGATTGTTGAGTCTGCAACTTTTCTGTTTAAATCTGTTTTAAGATCTGCCTGTCCAAATATCTTTTCTTGCATTAAATGGACGACAACCTTTAGAGTAAGGTTGATGTTGGTTAATGTTTATATCAAATGCTGAGATGATCCATATGGGGGGGCTGATGATCAACATGGTTATGGTTGTATCTTTGTTGTCTTAGGCTGCTTTGAGGTAGCAATCTCTCATTGGAAAGTGTATTGATTTGTTATGACAAACCTGTTAAGAGCATCAACATTATTATGGTTAGAAAACTATTTTGGTTATGTCAAGAGTTATCTTAGATTTGAGTTTGTTAACTCACTTTTATTGACAGTAGGGCAAGGTTTGGGATTGTTGTTGGTTGTTATATGGTAGCACCAAGTCTTGATGTTTGTGTTTTGTTTTAAGCAAGTATCTTTGTTTGAACTGTATCATAATCTTGATCTCTTTTAAAGTTATTGTCATAGCTATGTCTTTATAAAGGTATGTTGATTGGAATTCATCAAATTGGATTGAAATACCAAAAGTACTTTGCCTTGACTGTTGTTTCCAGCTCCCACATTTTGGATAAAAGTTGTTTTAAAACTTGATTTTAAATGTGTTTTGTTTATGTCAAGCCATGTTTGGATTCAGATTTTTCAATCCTTATGAGCTATCAGTTTTTTCCTTTTGGCTGTTGTGATCATGTTTCATGGTGAGGATACTATGGTTGGAATTCATCAATATATATTGCTTGAAATACCAAAACTTGATTATCAGTCCAAGTCTTGATGTTTAACCTCTAGATATCATCAATTCTCTTCTTTTTTTTTCCATCCTTGCAATTTGTGTCTGGTATTCACCTATTGTAACTTGGATTTGTCTTGGAGATACTTGAGCATTGTCCATGAGCCAAGTTTGTTCTTGAGCTTTTACACCAATGGCAAATCAACTACTGATTTTTTGTCACTTTACTTTTTAGACACTAATTTCTGTTGAAATTCATCCTATATGGTATCTAGAGTGTGAACAAATCTTTGATGGTGCAAATTTACAGTTGAGTTGACCTTGGAATCTCAAAATGCATTTCAAAATTCATCTTAGCATAAGCCATCGTGTTTTCAGTTGAAGGTATCATTTGGAAAAATGGATTGCACCATCATGATCCTCGTGAAAAATCAATAAGTTTTGACTTAAATTGCATGGAAATTGGTTAAGAATTGAGGAAATTAGAATCAAATCGTTTTGACAAGTTTTGCCTTGAGTTGCCTTGCAGCCTTGCCCAGAAATGCGCGCATTTTTAGTAAATGTTGAACTGGGGTGGCTTGATACAACGGATGTATCGCCACCACAGTAGTTGTAACCTTTTCCCATAAGAACTTTACCATGCGCGTGAACCTGGGTTCGACCCTCAGTGAGGACATTTTTTTTGCACGTTTTCATGATTTTTTACCATTTTAATATTTTGCTTTCTTTCTACCATCACTTAACACACGCTTGAAATGGATGCATTGGCTAAGTTTTAAGCCCATGACCCCAAGGTCTTGGGTTCAAGCCTTGGGTGAGGCATTTCTTACTTTTTAGCAAATGGATTTTTTTTTAATTTTATTTAATTGTCATTAATTTTCAAATCATCATAACTCCTTCATTTTTTAATGATTATTTTTGAAAAATTCTTTTATTAATGCATACTTTCATATGATGTTTAAAGAATCCTAAAATTTTTATTTTAGGAACACTTTACATCATGAGAAAATGACGTTTCGTTTTAGGATTTTCGCCCTCCTACCTTTCCTCTCTCATTTCCAACTTTAATTTCATTCTCTTTTGAGTTTTATTTTGAAATTATGAATTTGTCTTGTTAGCTTCCTTGTATACTTGAGTTTGAATTTCAAATCTTGTTTGTAAACATCTAAGTGAATCATTTCTTAAAATACCCATGAAGTACTGAACTCCTCACTTACATTGTTATGACATTGTTTGATTATGCTTGATGATTATAATTACATATGGCATCTTGTAAAGAAACCACATCTTTGTCAAGATACATCCCAACCAATCTTTGTTAAGATCCCCTTCCATCTTTGTTAAAAAATATCTCCGTCTTTGTTAAGATATGCCTTTGGTTTTTACCTTTCTTTTTTAATCTTGTAAGAACTTTCCCCTTCATGATATTGTAATATCTTGATACTTTCTTTGGTTGTAACCATTTATCTTGATTGAAATCATTTCTTAATGTTGTAATATGCTTGCTTAATCTTGGTTGTAACCATACCTTATGTATTCATCATGTTTGAATGATTATTTGCTTTGTTAAGAATATTTCCCCAAGTGATGGAACTCTTTAGTTCTCATCCAAGTTGCCTCCTCTTTCCCCTTCCAAAGGAAAGTCTCTCTATTGACCCTCGAGGTCATAGATAGATTATAACACTCCCTTTGACTTTGTTAAGTCCTTTCCATCTTATTTAAGTTAGAACCCATATCCGTTAGACTTTGCTTAAGTCTAAAAGACCTACCCTTTGTTAGGAGTATCTTTCAACTAGAACTTTAAGATAGAGTTTGTTAACTCTATGTAAGAATCATAGTAATGATTCCTTACTCCCTTTTCTTGAGTATTTAACTTAGATTTATAGAGTTTTATTAAACTATACACAAGCATTTTCATGTTTGTTCCCCTTTGAACCTTGACCATAATCAAGTGTTCATTTATCCTCAGTGAGGTGAACTACAATTGCTCTGATTCTATCCTACTTAGGATACGTAGGCAGAGGATGCGATATCTTTGCGAGCAAATTTAAAAACTATCCCTAGGTCTTTATCTACAACTTTACCCAAACCCAAATCCCAAACCATAGCAAACATTTAGCAAGTACTAGCATGCAAACAAACAAAAGGTTCATGTAGAGTACTACAGATGTTTAGGATGTGAAATACCTACCCTAGGCATAACCAACCCCCGATCCCCGATCTCTTAGCATTGTTGTTACATTGCATAAAAGGTCTTTCTTTCTTTAACCTTTCCTTTGGATAAATTAAAGTCTTGCTGTGAATTTTAAGAATTAAGATTTAAGTTAATCAATAGCTTGGTATCACGATTCTCACTGCAACAGTAACCAATTACCATTGTAACAGTGGCAAAAAGAAACAGCTTTTCTAGAAGCACTTTCAGCAACCAAAACATTTATCCAATCAACCACATGTTATGGTAAATATTTGTGCATGAAAAGTTAAGTTCAAAATCAGTTAGGCATAAATTAAACATCAATCGAAAGCATTAAACATAAAGATCAAAGATCAAACAATCACATGATTAATCAACGCCGAAAACTATCGAACTACATCGTACACGCACGAAAGTGACCAAAACAGTAAATAAAGCAAAGGATAACCAACCTACAAGGTTAAGATTTGCCTTGGATGCTGTTGCTATTGATATGTGATGAGAATGATCAAAGAAAACCAGAGAAATCAGAATTTGCAACCGAACCATAGCGAAACCGAGCAAATTGTGACGAAATCTCCAAATACAAAATTGCACCGAATAAGTTTGAAGTAATCACTTGAGATGAATCAAAAGCCAATAAAACTCTAGAAAATCAAGTAGAATTGTTAGATGATGATGGTTAAGCTTAAGATAAAATCACTTTCAATATGGAAGTTACTACTTTGTAAAGGTGAATTTGAGCTTTAGTGAGGTTTTTAGGAAGAAGATGAAGATGAATGTGAAGAAGTTGCAGAAAATGCTTGAGAGAATGCAGGAGAATTGAGAGTGAAGAATGTGGAAATTGAGAAAATGATTGAGCTCTCTTGTGAAATGGTGATGATTTGCTTATATAGAGTTTTGCTTCGGAGTTGTTAGGTTCAAAGTGAGCTTTGAATGTAGCTTTGGAACTAGCTGATTGCGACTTTCCGAGTCTAATCGAATTAACTGCAAGTGTATAGTCTATCGCGTAGTAATAAAGATATCGATCCCACAAGGACTCGTAATCAATCTAGTATATTCGGACGTTACTGTGTTTAGCTAGGTTGTTAATGGTTTAAGGGGAAATATGCAAAAGTAAAGGCTAAACTAAAGAAAGGCTAAAAGGTTTCTTAGAATAATAATATGGGTAATCGGTATGTAATGACATAGTGCTCCGAGGATTCGACAAGTTACCGGCCCGGCTTAATAATTTCAAAATGGTTTTCAGAAGAAAATAACAGTTTAAAGACTTTTGTCTCACGATGGTTGTTGACGCTAGTCGCAACTCTAAGGCGGAACGTATGCTTTCGCTATCCCGTTCGGGGTTAAAATTGATTTTTGAAAACCATTGAGTTCTAATCTCTTTTAAAATGCTTTCGCTATGTTTAAAATAGATGCTCAGTTTTTACTATCTGGTCCTAGCCTCAACTTTCGCATGTCGGTTCATACCTTAGTGAATCTCCCACTGTCGTGGCGAGATTACTTTAAATAAATTCTCGCTGTCGTGACGAAGTTTAGTTTAACAAATTTGATTTAAAAACTAGAGCCAGAAACAAGTTTGAAAAAGGAATTTTACGCCGGTTATTATCGAACCTCGTTCTACTAGTTCATTACATACCGATCAATGCGGTTTTAGCTAGACATGAAGTTTAAAGCATGCATATTTAAATTTGAAGAGAAGAACTTGTAAACATACATATTAAAGAAAATATAATTAATTAACAATAACGGAACCTGTAAATAATTCTGGTTCGGCACTTGGATAATCCTCCACAATGTCGGCCGAATTACTCTTGTGACGATTAATTGTACGAAAAAGTAAAGAACAAAAATTACAACTGAATTCTGGAAAGGAAACAAGGAAAGGAAGCAAAGCAGAAAAGAAACAAAAACAAGAAAATATCTCTAGTATTAAATTCGGCAGCACTTCGTGGTCTTCAATGCGGCTCCCTTATTTCAGTCCCAAAGCTCTCTTTTTATAGTGAATGAATTCTACGTGAACTGCTTTTGGAAGTGCAATTGAGGGTCAGAAAATCCAAGGAGTCGTGCGTTTGTTTTGGGCTTCTGTTGCACGTTCTGGTAAGTGAACGTTGTGCAGAAATTGTGGGTGTGACGGTCGTCAGGGATCCATGACGCTCGTGAAGGTCATGACGGTCGTCACGCTTGTGACGGTCGTAAGGGGCCTGTGACGACCGTCATATCAGCAAAGTTAATTTCTGCTACTTTTCTCATTCTTTTTCTTCTGTTATATGTCTTTTAGTGTTTGTTTTCCTTATCTTGCTTCATTTGAGTATTGACTTCATAAACCTGCAAAACACTTAACAAACGATGCGAATGTGGTACGAAATTGGAGTGAAATCGACCGTTAGTAGCATGAAATTACGGCATTTAATATATATGTTTTCGCGTTATCACTAGCCTTGTAGTTAGTTAGCCTCAACTCACTGAGTTAGAGGTTAACTCAGTTAGTAAGGTAGTTGACTCGATAACAATCCCAATGCAAGCTTAGATCAAAGGGTTCCCATGCTTGCAAATGAAGTCTCACGGTAGTCTCAACTCAAATTGATGTATTGGAGTAAATGCTTTGAAGTGTCTTGAATGGTCTTGAACTATCTAGAGATGTCTAGAATGTTCCACACAATGCTAGAATCAAGTAGACCCTAAAATAGTATAGTGAAAGTGGCTATCACAGAAAATGCAGCAAAAATTGCATTTTTTCACAGGGTAATTGATTACCCTACATTGCCTAGCAAAGTGGTAATCGATTACCACAGGAAAAACTTGCATATTTTGCTTGCAAAATGATGTTGTGGCCACGGTTTCAATTTTCAATCTTTTTCTTTGATGAATAGGCATAGAAACCATTGTTTTGTGCTTGTAATGATGATGTGGTGTCTTTGTGAGGATGTGATTAATCGGCCTTAGAAAACTTAAATATTCCTACAACAAAAACCATAGAGAAAAAGTGTCAATGTGTATGTCAGTGATGCGAATGCACATGCTTATGCAAAAGGCAAAAGGGAAGGTCAAATTTCGGGTTACGACAAGATGATGAAAAGCAAGAATGAATGTGAGTTTAAAAAACCTGATCAAAAGGCTTAAAAGGCTTTTTTTTAGGGCCTTTGACCTAGCCTTTTTTTAACGAAATAGGCTTATAAAAAAGTTTAGGCTTTTTCTATTTGAAAAAAAAAGTCTGGCCTAACCTCAGCCTGTGTAGGCTAGGCCGTAGGCTCCTGTTAGTTGAACTGCCCTATTCTCACCCCTAATTGTAATATATACATTTTAAGGTGAAAATAAATCAAAAGAATCAAAGTGGTCTAGTGGTGGGTGTTTCAGATTTGCTTTATATGGCAGGGGAAATGGGTATTAACCTTTTTTTTTAAATCCATACAAGTTTTATTTTTTATTTATTTTTAAAAATTTTGAACACCGGGGGTCCTTTCAATTAATCTAAAAGGTCTTCGATCCAAAATAACATATAATTGTTCTTGATGGTGACCTTGTTAAGTTGGAAATAATCAATGCAGAAAACCACATCTAAAAGGTCTTTGAAAATGGTTTCTCTTTACAACTAATGTACACTGAATTGGAAGAGAGTCAATTCATTCCCAACGTCACATCTATCTTTTTAAAAGGTAGACATATCGGAAAATACAAAAGATATTATTATTAACAGTTATTAGACAATCTTAACGTATCCATCTGGTCTCTACAGTATTATCTGTGGATGTGGTGACTACCATCAGAGAAGGTAGTGCGATTTATTCTAATCCAAGCATATTTAGACACTTATTTGAGATTAAGAAGTATGATGTATCGTGGTCGGGAAAATGACACAGTCACCATCATCCTTTATTCGTCCTAAGAGATAGAGAAATAATGATAAAATCTAAATTCTAAGGGTGAGACACTAAGGTTCGGGAGTTTGTTAGGCGGGAGGAAGGTGTTAGGCACCTCTCACCTCTATTGTATCCAATAGGATCCTCATTAAGCCCTAGGGTTAATTGCTTGTTAAATGTATGTTTGCTTTTTCTACCTACTTATATACATAGTCCTTACTATTACAAGATAATTGATGAAAGGGGGAACTCTAAGTTTTTATTATTATTGTACTCGCTAGGGTTTATAACCCTATGCCTACGTATCCTCGAGTTTGAAGGATCTGAGTTTCGTAGTTCGTATCCCTTATTTTGTTGGTTGGCTGATTTTATCCCTTGAAATAATCCTCACACAACAGGAGCAGAGGAAGATTCAATTCCAAAAAAATGCCTTAATTACAAGTTAGGTGTGTTGAGTGTGTTTTATCCCTTTATCAATTTTAATTTGCAAAAATCTCTTTAAATTTAATTATAAAAATAATATGATATTATATCATAAAGCCCTTGTCCCTTATCCCTAGTCCTATGTTTATACTTTTACATCTTAAGAGTTATATCCCCAAGTCTTTATCCTTTTTTATCCCATGACTTATCTCATTTAAATCCAATTTTATCCCTAATATCCTATTTATCTCTAATATTTATAAAAGACAAAGATTAATAATTAATTAAACCAAATAATTATCATTTGCAAATTTAAACCCTGCACCCTAGCAAAATAATCACACCTCCCTTATTCTCATATTTTACACCATCCCTAATTATTCAAACATCAAACAAATTAAGGCAACAATTCCAATTATTTAATTATAAAATTGATTAAATAATTTAAATAAAACCCCCCAAATAGATTAATTATGTTAAACCCCAAATTTAAAAATAATAAAATAATTAAAATAAATCTCACCCTATTAATCATAGAATTAATTAATTAAATATAACCCCAATTTATTAATCATAGAATTAAATAAATAAAACCCTTTAATCATAAAATTAATTAAATAAAAAACTTTTTTTATTAATTATTTAAATAAAACCCTTTATATTAATTAAATAAAAACCCTCTTTGATTAATTATAAAATTATTTTAAATAAAACCCTTTATATTAGTTAAATAAACCCCTCTTTTATTAACTATAAAACTAATTTAAATAAAACCCTTTATGTTAATTAAATAAAACCCTCTTTTATTAATTAAAATAAAACCCATTTTATGGATTTTAAAATTAATTTAAATAAAACCCCCTTTTCGTAACTATACAATTTGAATGAACCCTTTTTATTAATTACAAAATTAACTTAAATAAAACTCTCAATATTTAATATTTAATTAATTAAATAAATTACACAAATGAACCCTAATCATTTAATTATTGAGTCAATTAAACAAAACCCAAATTTGTCTATATATATAAATTTTGGATTTTTATACTTTCCTAATACAGTGACCTACTTTCCCTCATGCTTTAGCTCAAATAACAAGCGTGCCATTAGTGTCATTAGATTTAGAAGATTCCAAGACTTACCATCTTAAAGGATCTCCGGTTAATCTAGGTTTATGATTATGTGAGATATTACAGATGCAAAACAATTGCCAATACAATTGTGCTCAATAGTTACATAAGTTTAACTAAGGAAATAATGGAAAACTAGAACAATAAATAAACAACATTGGTATTTAGACATCTTATATTCCCCTACACCATATTACTAATGATCACTAGAAACTAATTTTTGATTCTTTAGAATCCAACTGGAGTCATGTTCTATCTTCTATCGACCTTCTTGAATGGTAGCATCATCCTGTAGACTTGTAGATGCTGTGCTAGATAGGTCTTTACGTGTAAAAAAGGTTGGTTGTTTAGGAATCGAAAGAATTGTAGTTACATTGTCTAGCATGGTAACCACATTTGACATGTGTGGACGGTCATCTGGTTCATCTTGTACACATAAGAGTCCAATTTGTGAACATCTAATAAATTGATTTTGATTATAAGTATCATGTAGAGATGGGTCCATTAAATCTAGCAATTTGTCCTCTCTCCATAGTCTCCAAGCCTGGTAATATGAGACATAGATCCATGAATAAATAAAGATTAACGTATAATGTAAAAATTGAATGCAAAATGGTGAAACATACATAACCAAGAAGACTTGAAATTTCTTTAGAACCATAGAATCCAGTGTTCCTTTTACCACTGATTATTTCAAGCAAGACAACACCAAAACTAAAAACATCTGACTTTGTTGAAAAATATCCATCCAACGCATATTCAGGAGACATATATCCACTGTTAATATACAAAAATTAGTCACATACAAATGAAAGCAACTACATATTTCAATGGATAATTTTATTCTAACATTTTTTTTTCTGGTAAGTCTTAAAGAAGACATATATTTAAAAATATATATATAAAGATAATTTTAATTTAAATACACGACATCGAAAAATAGAAGTAAAAAAATTAGGAATTGTGCTTACTATGTACCAACAACTCTCTCTGTGCTTGCTTCAGACTCTTTGCCTCCAAATATTCTTGCTAGTCCAAAATCTGAGATTTTTGGTTGCATCTCTTCATCTAGAAGAATGTTACTAGTTTTTAAATCTCGATGAATAACTCTAAGTCTTGAATCTTGATGAAGATAGAGCAATCCACGAGCAATTCCGAGAATTATGTCAAATCTCCTTTGCCAATCTAAAACTATGCTTTTTGTCGAATCTTTGAATATTTTAAATATTCATTTAAAAAAAGAAATAATTAAGCAATGTACTCTAAAAAGTAAAATACCACAAGTAATAAATAAAACTAGAGACCAACCGAATATCAATAAGTCCAAACTCTTGTTAGGCAAATATTCATAAAGTAGAATTTTTTCTTCTCCTTTTACGCAATAGCCACGTAATTTAACAAGGTTTCGATGTTGAAGTTTGGCAATCAAAACAACTTCGTTCTTGAATTCTTGCAAGCCTTGTGATGAAACAGTTGAAAGTCTCTTTACTGCAATTTCTTGACCACCAAGGTTACCCTATAAATAAAGTAAAGTTTAATTTGAAGGAAAATATTTATAAAAAAAGGAAAAGAAAAATCAATCACCTTATAAACTGGCCCAAAGCCACCTTTTCCAAGTTTATTTGCATCTGAAAACTCATCTGTGGCTATTAGTATGCTCTCAAAATCAAAATAGGGAACTTCAATTCCTTCATTATCATTCTCTTCCAATCCCTCCATGTCTATCAAGTCTTTCACATGTCTTTCACTATCGTAAAATCGGCCTCTGGTATTTCTTTGAACGCTTTCATTATCTAAACTCATTGATTAATCATATAAGCTTCAAACATTACAAAAAAAAATTTAAGAAAGGAATTATTAAGATTCTGACCTTTCTTAATCATATGAGATATTCTTCGTCTGCATGCATAAGCAAATATAATGAGGCATGCAAGAGTAACCACACCTGCAAGAACTAAGCCAAGAATCAAATAGAATGAGCTTTTAGAGTTGCCTCCTGCAGACGTTTTTGTTGCAATAGGAGACGATCTAATGCCTGAAAAAGATGCAAACAAAAACATCACACTCGTTTAACTTGTAACTTAAGTTACATGAATATTGTTCAACATGCAACCGAGAAAAAAATCAATTACTTACTGTCTGTACAATTTAAAAACTCGCCACTCCATTGATAGTTTGCATTACAAAGGCATATGTTTCTGGTACAGGTAGAATGTTTCAACCCTTGGCAATCAGTAGAGTTATTACATATGGGTTCTTTGGAAGGTGGTTCCCAATTAACTTCCTCCTGTCGAGAGCACAGTGTGTCATCAGACAAGAAAAATGGTGAAGAAACATTCAGATTTCCCGTGCATTTTAGTCCTTTGTGATTATATGGCTCAAGTGAACTATTCTGATTAAGAATGGTAAATTGTGTTAAATCAGAGTCTACACGAATAACTCTGTAATTAACGTTGTCGTCGGTTGTGAAGCTAAGTTGACCCATGGAGGTGTTGCATCTAAAATTGAAGTATTTGGGGTCTCCACAGTTGGATCCGGTGCTGAGAGGATAAGGGACTACGTTTGTACCACAAGGCTCACAAGTTCTTGGAGTTGGTGCTGCAAAAGTGAATAAAATGAATCTTCACAATTATAAATATGTTTGTAGAGATACAAAACACAAATTCAACAAGAAATAATGTAAAACTTGTCCTTAATTTTGATATTTTTAGTTGAAATGTGTCTAATATAAAAAATCAGAGCATACCTAAGTCTGATTTATCAACTAGGACAATGAGTCTCCGATTAGGATCCCAATTAGTATAGTCTTCTTTCATAGTAGTTAAAGTGTGAGTCCATATCCAACAGTCTATAAGATTGACAACACGCTGATCAGTGGGGGGTGGAGCATACGAGTAAGCTTGACACAGTGGACACATCGTAATGCACATAGATCTGCA
The DNA here is from genome assembly GCA_963859935.3 of Lathyrus sativus. Taxonomy (NCBI): domain Eukaryota; kingdom Viridiplantae; phylum Streptophyta; class Magnoliopsida; order Fabales; family Fabaceae; genus Lathyrus; species Lathyrus sativus. Next base: position 52,081,546 of record OZ012740.1, on the reverse strand, counting down.
ATCGTTTTCAGATTCTACCATTTTTTTTATATCCGGCCTTCCTGTTTTAATCATAGTCAAGTTCAAGAAGGCCGTGTCATTTCCAATACAAGGTGCTGATTTTCTCCTCCTACAAACTACCTTGTCACGTGCAGAAGAATTTCCATCTCCAAGGTTATACATGTAGAATCCAGGTAAACATTGGCATGGGTAATCATGATCATCGTCTTTGCAGCTATAAAAGTTTCCACAAAAATTATATCTCAAACAGTTGGTTTTTGGCTGCATCCATTTAACCAATGGTTGATTTTCGAACAAATCGACTTCCGCCCACTGAATCATACCTTTTGAATTGAGGAACAACCTTGAATTGCCGTATTGTTTCATAGGAAATGCTTTGTTCAGTCTAAGCACGCTGAAGTTTGTCAACAAGTAGTAAACCTCTGTGCTGATGTCATCTGATTGATCATTATTTACTTTGAAATTCATTGTTTCGTACTCTTCGCTCTCCCAATAAATTTGGTCTCTGTTTGTGATGATAAAACGGTTGACCCCATTTTGTTCCATCTTAAAAGAGAAATCTCCACTTGTTGGGTCATCGTCACTTCTCCAACTGGTCAGTTTCATATTCCCATCCATCTTCATCCCAAGTAGGAACGTGTCAGTTGGATTTTCAAAGCTCTCCCAGACTTTCACTTCCTTGTGTTCATCATCATCATATAACACAAGGTTACCAGAATCCATGAGTTTCACTGTCCTGTTTTTTGGTGAAGAATTAGAAGAGACTTTGACTTTAGATTTGGATTTGGATGACCAGTACCTTGTTTTATTAGGGGATGTGTCTTCAACTACAAGATTCCCATCCTCAGCTATTCGGAAAACACCAATTGAACCAACAGCTACAGGGTTGTCTCTGTTGGCAACCCACACAACTATTTGTTTTTGAGATTGTTCTGACCCCTCTTGCTTGTGATACCATATGCCTAAATAGCTTTGTGAACCACCAGAGCTGCTAGGAGTAAAAAAACCCAGATCAAATATCCTTTCAGATGAAACAATGGTCTCACTGCCCGTCATCTTCTGGCCAGCGTTCAAAGTATCTCCTGCTAAACACAGCTGAGAAGAAGTTATTAGTAACCAAAAAGAATACAGGTTGAAGAAGAGAACAACAGTTCCCATGTTACTCGACATGAAACTCTATCAGGTTAGAACACACTTGTTTCTGGCCTTGCTTTCACGGTTAACGCAATCATTGACCATGGTCCTACTTGTTCCATACAACTACTAATTGGTCGTCATAAAGATAATTAATCTACAAGTTTCAAACAATCAATGTATCTGATTTGGACTTCTAATAGAGAAAATTTGTCAAATATTGGATTAGATATTAATCTACAAGTTTCAAACAATCAATGTATCTAGTCTATAAACTGTTCAAATATATTGATTATTCAATGAATTTGAAAATTCAATTGTCTCTTATAAAAAGAAACGAAGATAGTATATAATATTGATTGTGATACATTTAGGATGATGAGCGTGAATTGTAAAGGGGATGATCTCATGAATGAGAAAGCCAATTATTTTTATAGTTGTTGCAAGAAATAAACACATAATTGTTAGAGGAGTCTTGCGGCTTTAGATTATCAATTTGCATAAGATTATTGGATGTCAAGTCGAATTCAAAATTTTCTTATATGTGCTTGCAATTCTTTGCAAAAACGCTATTGGACATAGTCCGTGTAAAAGACAAGATATTTACAAGTTATTATGATGCGAAGAGGCAGATGTCGAAGATGGAACTAAAGTAAAAAAAATTGAATTTTGCAAATGAGGTTGTTTGTTTTTTTATGACATTGAGTTTTGCAAAAGTGAAGGAATGTAAGTTTTATCAGAGCTCAAGGTATTGTGTTCAGAGTAAAGTCATTGATCATAAGCAAAAATGAGTTGCATTGAAGTCCATGTTTTATTTGTCAATAATATCAAGATTATAAATAATGTTTTTATCAATTCATAGTTAAGGTCAAATGGCATCACCCAAATAAAATTAGTTTAGACATGATATAACATTCATATGATGATGAAGTATGGAAACACTTCGGTTACATACTCAATTTGTTCTTGAACCCAGAAATGTCCAACTTAGATAATGAACTGATGGTTTTACTCTATGTAACCAAGCATCAACAATTGCAAATTCTTGTTGCTTAGTTTTGTTACCCATATGATCTCTTTCTAGAGATATGTATGACAAAATCTTACATGTTTTTGAGTTGCCTTGTTTTGCGACTATCGAATCCTAGATCTAAAATTAATTTGTACTTACAATCTTTAATTATGATTTGTTGTGAATCGGATACCTTTAAATAAAGTATAAACGGTTTCTTAGCAAGAAACACACAAAGGTTAGGGTTAATAAAGAAGAAAATAACAAGGATTGGTTATTAAACTGTTATTCTTTCCTTTCTCTTAGAACAAGATTACAAGTATATAAGAATAACAAAATAACCTCTCTCCCTTGAAATTAGGATTTTATCTTCCTATTTTTCCTTATGTCGAGATCCAAATACGTGGCCTCTGCAACTGCTCTTTCATTAGTAGTCCCTTCTCTTCCAGAAAATGGTCCAGGAGTGACGCCTACTCCCATCAGGGCGGAATATTCTTCCAAGGTTGGTAGCAACTGATAGTCTGGAAAGGTGAAACAGTGATAGGTTGAATCATAGAACTGCACGAGTGCGGATAACATCTCTTCATATACTTGAACTTCTAGCAAAGACATCATATTTCCATACTTCTCTCTGAATGCCTCGGGGTCTTCTACTAAACTTCCCAGTTTCTTCAAGTTCTCCAATTTTGGGCTTCGGAACACAATCTCTGCTTTTTTTTCCAGAATCCATCCTATAATATCTGCAAAACAATCTTTAGTTCCTTGAATGATTAATTAATGAGAATGCAAATGCGAAGGTTTCATGGAACTCAGATCAAAACATCATTTCATTTCATTGTTTTTCAAGATTTGAATTACAAAATATCCAGTACATTTTACAAAAGTCCTAAATATAAGGCTGACAGTATTCTAAATAAAAGTCCTCTTTTGCTTTGAGCTTCTTGATTTCTTCTTCCATCTGAGTCTTCTCCAGAATGAGTTTGTCCACGACTAGCTTCCATGGAGTTAGTTGAGAGCTGGAAGGAAATAAACCTTCCTGTGTCTTCCTCTTCTTACAAGCAATCATTTCTTCATCCTTCGCCTGGAGTTGTCTACGGAGTTCATCATTCTCTTCCATGGCCACTTGGTACTTGTACCTCCAGGCTATTTCAGTTTGTTGTGATTTCCTCAAAGCAATTTTCAACTTCTCCTCTTCAGACATAAAGACCATTGGGTGTTCCTCCTCTAAAACCATGGGTTTCTGTTGAGAATAAGGCATCTTCAGCTGAATAGCTCTCTTTCGGACCCATTGGAGATAAGGTTCGAGAGAGATGCAATTAGGTTTCCCTAAGTCTTCCTTTCCTTTCTTATGCACATGACCCCAAGCTTTTATAATTTCTCCTTTCAATTCTGAAGTTTCCTTAAAGAAAATATTCTCCACATGAGCGCTATTTGGCTTGTCCTTCAAAGGATATCCAAGTTGTCGGCGAGCGAGAAAAGGGTTGTAATTGATTCCTCCATTCGTACCAAGAAGAGGTACGTTACCAAAGCTTCCACAATTGTCAATGATCCTTATCCCATCGTAATTACGACTGTACCAATCAATATCAGAGTGAGTGAGAGCCATAACCTTTTGAGACCACCAGCCTTCCTTCCAAAAAGCATGAGCTTTAGGTAAGTGAGAAATAAACCACTTGTATAGTAAAGGGACATAACAGGTAACCATTCCTCCTTTATGAAGATTCCTCAAGTGAACAGAATGATAGGCGTCAGCTAGTAAAGTAGGCACAGGGTTTTTCTTCAAGAAAATCTTAATGGAATTGAGATCCACAAAATTATCAAAACTTGGAAACAAGAAGATCCCATAGATTGCCTCAACTTGTGACCAATTTCATCCTATATCATGTAGTTGATGTGTGTATGTGTTTAGTTTGACCAATATATGCCTAGAAACAAAATTGCATATTAGCTTGCATATCATTCATGACAAAGTGGAAACTTGACAATCTATTTTTATCACAGCATGATTTACTCACTCATCATCATTTATGTGGTATGTGTGCATGATTACTTTGAACTGAAACTGGCTGTAACTTGAGATTCATATCAAATTGCATTTTCAAACATCACAAAGCAAGTACTATCGGGTTTTAAAATGGAGGAAGAATTTCAAAAAACTAAAAGTGCTATCTTGTTCCTCATGAAATTCTAGTCAGTTTACACTAAAATTTTGTCAAAATCCATGGAAAATTGACTGAGTTATGATCAAAATGCAAATCTTTGAGTTTGTGTGATTTTGTTGCCCAGAATTTCATAAAAGTATCCCATATATATTTATGGGGTGGCATTTACAAACGGATGTATAGCCACCGCTCTAATTGTGTATGCTTGGCGTTATGTCCACACGAGGGGAGTAATTGCCCTAGGTTACCACGACACCACTGTTTCAGAATCTTACTTATCATGGATAAAAGAAGCAGCGTTAAATATGTTCTATACTCGCTTTGAGCCTGACTCACCCAAACCTACTCTCATAGAAGAATTGAAAGTTGCTTTGGCGAAAGCTGAAAAAGAAGGAAAGGCTTGGAGGGATAAGTATTTCAGGTTTACGCAAGAGAAAGAAGAGCTTCAAGAGTTGGTCCGTCAAGGTGGAAGGAGGAGTCAGCCGAAAGACGAAGGGCATCCAACCAGAAGACCTAAAATCCTTTTGTTTTCCGTTTTATTTCATCATGTATCTGTATTGAAGACTTGTATTTCAGTTTCAGAATCGTTGTTGTAAAACTCTCAATTGTTAACCTATGAAGACTTTTTGAATTTGCTTATTTCCCCATTGTATAATTTTTGCAAATATTTCTTTGGATTCCTTGAATGATTAATTTTGCATTGTTGCATTTTGCATTCATAAGCATTGCATGTGCATGTTCTTGTGTTGTGTCTCATCTCGCTGTCTTGTCTTCAGAAAGAATCAAACTGAATCCTCAACACCGATACAACACCCGAGCCCAAGCTCGCCTAAGAATGGAAGGACAGAATTTGGATGTGGACAGGATTGATAATGAACTTGGAGAGCTACGAGGAGGCATGGAGAAGATCATGGAAGCCCTACAAGTCATTCGTGCAAAGTTGGACACTCAAGCCACTGTTGTTTCTGAAATCACTGGGGTAGCTGTAGAGTCGATCCCAACGGCAGTCACTGTTGCAAATGTTCCACCATATGGGTTACCGCCTGGTTTTGTACCTCCACCAATAGTCAATCAACAAGAAGTTTCCCTAAGGGCAGAAGTTCCTCAAGTTATTCCTACTTACACTCAGCCTTCTATTCAGATTCAAGCGCGCCCTGTTTTTCATAACCCTCCGCAAGTGTACGAAGGTCTTGATGGGTATGAAGAGGAGAGTGGAAGGCATAATAAGTTGAAAGAAAGTGTAGAAACTATCGGCAGGAAATTCAGAGCAATGGAAGAGAATGACATCTTTGGTACTGACACCAGAGATATGTGCTTAGTATCGGGGTTGGTAATTCCGCCAAAATTCAAGGTTCCCAATTTTGATCAGTATTCTGGCGCTACTTGTCCTCGGACGCATCTGATTATGTATTATCGAAGAATGGTCGCTCATGTAGAAGATGACAAGTTAATGATTCACTGTTTCCAAGATAGTTTGAAAGGAGCTCCTGCTAAATGGTATTTGGGTTTGGATCAGTCTCATATTCACAGTTTCCAAGACTTGGCCGATGCTTTTGTGAAACATTACAAGTACAACATGGATTTAGCCCCTGATAGAAGATAGCTACTGAGTATGTTGCAGAAAAGTTCGGAATCTTTCAAAGAGTATGCACAAAGATGGAGGGAAACCGCCTCTCAGGTGGAACCTCCTTTGAGTGAAAAAGAGTTGACAGATTGGTTCGTCGATACAGTGAGACCGGAGTTTTATGAGAAGATGATCAGTAGTGTAACCGCAATTTTTTCTGATATAGTAGCAGTGGGGGTGAGAGTGGAGTTAGGAATGAAGAATGGGAAGGTGGCTAGTGGTTCCAGCAGTTCTGGTAACAACAATGTCAAGAAGCTCAGCAATAATTTTCATAAAAAGAAGGAAGGGGAGACAAATGCAGTAACAGTGGGAAGAAAGAGTCGCACCTAGAGGCCACCTTACCAACAGTATCCGTAGAGTTATGTTCAACAACCTCATCAAGGCTTTGTTCAGCAGCCTCCAGCAAGCTATGTTCAACAATCCCAACAACAACGACCAATGTATCCGTTGTAGTATGCCCAACAACCATATGTGGCAGTTGTGACTCCAGCTTTCAGTCATCCTGTTCCTAGTTACCAGGCAGTGCCAGCACCTGTATATCAGCCAATTCAACAAGGGTATCAATGAGCGCCCAACGCTCCACCCTATCAGCAACATCATCATCCTAGAGCTCAGGCACCCAGACAGAACTACCAGAACTGGAGACCGACAACAAAACCTCCACTTCCTCAGATACCGATGACTTATACAGAGTTGTACCCCTCCTTAGTGCAACAGGGATTGGTAATAACACGACCATTAAATCCAGACACTACATCTCCTCACTATAATCCAAATGCTCATTGTGCCTTTTGTCATACCCTAAATTTGTCCTACCCCTTTTAAAAGTATTTTTCACTTTTTGTTTCGTACCATTTAGACACATGTCCGCTTGCAATTGGTCGATTTTTTAGAAATTTTCTTTCTGACCAACTAAGACGTGACACGTGGCTTAACGACTTTTCTTTGTAAATATTATTTTCTTAAAGTTTTTATTTTAAGATATTATTAATGTCTTTAGTATTTATTTCCTTAATTCTTTATATATATATATATATATATATATATATATATATATATATATATATATATATATATATATATATATATATATATATATATATATATATATATATATATTTCTCTTTTATTATTAATATTTATTCATTTGTTTTTTGTTTATTTATTTATTTAGTAAAGTTGTTAGTTTTTATTCTTAATCTCAATGTTGATAAATTAAAAAAGATAATAAAAAAGGAAATTAAAAAATATGTAGAAGGAGAGAATGGAAACACGGCTGAATTGGTTTAGGGTTGAAGGAATCAGTATAAAAAGGTGGCTACACTGTTCATTTTCCGGGGGGGGGGGGGGGGGGGGGGGGGAGAATTTAGGAGAGAAAACCTATCCGCCTCCGCCGCCCCAAATCAAGAGAGGAAACCCTAAATTCTCCTTTCTCAATTCACTCAGCCGCCAACCCGTTTCTTCTCCTCATTCCTCCCACCGTGAATCTTATTTTTCCTCCAAAAAACCACCCAACCCGCCGTTCTCCCTTCACTCGAAAATACCTTTCATCCCTGTTAACAACCTCGAAGCTTCACGAAAACCCCCCACAGACCTTTCCTCTCGGCGCAAAATAACACTCCAAATCCACTGATATTCCATCGCTCACCACAAACCTCATCTCCGCCGAAGCTGCAATGAGCGTGTCTTCGAATGGTTCTGACATGGCCTGAAAGTTCGTTGTGAAGGAATACTGGACGGTTGCGAGCTGGTGCTTACGGATATAGAGGCAACACAATGATGTTTGAAGTTTAGCAGGTGTTGTTTCTTCGATCGAAGTTTGCAGTTGTCGTCGCGGGGGATCTGTTTTCAATACGAGACCCACTTGAATCTTCGCCATCATCGGTAATCGTTGTTTTGCCTTATTTTTGTTCGTTATATTGATATGAGTGTGAAATTGAAAGTGGGATTCAGTATGTTGCTGCATATTTCAATGTTTTGGCACCATAAATGTTATACTGTGTCGATTTGGTTGCAGGTTTATTTCAGTAGTGTAGTAACTTCCGATGTATGTCATTCATCTTTGTTTTTTAAAATATGTATATTGTCAGGACAGCAGCACAAATAGGTTGTATGTGCATATTTCCAGTTCATTTTCTTATGGACTTTTGCTGCTAATGTGGTCACGGAATGGGGGATTTCTGAGTCGAATGTTTTCTTGGTATCTACTATAGCAATCGTTGTCTGCAAGGAACATGTGAACTGTTTTACTTTGAACTAGTATATTTGTTTTTCAAATAAAGCTATTGGTTTGAAGGTCCTAATGTCACGTTTTGGTTTGCATAGTTTTAGTGAATCTGGGTATTGTCATCAGCTAGTGTTGTTGTTCGTAAGTATTGCAGTTTAGTGAGTCAGGCTTACCACAACGGATGATTGTTGTTTCTCGAGAAGCAAAGTATGTTGCTTTAGATATCTGCTGTATCATTGGTATTTCTGAGCATCCAATTTCATTTTTTTTAACATTGATACTGACAGGATCACGAGGGTGTCAACCTCCGTTTTTGCGATTTCTAACTTGTAAAGTTCGTATTCTGTGTTTGCTCGGATTGCTGTCTATTATGTGCAGATTCTAAGGTTTAAACTCAAGGTTTGGAACTGATTGCGTGCCGGCCGCGATGTCATTGGACTCTATCATACAGGTTGATGCTGGATGTGGTTTTGTTGGATCCTTGCTTTCAGTCATTTGCATCATGTGCATATTTCAAACTTGAGAGGGGATTTAAGCAGACGCGACATATTAAGTGTAGCAGCCATGACTTCAGATTCTTACCCAGTTTGACAACAACGTAAACTCGACCACAACACGACAACAGCGGTCTCAACACAACCTGTCGGCGGTAATAAAAAGCGAATTTATGTTGTCATTGATATGTTTATCACACTGTTTTTTTTGGTCTCGAGCCAATGGTGCCAGCATTTTGTCGGCTGCGGAAGATGTTCTTTTTTTTTTTGGATGCTGCGATATTGAATTGATGTTTATGTTCTGCCTGTGCTTAGAATTTGGTGCAGCTGTCATTATTTTTTGGTTAAAAAATTATTCTGCGGTTTATGTTGAGTTTCGATTTGTGGATATTGTAAACAAGATGGCTGGACTAATTAAAGATATTGATGTTTGCTTGTTTCGAGCCATCCATTCTCTGAGTGTATCCTAAAGTATCAAGTGCACCTAGTGTCGTTGTAAGCTTCACCCGATGAAGATATTGATAATAACTGCAGCTGTTCTTTTTGTTTTTTCCTTGTCTTACTTTTGAATTTAATGTCATTTTACATGAGGAATGAATAACATGGCAGCCAAAGGCAATTGTTTTGGATATTATTATTGTTAATAATTGCATGATGCACTCAGTTTCGGATGTTCCATGTTGATATGGCATTTGGTTTTCAAATCATTACAAAAGGAGAGCCATACTGTTTTCTTTTTGATGCTGGTTGTTTTTCCGTGACGTCAAGTGTATGTCGTGCTGCCACCGGTAAGGTTATTATTTTGTGGAGTAAATTGAAGGCTTATTACAAATATTGTGGTGTTTGCAAGTTATACAAATATTGTGGAGTAAATTTTAGACAACTTCTAAATTTATCTCCAACATTTGGTTAGTTTTCTTTCTAATTTTAAATTCAGGTTATATTTAACATACAAACCATCTTCAAACTTTATTTCCAAAGTATGTCTTTTTTTTTTAAAAAATTCCTATTTCAATATATATATTTTTACTAAAGGTATTTTCCAATCAAATCATGAGAAAACTAAATTCTTGAAGTCTAGCACTTCTTGAATTTTTGGACAATCATTATCAAGGTGTACACCTTAAATAATGTATTATTCAACTTCTCATTTTTATACACTATTTTGAACAAAGAAATATCATAGGAATCTAGCATTCTGTGTGATATTTCTATCGTTCATTCAAATATTCTCCAAATGAAAAAGGTGTCGTCGAGATCCAGCATTTCGGTAATACCCCAATTAATTGGTTGTGAGGCCTACGTCTCATTTATCAAATAATTGTCATTTCTCTCATTTTCAAATCCAATCTCACGTTCTCACATCTCGTACCTCAAATTATTTTCATACCTCATTTCACTTCAAATCTTTTTCAAACATGTTCTCGATCAAACTTCGATAGAAGAAGGTTCTTGGAGTCTAGCGTTCCTTGAATTTTCGAGTGAATAATTCTCGAGGCACGCCCTTTGAGTTATTATTCATTCAATCTTTTAACTTTTTTTAAAATTTTTCTTTCCGATTCAAACTTCGAAAGAAGGAGATTCTTGGAGTCTAGCATTCCTTGAATTTTCGAGTGAATAGCTCTCGAGGCACGCCCTTTGGGTTGTTATTCACTCAACCTTTCGACTTTTTCAAACTCAAACATCTTCCAACGTTCTCCTAAGTCGAGTGCTCGTACGCATTCGCAACCCACATTTCGCACACATTCACAATTCCTCGTGGTCTCGATATTAGGAGCACCCTCAGGGACTAATATCGTTTCTCACAACCTTAACCCTTGACACGTCGTCAAGCCGGTTCCACCTTCAATCAAATCTTCGACACGTCGTCGAACCAGTTCAAAACAACTCCCTTTTGGCCTCGCATGCCATTTTTTCGATTCGATCCTTTCACAAGCGTTTTTTAAAACTTGCGAAAGAGGGATATTCTTAGAATCTAGCATTCTTTGAATATTCGAACGAGTAACTCTTGGGCGCGCCCCCGAGTTGTTATTAGTTCATTCTTTCGATTTCAAAATATCCAACTCTTTATCTTCAACCTATTCAACCCAATTTCCGAAAGAACTGAGTTCTTGGGATCTCGCATTCCTTGAATTCTTGAGTGACAAGCTCTTGAGGCACGCCCTTAGGTTGTTTGTCAGTCACTCTTTCGTCTCTCAACTCAACTTCAACCCATTTCAAACCTCATATTTTCGTGGTCGTCTCCACGAACTACGGACGCTCTGATTCTTTATTCATTCGTGAATATAAGATACGTAGGCACAAGATTGCGATGATCTTGGCGAGCACACTTCTACCCATCTTCCGTTTCCCCCCATCCTTTCCCGTAGTCGAACTATGACGCTCTGATTTCTCATTCTCGTCCGAATGAGCATACGTAGGCACAAGGGCCCCAATCCTTGGCGAGCACCCTATTCTCTAACCATCCATCTCTCCTTTGCGTCTTTAACCTTTTACCCTACCAATTCTACCTTTATCATCGAGAAGAAAACCAATAAACCTAGACAACACTCCCCACAATTACCTTAAGAGGTTCCCGTCGAGTACGACGGACGTGAGGGGTGCTAATACCTTCCCCTCACGTAACCGACTCCCGAACCCGGAACTTGGTTGCGACAGCCCTGTTCCTATCCTTTCGTTTTCAAGAGGTTTTCTCGATATTTTCCTCTCCCGTTTGTTCGGGAAAAATAAAGTTCGGTGGCGACTCTGTCGAACCGCATTTCCGCGCCTTTTGCGCGAGGGTCGTTTCTCCGAAATGTCTTCCGTGATTTTTCGAGGTGCGACAGGTGGCGACTCTGCTGGGGAAGCATTGCTCCATGCAAAGAGAGAGTCAAGCCTATCTTTTGGTTTGTGAGGAGTGTTTATTTTTATTTGTTTTCTTTTTGTATTCGTTCTCTTGTAGTTTTTATTTGTGCTTGTTATGTGGGCCTGTTGGTTTTTGGGATGGCATCATGAGTAAGGCTCTACACCCGAGCTTTGGTAAAAGCAGAGAGAACACATAGTTTAGAATTGGTAGTCGAGTAGTGTTAGTCTCCGAGGACTCGCTCCTTGTGGGCCTAGCATGAAAGCTCCTCCAGAGGAGACCTATTCGTAGATCTCGTTGTAACGCAGCTAGCCTGTTGCACGATTTGATTAATGAAGGGTCCGTGATTCTGGGAACCTTTGTTAGCACCAGTTCCGATATTGGTGGTCGTGTAGTGTTAGTCTCCAAGGACTCGCTCCTTGTGCGCCTAGCATGAGGACCCCGCTCAGGAGAGACCTTATCGTCATTATCGTCATAATGCAGCCAGCCTGTTGCGTGACGCTAATACGACTAGTGTCCGTGATCCTGGGAACCAAACATAGAAACCATCCCGTGAGAGGGTTTATGGGCAGAATGTTTAGATCTTCCCGTATAGGTTGTACCTGTCACTTTTCTTTGAGCAGGAATTATGGTTGCTTATCTGTTACAGTTACCAGCTTCAGGAGTTGTTGGAGTTGTGATCCTGTGATCCTGGATCTTGTATCTTGCATTGCATCTTGCATATCATTTGCATTGCATTTCATATGTTGTGCATTTTGCATTTCCAGTCCTTCAACAGAATCTTATGTCTCCGCTCCTTCTTCTCCAGTAAATCAAGCTGATTCCTCGACACCAGTACGCAACTAGAGCCAATACTAGACGAATGATGGAGCAGATTCAACAGGAGCAAGTCGCCTTCAGGGAAGAGTTGGATTCTATGAAAGGAAAGATCGACCAGATCCTCGAAGCCATCCTCACAGCCAGGAGAGAAGAAGAACAGCGTGAAGCCGCCGCTGTTGTCAATGGACAAGGGTCTACTGCCATCCCTTTGGTCCCAATTCCGAATTCTCAGGGAATGCCGTTGAACTTCAACAACGCAGTCGAGGGAAACACTTCTCAGCCAATCCCAGCACCTGGAGTTACCGTTGGAGTTATCCCGCACGCCCAGCCTACTGTTGTGCAGATCCCAGCTCCCCATATTGAAGATACTCTGATGGATCAGTATGACGATGTTCAGAACTATCATGCTGCTATTCCCATCGCCAGTCCTGTTGCTGCTCAGGATTCAGAAGCCATGAAGATGTGCCGAGATCTAGCCGAGAAACTCCGAGCCATGGAGGGGCACAATTCAAATTCTTTCAGTGCTTTGGAGTTATGCTTGGTACCTGATGTTGTCATTCCTCCAAAATTCAAGGTGCCCGAATTTTCGAAGTACAAAGGTCTCAGTTGCCCAAACATTCATCTGAAGATGTACTGTCGCAAGATGGCTGCCTATGCCAGAGACGAGAAGCTCATGATCCATTGCTTCCAGGACAGTTTGTCTGGGGCATCACTCGAATGGTATATGCAGCTAGAACGTAATAGTGTGCGCACTTGGGCCGAGCTAGCGGATGCATTTGTCAAGCAGTACAAGTACAACACTGACCTTGCTCCTAACCGTACTCAGCTTCAGAGTATGACTCAGAAGGACAACGAATCCTTCAAGGAGTACGCACAACGATGGAGAGAGCTAGCCGCAAGGGTGCATCCACCTCTTGTTGACCGAGAATTGATTGACATCTTCATGGGCACTTTGCAGGGCCAGTATTATGAAAAGCTGATCGGTAGTGTCTCCGCTGGATTTTCTGACTTGGTGATCGTCGGTGAGAGAATTGAAGAAGGGCTGAAGAGTGGGAAAATCCCAGGAGGTTCTAACAGTCAGGCTAATGCCAAGAGGCCTTTTAATGGATACAAGAAGAAGGAGGGCGAAACAAATGCCATCTTCGTGCAGAAAGGGCAAGCTTCTCAACAAGCTCCTGCTCCTATGCCTTACCAAGTTCCCTACTATCAGTATCCATATGTTGCTGCTGCGCAATATGCGCCAATGCCTTATCAGCCAGCTGTTCATGCAGCGCAAGCTCAGATGCCACGGCAACAGGCTCCTCAGCAACAAGCCTACAACCAACAAGGATATCAGTATCCTCCTCAGCAACAGCAGATGCAAGCTACTCAGCAACGACAAGGTGCTCGCCCACAGCGTCCGCAGAGAACATGGAGGCCAGATAGAGTCTTTGACCGTCTACCAATGACGTATGCCAAAATCTTTGCTCAGTTGATGGAAAAGAAAGCCGTGGTTCCGAGAGATTTGGCTCCTCCAACCATCCTTCCTGCCGATTACGATGCAAATGCTCATTGTGAGTTTCATAAAGGCGCTCCAGGTCACACCATTGAGGACTGCAGGGCTTTCAAGCACATAATTCAAGACATGATCGACCGGGATGCTATCAACTTCAATGGGAAGTCTCCAAATATCATCAACAATCCGATGCCACCAGTCAGCTAGTGCCAACATTAGATCGATTCCCGTCAAGTTTGTTCCCCGAAGAAGGCAGTCATGTTGCCATTTCATTATTCGCAGTTTCTTATGTTTATTTAAGTATTGTATGCTTTGAACAATTGCCATTCGTATTTGGTTTTCATCAATGTATCGTTTATGCATGTTTTGAATTAGTTATGTCGTATTCACTCTTTTCTACTTATCACCGACACGTTTATTCACTCCACTCTATTCACTGTTGTTTAGCATGACTTGAGGGAGGATGATGAAAACGAGATACCCATAATTGCAAAGTGTATGCTTTCAGACAAAATCTCGTCGATGATGTACAGGCATTGTTTCAATTCCCCAAACACCGGAGATATAAGGAGTTAATCCCTAGTAAACCACTTCGAGCCTAGAAGTAGCAGTTTCCTTCGGATTTATAAACCTTTTACACTCAACCTGGGGCAGGGTAATGTTCAGTTAATCCAATCCCGCACTCGAATCAACAAAGCAAAATCCAGAAGACGGTGGTTCATCAAAGACCCATGCTATGGCAGTCCCAACAAAATCCAAAAAAAACACATCAAAAGCCTGCTAAGTCAGACACCTTAGAGGGGACTTAGGCAAAATCAAGGCAATCCCGATGGATCAGACAAGCGAAGTCAATCCATGCAAAAGTTAGGGATCAAAACAAAGCAAAAGAGGACCCCGAAACCCTCAACAAAAACAAGAAGGATTCAGTGGCCACCCAAATTAAAGGGGCACTGCCATCCATCAAGAAACCAAAATAAGGTGACTGCCACGTCAAGCAAACCTTGAACCATCAAGTTTATACCGTCAAGACAAGTGTAGGATTAACTGGGCGTAGGACTGGAGATCATTAAGAAGAAGGGTGGGAACAAATCATACTTTGAGCCTAATAACCTTTTGTTTCATAACCGTGAACCAGACCACGTTACAACCCTTGAAAGACCTAATTGAGACGAGGTTTATTCTGAAAGCATACTATCGCAAGGTTGCGTAACCTGACTCCTCACATGATTTCTAATCATCAGCATTGGTGTCATTTCTCTTGATATATCTTTCACACCAATCAGAACAACACAATGTTTGGGCTAATGGTCCATTCATCTCACTATCACGACACTTCCAAATAAACAATACTTTTCCAAACTTGCATCGAACTTTGCATTAATTATTACCATTTATGAATGTACAATTTTAACTGCAAAACAGTGCTAGGTATCCAAAGATATTTCAGCAAAGGGAAATCAAGGGAGAGCTTGACTTTCAGTGGCGTACACGTGGCAAGATAATTTCAGAACCCACAGGCTGGGGCAAAGCATTCAACAGCTCGAGCAGGGGCAAGTCATCCGAGTTCAACTTCCATACGTCAGAACTGGTTAATCTGGGGCAGACCATTACCATGTTCAGACTGGGGCAAGACCAGGTCGCCCTGACCATCAAGCAAAGTTGCAACCTTTTCTGAGGGAAATTCACAACAAACCACCAAATGTCCCAGACTCGGGGCATCAAGGACATCTTCTACTTCAGTCATGGCGTCTTCAACAAGCTGCGTGTCGAGGAAGTCAATCCCTCCGACCACCCGAAGTCCAATCTGCATTGGTAACTACCTAAAGTCCACCACGCTGACGTCTCCACCTGCATTTCCAATCACCTGTCTGCAATCATGCGCATCATACGCATTGCATTCGCTACCATAAGCATCTTGCATCATATGCATACCCAATCATACCATACTTCCCCAAGCTCTTGCATCTCCGCTCGTCAGCATTTGCATCTGCACGTCCACTCATATGGAATATCATTTGTCATCCAGTATTCATATATGCGAGTCAAGGTCCAGGATCAATCCCGAAGATTTCCAAGACCATTGATCGCCCAGTCAGGGGGCATCTTCCGCAAGATGGTGGGTCTACCCCACGATTTTCCAAGAGCTTCAAAGCAGTCATCAACCCAGTCAGGGGCAATCTTCTGCAATTGTGGGTTTCTCCCACAAAATTTGAAGTTATTCAAAGCAAGATTCAGCCCAGTCAGGGGCATCTTTTTCAAGACCATGGGCGTCTCCCGTGACGAATTTCAACCTCGTGGTTGATCAAGTATGCAAATCAACATTCAGCCCAGGCAGGGGCATACCATTCAAGACCGTGGGCTTTCCCCACGAAGTTGTTCAACCTTTTGTTGGGCAAATCCAAGAAGTTCAGTGCAAGATCCAACCCGAGCAGGGGCATCTTCAGCAAGACCATGAGCGTTCCTCATAAAGTTGTTCAACCTTTTGTTGAGCAAGACAAGACAAGACAAACTTAGCCCATTCAGGGGCATCCTCTTCAGAATTCATGGGCGTAACCATGAAATCATCTCAACAAAATTATGATCTCCAAGCAAGTCGTTGGCCGTCCCCGCCGACTCATTTCAATTTTCCTCTTTGGGGTTCCCCAGTGAGTTGTACCCAGCAAGCGTGACCGTTGTTAATTGCCTTACTATCATCCTTTTGGTGATAGTCGAACTTCGTCAGTTCAACTTAGCCTGCATCCTTTTGGTGTTGGTGAACGTCAGATCTGTGTTGTCTTATCATCCTTTTGATGATAGCAACCTGTGTGTTGTGTTTCGCTCTGCCATCCTTTTGGTGGTAGGTTTGGTATTTCGTCGATATCAGATTGTGCGATATTTTATTTATGTTTTCGCTCTACCACCCCTTTGGTGGTAGGTCTGGTACTTCGTCGGTATCAGATTGTGCGATGTTTTCTTTTATGTCTTCGCTCTACCATCCTTTTGGTGGTAGGTTTGGTACTTCGTCGGTATCAGATTATGCGATGTTTTGTTTGTGTTTTCGCTCTACCACCCCTTTGGTGGTAGGTCTGGTACTTCGTCGGTATCAGATTGTGCGATGTTTTCTTTTATGTCTTCGCTCTACCATCCTTTTGGTGGTAGGTCTGGTACTTCGTCGGTATCAGATTACGCGATGTTTTGTTTGTGTTTTCGCTCTACCATCCTTTTGGTGGTAGGTCTGGTACTTCGTCGGTATCAGATTGCGCGATGTTTTCTTTTATGTTTTCGCTCTACCATCCTTTTGGTGGTAGGTCTGGTACTTCGTCGGTATCAGATTGCGCGATGTTTTGTTTGTGTTTTCGCTCTATCATCCTTTTGGTGGTAGGTCTGGTACTTCGTCGGTATCAGATTGCGCGATGTTTTCTTTCATGTTTTCGCTCTATCATCCTTTTGGTGATAGGTCTGATACTTCGTCGGTATCAGATGGAGCGATGTTTTATTTGTGTTTTCGCTCTACCATCCTTTTGGTGGTAGGTCTGATACTTCGTCGGTATCAGATTGTGCGATATTTCTTTTATTTGTGTTTTCATTCTACCATCCTTATGGTGGTAGGTCTGGTACTTCGTCGGTATCAGATTGCGCGATGCTTTCTTTTATGTTTTCGCTCTACCATCCTTTTGGTGGTAGGTCTGACATTTCGTCGATGTCAGATTGTGCGATCATTTATTTGTTTCGCTCCGTCATCCTTTTGGTGGGGGGTCTATCATGGTCATTAGTGATAGATTGTGCGAATTTTGTTTATCTCGCTCCGTCATCCTTTTGGTGGGGGGTCTATCATGGTCATTAATGATAGATTGTGCGATTTGCTTTGTGTTTCGCTCCATCATCCTTTTGGTGTTGGGTCTATCATGGTCATTAATGATATATTGCGCGATATCTTGTTTATGTTTCGCTCCATCATCCTTTTGGTGTTGGGTCTATCATGGTCATTAATGATAGATTGTGCGATATTGTTTGGCGTGTGTTTCGCTCCATCATCCTTTTGGTGGGGGGTCTATCATGGTCATTAATGATAGATTGTGCGATAGTTTATTCGTGTTTCGCTCCGTCATCCTTTTGGTGGGGGGTCTATCATGGTCATTAATGATGGATTGTGCGAATTTTGCTTGTCTCGCTCCGTCATCCTTTTGGTGGGGGATCTATCATGGTCATTAATGATAGATCGTGCGATAGTGCTTTGCTTTGCCATCCTTTTGGTGGTAATAGCTGTGTGTGTTTCATCCCCATCATCCTTTTGGTGATGACGACTTGTGCCAGCTTACTCAGAGGTTTACATCATCCAGCATTTTCAATTCTCAAGCATCTCTCTTTCTGTCGGACAAATTCAGGGTCTTTTTATATCTAATAGACTTCTACCTCAGGAATATGAACGCTAATGCAATTCATTTTCCTATGTTTAAGCCGATTAGATAGGGGCATCTGTCATACCCTAAATTTGTCCTACCCCTTTTAAAAGTATTTTTCACTTTTTGTTTCGTACCATTTAAACACATGTCCGCTTGCAATTGGTCGATTTTTTAGAAATTTTCTTTCTGACCAACTAAGACGTGACACGTGGCTTAACGACTTTTCTTTGTAAATATTATTTTCTTAAAGTTTTTATTTTAAGATATTATTAATGTCTTTAGTATTTATTTCCTTAATTCTTTATATATATATATATATATATATATATATATATATATATATATATATATATATATATATATATATATATATATATATTTCTCTTTTATTATTAATATTTATTCATTTGTTTTTTGTTTATTTATTTATTTAGTAAAGTTGTTAGTTTTTATTCTTAATCTCAATGTTGATAAATTAAAAAAGATAATAAAAAAGGAAATTAAAAAATATGTAGAAGGAGAGAATGGAAACACGGCTGAATTGGTTTAGGGTTGAAGGAATCAGTATAAAAAGGTGGCTACACTGTTCATTTTCCGGGGGGGGAGAATTTAGGAGAGAAAACCTATCCGCCGCCGCCGCCCCAAATCAAGAGAGGAAACCCTAAATTCTCCTTTCTCAATTCACTCAGCCGCCAACCCGTTTCTTCTCCTCATTCCTCCCACCGTGAATCTTATTTTTCCTCCAAAAAACCACCCAACCCGCCGTTCTCCCTTCACTCGAAAATACCTTTCATCCCTGTTAACAACCTCGAAGCTTCACGAAAACCCCCCACAGACCTTTCCTCTCGGCGCAAAATAACACTCCAAATCCACTGATATTCCATCGCTCACCACAAACCTCATCTCCGCCGAAGCTGCAATGAGCGTGTCTTCGAATGGTTCTGACATGGCCTGAAAGTTCGTTGTGAAGGAATACTGGACGGTTGCGAGCTGGTGCTTACGGATGTAGAGGCAACACAATGATGTTTGAAGTTTAGCAGGTGTTGTTTCTTCGATCGAAGTTTGCAGTTGTCGTCGCGGGGGATCTGTTTTCAATACGAGACCCACTTGAATCTTCGCCATCATCGGTAATCGTTGTTTTGCCTTATTTTTGTTCGTTATATTGATATGAGCGTGAACTTGAAAGTGGGATTCAGTATGTTGATGCATATTTCAATGTTTTGGCACCATAAATGTTATACTGTGTCAATTTGGTTGCAGGTTTATTTCAGTAGTGTAGTAACTTCCGATGTATGTCATTCATCTTTGTTTTTTAAAATATGTATATTGTCAGGACAGCAGCACAAATAGGTTGTATGTGCATATTTCCAGTTCATTTTCTTATGGACTTTTGCTGCTAATGTGGTCACGGAATGGGGGATTTCTGAGTCGAATGTTTTCTTGGTATCTACTATAGCAATCGTTGTCTGCAAGGAACATGTGAACTGTTTTACTTTGAACTAGTATATTTGTTTTTCAAATAAAGCTATTGGTTTGAAGGTCCTAATGTCACGTTTTGGTTTGCATAGTTTTAGTGAATCTGGGTATTGTCATCAGCTAGTGTTGTTGTTCGTAAGTATTGCAGTTTAGTGAGTCAGGCTTACCACAACGGATGATTGTTGTTTCTCGAGAAGCAAAGTATGTTGCTTTAGATATCTGCTGTATCATTGGTATTTCTGAGCATCCAATTTCATTTTTTTTTAACATTGATACTGACAGGATCACGAGGGTGTCAACCTCCGTTTTTGCGATTTCTAACTTGTAAAGTTCGTATTCTGTGTTTGCTCGGATTGATGTCTATTATGTGCAGATTCTAAGGTTTAAACTCAAGGTTTGGAACTGATTGCGTGCCGGCCGCGATGTCATTGGACTCTATCATACAGGTTGATGCTGGATGTGGTTTTGTTGGATCTTTGCTTTCAGTCATCTGCATCATGTGCATATTTCAAACTTGAGAGGGGATTTAAGCAGACGCGACATATTAAGTGTAGCAGCCATGACTTCAGATTCTTACCCAGTTTGACAACAACGTAAACTCGACCACAACACGACAACAGCGGTCTCAACACAACCTGTCGGCGGTAATAAAAAGCGAATTTATGTTGTCATTGATATGTTTATCACACTGTTTTTTTTGGTCTCGAGCCAATGGTGCCAGCATTTTGTCGGCTGCGGAAGATGTTCTTTTTTTTTTGGATGCTGCGATATTGAATTGATGTTTATGTTCTGCCTGTGCTTAGAATTTGGTGCAGCTGTCATTATTTTTTGGTTAAAAAATTATTCTGCGGTTTATGTTGAGTTTCGATTTGTGGATATTGTAAACAAGATGGCTGGACTAATTAAAGATATTGATGTTTGCTTGTTTCGAGCCATCCATTCTCTGAGTGTATCCTAAAGTATCAAGTGCACCTAGTGTCGTTGTAAGCTTCACCCGATGAAGATATTGATAATAACTGCAGCTGTTCTTTTTGTTTTTTCCTTGTCTTACTTTTGAATTTAATGTCATTTTACATGAGGAATGAATAACATGGCAGCCAAAGGCAATTGTTTTGGATATTATTATTGTTAATAATTGCATGATGCACTCAGTTTCGGATGTTCCATGTTGATATGGCATTTGGTTTTCAAATCATTACAAAAGGAGAGCCATACTGTTTTCTTTTTGATGCTGGTTGTTTTTCCGTGACGTCAAGTGTATGTCGTGCTGCCACCGGTAAGGTTATTATTTTGTGGAGTAAATTGAAGGCTTATTACAAATATTGTGGTGTTTGCAAGTTATACAAATATTGTGGAGTAAATTTTAGACAACTTCTAAATTTATCTCCAACATTTGGTTAGTTTTCTTTCTAATTTTAAATTCAGGTTATATTTAACATACAAACCATCTTCAAACTTTATTTCCAAAGTATGTCTTTTTTTTTAAAAAAATTCCTATTTCAATATATATATTTTTACTAAAGGTATTTTCCAATCAAATCATGAGAAAACTAAATTCTTGAAGTCTAGCACTTCTTGAATTTTTGGACAATCATTATCAAGGTGTACACCTTAAATAATGTATTATTCAACTTCTCATTTTTATACACTATTTTGAACAAAGAAATATCATAGGAATCTAGCATTCTGTGTGATATTTCTATCGTTCATTCAAATATTCTCCAAATGAAAAAGGTGTCGTCGAGATCCAGCATTTCGGTAATACCCCAATTAATTGGTTGTGAGGCCTACGTCTCATTTATCAAATAATTGTCATTTCTCTCATTTTCAAATCCAATCTCACGTTCTCACATCTCGTACCTCAAATTATTTTCATACCTCATTTCACTTCAAATCTTTTTCAAACATGTTCTCGATCAAACTTCGATAGAAGAAGGTTCTTGGAGTCTAGCGTTCCTTGAATTTTCGAGTGAATAATTCTCGAGGCACGCCCTTTGAGTTATTATTCATTCAATCTTTTAACTTTTTTTAAATTTTTTCTTTCCGATTCAAACTTCGAAAGAAGGAGATTCTTGGAGTCTAGCATTCCTTGAATTTTCGAGTGAATAGCTCTCGAGGCACGCCCTTTGGGTTGTTATTCACTCAACCTTTCGACTTTTTCAAACTCAAACATCTTCCAACGTTCTCCTAAGTCGAGTGCTCGTACGCATTCGCAACCCACATTTCGCACACATTCACAATTCCTCGTGGTCTCGATATTAGGAGCACCCTCAGGGACTAATATCGTTTCTCACAACCTTAACCCTTGACACGTCGTCAAGCCGGTTCCACCTTCAATCAAATCTTCGACACGTCGTCGAACCAGTTCAAAACAACTCCCTTTTGGCCTCGCATGCCATTTTTTCGATTCGATCCTTTCACAAGCGTTTTTTAAAACTTGCGAAAGAGGGATATTCTTAGAATCTAGCATTCTTTGAATATTCGAACGAGTAACTCTTGGGCGCGCCCCCGAGTTGTTATTAGTTCATTCTTTCGATTTCAAAATATCCAACTCTTTATCTTCAACCTATTCAACCCAATTTCCGAAAGAACTGAGTTCTTGGGATCTCGCATTCCTTGAATTCTTGAGTGACAAGCTCTTGAGGCACGCCCTTAGGTTGTTTGTCAGTCACTCTTTCGTCTCTCAACTCAACTTCAACCCATTTCAAACCTCATATTTTCGTGGTCGTCTCCACGAACTACGGACGCTCTGATTCTTTATTCATTCGTGAATATAAGATACGTAGGCACAAGATTGCGATGATCTTGGCGAGCACACTTCTACCCATCTTCCGTTTCCCCCCATCCTTTCCCGTAGTCGAACTACGACGCTCTGATTTCTCATTCTCGTCCGAATGAGCATACGTAGGCACAAGGGCCCCAATCCTTGGCGAGCACCCTATTCTCTAACCATCCATCTCTCCTTTGCGTCTTTAACCTTTTACCCTACCAATTCTACCTTTATCATCGAGAAGAAAACCAATAAACCTAGACAACACTCCCCACAATTACCTTAAGAGGTTCCCGTCGAGTACGACGGACGTGAGGGGTGCTAATACCTTCCCCTCACGTAACCGACTCCCGAACCCGGAACTTGGTTGCGACAGCCCTGTTCCTATCCTTTCGTTTTCAAGAGGTTTTCTCGATATTTTCCTCTCCCGTTTGTTCGGGAAAAATAAAGTTCGGTGGCGACTCTGTCGAACCGCATTTCCGCGCCTTTTGCACGAGGGTCGTTTCTCCGAAATGTCTTCCGTGATTTTTCGAGGTGCGACACCTTTCACGAAGGCGCCGCCGGTCATGATTTAGAAGGTTGTCTTGCTTTAAAACATCTTGTCAGGGAATTAATGGAAAAGAAGATCTTGTCTTTTGATGATGTACCCCCAAATGTTAAAAGTAATCCATTGCCGAATCACGGACAGGTTAATGTGGTAGAAGAAGTTTCAGATGAAAGGGTAGTCCGGAGTGTGTCAGAGATCAAAACCCCGTTGAGGTTACTGCACGAGAGACTATTGAAAGCAAGATTGATAGAAGATACCCACAATGATTTTAAAGAATTTTCTAGTGATTCTAGAGGGTGTGATGAGGTACGAAGAGATATACAAAGATTGATTAATAAGGGAATGTTGCAAGTGTATAGCAAGATGAGGAAAGAAGAAGTTTTGGTAATTTAGCCTGTTTTTAATTTACCGAAGGAAGGTGAGAAAGTTTCGGTGTTTAAAATGACCAACAAAAGTATGAAGCCTGTTTTCAACAAGTCGGCTATCAATCAACCTCAATCGATTATTATTCAGAAACCAAGACCGTTTCCTTTTGAAAGCACAAAAGCCGTCCCATGGAAGTATGACATGACTGTGATAGACCGAAGATCTGGGAAAGTTAGTCAGAAAGAGACAGTGAAAGACGACTAAGTGGACGTAACAAGCATTGTTGGTACAAGCAAAATGACCCGTAGTGGTCGAATCTATCAACCAAAAATGACAGTAGCCGCTCCAAAAGAGGTTACCTCTGCTGCGACGAAAGAAAAAGAGGTACCAGGTACTGAAGGAGACGACGAAGAATTCTTAAGGATTATTCGGAAAAGTGATTACAGGGTTATTGATCAGCTTCACCAAACCCCATCAAAGATATCGATCTTGTCTCTCTTGATGAACTCTCCAGCTCACAGAGAAGCTCTGCAAAAAGTATTGAGACAGGCACATGTGACAAAGGACATAACTCTCGGACAATTTGATTCAGTAATAGCCAACATTACAACCTGTAACACCCTGAGCTTTAGTGATGCAGAATTGTCGAACGAAGGACGCAATCACAACCGTGCATTGCACATATCTGTCAGGTGCCAAGAAGACACAATGGCACGAGTTTTAGTCGATATTGGATCCTCATTGAATGTATTTCCCGCAAGGTCGCTCGCAAGGTTAGCATATGCAGGGGCTAGGGCTGGAAATGAGTCGAGTCGAGTCGAACTCACCTCAACTCGGCTCGACTCGTTAAGAATTGTTCGAATTCGAGTTCGAGTTCGAGTTCGACACGAACTTTTTTTTAAGCTCAAACTCGACTCGTTATAAGTTCACGAACAGTTCGGTTTGACTCGTTAGGTTCATCTCATTAGGTTCAGCTCACATGGTTCACGAACTTAAAAACTATTTTTTTAAATATATATATTTTTTAGTATATTTGACATTTTAAATAAATATATATTTTTTAAATAAAATATTAAAATAAAATAAAAGTTATCATATTGATATTTAACTTTATCTTCAAAATCTGCTAATTCAAAACCTACACAACTTTCAAGAGATACATTTGAGAGTCTAATTCAAAAACTACTAAATTGAAGATTAAATTTGTCTAAGATTTGAAGTAAATATTTAAACCTAATCTTAAAGACAATATAATTCTTTTCATGTGTAATCGAGTTGACTCATGAACCTAACGAGTCGAACTATGTATAGTTCAAGTTCAGCTCATTTAGTTAACGAACTTAATTTTTCGCTCATACTCAACTTATTTGGTTCATGAACCTAGTTCAACGATTTAATTGTCGAGTCGAATTACGAACTATCTTCGAGTTGGTTTGGTTCATTGCCAGCCCTAGCAGGGGCAGAAATGAAGCCGACGTTATTAATTGTAAAAGCTTTTGACAGTTCAAGAAGAACGGTTGTTGGAGAGGTAGAATTGCCAATCATGATCGGACCTCATGTGTTCAATATTATGTTCCAAGTCATGTACATTAACCCTGCTTATAGTTGTTTGTTGGGACAACCGTGGATTCACGCCGCTAGGGCAGTGACTTCCACATTGCATCAGAGAATGAAATTTGTTGTAAATAATAAGTTAGTGATTGTACATGGTGAAGAGGACCTAATGGTGAGCAATCTGTCATCATTTAAGTATATTGAAGCAGATGAGGGCGCGTTAGAAACTTCCTTTCAGGCACTCGAGATAGCTAATGCAGTGATGTTGGAAGAAACAGTGGCTAAGAGTGGTCCGTCTTTTGCATCCGCTCAGAGCATCAAGTCTACACTGGAAGAAGGTACTCCTGCAGGTTAGGGAGAGGTTATTCAAGTGAAGCCAAAGATGGATCGCCAAGGGTTGGGTTACAAACCAATTCATGATGAAGCACCAACACATGTCAAAGGACGCCCAAAGACTATATAAGAAGTATTCATTAGTGGAGGGTTCCAAATCAGTATTGTGGAAGAAGATTTTAAAGATGAAGACCTTGAACAGTTAGTGTATCATTGGAACTCTGCCTTGAGCAACTGGGAAGCTATTGAGATTCCTTTGGTCTTTCCTGAGTTAAAGTAATTTGTTTGTCTTTCTTTTCTTGTTTTTGTTTTGAATCTCCATAGCCATGCCCAAGGCTATAGGAATGTTTTGTAAGGGCCCCGAGCTTTCAAGAAAATCAATGAAAAACGAACTATTTTGTTAATTTCCTTGTGATTATTTCCTTTACTGCTTTTGCTTTCATTTTAAAAGAAAAATGGCAATCTTAAAAAACCCAAAATGATTTTCTCTTTTGTGTGCTGCATTTATCTTTGTGTGTTTTAATAAATTAAGCCATTCCAATGTGCAGTGATGTCCTAAAACCCATTGAATCCTATGACTTTGCATTCCCTCCTGACTTTGATTCACCAATATACCAAGCTGAAGATGAGGATGGAAATTTCGAAATCCCGAATGAACTGGTAAAATTGGCACACCATGAGTACACAGAGCTCCAACCCTACAAAGAACAGGTAGAGATCATTAATCTTGGCACTGAAGAAGACAAGAAAGAAGTCAAGATTGGGGCAGCTCTAGGGGCAGAAGTCAAGCAGCAACTAGAGGAGCTTTTGAAAGAATATGTGGATGTATTTGCTTGGTCGTACCAAGATATGCCGGGTTTAGACACTGACATAGTGGTTCACAAGTTACCACTTCGACCAGAATGCCCACCAGTTAAACAAAAGCTCCGAAGGACAAGACCTGACATGGCTCTCAATATTCGAGATGAGGTAAAAAAACAGATTGATGCGGGTTTTTTAGTAGTGTCCAAATACCCCGAATGGGTAGCCAATATTGTACCTGTGCCGAAAAAGGATGGAAAAGTCAGGATGTGTGTGGATTACAGAGATCTAAACAAGGCCAGTCCGAAGGATGATTTCCCTTTACCGCATATAGATACGTTGGTGGATAATACGACTCGTTTTGCAGTTTTCTCATTTATGGATGGTTTTTTCGGTTACAATCAGATTAAGATGGATCCCGATGACATGGAAAAAACTACTTTCATTACTCCGTGGGGGACTTACTGTTACAAAGTTATGCCTTTCGGTTTGAAGAACGCAGGTGCTACTTATCAAAGGGTCATGGTAACTTTATTTCATGATATGATGCACAAGGAGATAGAGGTATATGTTGATGACATGATAGCCAAATCTCAAAGCGAGGAGGACCATTTGGAACATCTTTTGAAATTATTTAAGAGACTCAGAAAATATCAGTTGAGACTGAATCCAGCCAAGTGTACCTTTGGAGTAAGATCTGGGAAGTTACTCGGTTTCATTGTCAGTCACCGAGGGATTGAGGTGGATCCAGATAAAATCCGAGCCATTCAAGATATGCCAGCTCCACAAACTAAGAAGCAAGTCAGAGGTTTTCTTGGAAGACTGAACTACATATCCAGATTTATTTCCAATATGACTCCTACTTGCGAGCCCATCTTTAAATTATTACGCAAGGACCAGACGGTTGTTTGGAATTCAGATTGTCAGCAAGCATTTGATAAGATTAAGTGTTATCTTCAAGAGCCTCTGATCTTAATACCTCCTGTTCCAGGAAGACCTCTCTTCATGTATTTGACAGTGCTTGATAATTCAATGGGTTGTGTGTTAGGTCAGCAGGATGAGTCTGGACGAAAAGAACATGCCATCTATTATTTGAGTAAGAAGTTTACTGATTATGAAAGTCGATATTCGCTTCTGGAGAAAACTTGTTGTGCTTTGGCATGGGCTGCTAGACGCTTGAGGCAGTACATGATTTGTCATACCACTTTGTTGATTTCAAAAATGGATCCAATAAAGTATATTTTTGAAAAGCCTGCTCAGACTGGAAGGCTCGCCCGTTGGCATATGTTGTTATCAGAATACGACATCCAGTATGTAGCCCAGAAGTCTATCAAGGGTAGTGTTTTGTCAGAATATCTTGCAGATCAACCAGTGGAAGATTATGAGTCTCTCAAATTTGATTTCCCAGATGAAGACATCATGTTGGTAAAATATTGTGAAGACCTAGGTCTTGATGAGGGTCCGCGGGAAGATCTTCGGTGGAAAATGATGTTTGATGGTTCCTCCAACTACAGTGGGCATGGCATAGGCGCCGTCTTAATGAATCCGGAAGGTGGTTATACTCCATTCACAGCCAGGTTGGATTTTGACTGCACAAACAATATCGCCGAATATGAAGCATGTATTCTCGGCCTCGAGGCAGCTATCGACCTCAAAATCAAACTTCTTGAAGTCAGTGGGGATTCAGCTTTGGTTATTTATCAAGTTACTAGAGAATGGGAAACTAGACATGAGAATTTGATTCCTTATAGAGCCTACATCATCAAGATGATGGACAATTTCGATGAAATCACTTTCAAGCATGTTCCGAGATCTGAGAATCACGTCGCTGATGCCCTAGCCATGTTAGCCTCAATGTGGAGAATAAGGGATGTCAACAATGCCACTCTCATTCGAATCGAACGCAAGACCGAGCCCGCCTACTATCAGATGGTTGAAGAAGAAAATGATGATAAGCCATGGTACCATGACATAAAGAATTATCTGTTAAAACAAGAGTATCCAGCAGGTGCTACATCACTTGACAAGAAAACTCTAAGGCGATTAGCATCCAAATTCTTTCTCAGCAATGATGTGCTTTACAAAAGAAATCATGATATGGTCCTACTTAGATGTGTCGACAGACGAGAAGCAGAGTTGTTAATGCAAGATGTTCACGAAGGAATGTTCAGTACTCATGCCAATGGATATGCTATATCTAACAAGAGTTTGAGGGCTGGTTATTACTGGTTGACTTTGGAAACTGACTGTATTCAATATACCAGGAAATGTCACAAGTGTCAGATTTATGCGGACAAAGTGCACGTACCACCGACATTGCTAAATGTGTTGTCATCACCATGGCCTTTCTCTATGTGGGGCATCGATATGATTGGGGCAATTGAAACAAAAGCTTCCAACGGACACCGATTTATTTTGGTTGCAATTGATTATTTCACAAAATGGGTTGAAACCGCATCCTACATTAATGTTACTCGACAAGTGGTGGCTCGTTTTATCAAGAAAGAGATTATTTGTCGTTACGGAATTCTGAGCTAGATCATAACGGACAACGGTACCAATTTGAACAACAAAATCATGAAAGAGTTGTGCGATGACTTCAAAATTGAACATCACAATTCTTCTCCTTATCGTCCCAAGATGAATGGAGCTGTCGAAGCTGCAAATAAAAACATCAAAAAGATTTTGCAAAAGATGGTGAAAACTTACAAAGATTGGCATGAGATGCTGTCATTTGCCTTGCATGGGTATAGAACGTCCATCCGCACTTCAACAGGGGCAACCCCTTTTTCTTTGGTATATGGAATGGATGCGATACTTCCTATTGAGGTCGAGATACCTTCTTTGAGAGTCATAATGGAAACCAAGCTTGAAGAAGCAGAATGGGTGAGAGAAAGGTTTGATCAGTTGAATCTTATTGACGAAAAGCGCATGTCTGCAATGTGTCATGGTCAGTTATATCAGAAAAGGATCAAGAGGGCCTTTGACAAGAAAGTTCGTGTCCGAGAATTCCGAGAAGGGGAATTTGTACTCAAAAAGATTTTACCAGTTCATAAAGATGCACAGGGAAAGTGGATGCCTAACTATGACGACCCGTTTGATGTAAAGACAGTCTTCTCAGGAGGCTCATTAATTCTCACTACCATGGATGGAGAGCAACTTACTCATCCAGTGAATTCTGATGCAGTACGAAAATATTACGCCTAAAAGAACCCGATAAGCCGAAAACTCAAAAGAGCGGCTTATGCAAAAGTTAGGGTTGAAGAAAAAGAAAAGAAAAGAGAAAAAAGAGAAAAAGAAAGAAAAATAAAAGCTCGCTAAGTTGAAAAACCGAAAGGGCGGCTTAGGAAAAAAATGAGCGTCCCGGTGGATTGAAAACCCGAAAGGGCGATCCAGGCAAAAATTAGGGACAAAGGCGTTTCACTGTATCAGATGAGTTGTCACTAACACAGAAGGTCCTGCAAGAATTCACTCCAGCCGCTCTCGTCAGAAGCAAGGATTTTGGGGAATTTTAGTCTTTAGGGATAGTTTGGTCATGGGATTCAATGTAACCTTATCCACGTTGCCATTTTTCACTTGTAAAACTTCTATGGAATTTTATCATTTGCAAGATTTCATTCTTGAATAAAATCAGTTTTGAGCCATTCTTTCTTTATCATTTCCTTTATTTTCTTTGTTATGCAAAATATTGTTCGTTGATCAACGATAATTTTGAAAGCATAGGGTTCAAATTATTGGAATAAACTTGAAAAGATTAACAAACGAGAAACTTCAACTCATGAAAAGAATCGAGGAAAATCATACTTCCCCGAAACCTCAGGGTAACATAACTTTGATATGCAATCCAATTTCATTCCCCAATGAAGTGTAAGCAAGTCGAACTGATGATTTCCTTTGGTCATGTGTGGGTATCAAAGCTTGAAGACTGTCTCTCAAAGAACTTCTTATGATGATGTGAAGACTCGTCCCAGTAGAAGATGTCTGAGCATTTGTTTGAATTTACTTTGTCATCTCTAAATAGCTTAAAAAAACTCTGTTCCCCTGTTAGGATTGGATTTATTTTCAAGACTACATACACCTTTCAGCCTGGGTTCAGTGTGATTCATTTTGTCTCTCGAGTTCGGTGTGTTATCTGTTGAACCCCCGTGAATGTCCAACCACTGCTAGTGAATGTCCTAAAGTCCAGTTGTAACTGGCATTGTGTTAAAAGCCAATCGTTATTGGTATTCTTTTGGTCGTCACCATATTTCTTGTTAAGACCAGTCGTAACTAGCATTGTTTTAATTCCACTCGTTGGTATCTGTTGACTCGGTCGTCACCACCTTTTTCCTTTAAAGTCCAGTCGTAACCGGTAGTGCTCGAAATCCAATTGTTATTGGTATTCTTGTTGGTCGTCGCCATATTTTCCTTTAAGGTCCAGTCGTAACTGGCATTGTCTTAACTTCACTCGTTATTATCTTTTTGGTTTGGTCGTTACCAACCTTTTCTCTCTGAAGTCTAGTCATCACTACCTTTTCCTTCTGAAGTCTAGTCATCACTACCTTTTCCCTCTGAAGTCTAATCATCACTACCTTTTCCCTTTGAAGTCTAGTCATCACTACCTTTTCCCTCTGAAGTCTAGTCGTCACTAGCAAATCCCCTGTGAAGTCTGGTCGTTACTAGTTGATTGTCCGTTTAAAGTCCAGTCGTAACTGGCAGATGTCCGGAATCCTATTGGCATTGGCTTCTTGTTGGTCGTCACCTACCTTCCCCATGAAGTCCAGTCGTGACTAGCATCACTTGAAATCCAATCGTTATTGGTATCTTTTGGTTTGGTCGTTACCCAACCTCCTTAATTGAGGCCTAGTAGCTTGCTAGCATTCTCATAACCACATGTGTTGGTATACCCTGATCTGGTCATCACCTTGTTTCTTTAAAGTCCAGTCGTAATTGGCATTACTTAAAATCCAATCTTCATCGGTACCCGGACTTGGTCGTTACCAATCTCCTTTAAGTCCAGTAGTTACTGGCATTGCTTGAAATTTGGTCATCACCAATTTCCCCAATCGAAATCTTACGTGTTATCGATTGGATTTGAGAAATCACATTTGTTATTATCTCAGGTTGGTCGTTACCATTACCTACGGGAAAGTCTAGTGGTTACTAGCACTGTTTTGAACCATCTGTTAAAACTGGGTGACATCAGTATCCCCAGCGATACCTTTTTCCCCAGACAAGTCTCGGAGATCTGGTCGTCACTAGTATCCCCAATATGTTTTGTCCTTGTTTCTAGTCCATTCCTGAAGATCCCGTTTGAACTCTTCATTATAGGAAGTTCCTCATCTGATCATCCCTAGTGAGGTTCACGTCTCTGGTTCTTCACTTCCCCAGTATAAAATCGCTCTTTTTCCCCGGTGGAAATTTACTCCTCTCCCTAGTAAAGTGTTTGCTCTTCCCCAGTAAGATTGTCATCTTCATTGGAATTCCTGTATCCTCATGTGAAATTTTCCTCTCAGTTATCACTAGTCATGTTGGAACTATTGATTATTATACCTCGGTTTTCCCCAGTATCGGATCCACAAAACCAGGTCCCCATGAGTAGTTACTCGTTGTTTTGTTTTTTCTTTCATCTGCACATGTCTTGCATCCAAGCATCATGAAGCACATTTAGAATTCATGGCATATCATGACCTGTCCTTTTGC
Source organism: Lathyrus sativus (assembly GCA_963859935.3). NCBI lineage: Eukaryota > Viridiplantae > Streptophyta > Magnoliopsida > Fabales > Fabaceae > Lathyrus > Lathyrus sativus. Next base: position 52,049,826 of record OZ012740.1, on the reverse strand, counting down.
ATATCATCGGATCTAAGGGACAAAATTTTTGGTTTTCTATATTTAAATACCTTTCACTGCGATTCTACGAGGATTGTCATCTCTCAGTTCCATCTAGTGAAGATATTTAAATAGGGGCAACTGTTGCACCCCAAATTTTGACCCCTTAGATTCTCATTATCATTTTAGGAGCATTCTCATGGATCATCTAACCTTAACCCAGTACAAGTTTGTCTTTGTCAAATTACAGATGAATCAGGGTTTTGTACAGTCAAATCAAAGCTACAGGGTTTGTGATCAATCCAAGTTTTAGGCTAATTCAATCATGAAACAAGATTGAGGGTATCATATGATGTCAATTGAGAATCCAATTTGAGGTTGTTACCCCAGAATCAAGAACAGTGCATTGCAGGGCACCCGATTAGGGTTTTTGACCAGTAAAAGTCAACTGTAGTTTGACTTTAATGTTGGAAGGTGTTTTAATTGTGGGATTATTATCCATGAAGTTAATATGGCTTAATAAAGTTCATTCAAGAAGTTTCAAAGTCTCAGGAGGTCCAGAGTGTCAACAGACGACTCGGTAGTCACCGATCGATCGTACGGTTGACCGAAAAGTCAACTCTTCAAATTTAAGGAATTGGACTTCAAAGTGTAAATAAAAAATGTTACTTATGTCATATTGAACTTGCCTATCAATTTTCATGACCATTGGATCAAGGATGAAGGAGTAATCGAAAAATCGGGAAATTAGGGTTTTGAAAGGGGCTAAACCATAACTCCTTAACCACACAGCCAAATGAAGTGGTTCAAAGCTCATTTGAAAGCTCTTGACAAATCCTACAAAAGTCCCTAAGTGGTCCATGATCAAAAAATGCATAGATTTGGAGTTATGATCAAATTCATTTCAAGAAGGGAAAAAGACTTAGAGAAATTTCACTTTTAAGTTCATTTTTTTAGCAACTTTGAGAGACTTTTTGGCCAAGTTCCTTTGGGAATTTGAAACCCATGAAAACATGAATGTTTTAGAGCTATTTGAGGGCTTTCTAAAAAGTACTAGAACATCTCAATAGCATTTGTGAGCTGAGAGTTATGGATTTGACAAGATGGTGTTTTCATACTTGAATCCCACATTGGTGATTTTTTATAAATTCATCCTTTGGTCACTTGGATCATTTCTCAGCCTTTGAATCTTATTATTTATGATATTTTGATGTTGTGAAGCATAGAAATGTGAAGAAAATGCAGAGGAGATGGAATTAGCCAAACTTGCAAGTGGGCTTGCAAAACTAACATCCTATTTATAATAAAATAGCACACTAACCTAATGTGTTTTTTAACGATTACCCATTACAAGTTAACTTAGGGTACAAGCTAACTTAAACAATTGGACTTACAAGCAAGGCCCAATTCAACATGCTAACAACCCTAGCAATATTGACTAATGCATGTTAGAACAAACTTCGACTACAACACGCATTACTCGTGAACAGACTTCGACCATACTAGAGTTCGATCCAACATCCTACAAATCTCCACCTTGGATCTAACTCTATAACATCAAGAAACTAGATTTTTTCATGCAGCTTTATTAACCGCATACAGTGGAAAAACTTGCAACTGGGCAATGTCTTGGTGATCATATCAGCAGCACTATGATCTGTCGAAACCTTCAGCACTTGGACTTCTCGACGCTCGATTACCCCTCTGATGAAATGCAGCCTCACATCAATGTGCTTGGTTCGCTCATGATAGGCTGAATTGTTCGACAGGTGTATTGCACTTTGACTATCACATTTAACAGTGATAACTCGACCTTGAAGTTTTAGCTCCTTTGCAAAACCTTCAAGCCATAATGCTTCCTTCACAACTTCAGTTAAGGCAATATACTCCGCTTCAGTGGTTGATAAAGCAACGACCTTCTGAAGTGTTGCTTTCCAACTGATTGTTATCCCAAACACAATGAACACATATCCAGAGATAGATTTTCTGGAATCCATACAACCTGCATAATCAGAGTCGACATATCCTTCGATTGCTGCTTTACTATCTTCACCCAAGGCTCCACCATAAATTAGGACTCTATTCAGAGACCCATTTATGTACCTTAAAACCCACTTACAGCTGACTAACCTGGCTCCATCAGGTTTCTTGATCAGTTCCCAGGTGTTGTTATCATGAAGAGATTTCATCTCATCATCCATGGCCTTCAGCCATTCAGTCTTCTTTTGACTACTCATAACTTCCTTATAGTCTCTAGGTTCTTCATCTAGAACCTCACTAGCAGAGATTAAGGCATAAGCTATAAGATCTGCATACCCAAGTCTCTGAGGTGGCTTGATGACTCTCCCTGACCTGTCTCTTGCTAGCAGGTAGTCATTATCAGTCTCCTCATCTTCGACAACATCTTATGCATCGTCTTAGACTTCATCTGGGGTAAGAAATTCAGCATCAACATGCTCCACCTCAATAGGAATCTCTCCCTGGTCCAGCTCTTCGTCAACATTATCAGTTTTCTTGAAAGTCATCTCTGCTTCATTGAAAACTACATCTCGACTAGTGATACACCTCCTGTGACCTGGCTCTAGGCACCATAGCCTATAACCTTTGACTCCTTCAGGGTATTCCATGAACATGCATTTTAGAGCTCTAGGTTCAACCTTGTCTTGCCTAATATGAGCATAGGCCACACAGCCAAATACTCTCAGCCTGTCGAGACTAGGTGGATGTCCCGACCAAACTTCTTCAGGTGTCTTCATTCCCAAGGCAGTCGAGGGACATCTATTTATCAGGTAAGCTACTGTCGAAACAGCTTCCGCCCAAAACACCTTCTTTAATCTAGCACTAACCAACATGCATCTAACCCTTTCAAGGATTGTTCGATTGAATCTCTCAGCTAAGCCATTTTGTTGAGGAGTACCTACTACAGTCTTATGCCTTGCAATCCCAGACTTAACACAGTAACTGTTGAACGCTTCGTTGCAGAATTCAAGGGCATTGTCGGTTCTCAACCTCTTAACCTTTCTTCCAGTTTGAGTTTCGACCAGAATCTTCCAACTTTTGAAATTCTCAAAAGTTTCATCCTTCGTCTTCTGAATGAATACCTATAGCTTTCTGGAATAGTCATCAACAATGGATAGAAAATACCTTGCACCTGAGTGTGAAGGATTCCTTGCAGGCCCCCAAAGATCAGCATGAATGTAATCCAGGGATCCATGTGTTCTTTGCTTGCCTTTGTTAAACTTCGCCCTACAGGATTTACCAAATACACAAGATTCACAAAATTCCAACTTTTCGACTTTGTCACCTCCTAGCAGGTTCTGCTTCCCCAATTCGACCGGGCCTCTTTCGCTGACATGGCTCAATCTCATGTGCCATAATTATGTCTTCGAAATAAGTTTCGTGGATGCAACATTTGTCAAACCACTTACAACCTCAGCCTGAAGGGTATTCTAGCCTTGTTTCTTCACGCCTCTCAAGACTTCCTTAGACCCCTTCATGACTCTTAGGATACTTTTTTCTCCTTGAAAAACGTATCCTTTTCTGTCGAATTCACCAAGAGAAATCAAATTTCTCTTCAATTCAGGTACGTACCTGACTTCAATCAATAACCTTATTAACTCATCATGGAGCTTGAATCTCACAGATCTAATACCTGCAATTTTGCAAGATTTGTTGTTTCCCAGCAGCACAAATCCACCATCTTGATCATATAGCTCCTCAAAAAATTCTCTGTTTGGAGTCATATGCCAAGTGAAACCTGAATCCATAATCCACTCTTTCCTCGAGTCGCCACTTGAAACAACAAGTACATCAGATGAGTCAAAGTCATCTTGAACAATGGATACATTGCCATTACCTCCATGATCTTTCAGCCGTTTAGGGCACACCTTTCTTATGTGACCCTCCTTCTTACAGTGATAACATCGAATACTAGATGTTTCGGCACTATAAGACTTCTATTGACTTTTACCTTTCTTTTTGTCGAACTTACCATCCTTTCGCAAGAATTTTCCCTTAACGGCCAAACCTTTGCCCACCGTCGAAGGTTTATGCTCCTTTCGTTCGTTTGTGTCCTTAGAATACAAGGCTGGTTGAACTTCTTCAAAGGTCAAGGACTCCCTTCCATACAAGAGAGTTTCTTTGAAGTGAGCATGTGTTCTGGGCAAAGCACACAGCAGCAACAGTGCTTGAGCTTCACATTAATATTTTCAAGATCAAGAATCAGCTTGTTGAACATATCCAACTGCTCAGCCAACACTTTGTCTTCACTCATCTTGAATGAATACAAAGCTTGCTTCAGGTAGAGTCGATTCACCAGAGATTTGGTCATGTACAAACTTTAAAGTTTCACCCATAATCCCAATGTTGTAGTCTCTTTTGATACCTGTCGAAGAACCTTATCACCAAGGCTCAACAATATTATGCTGTGGGTTTTCTCAATCATGTCCGTCTTTTCTTTTGCCCTTAACGTAGCGTCCATGGCTGCCTCTCCCTTCAACGTTTCCAAACAACCCTGCTGAACCAGTAGGGCTTTCATCTTCAAGCGCCACTGACTGAAGTCGTTCACTCCAGTGAACTTTTCAATCTCATACTTTGTTGAAGGCATCTTCTCCACGCTCACCGCACCAATTTGTTGTGAATCAGATACCTTTAAACAAAGTATAAACGGTTTCTTAGCAAGAAACACACAAAGGTTAGAGTTAATAAAGAAGAAAATAACAAGGATTGGTTATTAAACTGCTATTCTTTCCTTTCTCTTAGAACAAGATTACAAGTATACAAGAATATCAAAATAACCTCTCTCCCTTGAAATTAGGATTTTATCTTCCTATTTTATCTTATATTGAGATTGAGAAACTAGCATCTTATTTATAATAAAATAGCACACTAACCTAATGGGCTTTTTAACAATTATCCATTACAAGCTAACTTAAACAATTGGGCTTACAAGTAAGACCCAATTCAACATGCAGAGTGGATATAGAGCAGTTATCAGACATAAAGTGGATAGCGAAGAAGAAGAGGCGCCCGAGTTTGATAAAACGAATGATTGATTCTTGAATAATTTTTTTTTTTAATAATGTTATAATTAATAGTTAAAATATTTAATTTTGAAATATTTACTTTACTTTTATTTTTATTTTTAACGTCATAATTTTATTATTAACGCATTATAAATTTTATTTGAATTTTATTTTCACAAATTATATAAAATATTAATCTATTAGATTTTTTATTATAATTATATTATTATAAATATTAAAATAAAATATATAAAGAAGAAAATTAGATTTTAAAAAATATATATTAAAGAGAAATGTCAAGGTAAAACCCTTATCATATTTTGTCAATTCAAACGACAAAAAGTTATAAGGGGCTATTAGGGGTGTGCAGAACTCAACTCAACCCAAAAACCTGTCCTAAACTAATGGTTTTGGGTTGGTACTTTTCTCGTCTCATACAAAAGAATGGACAAAGTAGCCTGTAAAAATATAAACCTGATATCGGGTCGGGACGGGCTCGGGTTGAGCCTCAGATTATCCAATTCATCCTAATATTATGCATGCACATGTAATACTATTTAATTTATTTATAGATTATTTCAAATTTCTAATACACTTTATAGATGTTTTTCCACTTTTCACCTCATAATTTAATATATGCACTTCATACACACCTTTCCAGTTTCAACTTTCACACTTCTCTTTTCACGTCACATTTATTTATTTCCATCAATATATTCCATCTTTCTATCCTTCTCCAAATCTCTGAAAATTCTTTTGTTTTATCCATTATCATCTTTTCGCTACTTGTTATCTTTGTGTGAGTTTCCTTCAGCAAATTTCTTTTGGCATCAACTAAGTGTATCTTCCTTTATATTTATTGTGAGATGTTGGATCAAACTCTAGTATGGTCGAAGGGTAGCTTCTGGTTCGACAGGAATTAAACATGAGGTCGAAGTATGTTCGCATGCTACTGTCGGAGTAATTCATGTTGTAGTCGAAGTTTGTTCTAACATGCACTAGTCAATATTGCTAGGGTTGTTAGCATGTTGAAATGGGCCTTGCTTGTAAGCCCAATTGTTTAAGTTAGCTTATAACCTAAGTTAGCTTGTAATGGGTAATTGTTAAAAAAGACCATTAGGTTAGTGTGCTATTTTTCTTATAAATAGGATGTTAGTTTCTCAATCTTGGAATAAGGAGAAATAGGAAGATAAAATCCTAATTTAAAGTGAGAGAGGTTATTTTGTTATTCTTGTATACTTGTAATCTTACTTCTAAGAGAAAGGAAAGAATAACGGTTTATAACCAATCCTTATTGTTCCTTGTTGTTTTTACCTTGTTATCAGTGTTAACTCTAACCCTTGTGTGTTTCTTGATCATAAAGAAACCGTTTATACTTTGTTTAAAGACATTTGATTCACAATAAATTGGTGCGGTGAGCATGGAGAAGATGCCTTCAACAAAGTATGAGATTGAAAAGTTCACCGGAGTGAACGACTTCGGTCTGTGGTGCTTGAAGATGAAAGCCCTACTGGTTCAGCAGTGTTGTTTGGAAACGTTGAAGGGAGAGGCATCCATGGATGCTACGTTAAGGGCAAAAGAAAATACGGACATGATTGAGAAAACCCACAACATAATATTATTGAGCCTTGGTGATAAGGTTCTTCGACAGGTATCAAAAGAGACTATATCATCGAGATTATGGATGAAACTTGAAAGTTTGTACATGACCAAATCTTTGGTGAATCGACTCTACCTGAAGCAAGCTTTGTATTCATTCAAGATGAATGAAGACAAAGTGTTGGCTGAGCAGTTGGATATGTTCAACATGCTGATTCTTGATCTTGAAAATATTAATGTGAAGATCGATGATGAAGATCAAGCACTGTTGCTACTGTGTGTTTTGCTCAGAACACATACTCACTTTAAAGAAACTCTCTTGTATGAAAGGGAGTCCCTGACCTTTGAAGAAGTTCAATCAGCCTTTTATTCTAAGGACTTGAATGAATGAAAGAAGCATAAACCTTCGATGGTGGGTGAAGGTTTGGCGATTAAGGGAAATTATTACGAAAGGATGGTAAGTTCGACAAGAAGAAAGGTAAAAGTCAATAGAAGTCTTATAGTGGAAAAACATCTGGTATTCGATGTTACAATTGTAAGAAATAAGGTCAAACAAGAAATTTGTACCCTGAACGCCTGGAAGATCATGGAGGTAATGGTAACGCAACCATTATTCAAGATGACTTCAACTCATCTGATGTTCTTGTGGTTTCAAGTGGCTACTAAAGAAAAGAGTGGATAATGGATTCAGGTTGCATTGGGCACATGACTCCAAACAGAGAATTGTTTGAGGAGCTATGTGATCAAGATGGTGGATCTGTGCTGCTGGGAAATAACAAATCTTACAAAATTACAGGTATTGAATCTGTGAGATTCAAGCTCCATGATGAGTCAATAAGGTTATTGACTGAAGTCTGGTATGTACTTGACTTGAAGATAAATTTGATTTCTCTTGGTGAATTTGACAAAAGAGATACATTTTTCAAGGAGATAAAAGTATCCTAAGAGTCATGAAGGGGTCGAAGGAAGTCTTGAGAGGCGTGAAGAAACAAGGCTTATATACCCTCGAGGTTGAGGTTGTAAGTGGTTCGATAAATGTTGCATCCATGAAACTGTGTCGAAGACAGAATTATGGCACATGAGATTGGGCCATGTCAGCGAAAGAGACTTGGTCGAATTGGGGAAGCAGAACCTGCTAGGAGGTGACAAAGTCGAAAAATTGGAGTTTTGTGAATCTTGTGTATTTGGTAAATCCTGTAAAGAGAAGTTTAACAAAGGCAAGCAAAGAATATATGGATCTCTGGATTATGTTCCTGCTGATCTTTGGGGCCTTGCAAGGAATCCTTCACACTCAGGTGCAAGGTATTTTCTATCCATCGTTGATGACTATTCCATAAATCTATGGATATTCATTCAGAAGACGAAGGGTGAAAGTTTCGATAATTTCAAAAGTTGAAAGATTCTGGTCGAAACTCAAACTAGCAGAAAGGTTAAGAGGTTGAGAACCAACAATGACCTTGAATTCTGCAATGAAGCATTCGGCAGTTATTGTATTGAGTCTGGGATTGCAAGGCATAAGACTATAGCAGGCACTCTTCAATAAAATGGATTAGCTGAGAGATTCAATTGAACAATCCTCGAAAGGGTAGCTTTTGGTTCGACAGGAATTAAGCATGAGGTCGAAGTATGTTCGCATGCTGTTGTCGAAGTAATGCATGTTGTAGTCGAAGTTTGTTCTAACATGCATTAGTCAATATTGCTAGAGTTGTTAGCATGTTGAATTGGGTCTTGCTTGTAAGCCCAATTGTTTAAGTTAGCTTGTACCCTAAGTTAGCTTGTAATGGGTAATTGTTAAAAAAGCCCATTAGGTTAGTGTGCTATTTTTCTTATAAATAGGATGCTCGCTTCTCAATTTTGGCATAAGGAAAAATAAGAAGAAAAAATCATAATTTCAAGTGAGAGAGGTTATTTTGTTATTCTTGTATACTTGTAAGCTTGTTTCTAAGAGAAAGGAAAGAATAACTTTTTATAACCAATCCTTGTTGTTCCTTGTTGTTTTTACCTTGTTATCAGTGTTAACTCTAACCCTTGTGTGTTTCTTGATCATAAAGAAACCGTTTATACTTTGTTTAAAATCATCTGATTCATAACATTTATTTTATAATAAAATGTATATGCACGTACCATTTTATAGTTTTTTTGAAGATCGTTTTGTTAAAGCTCAATATAGGTCAATAAAAAGTTCATGCTAGTACCATTTTGTGCAAACCTATGATTTAAATAAAATGTTTTGAAATTCTATAATCAATTTTTCAAGTCACTAAAAATCATTTTCATATATTTTGGGACAATCCGATATCACTTAAATTAATCTGGTCTAAACTAACTTATAGAATATCATGTATGTTTGGGTTTATGGACGGGTTAATATCATTAGAGTATCCTGATCAAAATTTAAGATAGGATTAGGGTTGGTTATTACCCTTGCTAACCCATCCCTCGCTCACCTCTGGGGGTCATACCCCTCGCAACATATGTCATATTAATTATGCACACACTTCGCACATTATTGATCGTTTGTCATGTATCAGAATAGTGCGTGGGTAACCCCTCACAAAAATACTAGGGATGTTACCCTTGACATAAAAGTTGCGATGACAATTTTAACGAGGGATATTTTTCCCTTGGATATACTTTCTTTGTCAAGGATTTTGGTACGTTGTGAGGGTTTTTACCCTTGTCGATTTTAGGTTTTTCTTGTAATAAAATTTTCAAGTTAAAAATTATGATATGTTTGACATTTTTTTTTGTCATTGTTATTATGTTTTGTAATTGCATTCAATGAGCTGTTTGTTTAATTATACATGTGAAAAATATTAAGTTTTATAGATATTATTTTCTCTATTTTCTTACAAACAAAGTTGCATTGATAGTCTGGGTTGTTTAACTAGTGCGGTTTGAATAAATGAAAGTCAAGAACCAATATGCATGTTCTCATGTAGAAGTTGAAATTGATGCTCGTAAAATTTGAAATATAACAAAAGTGTTGTATGAGCATAATAATATGCAAATTAAAACATTCTTAATCTGAAAGCTGGTTAATTTGAAGTGCAAACATGAAATGTAACAAAAGTGTTGTATGAGCATAACAATATGCAAATTAAAGCATTCTTAATTTGAAAGCTGGTTAATTTGAAGTGCAAAACTGTAAGGTCTCGCTTATTACCTGCAGACGAAACAAAATAAACAACAAAAAGAAAATGCTCAATCATTAAAAATGTGGGTTGCCTCCCATGCAGCGATTCGTTTAACGTTGCATGGCTCGAGGTTCACTCCCCATTGTTATGGGGGTATTTCAGCTTCCACACTTTGTTGCTTGACCTTTCTGTAATAGAGGAACAGTCAGGTTCAGAGATAAGAGCAACTTTGTGTATCGAATGACATCCAACATCCATGTTCTTCCTTTTCCTCATCTTGACTCCTCAAATGAATTTTGGAGTCTCGCTATATGCTCTAGACGACTGAGATATTTCAACCTGATAGATTATACCAGAGACTTTTTCAGGAAGTGGTTTTGAACTTTTGCCTTTTCCCACTAGTTGGATCACTCCAACTGTAGAGTGATTGTCTTCCTCTTTACCTTGCTTCTTGATATCCAACACTTTTAAAGTTATTTCCTCCTCAAACGATTTCAAGGTTAGAATACGCATTTCAATATCAAAATTGCACCGATTAGTAAGCAAGAATGGTCGGCCAAGCATGATGGGAGTCTCTTCATCTTCCGGAATATCGATGATCTTAAAATCAACTGGGAAGGTAAAGTTATCAATTGTCACAAGTACATCCTCTGCTAGCCCATATGACCTCTTAGTCGTGTGGTCGGAAAACTTCAAGTTTGTTCCCGTATTACTCACTTTTCCAATGCCCAGCTTTTTGAAAATAGATAAAGGCATGAGACTCACACTAGCACATGAATCAATAAGGACCTTCTAGAAAGTTCTATCTTTTATAGTACAAAGGATTACTACCGATCCAAGATCTTTCCGTTTGATAGGGATTCTCCTACCTTGTGATATTTCACTACACTACTCAGTTGAAATTTTCTGCTTCTCACCCATTGGTCTCTTTTTCCCCATTACCTCTTTCATGAATTTCTTGTACAAAGGCATTTGCTCGAGTGCTTCAAAGAATGACATATTAATCTCTAACTTTTTAAACATTATGCTGAATGTTTCAAAGTCTTTCTCCTTCTGATCCTTCTCTGTAACTCTCGGAGGGTAAGGTAGCTTGATTTTTGGTTTAACCTCCTCTTTCTTTTTCTCTTCAGTTGGCTTAACAGGTGGTAAAACTCTTTCTGGTTCTTTCCTGTTTTCTCTCACTTCTAGCTCCACCTCTATACACTGATAATCATTTGTTGCCATTTTTTTCCTCTTCTTCCACAACTTCTGACTTCTCATGGTTCGATACTGTCGTGCTCGGGAAGGTTCCTTGAGTTTGCATGGAGAGTTATTGTGCTATTTGTCCCATCTAAACCTCAATATTTTTTATAGAAGTTGTGGTGTTCCTCTGATTATTTCGTGTCTCTTCTTGGAATTGAATATTGTGAGATGCCATCTTTTCAATAGCTATCTCCCACTGTGCTTTCTGAGGAGACTATTGTTGCAGTTGATATTGAGGTTGATTATGATCTTTCCAGGAGAAGTTAGGATGATTATTCCACCCTGAATTATAAGTATGGGAATAGGGATTATTCTGCTTCATAAACTTTATCTCTTCAATTTGTTTCGCAGTCGCAATGCAATGTGCAGTAAACTGAGGTCCACTACAAATCTCACAACTCACAGCTTGGATAGGTTGAACTTGGGCAACAGTCTAAGTACATACATTCATTGCTTTAAGCCTTCTTTCTACTTCAGTTGTGATTAGATCTTCCATTTTCACAACTTTATTAGCCAACTTCAAGTCAATTGTTCCTTCAGGCATACTCTCACTCTGGTCGTATAATTCGAAATGCTCATTTGCAGCAATGGCTTCAATGATCTTCTTAATACCAGTGGTTGTTATAAAGCTTGATGAGTCACCAACAGCTGTATCAATCATTTATTTGGTCTTCATCCTCAAACTATTCACAAACATCTGCATCTATTCAGTTTGATCCATGTTATGAGTATGGCATGCAACCAATAACTGTTTGAACCTTTTATAAGCATCTCCCAGTGATTCTCCCTCCTTCTACTTAAAATCCATGATATCATATTTTTTTACGAATATACATAGAAGAAAGAAATTACTCATTAAGAAAAGCCTTATCCATCTCTTCCCACGTAGTAATACTCTCGGAGGGTAACGAGTAGAATCATTCTTCAGCATCTTCAGAAAGAGTAAACGGAAACATTCTTAATTTTTTCGCTTCGTGTGCCCATCAATCTTGAGAGTAGTGCTCATAGTCAGAAATCTTTTTAAATGTTTGTTGGCATCTTCATTAACCTTTCCAGTGAAAGGTTTCCTCTTAAGTTGAGTGATAGTGCTCGGATGCAGATAGAAATTCATCACATTCACCAGTTGGTTCACAATTTTTAACTTGTCAGCTGATGCATTTGCTCCACCATAATCACCAAGGAGTCTCTCTGCTGGTGGAACTTCAACCATAGTCACATTATCTCTATCTGAGTCTGAACCTGAAGCGAAATGTTCTGCTTCTGAAGTTGTCAGTCTTGCTTGTCTATGCCTTGCGTGGAAAGATCTTTCGATTTCTGCGCCAAAAGGAAAATTAGCTGAGGATTCTCCTTGCATAAAAATGTCAGCCGCAAATTAGTAGTAACGTAACAAAAACAATAATAATACAAAAACTAAAAATAAAATTTTAGTTGACGAGCAACAAAATTTCAATTGAACTAAAATTAAAACTTATATTTCTGCAGTCCCTGGCAACAACGCCAAAAACATGATCGGTAAAATAGTAAGTGTACTATTTTTGTCAATTGTACTTAAAATGGGGGTTTTATCCCCAGTATCGATCTCGAGGACTGCGTAGAAAATACAAGGTCTATAATAATTCAATTGAACAAAAGTACTTGGAGTTTTGAATTTTAATTTCAAATAATAAACTACAGAGAGAAAATAGAGGAAAAAAGTAAAATAGGTTTCTGACAGATATGTGAAGCATGCTAGAGACGGTGTATGAATTGCCTTGTAACAACCTTAATCCTTATTTCAGTGGCAGAGCTTAAAATAATCAATTCCTTGACTGTTCATTGTTTACTCCTAAGTCCTTAGTGAAAAATTCTTTGAAGTCATAACCTAATTACTATGTTCATAGGTAATTACATTTGAGGTCAAGCATTATAATGTCAACAGTGTTCCAAGTGCAACAGGGTATTCCTAGTCCTAGGTAATATCTACTGGTGCATTATCGTACAAAAGCGTTAACAATGGTTTGTCCGACCAAAGGTCAACCGTAAATCAAATTCTATTTGTCCGATAGAAAAAGCATTAAGAACATTGAACGATGAAAATGATTTATAAAAAGCACTTATGTCAGTGAACAAAAGAAATTAAGATCATTATAGAAGCAATTCAGGGACACCCCCTAGCATTGGGTGGTTTAGCTACTCATAAGGTTCAGAGAAAATACAAAATAAAAATTAAACATTACAAGATAATAGGATTCCTTTGATCTTCAATTGCTTCCGCTCATGAAAACCTTCAGTTCTCCGATTTCCTTGATCTCTCCAATCTTGATCGTAAAATTCTTAAATTTCAGAGCAAGAATGACCCCTTTATTTCCATTGACATCCATTTAATTCCATGAACTTTCTAAAATTTCATAAATTCAGGGTGTTCAAACCAACTTAAGAACACCTTAAATGGTTTGGGACCCCATTATTTTGAATTACTCCTCAACCAAATTGGCCTGTTATCTGAAATATCGTGTTTACCTACTTGTTGAGCCACAATTTTCCATTCTTTAATTAACCCTTCTGTCAACAATATACGATCTAAGCGACTCCTATAGCCCCCACTTCAAATAATCCATGTATACTTATTACCTACAACTGGTAGATTAGTATGTTCCATAACATCAATAAATGCCGATAATTCATTCATCTCAACCTCGTTCACTCTACTATACCTTCTCCTTTCTTCCTCCATCTTCATCGCATTGAAGTCACCTCCTATAACCACTCTCCCTTTAGGAATTTATTCTTTTAAAGCGATCAACTTCGACCAAAGACGTCGCTTCCCCGCTAGCCTACATGGCGAATATACATTCACCAAATAAGAACATATACCCTTCCACTCACACTGAATCCCTAGAAAACCTTCTCCTCTAAAGCTACTAACCATAAAGAAAACCTATTTATTCCATAAGGACAGAATACCACCAGAGCCTCCTGTAGAATTAATTGCAGACCAGCCACAACACTCTATATTCCAAATTTTATTCACAACCGCATCCTTCATGACCTAAATTTTTTATTCCTGAATAAAACAAATAGCTACTTTACCTTCACTTATCATTTGGCGAAGTCTTTGCTTCTTCAAGGAAGCTTCACACAATTAACTATTTTACCCCATACCCCTACAACTATTCTCATACCCCTACATTAAAACTTTTTGGACCAAAATATTCTCGTATAAAAATTTATAATTTTTTTTCATTTGTTCACCGGAAGACTTTTTGCAAGTCTTCCGGTTCATATTTTTTTCATTTGTTCACCGGAAGACTTTTTGGAAGTCTTCTAGTTCACATTTTTTTTTCGTTTGTTCACCGGAAGACTTTTTACAAGTCTTCCGGTTCATATAAACACCATTTTAGTAAATTTCTATCTATTATGCTTAATATATAAAAATAGAATTTTTTTTAGAAATATTTTCTATTTGCTATAATTATCATAATATTATCACATTAGTATTATATATTTAGAATTTGCAAACACATCTTACTAAACTTGCAAATTTACCGTATTCAATATATTTAATCAAATGAAAACATATGTGTTAAATCAATAATGTATTTTAATTTAAAATGATCACAATAATATAACTTGCAAAAAACAAAAACTAAATCGAACTTTCAATTAAATAAATCAACCAAATTAAAATATAAGTAATAATTTCACTTTATTTAATATTTTTAATAAAATAATAATATAAGATATAAATAAATAATATATTTTATTTAAAGCAAGTACAGTATAGAACATGCAAAAAAGTTATAAATAAAAAAAGATCAAACAAAAATGAAAAACAAATAATAAATTTATATTCTTAATTTTTTTTAATTAAATAAAAATATGGGTAATAAAACAATATTGTTTTATATTTATAATTATGTGAGTTCTAAAGTATAGATTAAATACTATATTCATAGTAGTATTCAAAATTAAATAATCAATAAAACTATATCAGTCTTATAAATAAAACACATTATTTGCGTATTCTATTATTGTGATTATTTTAAATAAAATACATTATTAATTTATTACTTATATTATTTTGCAAGTTAACTTATTGTGATCCTTTTAAGTTAAAATACATTATTGATTTATCACATATGTTTTCATTTGATTAAATATATTGAATAATGTAAACTTATATCCTATATTTAAATTTATTTTATTTATTAATTTTCAAGATTAATAAGATATTTGAGAAAATTCTACGATTATGATAATTTAAAATAAATGATTTTAATCTCATAGTATTCTAATAATTATATCAAATAGAAAATATTATGAAAATGATTCTCTATTTATAGAATTTTTATATATTAAGTATAATAGACAAAAATTCACTAAATTGGTCTTTATATAAAATTAATAAATCTTAAATTTTAATTAAAAAAAAAAACATGAATCGGAACAAACGAAAAAAATATGAACCGGAAGACTTGCAAAAAAAGTCTTCCGATAAATAAACGAAAAAAAATATGAACCGGAAGACTTCTAAAAAGTTTTCCGGTGAGCCAATGAAAAAAATATGAACCGGGAGACTTGCAAAAAAGTGTTCCGATGAACAAATGAAAAAAATTATAAATTTTTATACGAGAATATTTTAGTCCAAAAATTTTTAGTGTAAGAGTATGTGTATAATATTCTAGAAGTATGGGGTAAAACTTTCTGTCTGATGTTAAATGACACTATATTCATGACACCTTCGTTGTATCCCCTTTCTTGGCTTCAAAGCGTATGCGGTCCCTTGATTCCAAATCTCTCACAACACTTTCAAAATATTCGTCGTCTTCTTCCACTTCCACCCCGTAGCTTTAATCATCTGCCACACTTCGTAATATACATCCTCCCGTGACTTTTTTTATAAATTAAATTAATTTTTTTTATTAAACTTATAAAATTTAATTTTTATAAAGTCAATTCTTATAAGGTCAATTTCAATAATCAATTTTTTTATTGAAATGACATTTATGAACAAAAGTATAGTATGTATTAATATTGTATATATTAATATATTTTTTATTTGATTACTGTTTAATCTTTTTGTACATATACTTTATGTTTAGACCAAGACTTAAAACATAAAACATATATATGAATGTTTTATATTAATCATTAAGTGAATGAGTTGAAATTTCTTTTAACATAGTAAACTAAAAAAAGAAATATTAAGTTTAAGAGATAAATATTTTTTTCTTTGAATGAAAAGTCAATTTGGGGCAAAGTCTTTATTTGTTATTATCCACTACTTTTCATCTTTCGAAAACTCAATATCAACCACTACATTTTCCACTGATCTAGACACTTTGGATGTATATATATTGTAACATTCATCAAGTATTATTCAACACCATTTTTTCTTCTACTTTTCTTTTCCTTATATTGGAATATTTCTAACAAAATATTACATCACATTCTATATTTCTCAAAGTGGAATTGGAAAGTGTTTGGATGTTCACAAATAACTTTTCTAAATTTTAAAAAAAATAATTTTCACAACTATCAAATAACTTTTCTAAATTTTGTTTTGATAATTTTCACAGCTATTAAAAAAATTGTAACGTCGTTAATGTGTTTAATTTATATATGATTATCACTAGATATTTTTTATTTAAAGGTATGTTCAATAAAAGTTTGTCGTTTATTATATATGATTCTCTTTGCTCGAGATGATAAAACTATAAAACATTGAAAATAATGTAAATACAGTAAAATATAAAAAATTATTAAAAGTGAAGCGCAGAAAACTTAAATGTAGGAGTTTAAAAATGTCATAAATAATTCTGAAAAGATTAAATTGCAAAATTGTAAAGACTTTGAATACAAAGGACATGAGTTTTAAATTAAATAATACTAAGAATAATTAGAAAATCGATAATCAATTATTAGTTATGATTTTTAAAAATGTTAATCAATATTGAGAATATTACAAGTCTCATATTAATTAAAAATAAAATTTTAAAAATAATATATAAAATAACATTTCTCATTTTGAAAGTCAATTTTATAAAGATAAATTAAATTAAACTCTAATAACCAATCTTTGTAACACGATTTTATATATAAGCAAACACCTAGTTTTGTACATCATGAAACTTGTCTCTAAAATATTTGTTTGCTTGAAACCACAATATGTAATAAATTGTAATTATTCTTTAGATTAATTAGTCATCAATTTCTTTTATCTATTCCCACTATAATACTATAGGGGATTCAATTTGTTATTAATTCCACTATTATAGAGAATTCAGTTTATTACCGCTACCAAAATTCTATTATTAATAGTGGTGTAAAACAACTATTATCTAATCAATGAAAAATAATCTTTGACAATGGTCAATCTATCTTGGGATTCTGATGGTAGCAGGCTTCATCCCTCTACTTCTTCCTCATGTGATATGTTGGAATATTGCATTACAGCTTGTCTCTTGCCTATTCCACAGGACAAAGATTCTCTCTTGTGAATTGTTTTTATAGTAACTAAATATTAGTTACTTTTTATCAAAAAAAAAAAACAACATGTTCAGAAAATTAACGAAAGTGGCTAACTATTCAAAAGGCGACCGATGAAATGACGATAGTGTTATAACTTGCAAGCCCTCGCCATTTCCATAAGCGACTCTTAAGAAAAACAAACAAAATCGCCGCACCAAATGACGACTTAGGTGTGTGTTTAGGATTTCCGTTTTTCAGCTTTTTTTACTTAATGTTTTTAATAAATAGTTTTTAATATTATTATCACATAATTATATTCTTATTATTTAAAATATAGTTTTTAATAAATTTAAATAATTATTTAAAATATAGTTTTTAATAAATTTAAGTAATTATTTAAAATAAAGTTTAATAAATTTAAGTAATATTTATAAAATAAATAATATAAATTGATTTTAAGCATATAAATTGATTTAAATTATAAAATTTAAAACATAAAAATTGATTAACCATTGAAATATAAAGTGTATAAATTTTATAAGGGTATTTAAGATATATCAGATGGGGCACGTACTATTTTATTTTTCTATAAATACGACTGCAAACACATATATGTTTTCACAACATTGTATACCAAAAGACTACGTTAGTGCATTTTGAGTGGAGTAGAGTCTAGAATGTCTGCATTTCTAAATCAACCTTCTTCGTCGTCGTCGTCATCAGCATCGGAGGAACCATTTTCAACGTTCGATCTAATGAAAAGAAATGCCCTAGTTGTCTTTTCAGCAACAAAGCCTCTGATGAAGGTGCTCCTGTGGAATATGCGGACGTTGGAGCACTTGCATAGAGAACTGAACCGCTGGCTAGAAGGAGATATTGCTCCAGGAGAAAAGATTAGAAAAATTGAGAGGTTGGTCGAGGAGACCGGGAGAAACGAAGTTACTCGTGAATGGAGAAAAGTGGAAAATGATGTCGGTGTCCTTGTGATGATGTTGACACCAAAGAAGGTAAAGTTGATGGTCGTAATATCGTAGACGCCTTGGTGCAGTTTTATGTTTTATGTCTTTACGTTGTTGTTATGTTTGTTTAATTTATGTTGCCTTTGTGCAGTGTTCTGTCGTCATGTTGTTGTTATGTCAGTTAACTATGCTTTTAACTGAATGAAATTTGCTATTAATCGAATGAAATTTGATTTAAAGGGACAAGATTACATATGAAACTATGATCTGTTGCTTGATCCTACGTTAGGACATTTTGTATGATTGTGTCCTGGTTGCCGACACGAACTACACAAGAACACCTTGGGCCAGATGATGTAAGTTAGCCATATGTATAGCGCGCTTTGCAAAACTTCAAAAGAAAAATTCCTGTACTTTTTATGGTTGTGCCTATCTCCTACAAGCGTGGGGTTGGTCTAGGATGCCGACGCTTGCTCCAATAAACCGGAACCCTTTTACATTCCCGTACGCCAACAAGTAAGTTTCTGTTCAAGACTATTTGGCAACCAAATTTGTTCCTTATTGTTTTAGATGCTAACTTATGTGTTTCTTTTTTTTAGGTGGTCTGCTCCAGGGATGAATTATCAGAGATGTCACAGAAACTCTATAATTCAATACCGCAACCTCATCGACCACCTTGGGCCAGATGATGTAAGTTATTTACCTCCAATTTGTCTAACTTATATGAATAAACTTGTCTATCTATGTCTGACTAAATGTATTCACCTTTATTGTACTTTGCCTGGATGTCGTACGAGGGTCTAGACCATCAGCCCGACCCTAATGATGTTGCTGTGTGGACATCAAGAACACCCATAATTAGGTTCACTACGGTGAAGATGCACCAAAGTGACCGGGTCAAGCTACAATTTGGGATGCATCAGGATATTCCAGATGCTCCGGTAGAATTGGGACAGTGGCATCAAAAGCGGGTGGACTCACAATGGAGTGTCAGTCATTGGAAGGAGTTTGCAAAGGAGTTGTGTAAACACTGGAAGAGAAGAAGGCAACACATCTTGACCGACCATATTGTGCACGGGGCTAGGCCAAGTCTTCAATATATGACTTGGTTTAGGCCTGTCACGACGTCTCAGTCATTTATGTCCCAGCCAACCTATTTGGTTGACCCAAGGCAGCACGGTTCTTCTTCAAACACACAACAACAGTCCAGTGCCCAAAATCAGCCTTACAATAACCCATACCAGCCTTACCATGACCCCCATCAACCACCATACCATGACCCGTACATGTCACCCACCCAGTCCCAACCTCAACCACCATACCATGACCCGTACATGCCACCCACCAAGTCTTAGTCTCAACCACCATACCATTATAGCCCTGACAACTCATTTGACCCTACACCCTCCGCCTATAGCCCAGACAACTCATTTGACCCTACCCCCTCCAACAATCCACTGTTTGACTACCACACCCCACAACAACCAACACACCATTTCCAATCCAACTCGATGTACCGATTCGGCCAACCATATCATCCATACTCCACCCAACCTCCCAGACCATCCTACGAAAACATGGGCATTGGGATAAACTACGGAAGTGCCGTTGATAGTTGATCTCCCGGCTATTGGGGTCAAATGCTGCAAAATCTATCTGATACGCCGGGGCCGTCCCAACCATAACCTCCACCATAACTCAACACACAAAGACCGGACACATCACAACAACCTCGTCGTAGACCTCGTCGCAACGCGCATCCCCCGCAATATGGCACCGGTGGTCACTTGGATAGAGACGACCATTAGTTTTTTTTTGTTCAATTGTAATTGTAATTTTCATTAGATTGTAAATTAATATATTTTATTATTTCTATATATTTTTTTAACATTTCTGTATTTTAATATTTTCTTAAGATTATTTAAATTTCAATTAATTATGAAAAACAAACAACATAATTTAATAACAAATATTTGTTAATACCTAATTAAAATTTTTATAAATTTAATAACAATTACCATTCAAATATTTACACAAACTTAATCTTTAAATCATTTATGAAAATATTTACATAAACTATAAAAAAATAATTAAAATTAAAAATTACAACATGAATTAAAAATACAAAAAGCTGAAAAACGGAAACCCTAGACACACACCTAAGTCGCCATTTGGTTCGGCGATTTTGTTTGTTTTTCTTAAGAGTCGCCAATGGAAATGGCGAGTGCTTGCAAGCTACAACACTGTCGCCATTTCATCCGGCGACAGTCTGTTGAATAGTTAGCCACTTTCGTTAATTTTCTGAATATCTTGTTTTTTTTAATAAAAAGTAACTAATACTTAGTTACTATAAAAAAAATCCTCTCTTGTTCTCCTTATCTCTTTGTCTACTAACTTCTATGTGTCATTATCAATTTTTTTCTCTCAGAGTTCCTATCCTCTCTCCTTTGATCAAGACAGGCAAAACTCTTCCCACTTTCCTCATTTCCTCACTCAAATTCTCTTTTTTCACCTCTCTCTCAATCAAATTCTCTCTCCCCTTTACCAAGAACATCAAAAAAATCATCCTACCTTCATCGCTCAAACCTATAATCAATCTCACATACCAACGCAAAATAACGAGAACTTCAAAAATTTTCCCCAAAAAAATAAAGAACACTCTCCTAAAATTCATCCAAAACCCATATTTCACCAAACCTTCATCGCTTCAAACACATAGCCCAAAAATTCATCACAAACCTTCCTATCCATCGTTCACACAACGCTGTAATGATCCCTCTTTCCAATTAACAACAATTTTCCCAAGAAACAGAGTATTTGTTTATAACTTCTTCATCTTCTCAACCACAACACTCATCCATCCTTATCGAGAAATTCATCAAAACTACTTCTCTAAATACATCATTACCAATTGAACTCTTTTTTCTCTCCAATCCTCCTTCTTCTCAAAACTAACCTTCTTCGATAACCTTACATTTATAGAAAACCCTAATCTCTATATTCTAGGGCTAAAATTCCATTTTCCGATTTTGCAACAAACCCTTAAACCCCTATTACCTCCACCCTAACTAAAACTCTTTCCTTGTCCTCTTTACACCACCTCTTTATCACAGAAACTACAATTCTTTGTCAAAAGCCTTGAAAGTTTCTTTGATCTCCAAAAACAAACATGGCTTCATCAATGGTACCTTTTTTTAACCCGCTATCGATCACACTTTGTACGATCAATGGCTTTGCTGCAACAACATGGTCCTATCATGGCTTAATTTCTCTATCTTCGACAACATCGCCCAATCAATTCTATAGATAGATCATGCACATGTTGTCAGAAAAAATTGGAAGCTAGATTCTCTCAAGGTGATATATTCAAGGTTTCCAATCTTCAAGATAATCTCACCAACCTCCACCAGGGTAACTTGAATGTTTCGACCTATTTCACCAAAATCACTTCTCTTTGGGAACAAATCGACTCTTTTCGACCTACCTGTGATTGCCCTTGTGCAATCCCTTGTACCTGCGGTGCGGTTTCAGGTCTTTGTAAATACAAAGAGCAAGATTGTGTTCTCAATTTTCTCAAAGGCCTTGTCGACCCCTTCTCCACAGTTCATTCTCAAATTTCTTCTTGGACCCTTTTTCCTCATTAGAGAATACTTTCTCTATGGTTCTTAGTAATGAGTGACGACCAATAACACCAAACTCTGATTCTCCTAAGGTTTCCTTCATGGCCATACATTTCCAGCTTACTACACATTCTGCGGGAGCTAGCTGAATTTCTTTTCCTTTCTGTGGTCGTGGAAGATCCTATACTGATCTTGGAAATATGCCACAACAAACCCGCACTCATTGTAGTTGTCACAATCACACAGTGGATATCTGTTTCATCAAACATGGTTACCCATCCAGCTACCACTACCAAATCCCTAACCCTTCAATCAACAATGTTGTTGAACCCACATCCAATGATAACATTGTTGACTCTCAACCAAATTCACAACACTCTCTTGTTTCCATCCACAACCAATATAATCATATCCTTTAGTTACTCCAACATCATCAATCTTTTCTAGCTGCTCTCCAGAATGAAGCTTCTCAGGATGGTACTCCTTTCCCTATCAACTTTATCACTACCTCCAAGGATGGTAAGCCACAAGTATATTGGGTATCGATACATGTATTATAACACTCTAAAACCCCAACTATTTATTTATAAAATAATTTAATTAAATTTCTCAAATGTGGTATTACACATTTATTGCCAAACATCTTACTCAACAAAACTTAACATTAAGCAGCAAAACTGAAGGTGAGAAAAATACACAAGAAGATAGGGTTGAATTGTGTATGTCAAAATATGAAACTCTTTTCACTTTGAATTCTCATACATCAGATTCTGAACCACATTCAGAGTCTTATAGCAGAGTGAGTATCAGCAGTGAAAAGTTAACTTATTTTTCTTAATCTTGTTTCAGAATCTAAGGTGTCACGCTCAGATTACGATCTAGGTAAGAGTCTGAATCAGATTAGAGTATGAATTTAGAGTTTATTTACTTCTTCTTTCCTAACTCTTCTTTAGAACATAAGGTGTCAAGCTCAAATTCTGATGTAGGTAAGAGACTGAATCAAATCAGAGTTTGACTTTAGAGTTTGTTTGCACAACAAAATATAAATGCAGAAGTAAATAAATAGACACACAATATATCATGGTTCCTCTCAACTAAGAGTAGTCCAGTCCCTTTACATCACAAGAGCTTTTAACTATAATCAAACTAATTACAATTGCTTAAGTCAACAACTCAAGACTTTCTGCTCAATCCCACAGAAAGATACTTTTGCTTAAGCCTACAAGCATGCGACCTCCTTGCTTACAATTCTCATTTAGGACTTCCTTCTTAATCACCCAGATCGAGACTTCCTTTCCTAAACTACATTGAGGACTTCCTGCTTAAACGCTCAATCATTAGACTTCCTGCTCAATTACAGTGATCAAGACTTCCTTGCTCTGCCCACAAGCATGAGGCTTCAATGCCTAAACATCTAGTTCAAGAATTTTTGCTCAATCATTAGAAAAAGACTCTACTCTGAGGTCAGAGGCTAGATTCTTCAGATTCTCTTGACAGTAGAAATTGGTCTTAACCTTGTGTTCATATAAGTGCTTCTTGGATAAGCAGATACACAAAGGTTTACACTCTTGAGCATATTTGAGTTGATTTCTCGAGTGTAGAAGAATGAAGTTTTCATTCTTCTTCTCTCGTTGCACAAATTTCCATCTTGTTATGTCTTCCTGTTCTGATGAACATATTCAATATTCTATCTTCAGAATGCATGTAAACATGTTTCAGTCTACTCTCACACAATTAACCCTACTGGCTATATATTATTTTGAAGTGTGCTTCTCAACTCATTTTAGTGAACTGGTATCACATCCATGTCAACATAGTCACGAAATCTTCAACTCACATTCATTCTGCTTTAGAGGTAGAGGTTCAACTTAGATAGATGTTCTAGGAACTTTGTTCATCGAATAGCAAGATGTTCAAAATACATTTTGAATGTTTTCAATCTTCATCCTTAAATAGATACTCAAAATAGATCCTTTGAAGATTGAAACTACCATGGTACAGATAGTCGTTGAAGCTATCATGGTACAAGTAGCCGTTGAAGGTCTTTAGATGATGGACAATAGAGTGTGCTAAAAACTCAACTAGCATAACAATGTTGAAAGTAGCAGAGAAGAGTTCTGAATAGTTGGAGAGAGAAGATCCTGACAACGTCACTATCACTATATTTGACATAAAGTAGTGTACCATTGTCACGTGATCTTCCTTGGATAACTTCACACTAGAGTCTTTTTGTAGATGTTTGTTGAAGTTTGCTCAGATTCATTGTAATCCTTATACTTTGGTTTTTGATTCAGAGGTTTTTTTATAGAATTAGTTAAAGCATGGTTAGAATTTAAAGTATGTCTTCAGAACCTTGATGGAATGAGACTTCAGAGTCTTGAGTTCACGGGTTTTAAGTCTTGCCTTCATCAGAGTCTTGATCAGAGCTAGTCTGGATAATCACTTGAAGAGTTGATGACTTTATGTAGATAAATTCCTTTGAAGTAGTGTCTTCATAATTGATGATGCATCTTGTTCAAAAGGTGCATATTCGTTCCTTATAACAAATACTACTTGCTCCAAATGGTTCAAGTCTTCAAAGCCGAGTTGGTCTTTATATTCCAAGTAAGCTTAGGTTCAACATCTAAAATACTTAAGTTTAGTTTCTCAAAGTCTGAAAGCTTGGTTCTGATCCTTCAGATTCATAACAACTATATTCTCTTTAATGGTTCTTCTAAGTGATTAACTTGATTCATATCAAGGTTAATGTATTTTGATTCTTCACATTCGAATAACCATTAGTAAACCTTTTTTATCTTTCAATAATTTGTTATCATCAAAACCTTGTAAGGGAATGAACAAATCTTATTCTAACAATATCCTCCTTTAAGATGATGACAAATAAATGTATTTAAGAACAGTGGTTGATAATTCAATTAACATAATCTAACATCAGAGTCTGAGGTTTGTAAGCTCCCCCTAGGTTAGACAGTCCTTTAAGGTGAGGTTTGTGAGCTCCCCCTAAGTCTGATAGTCCATTAAGATGAGGTTTTTAAGCTCTTCTTAACTCTTTATCTATGTTTTTTTAAGCTCTTATAACATCGGGTTAAGGTTTGTAACCTCCCCCTGAATTTGATAGACCTTAAGTCCATGTTTGTAAGCTCTTCCTTTAGTCTGATAGTTCATAAAGGTAAGGTTTGTAAGCTTTCTTTAATTTCATGTCTTTGTTAATTAAGTTTATCATTTAAGACCAGTAAAATAAATTACACATAATATAAATAACTTAAAATAAATAACTTAAAACTTATAACTCAAAAGTTGTTATAATGCATAAACTACTTTGTTCAAATTCTGATGCTTTTATCTTCTTAAATACTCCATGCATTTTCTCCCCCTAAGTCATTATCAAAAAGATTTAAAAAGAAAGAGAAAAAATGCTGAAAAAATTTTTTCTAAAACAATTTAAATGCACAAAATTTTGAAGAAGTTTGAAACACAAAAAATCAATTTAAATCTTTAAAACATTTTAAATATTGATACCGACAGACGACAACTTTTGATCAGGGGGTCAGACCATCCAAAGAGATTCCTTCAACATCTCTTCCTTAGAAACCGAAGCCATAGAAGAAGATTAAGAAGAAGGAAAGTGATTCATTTCGTTTCTGATGAGAAAGAAGAAGTGAATTTGGAATGAGAATACTCTTTCCACGTTTAGGAAAACTAGGGATGATAAGGGTTAATGTTATAAACATCGTTTGTAATCATTCCTTTAAGTCGATGAAGTTGTTTTCCCATTTTAATTTGCATACCATTCCTTTAATCATAATTATTTCTTTTATGTCAACTGATTAAGAAGTAAGGATTAAAACAAGAAACAATGCATTAATCTTGATATTTCTCTTTCACTAGATTTATTTGATACATCCAATTAACCATAGTAATTGCATTGGTTACACAATCAGAAATTAAGAAGGAATACATCAAAAAACACTAAACAAAAAGGAAACGACAAAAACATGCATAGAAGAGAAACTTAAGAACATGTTGCCTGCCAAAGTAAAACAAAAGGCAGCTCCTAAAGCTGGACTATTGAAGAATTTTCATTTCTAAATGTCAACTATCAACTTCTTTCACAGATATTGAATGAAATTTCATTCATATTCATGACATGAAGAGAAAAAATCTTCAATATCTGCATTGAGAAAAGGTAGGAGATATATTTTATCAAATTCTATTGAATCCAAGTTGTCAAGTGGTTTGACATCCAAAGATGATTCTAAACTACCCCCTTTGACAAAAAGAACTAGAATTGATAGATCAGAGATATCCTTAAGTATGCATAGAATTTGTTTCCAAACATGAACATTTGAGGTGACTTCATCACCTTCACAGCCAGTTACATAAGCAGAAATGGCTAAGGTGGTGATGACATGTACATCAGAAGGTCCAGAGAGAACGAAAAGCTTATCATCAGAAGCATTAATCCATAATTATTTGGTCAAACTAGAGAATGTATGACCCAATATCCTTTTGGAGTAGCCATCCCATCCTTGTTTAGAAACACAACTTTGAAGATTTTTTGCAGAAGCACATATATCTTTAAGCTTGATAACCCTTTCATTGATGACAACATTTGGCTTTTCACTCCAAGGTTTGATTTAGAGGTCATATTAAGTTAGGACAAAAATGAGAGAGAAGAGATTTTGAAAAACTAGATCAAGGTTGTGTCAACCAGGTTTGAGAGACAAGAATGAACAATCTAGATTGAAGAAGGCCAATTTAAATAAGAAATAAAAAGGTTTAACCAAGATAAAAAGATCTAAGACAACTAGATTTTGAAAAGAAAAATCACAGAAAATCTTTTTCAAAACCAACAAGTAAGATAAACAAGTACAAATAAAAAGGTAAGACATGACAAGAGAGAGTCCACAAAGTATCTAGAGGATAAAGCATTACTACTCCATAGGTTCTGCACAACACAATTGTAGAGTATGGATGATAGATTTTCAAACTCGTGAATCTTTAAGTGAGGCAGTAGTCAAAAAGATTTTTTTCACTTAAGTGCTATTTGAAATTTCGTATTTATTTGCTGAGTCTTAGAGTCTGATACTTCTCAGAAGCCACACATCATCAGAAATTGTTCCAGTTTTTGATGAGGCTACTTCGGATCAACATTATTCTTTGATATTGTCTTATCAAATCAAGCTTTTAATAAGACCAGGAATATTTTCTTTAAAAAAAATTAAGTATTTAAAAGACAATGGGTAAGACAAGCAAAATAACTCAATAATGAATTGGCTTGAATAATAGCACATTTTGATCAAAAAATTTGAGCTAACAATACTTGGTTCTGAATAGAGGTCAGAAATAAAGATATACTCAAATAACCATAATATTTATCCAAAGTGAATAATTTTTTCATAGGTTTGAAGATACTCAAAAGAGTAAGTTGTCTAAACTGGTTATGCATAAACATATCATATACATATATCAATAACAGATAACTTATCATGCACATAAGCTATCTAAAAAAGAGAGGGAATGTCATAAATTTTCATATTCTTTCTGAAAAGAATCCTTCTTCAAGATTGTTTGTTGTTAAAGTTGATTCATGTTGAGTGTCGCACCTTAATTTTTGACCGTAAGATCCCACCTCCTGGCGCATTTGTCTTGCGTGTTATCTTTTTGCTACTCATATGTATGTTATTATAACTAACCAGTTGGTGCAGGTGCGATAATAACAAGTGTAGACCCTTACCGTCAAATATTTCAAGGAATAAACATTTGAGGCCTATTATGACCCTCTGACAAGATCAAGTTAAATTTAAGGAAGATTTTGGTCCGAATCTCTGAAGACATGCCATCATTTGTTTCCTTTCAATCCCAAGCAAAGTGCTCGAGCGTTCCTTGACAATTAGCCTACGGGCAACACACTTGAGATTGCTGAAGTTTGAGAACTTTAAATCGGACTTAGAAGAAGTCTTTATGGTTGAAGCCCGATCCATTATCAAAATCACAAGTCCATATTAACCTGAGTCCAATATCAACTTCATGAATCCAAGCTCAACTATGGTCCACTCAAGTTCTTGGTTTGTCGTGTACAAGGTCCAGAAGTTTTTTTAAACCGTATTTGGAACTACATGATTTCAAGACTTAATGCCTTCAAGTTCATTCCAAACTCATTTGCGATTGATCGTTTAAGAAGACATGCAATAT
This sequence comes from Lathyrus sativus, assembly GCA_963859935.3. Taxonomy (NCBI): domain Eukaryota; kingdom Viridiplantae; phylum Streptophyta; class Magnoliopsida; order Fabales; family Fabaceae; genus Lathyrus; species Lathyrus sativus. The sequence continues at coordinate 52,021,621 of OZ012740.1, read as the reverse complement.
GAAATCAATTCAGAGTTCCAATCCACGTCATTTCCAATCCTACTATTCAAATCCTTCAAGTATTTAAATTATTATAATTGTTTGGATTTGTGCAAATCCATTTAGAGAGCACGAGGGGTCCAAGGATGTTAAATCCATTTACAAGACAAACCTAAGGTCTGTTACAATTGTAATTAGAGCAGCAATCTAAAGAAGGCTGCCACTGTTGTTTATTCGTTTATATGGTCGAAAAATCCAACACTTTTACATGACTATTTTGAATTACAACATCCGGTACTACAATTTAAATTACAAGAGTTTCATAAAATGGAACCTTCCTAATCAACAATCAATAATCTCTCTAATGTAGTGGAGACACATTAAACCAAAGTGTCGGCTGCGTTAATCCAATGAGCTCCCTCTTCAACACCAATTTCTCTCTTCAAGGTTAACTTTCCTTCCAAGTAAAAATCATACGCAAACCGGCTGAGAATCCTAGCCTCATGATGAATGACATTTCCCCTGCACTTAATCAAAGTTTGCTATGTAAATCACAAATGGAAAGAGAACTCATTCACAACTGAGGAAAGAAGCATGGCATGTCTGAATAAAAGCATATATTCATAGCACAATCCACAAGAGGCATTTCAAGGCAATATACTTGCTTGCGACTTGGCGAAATTGACGGTATGTACCGGGATGTTTTGACCAGCCCTTCAGGAACTTGTGAGAACTTCAACAAGGAAGCGATAATACACCTCGAGATTCTGGTTGCTAAGATTTATATATCCATCTTTCTGAAGCTACCGACCGGTTGAGGAACAAACCACTGCATGTTATCTCAATGTTACACTAACAACACATCCATTTTATCATCATGATTATCGTGTTTCATGTGCCTGTGGACCTATCACCTCTCGAAGTCGGAAAGTAGTACAAACCTTCATGACAAGGTTTCCTTCACAGAATCTGCCACAAAATCACGCTTCAGCCAGCGTCGCTTCCAAGCCTTAGATCCTCATTGCAACGCACCCAAAAATGGCAACTCGACATCAAAAGAATATACTCGAATCTGGAAAGCTGACTCTTCCGTGGTGCAACTTGTCACTTCGTTCGAAGCAAGCGGTACTTGCAACAATGATGATTATTCAGAATGTTTCAACAATACTCAGCAAATTAATTTAGTTTTAGAGGAAATTAAGAAGTATACCTTACGGGGTGTCGGTAATCGTCATGAGAAGAAATCAATCCAAAAGCTCTAGGGAGGCAGATATGCAGTTTCTCAGATTTTCACAATTCCACAAAGTATTATCCATGAGGTGTTAAAATAAAACCAACACCATCAAAACAGGGCATTTAAAATTATTAGAACACTTGTTTACCTTGTCTCAAATTCAAAGCAGCAACAGCGGTAGCCCCATCTCAACTTTGAGTGCTATGAGAGATCCCCGTAATTTGCATTCCGTATAAGCCTCGACGCTGCCATAAACTGAGTCCTGTTTGAAATATCACAACAAATAATCCATGATTAATCTGCGAATGGACAAATTATGCATCAGCAACTACAAGGATTCAAGATACTAGAAACCTTACCCACGGTAGCACCAAATGTGAGATATGATATACCACATCATGAATGCGTTCTCTTCTTCCACCTACAGACCAAGAGTGAACAATTTTTAAGCAAGAATTATAAGCAGTATTGATTCAGATCGCAGGCTGTCACAAGGTTTTGAATCGCTTACCCTCCGGAATCCCGTAGGCCGCTGCCTTATGCTAAGAACACCCTTCTCCAGCCACTCCTCTAATTTTTCCTTAAGATAAAGTGTAATCAGATGGCCTGGGAGTAAAACCTCTTGATTTTGCAAGCTATTAGGGTTATCTGGCACCGATGTCTGATCTATAAGTGAAAAAGTTTCTGCAACATGAAGATGAGCAGATTGAACTTGTTAAAATTGTCATCCAGATGAACAAGTATGAAGTCCTTCAGAACAGCATTAGCAACAGTATAATGGCTTTCATTTCTGAGTTCACTCATAATAGGTTGGAAATGCTCTCCAATATATTGTAGACATTGAAGACGAGTGAAAAGAGACAAATCACGAACTTCATCTAAGATTATTTTTGCCCTTTCACCAACAAGCTGAGTTCCAACCGCCAAGTTTGTTCTCCTCACCTGCAAACAATCAGGGATATTAATTCAACACATTCAAGGAACAAGCAATTTGAATTGAATAATTTGGAATAAGTTTAAGCATGTCTAAAACCAGAATAGAAGGTTTCCCAACGCATTCAAGACATTTTATTTTCTTCCCAAAACAGAAACCGTGTATTTCAAAGCAATCACAACACATTCAGACATGATAAGATGAAGAAGGAAAGGATTTGAAACCACAGCCAATGTAATCAACATGCTTCAAAGACAATCAGACAGCTTTAAAACTTTCCAAATCACAGTCGGCAAGGTCTTAAGTTCTTTCCAAATTCAGACAGACATGTTCGTATTAAAATTGATTCGGTTTTAATACGGATTAATTGGGAAGAAATCCTGTGCATCTATAAAGAGGAATCAAATGAAAGCCAAGGACAACATTATTAAAAACCACACACAGAGAATCCACAAACTCGAAAAAATCCCAATCTCAAACCTAAAATTTGTAAATCAAAAAGAGAGAAGGACTTATTTTTCCTCCTCCGCCGCCGAAACCGTCCAGAACCCAAATCCCCATCGTCCAAAACTGTGAATTTCAACGACCCGCCGGAGAAACCGAAGCAATCCCTCATCGTCGTCCTCCACGCCAACACCCCTTCCAAACCGGTAAACTCGTTCTCTGTCTAATATACTTTGATTCACATACATTGATTTGGCTTGATTCTGCTTGTTGTTGTTTGTCTTTGCTTTGAGTTTTAGGTTTTGAGGAAGCATTATTAAAGTGAACGAAGCGGAGAATAGCGTAAAGAGTAAGAGGCGAAGGAGTTGAAGGGAGAAGAAATGGCGGAAAGAAGGAGAAATCGCGGAGAAGAAGACGAAGAAAGGAAATCGAAGAAGAAGGAGATTAGCGGAGGAGGAGACGAGCGAAGAAAGAGGGGAATTTCATTCAAATTAGGTTTTTTTTTGTAATTGTATACCTGCACACCCACATACACTATCACGCACCCTCACACACGTGGCCCTTAGATCTCCAACGAATCTAATCCACCGGTCCACACCGTGTTTCCACGGTACACCCTCGCCAACACATCCTCACCGAGTCACCCGCCTCTCTTAATTAGTCTCAACTAAACCATTAATCTTTTTTTAACATAATCATAACTCAATTATTAATTTTCCTAATCACCCTTTTTTAAATTAATTAAATAACCTAATCATAACCCTTTTAATTAATAAACCACCCTTTTATTTAAAAACAACTAATGACCTTTCTTTTAAATTAATTTTTTTACTCACTTATTAAAATCCTTTTCTTCATTATTTATCAATCTAAATCTGTTTTTGTTGATAACCAAAAGCTTTTTATTCAAAAATCTTTTCTCAATTAAATTAACCTTTTATATAATAACCTTTTTATTTTAAACTAACTTCTATCTTTTATGATAATATTTAAAAAAAAAAAAACCATTTTAATTTAATGAATCCTATCTATTTAAAATCAATCCACATCTAAAACATTTTCGCTAATAAAATTAAATTAACATTTTTCTAAAATCAACTTCACTTTTTATTAAAACTAATTCAACTTTTCGTAAGACCAAATTAATAATAGTAATTTTCTCATAAATTAAATCAATCACAATGTCAACTAAATAACACAACTTTTCTTAAGAATCAATTCAACCTCGCCTAAAAACAACCAACATCGTAATACAATCAGTCGAGCACGCTTACACCTCACATTCACTCCCACACACTTCAGCGCTTTCATGCATCTGTGTATGCCTTATTTATCTGCCTTTATTTTATTCGCAACTTTACATTATCGCAATTTATTTTATCACATTGCGTATGTCCAAAGGAAGAATCTGCGCATGATCTAAACAATTGTGCGTATACATCATTTGCATAATATTCCCCATGATCCTTGATTCCATTCAAGTCGATCTTTAAGATAGATCCTACCCCATAGGAAGGACCTTTGTTTTTATTTTACAACATAGAAACAAATAAAAAAACTCAAACAAATTATTCAAACATTAGAGAAGTAGATGCTAGTCATCTTAAGCGAGATAGAATCTCCACCCCCACAATAATACAATCTCTTACACTTGTGGCGGTTAAATCTCCCTTAAAATGACAACTCATCTTTTCTCCTAAACTCAATCAACCAACTACCCTAATCCCGTAGGAACTTTGACCACAGTCAAAGAACTCCTCAAACCCTTTAGGGGAACTACATATACTCTAATTCCACTCCCGTAAGGATATGTAGGCATAAGATGCGATATCTTATCGAGTATACTTAGAAATAAACCCCTAGGTCTTTCACCTTTAAACATATAAACCTTAGCAATAAACAACATAAAACAAGAGGTTCCTGTAGAGTACTACAAAAACTTAGGATACTAGCACCTTCCCTAAGTTTAACCAACCCTCAGACCTATAACTCTCTAGCTTGCATTTGCATTGCATTGTGGGAATTCCGATCTTTATCCCTTCCTTTGGACAAATAAAAGTTCGGTTGCAAATGAATTAAGATTCAAGCTCATCAATAGCTTGGTATCCAAATTTCACCGCGACAGAAATGGCGATTTCACTGGGGACCTCTCTCAGTAGGTCTCCCTATCTTGTTTTGTTTCTTTATTGCTTTATATATTTGCTTACTTGCTTATTTGCTTATTTGTTTATTCTTTATTTATTTTGGGTTGTTATCCTTGAGTGGTGAGACAAAGTCCTACACCCGAACTTGAGAGAAATTATGATAGGATGGTGATATATTCGATGAGGCTTATAGGGAATGAGTCCCGACTAAGTTGACTCAAGAATCCCGCTTAGTTGAGACCCTTTTGAAAATGGTTCGGTTGAACGAGTTTAGTCGTGAAAAATTTTACTATTCTCAATTGGAGTCTATGATACTAAGGACCATAGTTACCTTTAACCCTACTTTGGCCTTTATTAGGACGTCGTGCGAGGCTATGAGGGAGTAAGTCCTAAAATAGTGCTACGCGATGCTACACTCAAAAGAAGTTCTCTTGAGAATATTATTAACCACCGAGTTAGTCGGGAAATTGATAATATCCGACAGATGGACTAATGACTTTGGGACCTTCTTAGAACCTTGTTCTACAGGTACAATCCACCTTTAGTCCTTGTCCTTTGAGAATGGGTATACCCTTTGCTCCATGCTCGTTGCAAACCTATGACTTTCTTGTTTGTTTACATTTGTGTCCTTATGTGCTTACTTGTGTTTGTTGCATCCATATAGCATCATTTTGCATTGGTTTCATGGAATCCCGAGTTTATTTATAAACATTATAGAACTAATAGGGGTTACAAAAAAATTTTGAAACATTCTTTTAAGAGTCCTACTTGGATGACCTAAGGAAGTTAAGGGCATTAGTTAAAGAATCAAGAGAACTCGAAAGACAAATATAAGAGGCCTCCATTATCCTTGAAGATCAATAGAAGTTCAAAGGACTTTCATCAATATTGAAGATCCAAGTAAACAAGGGTTTCCTTCCTTATTTTCCAACAAGAGATAGAGGATTTGTTTTCCTCTATCACATTACTCCTTAGAAGTTGATCATGGACAACCTATCTTCAAGAAGATCCAAGCGGAAGAACAAATCAACAAGCACTATGAAGGAATTCCTTAGGGCTTTTACTAGATTTTATTTGGCTATTACGTTGGGACTCTTATAAGGATATTATTTATTAAAAAGTAATAAATAATTTTATTTGGTATTCTGTAACATTTACAAATACTTGAGTTCCATGAAACTGTCCATCTGCATTCTTTGCATAGCATCCTGCATTTAGCATTTGCATATGCATGTGTCTCTTTTCTGCTGCGTCCTCATACGACTTTCCGTCTTTGTCTTGTCACCTGACATTTCGACTATCTGCCCAAGCTCGAAGTATTACCGAAGGATAGCAAAGAGAGCAAAAGATATGGAATTATGACCAATTCGTTATTTGATCCTCCCTCTGATGACAATATTCAACAAGTGGATGTTCTTACACTGCCTCAGCCTGTGCAAGATATCCCGTTAATTTACAGTCAGCTACGGTAATGGCGCCAAGGAAGACTTGAATTATGAAATCTCGTCCACCGTGGTTCAACTCGAATGTCAGCTGTGAATTCCATGATGGAGTGTTGGGGCATTCGATTGAAGAGTGCAAAATTTTCCAAGAGAAAGTTCAAGAAATGATAGATGACGAAGTGCTGACTTTCAAAGGAGGAAACCCAGTCGTGAATGGAACACCATTATGCTGATATACACTCTAGAAGATACTGAGAAGGGCTCTTCATTTTATTTATTTTGTCCGCTCATATTTACTTTTATTGAAAGCATAATTGGCATGTAAGAACATGTTATTTTGAATAAAGTAGTGCAATAAGTGTTTGTCTTGAAGAAATCCATTCGTATTCACTCGTAAAATATTCTTCATAATTTATAATGCCGACTTTACCCGATCTCTTGCTCTGATAGAGAATTGGAAAGAGGATGATGAAGTAAAACGCAAGATCTCTCGTTGTATGCTTTTGAATAAAAACCCTACTGATGATGTGAGACATTCCTGTTTCAAACCTCCTAAACACCAGAAAATAATTAACCTTTCGAACCTGGATGAAGAATCTGTCTTTCCTAAATCAAAACCTCATTTTTAACCTGGGGCAGGGCATAAAAAATGTGCATCTTTCAAAAATTGGGTGGGCACAAATATACTTTGACCCTTATCCCTTTGTCTTATAAATCATAAGTTAAACCCAAATACAACCCTCAAAGTCCTAATTGAGGTAAGGTTTAGTTCGAAAGCATACTCGATGAGATATCGTTTCCTGACTCATATGAGCTATCCTCAAATTTAGTATCGACCTTATAAATAAATTTAATCCATATCCTAACTAATGATTTCGGTCACCAGTTATTGTGATATCTTTTCCAAAAAAAATACTTCTTCAAGACAAACATATATGTTGTATTAACAGTTTCAGAATTAACATTTTTGGCTCGTTAATTTTGCTTGATATCTTAGAAAGATTACGTGAAGACATCACCGATTGAATTTGAAGACTTTGCTGACCTGGGGCAAGTCATTTTCCAAGAGGTTTGATCCATGCAAGTTTGACTTTATCTATAGCACAAGTTTGAAGACTCAGTTATACCATCAATCAGGGGTAGTTACGTCGAGATTCAGCGAATCTCTCCAAGAGTTTGAAAATAGTGGGGCATTGGGACGCCGTGTTTTCTGTAAAATCCTTTTGAGAATGCTTCTTCTCATAAAGCTTGTACGCTGGGGCATTATTTTATTCAAATGGCGACTATTACGCACTTCATCAAGGCAGGATTACCCTGTTTTCACAACATTCTTCATATCCCCGGTAAAGTTTTACTCTAGGTGGTCATGACATTTCTCCTATGAATCATCTTCCATACAAGAAAACCCCAGTTGGTGACCTGAGAATTCTTAGTGAGCTGATTAGCTTCACCTCTCCAGCGAAGCGGATGTTTATTTCATCCCCACGAAGTTTCGACTCCAACAACTTTGTCAACTCAGGTTTCCCCATTGAATAGATATTTATTTTATCCACGAAGTTTCTCCAATTAAGAGGTGGATCCGTTTCCAGTAGATCTTTATTCTCATCTTCAACAGGATAACTGATTTTCATCTTGGAAACTCTTTAAGTAAGATCAAGGTTTTGTATCCCAAGTGGAATGTTTTCTATTCCCCAGATGAAAGTTTTTGAAGCCCTGAAGCAGGAGTGCGACCCCGTATCTAGTTCTCCACCTATCCTCGGTGGTACTTCTGTCTTCGAGGATTGGTTGGATTTTTACTTTGAGATGTTCATTTCATCTCCGTTTGTCTCTTTTCGCTTGTTTCGTCAGCATACGCATAGCATATAGATAGATAGGATGACATGTGCATTTTGCATCTTTTTGTTTGTTTTGTTCCGTCACTTTGGCTGTGTTTATCCCCGAGTAGTTGGGCGCGTCTTCTCCTTCCAATTAGAGTTGTCAGCCCTAGGCAAGAAAGAGCGCAATATTTCCATTTCCCCACAAAGTTCGATCCTCGTGGAAGACGGTTGTTTTAGTACATTCTATTCGAGTTCATTCCTCGATGGTCGAGTCTTGCTTGACAGTTTCTCTTCAGTTATTTCCTGAATTGAACTTCGGTCCCTGACAATCACGTTGTGGATATCTCCAACTCTTGAGCATAGAGCGTGCATTTATTTTGCACTTTTCTCCCCAGGAAGAATTTATGAGGATAGTCATTGAAGACATACATTTCTCCGATAACAATGATCTTAACAATTTATATCCCGATTACAAGCAATTTCTTTATTTAAGCAACTTGTATTGATTAGGATTTCGTTCAAAACAACAAATGGTAGTCTCTTCAAGACAGTTTTTCCACCCCCAGTGGATTTATCCAGATTATTAACTCGTCAAATGACATCTTTTCGGGAATCCGTTAAGGAAGTTTGTCGAAGACTTTACGAATATTACATATTTTACAGCTACCAAAAAGATACTCCTCAGGTGTTTACTCCCCAGTGAGTCCATTACACAAGTTTATTCCATCAAGTGACATCTCCCCAGAGAAGTCGAGGAAATTCATTACGGTCAGTCTCTCTTTATTTGAGAAGACATATTTTACTGATCAACTGACTTACATCTTTTGAAGATCCTCGTCGAAGCTTTACAATCTCTAGTACATTTTGATTTTTGGTCAGACGCCTTGGCTTAGGCTACCATATGTTTGGTAGTAGGTGATCTCGACATCTTTTGGTTATTACCTTTTCTTAGGCTATCATACATTTTATAGTAGGTAATATACCATTTCTTTTTTGTCAGATACCTTTTCTTAGGCTACCATATGTTTGGTAGTAGGTGATCTTTCCTCTTGTTTATTACCTTTGCTTAGGCTATCATACATTTGATAGTAGGTAATATACCATTTCTTTTTGGTCAGATACCTTTTCTTAGGCTGCCATATGTTTGGTAGTAGGTGATCTTTCCTCTTGTTTATTACCTTTGCTTAGGCTATCATACATTTGATAGTAGGTAATATACCATTTCTTTTTTGTCAGACACCTTTTCTTAGGCTGCCATATGTTTGGTAGTAGGTAATTTCTTCTTTTGTTATTACCTTTTCTTAGGCTATCATATGTTTGATAGTAGGTAATATATCGTCTTTTGGTCAAACACCTTGGCTTAGGCTGCCATATGTTTGGTAGTAGGTGATCTCTTCTTTTGGTTATTACCTTTTCTTAGGCTATCATACATTTGATAGTAGGTAATATACCGTTTCTTTTGGGTCATATACCTTTGCTTAGGCTGCCGAGATTGGTCATAGGTCATCTTTCCTCTTCATGTTGCATTTGCTTAGGCTATCATATGTTTGATAGTAGGTAACATGCGTTTCTTGTTTTCAACCAGATATCTTTGTTTAGGCTGCCACACGCTGGTAGTGGGCTACGCTTCACTTTCAGGATCTCGTTTCACTGTTCAAGCTACTCTACTCCTAGTGGTATTTTTATATCATATCTTTATTTTGGAGATTCCACAATGCGGATTATTGTCTTTTCTCGTGGCGTCTCGCGTCGTTGAGTCTGTTCTTGGGTGTCGTGTCCAGTTATTCCCCAACGGCGTCATTTCTCCACAGGACCCCCGTGTCTTGCATTTCATATCTTTGCATATCATTTGCATTCGGTGGCATCTTAGGGACAAATATTCGTGCAATGTTTGTATTTAAGTCCCTCCTATCTCGTCGAGACGAAAATTTCAATCTCCATGTCTCCGGATAGAAGAAACTTAAATAGGGGCATCTGTCGCACCCTAATTTTTTACCGTAAGATCCCACCTCCTGGCGCATTTGTCTTGTGTGTTATCTTTTTGCTTCTCATATGTATGTTATTATAACTAACCAGTTGGTGCAGGTGCGATAATAAGAAGTGTAGACCCTTACCGTCAAATATTTCAAGGAATAAACATTTGAGGCCTATTATGACCCTCTGACAGGATCAAGTTGAATTTAAGGAAGATTTTGGTCCGGATCTCTGAAGACATGCCATCATTTGTTTCCTTTCAATCCCAAGCAAAGTGCTCGAGCGTTCCTTGACAATTAGCCTACGGGCAACACACTTGAGATTGCTGAAGTTTGAGAACTTTAAATCGGACTTAGAAGAAGTCTTTATGGTTGAAGCCTGGTCCATTATCAAAATCTCAAGTCCATATTAACTTGAGTCCAATATCAACTTCATGAATCCAAGCTCAACTATGGTCCATTCAAGTTCCTGGTTTGTCGCGTACAAGGTCCAAAAATTTTTTTAAACCGTATTTGGAACTACATGATTTCAAGACTTAAGGCCTTCAAGTTCATTCCAAACTCATTTGCGATTGATCGTTTAAGAAGACATGCAATATGAAATCAATTTAGAGTCCCAATCCACGTCATTTCCAATCCTACTATTCAAATCCTTCAAGTATTTAAATTATTATAATTGTTTGGATTTGTGCAAATCCATTTGGAGTGCAGGAGGGGTCCAGGGACGTTAAATCCATTTACAAGACAAACCTAAGGTCTGTTATAACTGTAATTAGAGCAGCAATCTAAAGAAGGTCACCACTGTTGTTTATTCGTTTATATGGTCGAAAAATCCAACACTTTTACATGACTATTTTGAATTACAACATCCGGTACTACGGTTTAAATTACAAGAGTTTCATAAAATGGAACCTTCCTAATCAACAATCAATAATATCTCTAATGTGGTGGAGACACATTAAACCAAAGTGTCGGCTGCGTTAATCTAATGCAGCTCCCTCTTCAACACCAATTTCTCTCTTCAAGGTTAACTTTCCTTCCAAGTAAAAATCATACGCAAACCGGCTGAGAATCCTAGCCTCATGATGAATGACCTTTCCCCTGCATTTAATCAAAGTTTGCTATGTAAATCACAAATGGAAAGAGAACTCATTCACAACTGAGGAAAGAAGCATGACATGTCTAAATAAAAGCATATATTCATAGCACAATCCACAAGAGGCATTTCAAGGCAATATACCTGCTTGCGACTTGGCGAAATTGACGGTATGTTTTGACCAGCCCTTCAGGAACTTGTGAGAACTTCAACAAGGAAGCGATAATACACCTCGAGATTCTGGTTGCTAAGATTTATATATCCATCTTTCTGAAGCTACCGACCTGTTGAGGAACAAACCACTGCATGTTATCTCAATGTTACACTAACAGCACATCCATTTTATCATCATGATTATCGTGTTTCATGTGCCTGTGGACCTATCACCTCTCGAAGTCGGAAAGTAGTACAAACCTTCATGACAAGGTTTCCTTCACAGAATCTGCCACAAAATCACGCTTCAGCCAGCGTCGCTTCCAAGCCTTAGATCCTCGTTGCAACGCACCCAAAAATGGCAACTCGACATCAAAAGAATATACTCGAATCTGGAAAGCTGACTCTTCCGTGGTGCAACTTGTCACTTCGTTCGAAGCAACCGGTACCTGCAACAATGATGATTACTCAGAATGTTTCAACAATACTCAGCAAATTAATTTAGTTTTAGAGGAAATTAAGAAGTATACCTTACGAGGTGTCGGTAATCGTCATGAGAAGAAATCAATCCAAAAGCTCTAGGGAGGCAGATATGCAGTTTCTCAGATTTTCACAATTCCATAGAGTATTATCCATGAGGTGTTAAAACAAAACCAACACCATCAAAACAGGGCATTTCAAATTATTAGAACACTTGTTTAACTTGTCTCAAATTCAAAGCAGCAACAGCGGTAGCCCCATCTCAACTTTGAGTGCTATGAGAGATCCCCGTAATTTGCGTTCCGCATAAGCCTCGACGCTGCTATAAACTGAGTCCTGTTTGAAATATCACAGCAAATAATCCATGATTAATCTGCGAATTGACAAATTATGCATCAGCAACTACAAGGATTCGAGATACTAGAAACCTTACCCACAGTAGCACCAAATGTGAGCTATGATATACCACATCATGAATGCGTTCTCTTCTTCCACCTGCAGACCAAGAGTGAACAATTTTTAAGCAAGAATTACAAGCAGTATTGATTCAGATCGTAGGCTGTCACAAGGTTTTGAATCGCTCACCCTCCCGAATCCCGTAGGCCGCTGCCTTATGCTAAGGACACCCTTCTCCAGCCACTCCTCTAATTTTTCCTTAAGATAAAGGGTAATTAGATGGCCTGGGAGTAAAACCTCCTGATTTTGTAAGCTATCAGGGTTATTTGGCACCGATGTCTGATCTATAAGTGAAAAAATTTCTGCAACATGAAGATGAGCAAATTGAACTTGTCAAAATTGTCATCCAGATGAACAAGTATGAAGTCCTTCAGAACAACATTAGCAACAGTATAATGGCTTTCATTTATGAGTTCACGCATAATAGGTTGGAAATGCTCTCCAATATATTGTAGATATTGAAGACGAGTGAAGAGAGACAAATCACGAACTTCATCTAAGATTATTTTTGCCCTTTCACCAACAAGTTGAGTTCCAACCGCCAAGTTTGTTCTCCTCACCTGCAAACAATCAGGGATATTAATTCAACGCATTCAAGGAACAAGCAATTTGAATTGAATAATTTGGAATAAGTTTAAGCATGTCTAAAACCAGAATAGAAGGTTTCCCAACACATTCAAGACATTTTATTTTCTTCCCAAAACAAAAATCGTGTATTTCAAAGTAATCACAACACGTTCAGACATGATAAGATGAAGAAGGAAAGGATTTGAAACCACAGCCAATGTAATCAACATGCTTCAAAGACAATCAGATAACTTTAAAACTTTCCAAATCACAGTCGGCAAGGTCTTAAATTCTCTCCAAATTCAGACAGACATGTTCGTATTGAAATTGATTCGGTTTTAATACGGATTAATTGGGAAGAAATCCTATACATTTATAAAGAGGAATCAAATGAAAGCCAAGGACAGCATTATTGAAAACCACACACAGAGAATACACAAACTCGAAAAAAATCCCAATCTCAAACCTAAAATTTGTAAATCAAAAAGAGAGAAGGACTTATCTTTCCTCCTCCGCCGCTGAAACCGTCCAGAACCCAAATCCCCATCGTCCAAAACCGCGAATTTCAACGACCCGTCGGAGAAACTGAAGCAATCCCTCATCGTCGTCCTCCACGCTAACACCCCTTCCAAACCGGTAAACTCGTTCTCTGTCTAATATACTTTGATTCACATACATTGATTTGGCTTGATTCTGCCTGTTGTTGTTTGTCTTTGTTTTGAGTTTCAGGTTTTGAGGAAGCATTGTTAAAGTGAATGAAGCGGAGAATAGCGTAAAGAGTAAGAGGCGAATGAGTTGAAGGGAGAAGAAATGGCGGAAAGAAGGAGAAATCACGGAGAAGAAGACGAAGAAAGGAAATCGAAGAAGAAGGAGATTAGCGGAGGAGGAGACGAGCGAAGAAAGAGGGGAATTTCATACAAATTAGGGTTTTTTTTGTAATTGTAGACCTGCACACCCACATACACTATCACGCAACCTCACACGCGTGGCCGTTAGATCTCTAACGAATCTAATCCACCGGTCCACACCGCGTTTCCACGGTACACCCTCGCCAACACATCCCCACCGAGTCACCCGCCTCTCTTAATTAGTCTCAACTAAACCATTAATCTTTTTTTAACATAATCATAACTCAATTATTAATTTTCCTAATCACCCTTTTTTAATTAATTAAACAACCTAATCATAACCCTTTCAATTAATAAACCACCCTTTTATTTAAAAACAAATAATGACCTTTCTTTTAAATTAATTTTTTTACTCACTTATTAAAATCCTTTTCTTCATTATTTATCAATCTAAATCTGTTTTTGTTGATAACCAAAAGCTTTTTATTCAAAAATCTTTTCTCAATTAAATTAACCTTTTATATAATAACCTTTTTATTTTAAACTAACTTCTATCTTTTACGATAATATTTGAAAAAAACCATTTTTATTTAATGAATCCTATCTATTTAAAATCAATCCACATCTAAAACATTTTCGCTAATAAAATTAAATTAACATTTTCCTAAAATCAACTTCACTTTTTATTAAAACTAATTCAACTTTTCGTAAGACCAAATCAATAACAGTAATTTTTTCATAAATTAAATCAATCGCAATGTCAACAAAATAACACAACTTTTCTTCAGAATCAATTCAACCTCGCCTAAGAATAAGCAACATCGTAATGCAATCAGTCGAGCATGCTTACACCTCACATTCACTCCCACACACTTCAGCGTTTTCATGCGTCCGTGTATGCCTTATTTATCTGCCTTTACTTTATTCGCAACTTTACATTATCGCAATTTTGTTTTATCACATTGCATATGTCCAAAGGAAGAATCTGCACATGATCTAAACAATTGTGCGTATACATCATTTGCATCATATTCCCCATGATCCTTGATCCCATTCAAGTCGATCTTTAAGATAGATCCTACCCCATAGGAAGGACCTTTGTTTTTATTTTACAACATAGAAACAAACAAAACAACTCAAACAAATCATTCAAACATTAGAGAAGTAGATTCTAGTCATCTTAAGCGAGATAGAATCTCCACTCCCACAACAATACAATCTCTTACACTTGTGGTGGTTAAATCTCCCTTAAAATGACAACTCATATTTTCTCCTAAACTCAATCAACCAACTACCCTAATCCCGTAGGAACTTTGACCACAGTCAAAGAACTCCTCAAACCCTTTAGGGGAACTACAGATACTCTAATTTCACTCCCGTAAGGATATGTAGGCATAAGATGCGATATCTTATCGAGTATACTTAGAAATAAACCCCTAGGTCTTTCACCTTTAAACATATAAACCTTAGCAATAAACTACATAAAACAAGAGGTTCCTGTAGAGTACTACAGAAACTTAGGATGCTAGCACCTTCCCTAAGTTTAACCAACCCCCGAACCTATAACTCTCTAGCTTGCATTTGCATTGCATTGTGGGAATTTTGATCTTTATCCCTTCCTTTGGACAAATCAAAGTTCGGTTGCAAATGAATTAAGATTCAAGCTCATCAATAGCTTGGTATCCAAATTTCACCGTGACATTGAGCATATACTTGCAGTTCAGAAGACAAGAGACCATAACTTTCTTTTCCTTCCTCTCCAAAGAGTTAGGATCTGGAACGCATGCTTCCCTTTAGATGTGGTTGTAGATGTCTATCATCTATACTCTAGAGCAAATATTTCACCATTTATCTTAGTTTCTGAATCATTTAGAAACTAGGATCCAGAGGTCTTTAGGTTACCTTGAGACCTTCTAACCTAAGGATCATAATTTCTGAAATCTTTAGAAACTACTAACTTTGAAGTTTCAAGTTCAATATCAATCAAAAAATTTGACTTATTTGTCATTGATTCTGGTGTATTCAGAATCTTGCTACACTCAGCAGCAAATACACTGAGACCTTTAATCCTTTTATAAACATAGCTAAAAGGAGGGTTCTTTGGGTTTCTTTCATGTTAAAATTCTGGAATCAAAACATCTTTAAGAAGATCTAGCCCTTCTCCTTTAATTAATCCATATATCATGAAAGTAGGTAAATTTATATTAAGACTCATTATCAAGAAACCATGAAGCGCCATAACTTACTCATTTAAAGGTTCCATGGAAATTCTTTTAGCATGAGTAGTAAGACTTCTTTTCAATGTCTCAACAGTTTTCTTATAGAAGATTTCAATTCTTCTAAAAGAAAAAACAATTTGTTCCTTAACAGACTCATTAGATTCTGAGTCAGAACTTGACTAAGATTCAGAACCAAAGAGTGTGTCAACCATATGCGTAGGGTTAACTACATCATCTTCTCTATTTGAATCTATCCTTTTGTAATTTAGGACAGATGATTATGAAACTGGAACCTTTGAAGTTAAAACTTCTACAAGAAAAGCTGTTGAAACCTCTTGATGATACAATTGATATCCTCATCATCAGAGTCCTCATTAGAATCTTTCCCATCAGAAGCTTTTTCTGGTTTTTCTGACACATGAGGGTATGTAAGATTTTATCACCAGACCTTTCAGCATTAGACCTCAAGTCAAAAGATTTGGGTTTTAACTTATATTCATCAAAATCAATTCCATATAAAGGATTTCAAGGTTATAGATCAACCTTTCAAGGTCTAGAGTATTCAGGTCTTTAGCTTCCTGAATAACTGTAACCTTGAAGTTGCGTCTTGCAGGAAAAATTCCTCAAGATTTGTTACCAAGCCAACGCCATTGACCTTCTAGTCAATATTGTCTACAAGAATGTCTCATAGCTTATCACAACCAATATTGTGAGTGGACATCTTGCTTTAAGTAGATTAATATTAAACCAAGATTCCTGCAACAAGAAGGTTTTCCCCATGGGTCATTCTTAAGAATTAAAAAATCCTTTCATACTTACAAAGCAAATGACTTGCAGCAGAAACAATTTCTTGATTTCTTCAACAAGTACACTTGCCCCATGAATCAGTCTTAAAGATTAAAAATCCTTTCATACTCACAAAACAAGTGATTTAAAGTAGAAACAAGTATCTTAATCCACAAAAATTTGAAATAACTCCTTTTATGGTTGTTCCTGAGTTCCTTCAAGGTCATATGCTTAAGTTCAACCATTCAACATGGCCTTCTTCATTTTATCTGTACTTCATCCAAGCTAGAGCTCTTGACTGAGTAGTTTTTCTCATCAGACCTTTTCTATTTCATTGTTAAGTAATAAAGCATAGTTGGGCTCTGTTGTACCCCAAAATTTACCCTCCCATATTCAATACAATGTGTCCCAAGAGTTTACTTAATAGTCACAAGATTCGCGATTGGTCAAAGGGATTGAAGGTTTCATCAAAGCCTCCTCCGGAACAGTGAATCTTAGATCTAGGGTTTTGAGTATCCCCGAGAAAAATGGACTTCATAACATCCCACATACTTCAAAGAATCCCCATGTCAAGTTTCAGAGCTTTCCTCACAAGTTTGGCTAGTCAGATGCTCAAATACCTGAAAATCAGTTAACTTGGTCAAAAAGTCAACTGAGGACAACTGTGGTCAACTCAAAGTCAAACTTCAAGATTTTTGGTCAACATCAAGATTATGAGGTGAAATTCATCATTTGATCAAGGTTCGATCATGATTCATCAGGGAAACCTCAGATCATCAAGAATCGGAAGTTGCTAAATTAGGGTTTTGTGTATGAAAAGTCAATTGAACTTTGGATAGCCATAACTTTCACATGTTTCATCAAAAATATCTCATCCAAAGCTCATTTTGAAGGAAGTTTAATTCTCTACAACTTTGTGTCTCACAAGCCAAGCCTAAAAATGCTTAATTTGAAAGATATGAGCCAAGACATTATAGGTCCTTTTGAAAGTCAACAAAAAGTCAACTTTTTCCAAAGCTCATAATTTGAGAATGGTAAAAAATATGGACATGGGACCAAAAGGGTTGATTAGAGGATACCCTGAGATTTCTAAAAAGTCTTAGAACACCTCCATAGCATTAAAATTGAGGAAGTTATGCAGTCAAAGTTGGTAATTTTTCAAGGGGTGTATGAAGTAAAAAGGGCCATAACTCCAATTCTTTCCAAATGGGCCCATAAAATTGCAACCCAAACTTGAAGATAAAGTCATTCACGACCCAATGACCATATTTTCTGATTTTTATCATTTATTTTATATTATTTTTGATTTTTATCATTTAAAATCATTTTTAATTAAAAAAAATTATAAAAAAATCAAAGATTTGATTTAAGATTTATTTTGGGATCAAATATATGGTATTCAAAGTTATTGAAGTCATCCAAATTCGTTCAAGACCAATGTGGTATGATTTAATTTGATTTTTTTTTACAATTATGATAATTGGCTCCTTCATCTTCAAGCAACCCATAAAACTCAAATCAAGGCCCAATTGTTTACCCTAATTTACACTACTTTATATACACAACAAAGTCAGAAATAAAAAAGGGGGAGAGAAAAAAATTTGGAAGGCATAAGAACCTTAGAAAAATCTTAAAACAACTTTGCAATAAGATTCAATCAGCTATACAAGTCCATTCACATTTCTCAAGATCCTAGGAACCTATCCCACAAAGACTTGAAGGTTGAGACCTCACAAAGTGCTTCCCATGAACATGCCGCCTCTCATTCTTTTTTTTTGCTTTCTAATCTTTGATTTCATTGCACTTTATCATATTTTCTGTTCATAATGATCTTCATAATCATGTTTAGGTTTGTTTTGATCATTTGTTTGCAAGATATGATGCAGGTGTCAAGAAGTGTCATGGTTAAGGCATAAGCTTTTCAAGAGTCGAAACTCTTCATACGGACATTTTCAGGCCTTCCCCCATTTATTTTTAGTGAATTTCTTCCTCTTTTTTAAAAAAAAACATGTTTTATAGTTATTATTATTAAAATATTATTATTAATTTAATTAACCATTAATCTTTACTAACTGCTCACTAATTATTTTTCTTAAAATAAATTTTATAATATATTTTTATATTTTTTTTCTCTCACATAACTTTTTTTTTAATTTATTAATTAAAATTTTAAATGAATATAACTAGGTTTAGATTAATTTAAAAATCTTAATTTTTCACTAACCCTATTTAGACCCTCATTTTCTAAACTTGATCTTTTTTTTCTAAACAATTAATTGCCTAATTTAATTTATTTTCATTGCTTTATTTATATTATTTAGAGGACTGTATAGGATTTTCCTTATGTAAGTTATTTTTTCGCACCGATTATTCTATAATTGCCCCGAAGCCGTGTAATAGTTTAGGACTTTATTTTTTGTTTTTTTAATTATTTTTGTAAATATTTAATTGCTTGGTTAGTAATCTAGGGCGTGAAAAGATCTAATTGAATAAATTGGACTTAGAGAATCAATAATAAAAGAAATATCTGAAAACAATCACTCACACACGTAAGTCGATCGTTCTACGATCGCCATCTACACCTCCTAGGGTTACCCATCTTAGTTGCCTTAATATGGTCAAGTCTCTCGAACATAGGGGTGTCTTAAGCGATGTCCCTGCAAACAGATAAATCATCAAGTCCCTTTAAAGTTAAAAGCATCATAGTCCCTTCGAAGTTGCCTACGTGTTGCACCCCAAACTTTTCCTAACCTTTTTCTTACTTGGCTTTTGTTTCATTACATTAGCATATCATTGATCTAGCATTTGCATAGCATAGCATAATTCATTTAGCAGGGTATCAAGTGTGGTTTATATCAAGAGGAGCCTATCTAGAGGTCTTATTCAAGCTTGAGAGGTCACCAAAGTCATCAGGAAGAGGGTTGTGTTCTTGAGAAGTTTGGTTGCTTGTATAGGGTTCATCTCCTAACCTGAGGACCAATTGAAGACCATCAGTGGGTTGTGAAGCCTTGATCATGGATAGAGTGTGGATAGAGCTCATGGAGTTCCTTGAGGGTCATGGGGGAGCTCAGTCAAATCATTATGCTAAGTGTGAAGAGCCACAGTTGAGGGTGTTGCAATTAGGGTTTTCATCTGAGTAACCTTAAGTCAACTGTGCAATTGGAGGAGATTAAGACTCAATAATAAGTCTTTGAGATCATGGAAAGTTGTCTTGAGGCATTTGAGATATTATTCCAAGATCAATTCAAGAAGAATTCCAAATGTGAGGAGTTGCTAAATTAGGGTTCTCAGGGCAAAATCCCCTATTTAGTTCCTGACTTCAAGACCACTTATCTCAAGATACAAGTTTCATCTCAATTTTTGGCCAACATGGAACTTGTAGAGCATGTTCTTAGCCTTAATTTGAGTACTATAAGTCCTCCATTGGATTTATAGAACTCAAGTTATGATCCAGACAAGTTACAGGTCATCAGATGAATGTGAAATTTGTATGCAAAAGTCAACCAACTTCTAATGAACTTTTGACCTATAAGGATGTTTCTCCTCAACTTTTGTCCAACATGAAAGTTGTAGGTATTGGTTTTAGCTTTCCAAATTGTACTATAAGTCTTTCATATGATTTGTAGAATTCAAGTTATGAGGTTTACAAGTCAGGGGTATTTTGGGAAAGTGAGATTATAGGTCATTTTCACTATCTTGCACATCTCAAATGAAGTTTTGTCCAACACAAAACTTGCTCAAAATAGGGTTTTAAGGTCAACCATGTATCCATGAGGCATTGATTTGGTTTAGGGCAAGACTTGGTTTGAAGAAATTTGACAAAAGGGGAATTTAAAGGTGAAAATTTCAAAACAATTCACAAGAGCTCAAAAAATGCAAATGAGTACTCATTTTGATCAGAAAAACCATTTGGAACACTTTGGCATTAATGGAATTTCAATTTGAGGCTTATTTCATGGTGTTTCAACTTGTTACTTCATGGATAAGTAACACATTCAATCTTGGCCATAGGATACAAGGAAGGGTGAAATGCTGTCCATTCATTCTCCACAGTTCACAAGCAAGGCATGAGAAGCTTCTTGGAGAAGGAACTAGCTCAAAATCGTGTACACCATGATTGAGTTTTTGAAGAAAATGTGAAATTTGGATATCACAGTTTGGGCTTTCCATGGGCCTCTAGAACC
Organism: Lathyrus sativus; assembly: GCA_963859935.3. NCBI lineage: Eukaryota > Viridiplantae > Streptophyta > Magnoliopsida > Fabales > Fabaceae > Lathyrus > Lathyrus sativus. The sequence continues at coordinate 52,000,865 of OZ012740.1, read as the reverse complement.
TTCCATTCACCTCTATATAAGTTTAGATAGAGATTAGGATCGAGGTTGGTGATCATTTGTAGCTAGAACTAGAGATTGCAGTGAGAGTTTCAAGAGCAAAAGTGCAAATCGTGTTTTCAGATTGAGAGCAATTCAAGGCAAATTGAGGTTTCTAATAGCTTTATCATTGATCATTGAAGAAATCTGCACAAGATTGGAGCAAGAATCACACCATAACTGCCTCAATTTCAAGCTATATTCCAAGTTTCTATCTCTCACAATTACTCTAGTTTTATAATGATTTAGCATGATTTGAACTAAGGTTAAGCATTAGGAAGATGACTAGATCGTTTTAGGATAGGTTTTGTGAAGTTTGATGATAATTCAAGGTGTAAACAACTTTCTATTTGGATTTGAATCAACATGATCTTGGAGTAATAGCATGATTTAAATAGCTTAGGTTGATCTATGATGGATGAGGAGAAGATCTATGGCCTTAATTGTGAGATTGGTGATGATCAAGATCTTCGTGTATTTTCTGTTGCCTAAAGTGTTTTAAAATCTAGGGAGAATCAGAGGAAACTGGTGGCAGATTTGGAATCAGTGTGAAAAATTGAGTGAAATGGTATAAGGTTTGGCCTGAATTGATGACCTGTAAGTGGACCTTCACCGGAGAAGACGGTGGCTCAGCCACCGGAACCACCGTCTGGTTCGTCTGAGAACTTCCCTCCAATTCCAAATTCAAACGAGAACGATGACCAGCAGCCTTTGGATTGAGTTGAAGGAGAAGACTTAGTCTCCAGATCCAACGCATGAGAATCACTCTCAGACTTGACCTTTGACCGAGCCAAAACACGCGCGTTTCATTAATGCGCTGGCACACCCTGGTTCCTTGGATGCTTTGACTTAGTCACAGATCTGAAGGCTCTTGTTATTTCTCAGCATTTTATTTTCTTATTTGTTTTTTTTATAATTTCTTTAATTGCTTTTATCTTGTTTAATTCATATTAAATTCAATTTTGATCAGAAAAATAAAATAAAAATATGAGCATGTTCATCTCTTCATTCCTGATTTTTCTATGTTTTTACATTTTATTTTTGTGTGATTTTCCATTTATGTGGTATTTTTCCATTTTTCCCATTTCTTTAATTTTGGTATTTTCTTCTCTTTTCTTGCTGATTTTTGTTTGGTTGTTTGGTATAGAATTAATTTGAGATTTTTGGCTGGTTACTACTATAGAGATGCATGATCCCTTAGGATTTATTTCACAATTTTTAGATAAGTTTAGGACTGGTTTTGAATTAGGTTCCCATGACCTTCCATTTTAGGGTTTCCATTTGACACTTTGTGATGTTTGATTTCTCTTGTGCTTTTAAGCATAGCTTTAGTCCTTGGTCTTTCTACTACAGATACCTAACACATGTAGATTCCCTTAGAAAATTTTATTGGATTTTAGAAGTAGTTTTGGGATTTTAAATAGATTTAAAACTTAGGCTAGTTCTAATATGCTTCTAACATGACTTCTCCTTTAGAATGACTTCAATGGTGGCCCATAGCATAAGATAAATTTTCCATTCCTTTTGGATAGTGCTTTAGACATAGAGGCTTCTGTTTGCTTGATTGTGGTGTTTGGTTTTGGTGTTTAGACCTCCTTTTAGTAGCTTTCTTGTAGCTTAATCAATTAGGGTTTAGGAAGAGCTTTAGTTTTGATTTCTTTTTCTTCAAATAAACATGATTGCCTTGATTGCTTTCCATCCTCATCCAATGATTCAAGGTCCCTTTGTGGAAGCCTAATTCCCCCTTTGGAAGGATGTGTGGCATTTCACATAAGGTAGAACCTTTCAGGATGCCTATCTCAGATGTATGGTTGAGTGCCATGATGGATTCCCTTGGTTTCCATCATGCTTCCCATCATCATGTAATCATCCTGATGTTGATTCTCATCTCCCTTGGTGGATCCTTTGAAGCTTGAATATGATGTTTTCTCTTGAAGATTAGCTTGGGCATGGAGATCAAACTACAGACTGTTGGATTGTTTTGCTGTAGAAGACTGCTTTACTGTTGAGTTGCTTGTCTGCTGTTTTGCTTGTTGTGTCTGCTGATTGACTGTGTGTGTCTGATTGATTGATGTGTTGCATTAGACTAGTATTTCATATAGTTTTTTTAGTCCTAGGTGCATTGAAGGGTTGAGCTTGGCTCCCTTTGCTTGCCTGCATTAGAGGTTGAGTCTGTCTCCCTTTGCTTGTTTGTTACTGTGTGGCTTTGCTTGTTGGCTGAAGGTTGAGTCTGTCTCCCTTGCCTGTGGTTTGTGTGGCTTGCTCTAGAAGTTGAGTTTGTCTCCTTCTGCTTGTATTGCTGCATTGCATGCATTTTACTTACAGTATTACTTCTTACATTTTTATTCGTTACAGTTTATTTCTTTTGTTGTTGCTTTCCTTTGCCAAGTTCCCCTAGGAACTCTAGCTTCTCTTGTTCAAGAGAAGTTATGACAGACATTGGGGCTCTAACCATGCATGATAACATTAGGTAGTTCCTCCCTAACCTCAATCATAAGATCAAATTTGCATGACAACTTTAGGTTTGGATCAGTTCCCCTTTAGTGCGTCCTTTCTTTTCTCATCTTCAAACAAATCAAGATACAATAATAAAGGTTAATTGACGTCGTACGCTACGAGCCTTAAGCTGCTTGAGAAAGGGTTGTTGGAGAGTTTCTTTTCAACAGCTTGGATGTTTAGTATGGCACCCTTTGGGTGACATGCGACGCATTCACTCTCAGGTCATAGTCTCTAGTGCGATATTAGTTGCAAACATCCAAAAAAACACTTCTTCCGTAAAAGACTTCAAAACAAAGATCAACATCTTTTTGTCCTCTTGGACCTTTAATCCTTGGAAACCCTTTTCATAAGGAGAGTTCTGGTAATTCTCGATTCTACCGCAAACGGTAAACGCCTAAGTCTCCGTCGAGCGAGCTGCATACACCAACTGCTGGAACCGTCTGTTAACCCTACTCGGATAAAAAAGACAAACCTGTGTCTCTTATTGTCCCAAACTATGTTTGCTCTGATCTTTCGCGCCGTGTGAAAGTACGTAGGCACGAGATGCGATATCTCGGCGAGCAACCTTCCCCCCTGCAACCCTTAGTTAGGCGAACTACGTTGACTCTGATTCCTCGTTCCAGACGGGAATACATAGGCATAGAACTACTGTGTTCTGCCGAGTCATTTTTTTTTCTTTTCAGACCAGACTTTTAGCGTAGATAGATAGAACCAACCCATCAGGTAAACACAACAAGCGTGGATCCCATCGAGTACGATGGACGTGAGGGGTGATAATACCTTCCCCTTGCGTAACCGACTCCCGAATCCAGACATTGGTTGCGATGACCTTGTCTTATACCTTTTCCTCAGGTTTTTTTGATCGTTTCCTTTCCCGTTCTGTGGGATAAATAACGAAAGATGGCGACTCTTCTGTTTTGCCGGCACCTTATTTTCGCTGTAGCGACAGCTGACGACTCTGCTAGGGACTCTGGTTCCCTATGTGAGTCAATCCTAGCGCTTGCGTGTTTATCTGTTGGGTTTATTTATCGCTTTTTACTTTCCGCATTTTATTTTCAGTATGATATCATTATTGTGTTGTTGTGGGAAGGGGCTCTGATGAGTGATAAGCCAGACCCAGGCTTGAGTGTACCTAGCATTAGTTGTGGAAAGTAGTGGGCGCGTGCTTGCTTTGCAGGTACTAGTGTCTCACGAAATCCACGCTCAGACGAGATTCTCCCGATTGACTTCTTCTCCGGCCCTTTGGGCTTGAGGGTTTGTTGGTTTGGAGGATTGTCGACTCTGGGGACCGATCATTTGTGACTCAACCGAGTGAGGCCACTTCAAGAGATGATGATGCCACACCTTCTGGGTATCGTATCATCATTTCTTGAAAGTCTGTGACGCTGGGAAACACATAGGATGCCATACCTTGTCTGTGATTAGGTCCATACCTGTGAGTGGGGTCGGGTTATTGCAGGAAATCTTAACCTTCATACTACCTGGTTTTCTCGACTGTGAATAAGTATTGTTGGGTATCAGAGGGTTCTTATCATCAGAGATGTGGTTGTTCTCGACAGTGCCTAATTATTGGTCCTCTTCAGGGTTGTATTATTAGAGCAGTGTTGTGATTGTGTTAAAGCAGAGCCTCGGTCTCCTCAACAGCACAATCTTGATCCCCTATTGCATGATTGCATTTTTCATTTTGCATACTCATTTGCATATCATTAACGTGTGTCTGTGTTGCAGGTGCATATACTATCCCCCAGTTCCGGTAATCTCGCCTTCTATTGTGCTAGCATGGGATCTTTGAAGAAGAATGTGGCCTACAAGCTCCCTACGCCAGATGTTACTTTGTTGTCTAGTTTGATTGCCTTGGCAGATGATACAGTGAGAGGGGAATTCAGGAAATCGTATGAGAAGTTGCTCAGTATGGTGCGTAAACCTTCGGTATACGATTTGAATGGGTTGTATGCCTTGCTACAGTTCTATGACCCTCCAATGAGGTGCTTCACTTTTCCAGACTTCATTCTTGCACCTACTTTAGAAGAGTATGCTGAGTTGTTGGGTGTACCGATTAAGAGTCAGATGCCATTTGTTCACATGGATGCTAAGCCTAATCTGGCTAACCTAGCTGTTGCTCTTCACCTGGATGCTTCTGAGTTGCTTCTGACTAGTTGGAATGGGGTTCCTGGATTTTCTCTGCAGTTTCTAGTTGGGAAAGCCTAACAGTGTGCTAAAGACGGTTGTTGGATCGTATTCAATGCCATTCTCGCCCTCTGCATTTATGGCATCATCTTGTTTCCCAACATGCCTGATTTTGTAGATTTGGACGCCTTTCATATCTTCGCATCAGGGAATCTAGTTCCTACCTTGATTGGCGATGTATATCATTCCGTCCATTACAAGAACGAAAATAGAAGGGGTAAGAATGTATCGTGCTGTGTGCCCTTACTCTACAGATGGTTTGATAGTCACCTGCCTAAGAAGGGTCTCTTTGCTTCATCTGAAGCCACAACTGAGTGGTCTGAGCGCTTGATGGGTTTATCAGCAGTGAGCATTGTTTGGTTTGATCGAGATATGCTGGGTACTGAAGTCATCTTCAGCTACAGTGGTTTTCTGAATGTGTCTTTGATTGGAAGAAAAGGCTGTATCAACTATAATCCCTCTTTGCTTGCTAGACAGTTTTCGTACGCTTTGAGGGGTCCGCCAAAAGAGGAAGAGGTACAAGAATCTCTGTACCTCACGGGGCTTCTAGAGGGGGATATGTTAGCTAAGCTTCAGCATGCCTGGAATGACGTCAGCAAATGAGGGAAAGCGTTGTTGGGTAAGAGCAATAGCCAGGATTATGCTCCTTATGTGACTTGGATCAAGACCAGGGCAGAGACAATAGGGATGCCTTTTCCACCTGCCAAGCCAGAGTGCCCTCCAGTGGTCGAAGAACCTACTACAGTGTCTATTCAGCAGTACAATCAGGTGTTAGCTGAGAAGGAAGAGCTGAAAAAGGCCAACGAGGAGTTGGAGAAAGAACTGGTACAACTTAGAAGCGAGAGAAATGAAGTCGTCCACTCCTTCAAAAAGCAGACAGAGCTGGTGAACCGGCTAGGCACGGACTTGACCAAACAGATAGCTGACCGGGAACGTTTGGGTTTGGACTTCAAATCTGTCAACGATGTGCTTGCCACCAAGAAGCAGAACCTAGATGAAGCATACCGGAGAATCTCCAAATTCAACCAGCAGTGGAATGCCACTATAGCCAGCAACAAAGAGCGGGAGGACAAACTGAAACAACAGATCTCCAAATTGAAGGCCCAGGTGAAGGCCAGCGAGAAGAGGTTTGATGAGGAAACTGCTCGCAGGTATGCCACTGAAGACATGCTAAACAAGGCTATCGCTAACCTGAAAGATCACCAACAGATGTTCGAGTCTAAGAAGCGAAGGTTAGAAGACTGCTTTGGCCAGGGAGCGTGGGAAGACTCTGTTGAAGGTCTCCAGTGCACTATTATGCAGATGGAGTTGCTTGTTGAAGGGTTACTCACTCGGCCTGATCATCCCAAGACGAAGGAGTTTCTAGAAGAGTTTCGCGCCCGTTGTCGCACTTGACTATCTTTGTAACCCTTTGTATTTTTCTGATCATTGCTGTAGGCTGACCATCACCAGGCTTGTCGGTCGAGGTCATGCTATTGATTCCCTGTGTATTCCGTGACATTGTATGCTGCCTTGTTGGGCCTTATATATATATATGAGATGTTATTTTAATGACTGGATCCAGACTTCTTATTATCAGCACTAGCACTCTGGCACTATAATCGGGGGAGAAATCTCCCTAACGCACAGACATACGTTTGCATTTGCATAAATCATTTGCATAACAGGTACATTGAGTTGTTTTCCTCACCCTCTGTCGATACAGGTTTCAGGATTGCCGATCAGCGAATTCATCGCTACTCTATGAGAAGTAACTGCAAGAAAGCTATAGATCAAATGCAAACTGAGATGCAGGAGATGCGCGACAGGATGTCACAATTCATGCAAGTTATGGAAACTGTGGCCAAGGGCCAAGAGCAGCTTCAGAATTTGGTGCAGCCGCTGATTGCACGAGTCGACAGTAATGGTGTGCTACATGGCGGAGTCGCTACTGATCCTCCTCGTGGCGAGACTACCCGAGCGGGTGATGATGTACCAGTGGTCATCCTCAACACTGCTGAGAACGGTAATGGAGCTGGGAATCGGAATGTGACTGGTAATGGTAACGGGCATGTGGAAACCAACATAAATGTTGGAGCTGGGAATGCTGGTTTTAGTGTTGGTGCTGGAAACACTGGTATAGGTATTGGTCTTGGCAATGCTGGTTTTGGTGGTGCCAATCAGGGCTATGGCAATCAGGGCTATGGCAATCAAGGCTTTGGCAATGCAGGTTTTGGAAACGCAAGCAGCAATGGTGTTGGAATGGGTGCCTACAACGTTGGTTTTGGGTCGGGTGCTGGTAATCAGGGTTTTGGTAATATGGGGTATGGTCCCAAGTTCAATCAGAATGGCTTTGATCCTAATGCTGCTTATGCTGGATATGATAATGAGGATTCTCATTCGGGCGAGGATCGTCAAGAAGATGCTTTCCCTCTGTCAGGCAAGGATCTTGAGATGCCCACAGACAATGACCGAAGGTTCAAGATGGTGGAGGAACAAGTGAGAGGTCTTGCCAATCAGAATTCCATGGGGTTGGACATGGCCAATATGGGGTTGGTTCCTGGCTTGAGGGTGCCACTCAAGTTCAAAGCGCCTACTTTTGACAAGTATAAATGGGATACTTGCCCAAGAGTTCATATACGGTCTTATTATCGGAGAATGTCCGCTTATTCTGATGACGAAAAGATGCTGATGCATTTTTTCCATGATAGCTTGTCTAGACCGTTCTTGGAATGGTATATGGGGTTAGAGCCCACTCAGATTGGTAGCTGGAAGGAGTTGGTAGAAGCCTTTGTAAAGCATTACCAATATAACAACGATCTTGCGCCGAACAGGGTCCAACTTCAAAATGTTTCTCAGAAGAATGGCGAGAGTTTTAAAGAGTACGCCCAGAGGTGGCGTGAGCTTGTAGCTAGGGTACACCCACCCATGGTAGAGCGTGAGTTGGTGGATCTTTTTGTGGGCACTTTCTCGGGTTTGTATTATGACAGGCTTCTCAATTGTACGATAGATAGTTTTTCTGATATGATACTCTTGGGAGAACGTATAGAGAACATCGTCGTGATTGGGAAAATTCAAGCAGGAGAATCAACCTCAGCTGGGGGTGGTAAAAAGGCTTTTGGGAATAAAAATCAAGGAGACACTAATTCAGTATATAGCACCCAAAGAAGGGATAGAAGTCAGGCTGGTCGCAGGCAACAGGTTGCCAGTGTAACAACTCCTGTACCTCAGCAGCAACAGCAGCAACAAGGACAACAAAATTCGGCTCCACAAAGGTTCCAAGGTCGTGATAGGGCCGTGAAAAGAGTATTTGATGCACCTCCACTACCGTATGCTCAGATTTTTCAAACTCTATTACAATTGCAGCTTGTTGATAAAAGGACGTTAGCTCCGCTGAAGGGCACGCCTCCTTTTGGTTATGATGCCAATGCACATTGTGAATTCCACTCCGGGGCACCCGGTCGCAACATAGAGAATTGTCATGCATTCAAGCACAAGGTGCAGGATTTGATAGATAGTAAGGCCATAAATTTTGGTAATGAGGCACCCAACATTGAGAAGAATCCGATGCCGTCTCACGGATTTGCACAGGTGGGTGCAATCTTGGAAGATACCAGTCTGAATTTGGTCATGAATGTAGATGAATTGAAAATGCCTCTAGGCTGTGTAAAAAGCAGGTTGCTGAAAGAGGGACTCTTCCTTGGTTGTGATACAGATTGTGTTGACTGTTTGGCCCAGCCTGAGGGTTGTGATAGTTTAAGAAGAGGTATTCAAAGTCTGATTGATGAAGGAACGCTGCAATTCGACCGTACTGCTGTAGAGAAGCCTGTTGAGGCAATAGCTGAAAAGCAGGGCGAAGTTGCAACGGTTACGATCCCGTTTAAGACTGTCACGATATCGACACCTCCCAAGAGGCCGACCATCACCATAACCAAAGCTGGACCCATTCCATATGAAATCACTAAAGCCATCCCTTGGAACTATGGGGCGGAAGTTTACTGCAATGGAGAAAAGATTAACCTGGAAAGCCCGCCGGTTGGGTCAGTTGATAACCTCGTGGGGGCAGGGGGCATAACCCGCAGCAGTAGAATTTTTACGTCACCAGAGGTAGAAGCTGATTGAATTTCCAAAGGGAAGGGTAAAGTCAATGAAGAAGGACCTTCTCAAGAGAAGGAAAAAGAGTCTTTGACTAAAGATGTGGAAGAATTTATGAGATTAATTCGGAAGAGTGATTATAAAACTGTTGATCATCTGCAGCAGACGCCTTCCAAAATATTGATTTTGTCATTGTTGCTTTGTTCCGAAGCTCATTGGAACACTTTGCTGAAAGCTCTTGACACTGCTTATGTACCCCAGGAGATATCCGTTAATCAGCTCGAAGGAGTGATTGCACACATGAACGCGGGGCATGACCTTGGCTTTACAGATTTTGATTTAACACCCAGGGGCCGCAACCACAACAGTGTGTTGCATATTTCAGTTGAGTGTAGGGGCACTGTTATGTCTCATGTCCTTGTTGACACTGGTTCGTCCTTGAATGTTTTGCCCAAGAAGGCACTTTTGAAGCTGGATACCCGAGGCATAATATGCACGCCAAGTGACTTGGTGGTGAGAGCTTTTGACGGGACTAGAAGGTCCGTGTTTGGAGAATTGACTTTACCAATCCAGATCGGTCCAGAGGTGTTTGATACTGTGTTTTACATCATGGACATTCAGCCAGCTTATAGTTGTTTGCTTGGACGACCTTGGACTCACTCCGCAGGGGCTGTAACGTCTACGTTGCACCAAAAGCTCAAGTATATGGTCGGTGGTAGCATTGTCACCGTGTGTGGGGAGGAAGACATCCTGGTAAGTCACTTGTCGTCATTCAAATATGTCGAAGTGGATGGGGGGAGATCCACGAGACACTGCGCCAAGCTTTTGAAGGGGTGCAGATCAAAGACCAACCTCCTGTCGTAAGCAATGGGCCAGAGGTGGCTATGTCTTCATACAGAGAAGCCCAAGCGGTAGTTCAGGCCGGGGAGACTAAAGGTTGGGGCCAAGTCTTGGAGATTCCTGTTAAGCAGGACAAGTTCGGCTTAGGGTATCGCCCGTCATCGTCATCTTCATCACAGAACGCACCAAAGTTCAAGGGGCCGATTGTGTTTACTCCAGGACGAGTCAGTTCTGAAACGATTAATGTTGTGTCTGACAGTGAAGATGGAGATAGCGACTGTGACATGGATTCATGGATCAAGCCCAGCGAGCCAGGACAAAGCCTATGCAACTGGTCTATTCAGGACTCTATTCAAGTGACGGCGAAACATTAATGCCTTATTTTTTCGATTATTGTACAATCCTATGTCATACCCGGGGCATAGTGATCTGATTTCAGGGCCTACTTGTTTATGTGTATGCTTTGCTTTAATCATCAAATAAAGGCGTTTTTCTCGGGAAAATTTTGTGATCCTTGTTCTTCTATATTTTTATTTTTAACAATAAAATGGCAACGTGGTTGTTTGCTTTGTTTGCATATCATTTGAAGCATTTAACCATTTCTCTTGCAGGATCCATATTTCAAATGACACCGATCAGGAACTCCCTATGACTCGCTTCGACTTTGAGCATCCGATATTTCAAGCCGAGGAAGAGATTGTTGAGGACGACGACTTACTAGAAGAGCTGACTCGACTTTTAAAACAAGAAGAGAAAATCATTCTGCCTCATCAGGAGGAAATTGAGGTCGTTAATTTGTGTTCCGAAGAAGTTGTCAGGAATGTCCGGATAGGGGCTGCGCTGCAAAACGATATCAAGCAGAGACTTGTCGAGATGCTTCGAGAGTATAGTGACATCTTTACTTGGTCTTAAGATGATATGCCTGGGCTAGACACTGATATTGTGGTCCACCGCTTGCCATTGCGTGAGGAATATCCGCCGGTCAAGCAGAAGCTCAGAAGAACGAAACCAGATATGGCCGTAAAGATTAAAGAGGAAGTGCAGAAATAGTGGGACGCCGGTTTTCTAGCTATTACAACTTACCCTCCTTGGGTCGCCAATATAGTACCGGTACCAAAGAAAGATGGTAAGGTGCGGATGTGCGTTGACTATCGGGATCTGAACAAGGCGAGCCCTAAGGATGACTTCCCACTTCCTCATATTGACGTATTGGTCGTCAATACTGCTCAATCTGTGTTTTCCTTCATGGACGGCTTTTCGGGCTATAATCAGATTAAGATGGCGCAGGAGGATATGGAGAAAACAACTTTCATTACCCCGTGGGGAACGTTCTGCTACAAAGTGATGCCCATTGGTTTGAAGAACGCTGGGGCAACATATCAGCGTGCTATGACAATGCTCTTTCATGACATGATGCATAAAGAGATTGAGGTCTATGTTGACGATATGATTGCCAAATCCCAGACGGAGGAATAGCATCTAGTGAATCTTCTGAGATTGTTTGAGAGGCTTAGGAAGTTCAGGCTGAGGCTGAATCCTAATAAGTGCACCTTCGGGGTAAGATCTGGAAAGCTATTGGGGTTCATTGTTAGTGAAAAAGGAATTGAGGTTGATCCTGCAAAAATAAAAGCTATACAAGAAATGCCAGCGCCAAAAACAGAGAAAGAGGTTCATGGCTTTTTGGGGAGATTGAACTACATTGCCCGATTCATATCTCATCTCACAGCCACGTGTGAACCAATGTTTAAACTGTTGAAAAAAGATCAAGCGATTGTCTGGGATGAAAATTGTCAAAAGGCGTTTGAAAGAATAAAAGAATACTTGCAGGAACCTCCGGTATTGATACCCCCAGTAGCCGGAAGACCGCTGATCATGTACTTGACGGTTCTTGAGAACAGCATGGGTTGTGTTCTCGGTCAACATGACGAGACTGGACGAAAAGAGCATGCGATCTATTACCTGAGTAAAAAGTTCACAGATTGTGAATCCCGTTACTCAATGCTCGAAAAGACGTGTTGTGAACTTGCTTGGGCTGCCAAACGTCTGAGACAATACATGCTAAATCATACAACCATGTTGATTTCGAAGATGGATCCGATCAAATATATCTTCGAAAAACAGCCGCTTTCAGGAAGGATTGCCCGATGGCAGATGGTACTGACAGAGTACGATATACAGTATGTCTCGCAAAAGGCTATCAAAGGTAGCGTGCTGTCAGAGTACCTGGCCGAGCAGCCAATTGATGATTACCAGCCAATGAAGTTTGATTTTCCTGACGAGGATATTATGTACCTGAAGATGAAAGACTACGAGGAGCCGTTGCATGGTGAAGGTCCTGAGCGGAGTTCCCAATGGCAATTAATTTTTGACGGTGCTGTTAATTCATACGGAAGTGGGATTGGGGCAATCATTACGACACCCCATGGGACCCACATCCCGTTCACTTCCAGATTGACATTTCCAGTTACCAACAATGAGGCTGAATATGAAGCGTGTATCATGGGTCTCGAGGAGGCTATTGATTTGAGGATTAAAAATCTTGATGTGTATGGAGACTCCGCGCTAGTCGTGAACCAGATCAAGGGAGGATGAGAGACTCGTCAGCCTAATCTGATACCGTACATGAATTATGCAAGGAGGTTATTGCCCTTCTTTGACAGAGTAGAATTTCACCATGTGCCACGGGCAGAAAACCAGATGGCAGACGCTCTTGCGACACTGTCTTCGATGTACAAAGTTAACTTCTGGAATGATGCTCCAAGAATAGTTATTTCTCGCCTTGATAGGCCCGCTTTCATATTTGCCATTGAGGAAGCTTCCGATGGCAAGCCGTGGTATTTTGATATCTAGAATTTCCTAAAGAACCAGGAGTATCCGACTGGGGCATCCAGCCGCGATAAGAAGACTCTTAGGAGATTGGCTGGCAATTTCTACTTGAATCCAGATGGTGTTCTGTACAGAAGAAACCATGATTTGGTGCTATTGCGATAAAGAAGCTAATCTGCTTATGGAGGAAGTCCAAGAGGGTACCTTTGGCACGCATGCGGCGGACACGCTATGTCACGAAAGTTATTGCGAGCGGGGTATTATTGGCTGATGATGGAAACCGATTGTTTCAAGTTTGCGAAGAAGTGCCATAAATGCCAGATTTACGCAGACAAGATTCATGTGCCGCCAAGCCCTCTGAATGTTATGGCGTCCCTGTGGCCTTTCTCCATGTGAGGCATAAATATGATTGGTAAGATTGAGCCCACTGCCTCCAACGGACACCGGTTCATCTTGGTAGCTATCGATTACTTCACCAAGTTGGTCAAAGCAGCGTCATACGCTAATGTTACCAAGCAAGTAGTGGCCCGGTTTATCAAAAAGGACATCATCTATCGTTACGGAATCCCCGAAAGAATCATTACTGACAATGGTTCAAACTTGAACAACAAGATGATGAAGGAATTGTGCCAGAATTTCAAGATTGAGCATCACAACTCATCTCCCTATCGGCCCAAGATGAATGGCGTTGTCGAAGCGGCCAACAAGAACATCAAGATGATAGTTCAGAAGATGGTTGTAACATACAAAGACTGGCACGAGACGCTGCCCTTCGCATTGCACGGTTATCGTACGACAGTACGCACATCAACCGGGGCAACACCTTTCTCACTAGTGTATGGTATGGAAGCTGTCCTACCATTGAAAGTTGAGATTCCTTCTTTGAGAGTTTTACTCGATGTCAAACTCGATGAGGCAGAATGGATAAAGAATCGTTTGAATCAGCTTAGCCTAATGGATGAAAAGAGACCTGCATCTATCGCATATGGTCGGTTATACCAGAGCCGAATGAAGAAAGCTTTTGACAAGAAGGTGCACCTTCGAAGCTTTCAGACGGGCGATCTTGTGCTGAAGAAGATTTTCCCCCCACAATCAGATCACAGGGGCAAATGGACTCCCAACTATGAAGGTCCATATATCGTTCGAAAGGTATTCTCTGGAGGAGCCTTACTGTTGTCCACCATGGATGGCGAGGACTTTACGTCCCCTGTGAACTCGGACGCAGTTAAAAAATACTTTGCTTAAAGAGACCCGCTGGACAAAAAACGAAAGTCCAGGCAAAAATGGGGCATCCTGGCGAACCAAGAAAAGAAAAAGGGTTCGGGCAAAAATTAGGGATAAAACTGAAAAGAGGTACACCCGCGAAGTCGAAAACCTGAAAAGGCGGCTTCAGCAAAAAAGGGTATCCCGGTGAATTGAAAACCTGAAAGGGAAATTCAGGCAAAAGTTAGGGATTGAAAAAGCAAATGATTACGGTCCGAGTTTGATATTGCGTTGCTTAGTGGTTTGGGAGCACCTGAGGGCCGATTATCCAAATCAATTTCTTCTGAGGACGGAGTATCGGGAAAGCGTCGGAGTCAGGCGAGTCATAGGAGGATCAGCTCATGGTGTTTGTCTGTACCACGTTGCCGACATGTATACCAATGTATTTATTTTGTAACTTCCTCTTTCCAGGAGTTGCATCCATTGTAAAAACTTTGCCTATTTACAGGCCCGTTATTAATAAACGCATACTATTCAGTACTTGATGTTTGTTTCTTGTTTTAACTTTTACTGTTTTGTTTGTGGAAAACACCGATGTTTTTGATAAACTTGCACGTGCATAAACTTGCAGGCCTCGGCTAATGATTGTTAAAACTTTGAATTAACTGGACATTTGTCACGGATATTGACCAAGATAGTTCCGTTTGTATAAGATGTCTTGTTTCGTTCTTGTTTTGCAGGGTCGTTACCTTCTAAGCAAATAGCCAAGGGGTCGTGTTTCCCCAGCCAGAGTCCCTTAACATAGGAGCAGGATCTAGGTGATCTTATTCCTCCCCAGCAGATGGAAGTCGCATTTTTTATCCCCAGAAGAGTTGGATGTGAGCTAGTAAGCAGTCAGGCAGTGATGTGCATTCCTAGCAGTTGTTTATGTGCACATTTAATCCTCAGTGAGGTCCTCACAGAGTACAATCAGGTTGTTGGTGGTTTGAAAGGATTGTCCCCACGCAGGATTGTTCTTTCGGTTCTCCAGCAGGTTGTCTTTCCTCCAACAGGTTGATCGTCCTCTTTAGAGTTCGTAACTCCGGATACTTCGAGATATCCCCAGCAGGATTGTTTCTTCCCCCAGCGGAAGTTTGGGTTTCGTTCCTCCGGCATTTATTTTTCCAAAACGCCTCTTTGCATTTGCATCGTGCATAGCATATACCCAAACACATAGCATTTCCATTCTGTATGGAGCATTACGCCATTTTTCAAACATGTGCATTTTGAAACATAAGCCAGGTTGGTTACCTCTTTGTTTTCAGGTGTTGTTCCCTGCAGGTAATTGGAATTCTTGTTCAGGATGGTTTTCGAATATTCAAATTTTTGGCATGAGATATGTGATGATAACGTTCGTCCTATCATGTATTCCCTCACCAGAGTTGCTTGATTAAGTTTCTCTTCTTCCCCAGTAGTGTTTTCCTCGGATGGCTGTTACGTCAGCATTAAAAGGCTTCATAATTGGACTTTGGAGTTGTTGCCCATTCTTGTTCAAGATGGATGTCTGGCAGTTGACGTCAGAATTTTCCCACAGAGTTGTTTGTTCAAGTCTTCGGATGCCCGATTCCGCGCTTTTATTTAGTGCGATTCTCGTTTCTTCGGAAATGGAAGATCTAGCATAGTACATGGATGACGCGCTTTACGTAGCGCATGCTTGTTTCTTCGAAAATGGAAGGTCAAGGATAGTATATTGATATTCCGTGCTTTTATTTAGTGCGATGCTCGTTTCTTCGGAAATGGAAGATCCAGGATAATACATGGATGACGCGCTTTACGTAGTGCATGCTCGTTTCTTCGGAAATGGAAGGTCAAGGATAGTATATTGACATACCGCGCTTTTATTTAGTGCGATGCTCGTTTCTTCGGAAATGGAAGATCCAGGATAGTACATGGATGATGCGCTTTACATAGTGCATGCTCGTTTCTTCGGAAATGGAAGGTCAAGGATAGTATATTGACATACCGCGCTTTTATTTAGTGTAATGCTCATTTCTTCAGAAATGGAAGATCCAGGATAGTACATGGATGATGCGCTTTACGTAGAGCATGCTCGTTTCTTTGGAAATGGAAGGTCAAGGATAGTATATTGACATACCACGCTTTTATTTAGTGCGATGCTCGTTTCTTCGGAAATGGAAGATCCAGGATAGTACATGGATGACGCGATTTACGTAGTGCATGCTAGTTTCTTCGGAAATGGAAGGTCAAGGATAGTATATTGAAGTACCGTACTTTTATTTAGTGCGATGCTCATTTCTTCGGAAATGGAAGATCCAGGATAGTACATGGATAACGTGCTTTACGTAGTGCATGCTCATTTCTTCGGAAATGGAAGGTCAAGGATAGTATATTGACACTCCGCGCTTTTATTTAGTGCGATGCTCGTTTGGAAGATCCAGGATAGTACATGGATGACGCGCTTTACGTAGTGCATGCTCGTTTCTTCGGAAATGGAAGGTCAAGGATAGTATATTGACATTCCGCGCTTTTATTTAGTGCGATGCTCGTTTCTTCAGAAATGGAAGATCCAGGATAGTACATGGATGACGCGCTTTACATAGTGCATGCTCGTTTCTTCGGAAATGGAAGGTCAAGGATAGTATATTGATGTACCGTACTTTTATTTAGTGCGATGCTCGTTTCTTCGGAAATGGAAGATCCAGGATAGTACATGGATGACGCGCTTTACATAGTGCATGCTCGTTTCTTCAGAAATGGAATGTCAAGGATAGTATATTGACATACCGCGCTTTTATTTAGTGCGATACTAGTTTCTTCGGAAATGTAAGATCCAGGATAGTACATGGATGACGCGCTTTACGTAGTGCATGCTCGTTTCTTTGGAAATGGAAGGTCAAGGATAATATATTGACATACCGCGCTTTACGTAGTGCATGCTCGTTTCTTCGGAAATGGAAGGTCAAGGATAGTATATTGACATACCGCGCTTTTATTTAGTGTGATGCTCGTTTCTTCGGAAATGGAAGATCCAGGATAGTACATGGATGATGCGCTTTACGTAGTGCATGCTCGTTTCTTCGGAAATGGAAGGTCAAGGATGATATTTTGATATGGTCCTGTGGATCCGTGCCGCTTATCGTAGCGTGTATTTGAAGATTGATTGTTTGGATTCAATGCCTGTGGTGTCACACAGGTTATTGATATTGAAACCAGGTTCTGTATCGGATGATCGATCAGTTTGTTGCCGTGACAACCGGATTCAATTTTCTGGATTTTTGTTCCCCAAGCAATTGTTGCAGTATTATTTCTTTAGTTGGCAAATTTCTGGGTTCTTTGGTATTCAACCGTCTTTTACCTTGATTGTTCGAAAGCCATTCGCTTTTCATCCAGTCAGGTCCAAGCCGCTTGAATAGGGGAGGTTGTTGCACCCCAAAATTTGCCTAACCTTTTTCTTACTTGGCTTTTGTTTCATTGCATTAACATATAATTGATCTAGCATTTGCATAACATAGCATAATTCATTTAGAAGGGGATCAAGTATGGTTTATATCAAAAGGAGCCTATCTAGAGGTCGTATTCAAGCTTGAGAGGTCACCAAAGTCATTAGGAAAAGGGTTGTGTTCTTGAGAAGTTTGGTTGCTTGTATAGGGTTCATCTCCTAACTTGAGGACCAATTGAAGACCATCGGTGGGTTGTGAAGACTTGATCATGGATAGAGTGTGGATAGAGCTCATGGAGTGCCTTGAGGGTCATGGGGGAGCTCATTCAAATCATTATGCTAAGTGTGAAGAGCCACAGTTGATGGAGTTGCAATTAGGGTTTTCATCTGAGTAACATTAAGTTAACTGTGCAATTGGAGGAGATTAAGACTCAATTCTAAATCTTTGAGATCATGGAAAGTCGTGTTGAGGCATTTGAGATAATATTCCAAGATCAATTCAAGAAGAATTCCAAGTGTGAGGAGTGGCTAAATTAGGGTTCTCAGGGTAAAATCCCCTATTTAGTGCCTGACTTCGAGACCACGTATCTCAAGATACAAGTTTCATCTCAATTTTTGGCCAACATGGAACTTGTAGAGCATGTTCTTAGCTTTAATTTGAGCACTAGAAGTCCTCCATTGCATTTATAGAACTCAAGTTATAATCCAGACAAGTTACAGGTCATCAGATGAATGTGAAATTTGTCTGCAAAAGTCAACCAACTTCCAATGAACGTTTTACCTAGAAGGATGTTTCTCCTCAACTTTTGACCAACATGAAAGTTGTAGGTCTTGGTCTTAGCTTTCGAAATTTTACTAGAAGTATTTCATCTGATTTGTAGAACTCAAGTTATGAGGTTTACAAGTCAGGGGTATTTTGGGAAAGTGAGATTATAGGTCATTTGGCATTATAGGTCATTTTCACTATCTTGCACATCTCAAATGAAGTTTTGTCCAACACAAAACTTGCTCAAAATGGGGTTTTAAGGTCAACCATGTATCCATGATGCATTGATTTGGTTTAGGGCAAGTCTTGGTTTGAAGAAATTTGACAAAAGGGGAATTTAAAGGATTTAAAGGTGAAATTTTCAAAACAATTCACAAGAGCTCAAACAAATGCAAATGAGTACTTATTTTGATCAGAAAAACCATTTGGAACAGTTTGGCATTAATGGAATTTCAATTTGAGGCTTATTTCATGGTGTTTCAACTTGTTACTTCATGGATAAGTAACACATTCAATCTTGGCCATAGGATACAAACAAGGGTGAAATCCGTTCCCTTCATTCTCCACGGTTCACAAGCAAGGTATGAGAAGCTTCTTGGAGAAGGAACTAGCTCAGAATCATGTACACCATGATTGAGTTTTTGAAGAAAATGTGAAATTTGGATATCACAGTTTGGGCTTTCCATGGGCCTCTAGAACCTTCCATTCACCTCTATATAAGTTCAGAAAGAGATTAGGATCGAGGTTGGTGATCATTTGCAGCTAGAACCAGAGATTGCAGTGAGAGTTTCAAGAGCAAAAGTGCAAATCGTTTTTTCAGATTGAGAGCAATTCAAGGCAAATTAAGGTTTCTAATAGCTTTATCATTGATCATTGAAGAAATCTGCACAAGATTGGAGAAAGAATCACACCATAACTGCCTCAATTTCAAGCTATATTCCAGGTTTCTATCTCTCACAATTACTCTAGTTTTATGATGATTTAGCATGATTTGAACTGAGGTTAAGCATTAGGAAGATGACTAGATCGTTTTAGGATAGGTTTTGTGAAGTTTGATGACAATTCAAGGTGTGAACAACTTTCTATTTGGATTCGAATCAACCTGATCTTGGAGTAATAACATGATTTAGATAGCTTAGGTTGATCTATGATGGATGAGGAGAAGATCTATGGCATTAATTGTGATATTGGTGATGATCAAGATCTTGGTGTATTTTCTGTTGCCTATCGTGTTTTAAAATCTAGGGAGAATTAGAGGAAACTGATGGCAGATTTGGAATCAGCGTGAAAAATTGAATGGAATGGTATAAGGTTGGGCCTGAATTGATGACCTGTAAGTGGACCTTCACCGGAGAAGACGGTGGCTCATCCACCGGAACCACCGTCTGGTTCGTCTGAGAACCTCCCTCCAATTCCAGATTCAAACGAGAACGATGACCAGCATCCTTTGGATTGAGTTGAAGGAGAAGACTTAGTCTCCAGATCCAACGCACGAGAATCACTCTCAGACTTGACCTTTGACCGAGCCAAAATGCACGTGTTTCATTAATGTGTTGGCACGCCCTAGTTCCTTGGATGCTTTGACTTAGTCACAAATCTGAAGTCTCTTGTTATTTCTCAGCATTTTATTTTCTTATTTGTTTTTTTTATAATTTCTTTAATTGCTTTTATCTTGTTTAATTCATATTAAATTCAATTTTGATCAAAAAAATAAAATAAAAATATGAGCATGTTCATCTCTTCATTCCTGATTTTTCTATGTTTTTACATTTTATTTTTGTGTGATTTTCCATTTATTTGGTATTTTTCCATTTTTCCCATTTCTTTAATTTTGGTATTTTCTTCTCTTTTCTTGCTGATTTTTGTTTGGCTGTTTGGTATAGAAATAATTTGAGATTTTTGGCTGGTTACTAGTATAGAGATGCATGATCCCTTTGGATTTATTTCACAATTTTTAGATAACTTTAGGACTGGTTTTGAATTAGGTTCCCATGGCCTTCTATTTTAGGGTTTCCATTTGACACTTTGTGATGTTTGATTTCTCTAGTGCCTTTAAGCATAGTTTTAGTCCCTGGTCTTTCTACTACAGATACCTAACACATGTAGGTTCCCTTAAAAAATTTATAGGATTTTAGAAGTAGTTTTGGGATATTAAATAGATTTAAAACTTAGGCTAGTTTTAATATGCTTCTAACATGACTTATCCTTTAGAATGACCTCAATGGTGGCCCATAGCATAAGATAAATTCTCCATTCCTTTTGGATGGTGCTTTAGACATAGAGGCTTCTGTTTTCTTGATTGTGGTGTTTGGTTTTGGTGTTTAGACCTCCTTTTAGTAGCTTTCTTGTAGCTTAATCAATTAGGGTTTAGGAAGAGCTTTAGTTTTGATTTCTCTTTCTTCAAATAAACATGGATTGCCTTGATTGCTTTCCATCCTCATCCAATGATTCAAGGTACCTATGTGGAATCCTCATCCCTCCTTTGGAAGGATGTGTGGCATTTCACATAAGGTAGAACCTTTGAGGATGCCTATCTCAGATGTATGGTTGAGTGCCATGATGGATTCCCTTGGTTTCCATCATGCTTCCCATCATCATGTAATCATCCTGATGTGGATTCTCATCACCCTTGGTGGATCCTTTGAAGCTTTAATATGAAGTTTTCTCTTGAAGATTAGCTTGGGCATGGAGATCAAACTACAGACTGTTGGATTGTTTTGCTGTAGAAGACTGCTTTGCTGTTGAGTTGCTTGTCTGCTGTTTTGCTTGCTGTGTCTGCTGATTGACTATGTGTGTCTGATTGATTGATGTGTTGCATTAGACTAGGCTTTCATATAGTTTTTTTACGCCTAGGTGCATTGAAGGGTTGAGCTTGGCTCCCTTTGCTTGCCTGTATTAGAGGTTGAGTCTGTCTCCTCTGCTTGTCTGTTACTGTGTGGTTTTGCTTGTTGGCTGAAGGTTGAGTCTGTCTCCCTTGCCTGTGGTTTGTGTGGCTTGCTCTAGAAGTTGAGTTTGTCTCCTTCTGCTTGTATTGCTGCATTGCATGCATTTTACTTACAGTATTACTTCTTACAGTTTTATTCTTTACAGTTTATTTCTTTTGTTGTTGCTTTCCTTTGCCATGTTCCCCTAGGAACTCTAGCTTCTCTTGTTCAAGAGAAGTTATGACAGACATTAGGGTTCTAACCATGCATGATAACATTCGGTAGTCCCCCCTAACCTCAATCATAGGATTAACTTTGCATGACAACTTTAGGTTTGGATCAGTTCCCCTTTAGTGCGTCCTTTCTTTTCTCACCTTCAAACAAATCAAGATACAGTAATAAAGGTTAATTGACGCGTACACTACGAGCCTTAAGCTGCTTGAGAAAGGGTTGTTGGAGAGTTTCTTTTCAACAGCTTGGATGTTTAGTATGGCACCCTTTGGGTGACATGCGACGCATTCACTCTCAGGTCATAGTCTCTAGTGCGATATTAGTTGCAAACATCCATAAAAAACACTTCTTCCGTAAAATACTTCAAAACAAAGATCAACATATTTTTGTCCTCTTGGACCTTTAATACTTGGAAACCCTTTTCATAAGGAGAGTTCTGGTAACTCTCGGTTCTACCGCAAATGGTAAACGCCTAAGTCTCCGTCGAGCGAGCTGCATACACCAACTGCTGGAACCGTCTGTTAACCCTACTCGGATAAAAAAGACAAACCTGTGTCTCTTGTTGTCCAGAACTACGTTTGCTCTGATCTTTCGCGCCGTGTGAAAGTACGTAGGCACGAGATACGATATCTCGGTGAGCAAGCTTCCTCCCTGCAACCCGTAGTTAGGCGAACTACGTTGACTCTGATTTCTCGTTCCAGGCGGGAATACGTAGGCATAGAACTACTGTTTTCTGCCTAGTCATTTTTTCTTTTCTTTTCAGACCAGACTTTTAGCGTAGATAGATAGAATAAACCCGTCAGATAAACACAACAAGCGTGGATCCCATCGAGTACGATGGACGTGAGGGGTGCTAATACCTTCCCCTTGCGTAACCGACTCCTGAATCCAAACATTGGTTGCGATGACCTTGTCTTATACCTTTTCATCAGGTTTTTCCTGATCGTTTCCTTTCCCGTTCTGTGGGATAAATAACGAAAGGTGGCGACTTTTCTGTTTTGCCGACACCTTTTTTTCGCGGTAGCGACACTACGGAATAAATGATCTTGTCCCTCGATGACCCTACAATAATGATGATAGTCCCGTCGAATTACTAAGACACCCCTTCATGTTGCCTTCTTTGTCCATACGATGACCCTCCGCCCGTCCCTTAACATCCAAGGTAAAGACTACTTACTCACTAATAGTAAGGACAATCTTACCCTTAAAGGAAATAAATAACAAGAAAGCCCTTACAAACTTAGGGTAGGTAGCACTTAAATACTTGCTCACTTTTTAAAAAAAAAAAACATTTTTTACACCCCACTTTCAAAATATTTCCAAACTCAAGGCTTTGTATACATCCATACGAGGATCACTACAAAGAACTTCTGAAAATCTTTTCTAAACATACACTTCACATTACTTTTCAAACAAACAAGTGAGCTAAGTAACTAAGAGCCCATGGATAACCATGGATATAAAGGGTGCTAACACCTTCCCTTTATATAACCTACCCCCCGAACTCAAAATCTTTTCAAAAAGGTTTTTCTTGTTCTTTTATAGCCTTTCCTATTGGATAAAATAAAAGTCGGTGGCGACTCTTGCTATCCGCACATGTTTTTGTCAAATAAAAACACCAAGTCAGTTCTCCCACCGTGTTTCAGGCTTTGATACCAACTGAAGGTGAGAAAAATACAAAAAGAAAGAGGGGTTGAATTGTGTATGTCAAAATATGAAAATATTTTCACTTTGAATTCTGATACATTAGATTCTGAACCACGTACAGAGTTTGATAGCAGAGTAAGTATCATTAGTGAAAAGTTTACTTCTTTTTCTTAATCATATTTCATAACCTAAGGTGTCACGCTCAAATTCTAATCCAAGTAAGAGTCTGAATCAGATCAGAGTATGACTTTAGAGTTTGTTTACTTCCTTTTTCTTAAATCTGATTCAGAACATGAGGTGTCAAGCTCAGATTGTGATACAGGAGAGAGACTGAATTAGACCCAGAGTCTAACTTTAGATAATGTTTTCACAGTGGAATATAAATGCAGAAGTAAATAAAGAGACACATAATATATCATGGTTCGTCTCAAATGAGAGTAGTCTAGTCACCTTCAGCACAAGATCTTTTAACTATAATCAAACTGATTATAATTTCATAAGCCAGCAGTTGTCGTAACCCAAAATTTGACCTCTTCTCTTTGCCTCTCTGCATAAGCATCTACACTTGCATTTCTAGCACGCGCATCAAGATTTTCATCTGTGAATTCATTGCAGGTATATATATTCAAATCCCCACAAAATCTCAAGGTTATGATTATATCCCCCAAAAAGTCATCACAGCCTTAATATAGGCAAAACAGAAGGATTTATATGCTTATTTATCAAAGCAAAGGGTAGAAGCCCGGAACCACGATCAAAGCACCTTGTTGCACCCCAAAATTTTCCCGACCTTTCTTTTATATCTTGGCTTATGTTTCATATCATTTAGGATTTTGTATTTGCATAACATTGGTTCTAGACAGGGGATCAAGATTTTTGTTTTTTCCACTCAAGAGGAGAGTTCCATTTTCAAGCCATCAGGAGTCCATCATCATTAGAGTTGTGTCTCAAAGCTCCTTGAGGGGAGAAAGTTTGTGTATGAGTATCACCTCCTATCTTGAGGATGTGTGGAGGCACATGAGGTCATTTCCTTGGATAAGACATGATTCAAAGATTCAATAGACATTTTGAGGGTTCTCTATGGAGATTACAAGATCACACAATTCATCTGCGAGAGCCTCAGTCAATGGGTAAGGTATTAGGGTTTCATCTAGTCAATAAAAAGTCAACTGTGGATTTGAAATGGCTCAAGACTTGGGTCTTGATCTTGGAAACCATGGAAAGTCATCCTAGACCATCTCAAATGACATGTTGAAGCTAAGATAAGAAGATTCAAAACTTCAAGAGGTTACTAAATTAGGGTTTCAGATGAGTCCAAGTGTAAAATCCTCTCTTTTAGTCTCTAACTTCAAGGACAAATTTCACTATGATACAAGTCTTGCCTCATTTTCTATCAAACATGAGACTTGTTCTCATCTTCCAAGCTTTCGTTTGAGTACAAGAAATCATCCATTGGGTTTGTACATCTCAAGTTATGGTATCAACAAGTTGGTGTCATCAGATGAAGAGGTTTTTGAGGCACTCAAAGTCAACTCACTTCCAAATCATTTTTCACATGGAACCAAGCTCCTCCTCATTATTTATCAAACATGAGAGTTGTTTCTAATTGTCTTAGCTTTCCAAAAAGTGCTAGAACTCATCATTCTCATGTTTGGAGCTCAAGTTATGGTCTTCACAAGTCAAGGGTATTTTTGGAAACCTAGTCTTAGGTCTTTCATTTTAATGACCGATTTCATCCACTTCATGACCTCAAATCCATTTTCAACAAACATGAAAGTTGTGTCAAAGGACCTTAACATCACCTTGAACTTAATTTCCATGGCATTTTTTGATTTATGTGATCATTTAGGCCATGATGAGCTTGAAATTTGACTTTTTGGACATGGTTTGAATTCCTTACATTTCAAGTCATCAAATGCTCTTGTTTTTGAATTTTTGAGACCACATCATCATCATATCATGTACATGATGTCTCTTACCTAAAATGAGCCAACACAAATCCACCTTTCAAGTCATTTTTCAAGCTTTCATGCCATAAAAAGTCATTGTCCAAACTTTGTACAAAATGGTTGTCAACTATCCAAACCACCCTCATTCTTTTCACACACCCTAATTGTCCTAAATGGCTGACCAAGAGGGATGTACAAGAAGCCATAACCCGTGTGCACTCAGTTTTGGAATTTTTGGCAAATGGTGAAATCAAACAAACCAATCATCATGGGCCTGCATGGGACTCATTAAGCCCTCATATATAAGCTGGAGACAAGCCCTAAATGCCTCAGAAGGTGGATAACTGCATGAGAAGAGAGTTTCCATCAAAAATACACAAAATTTTCTCTTCTTCGAGTTTGAATTCTCACTGGGTTTTCCTTTAAGTTCTTGCTCATTTCATCATCACTAAAGGTCAAGGAAGAGATTAGAGGCATCAAAGTGAAGCTTGCAAGGCATTTGAAGAGCCAATGGAGCAACTCCGTTAGGTAATCTTTCACTCCTTAAATCTCCCATTTTAGGCACTCATTTAGGTTCATAACTGGTGCATCTGAAGCCCTAACACGTGTAGGCCATGTTTGGATCATTTTCATGCTTGTTTGATTGATTTTTGGTTTGAGTGTAAAACTTTTGTGGTCTGTTTTCTCTAAGTTCCTAGAACCTTTTTCAAAATCTAAGATTATATTTGGATTCTACGTGGAATTTGCTTTGAAATGGTGTTAAGTGTTTAGATTTTTATGTTGATTTACAGTTTGCTCCAGTGAAGCTCGCCTGAGAAGATGACTAGAGCTAGGGCTCCGGTGTCTGAGGTTTGAGCTGAGGTGGTGTCGCTACTGCAAAAATCGGCGCCGGCTGAACAGAAGAGTCGCCACCGTGCGTTATTTATCCCAATGGAGGGAAAGGAAACGCTCGAAGTAAACCTACCGCAAAGACGGGAAAGGAATGGTCATCGCAACCAAATCTTGGATTCGGGAGTCGGTTACGCAAGGGGAAGGTATTAGCACCCCTCACGTCCGTCGTACTCGACGGGATCCACGCTTGTTTTCTAGTACGGATTGTTATTCTATCTATTCTACAGGTCAAGGGTTAAAAGAAAATAAAATGACTCGGCAAAGTATCGCACTTTATGCCTACGTATTCCCGTCTGGAACGAGAAATCAGAGTCAACGTAGTTCGCCTACCTACTGGAAAGGAGGGGAAGGTTGCTCGCTAGGATATCGCATCCTATGCCTACGTACTTTCATACAGCATGAAAGATCAGAGCAAACGTAGTTCGGGCCACGTACGACACAAGTCTGTCTTGATTGTTTTTATCCTTCTGAAAAAGGTTTTCCTGATTACTGGTCCAAGCGGACAAAAATGACGTTTTGATTGGTTCACATTCTTTTACGGAAGAAATGTCTTTTATTGTGTTTTTCTGACTGTTTTGAGGTAAGAAGAGACAGAACTCTAAAACCTATGGTTTAAAAGGGGATCCAAATCTACCCTAATGTTGTCATGCATGGATGAAAGCCTAATGTCTGTCATATTTCTCTCCTGCGCAGAGAGAAACAGAGATCCTAAGGGGATAAACGGAAAAGAAACAGCATATATACAGTAAAGCAGTAAAATGCATGAATGCAGCAGTACAAGCGAGGCAAGGGAGTCTCACTCAACCTCGAACCTAGAAAACAACAGGCAAAGTGAAACAACTTCACTTCAACCTCAAGGGGAAAATCATCAAACAATACAGTCAAGAAACTCAAGCAATACATCAACAGCTCTAAACAGCACCAACAACTCTAAACAGCAAAACAGCACAAGCTCCTGCTTCTATCAGTCTTCAAGGCAATGAACTTCATCTTCAATCTTCAGGGATTCTTCAAAGAAAGCTCTCCTGGATGAGTAATAGTTCACAAGATGGTTTAGGATGCTAAACAGTCAGTTAACCACCAAAGGTGGCATACAGACGTTTAACAAAATACAGACTGTTTCTCTCAAAAGTTCTATCTCCTAGATACTGTCACTAATCCTTCCAAAGGAAGGAGGTGAGTATTAAAGAGAGACTTTGAATCATAGAGAAGAATGGAGGCAATAGAAACCATCCATGTTTATGAAGGAATTTTCTATTCTAAAGCTCTACCTAGCTCCTAGGTCCTATGATCTTCAATCAGTCTTCAAGCAAACCTAGCATCTTCATCAACTTTGAACTTGATCTTCAACTCTTTGTCTTCAAGTATGCTTCATCATCATGCTCCTAAAGCCAAGCCCACACCCCAAGCAAGCCCAATAAGCCCATACAAACAAAATAAACCTCAAAAGGGCACACCAAACAAACATACAATTGCAAAATATATTAAAAATAGTAAAATAGTAGGGAAAATTCTAATATTATTTCTAAGGGATCTACTAAACCTACCCTTAATACCCATATATTCCCCATAGCCTAACTTGTCCTAAAAAAAACCAAAAGAAATGGTTTTAATGCACCTAAGTTGTGGTTTAACCTAATTTTATACAACCTAGAATTACCTAATCAAAACTATCCTAAAAATTGTCACAAAAATATGGAATTAATTCAGGGGGAACCTAAAACATACATATAACTATCCTAAAAAGATTGACTTAAAAATATTAAGGGAGCTACCTAAACTAAAATCTACAAATTAAGGTATCAACTAAAAAGACTTAAAAAGCAATAAAAGAAGAAAATATGCAAAAAATATTAAAATGAAATAAAATGGCAATTTTATGATTTTATATTTTTCTTGACAAAAAATGGAAAGTGGGAAAAAAATCCCATGAGAAAATATTCTTTTTTCTATTTCTTATGCATTTTTAAAGTTTGAGAAAATTTGGAGAAAATTAAAATGGAAAATAGATGCATGGGGTGCAAACAGCAGTAATAACCAGTTCAAATTGTTGCTGGGCCCAGACTGGGGGGTGCGCATAACAAGCGCGCCTGGGCCCAATGATGATTCAGAAAACAAATTGAAAATATGAAGAAAATACAAAAACTAGCGGTGCAGAAATGAAAGAAAAACAGTTATAACATGATAATGGGCCTGAATGGGGGTGGAAATAGGAAAATTCACTTAAAGCCCAAGATGCGTTTAAATGGAACGCAGCGTTCCATCTGGCTGGCTTTCCCTCTCAATTTCAATTGAATCTGGAGCGTAGGATTTATTTCTCAGTCAACCTTCAAACGCGTATCCAACGGCAATGGAGTCATCCCTAACCTTGGGCAACTAGGGTTTTCAGAAAACATGAAAACACGAGCTCCATGCACAGATCTTCCAGCTCTTCGTTCTCCTTCGTCTCTTGACCAAACTCCTCGATGTAAAAACCAAATTTAATCCATTTTCCGAGCTGAACAACACTATGGCCTTAGATTTCATTAAAACAACCTCTAGCATCCAAACCGAATGGTGTAACCTCATGAACTCAAAACGTGATCAATCTTGCACTTCAACCAAACTCAATTTTCTCTATATCAAAGTGATCCTCATGTTCCATGGATTAAAATCAGCCATTAAACTAACATGGAAACTCACTAAATCACTCATTCTAGCTCCATCAAGAATCGACCCCCATTAATGGAACTCCACCAATTGCTCCCAAATTCATCAAGAATGACCACCTAATTGTCTCTAACACTCCTAAACTAAAAATTAACCCTAGCCATGCCTAGAATAGGGTGTAGAACAGAAATTGCATACCTGGCTCTTAGATATGGTAGGTGCTGAAACTCTTCAAATCAAGCCTTGCAACTCTTCAAGTATGATCCCTAGATGATGAATTTTCCTCTGTTTGCAAAAGGAATGGCTGGAATTGCTTGTACTTCAAGATCCAATGTAATTTGCCTTCTTGCAAATTCAATGTGAATGCTTTCAAATCTTCATCAATGGAGTTGCAAATCAATATGAACACACTCAGAGATGTTTATGGAGAAGATTTGTGAAGAAAAATGGAATGGCAATGAAGAAAAATGTGAAGTTTGAAGATGATTTGCAATGGAGCAAAATGGATCTCAATCTCTCTTCTCTACCACTATCAACACCAACCTTTCACCAATGCAAGCTGCACTCAATATATAGAATGGATTGGAATAGTCTAGAACCCCCTAGAATCATCTAGGATCTTCCCATGAGAATTTGATCTTTTCATCCAATGGTATTTTGCATTTTCACTTCTCTTTATATGGTATCTCATGCAATATGCCTTGTAATATTGGTAACCAACTTGAATTTATCTCCACATGATATTTTGGATCAGTTACAATGCACATTTTCCTTGTTTAGCAAGCTTTTCCTTGTTTTGGTTTTGTACCCCATTATGTAAGTAATCAAATTACAAAGCAACCCTATGATTCAAGCCTCAAATCAAAATTGTGGCTGAACTATTGTTCTTAGAATGTCATTTGGAGTCAAAATGACCTATCATATGACATGGTTTGGACTTGTAGCTTAGGATTTATGATTTTCAACTTCACTTGAATTAACTTATGCCTCATTTTTAGGCCATTTTTATCACTTTTTGATATGAGCCTTTTCAACATCTCATGACCTCCCTACTAGCCTTAAAACATCATTATAAGCAACTTTGAGTTTGAAGATTTTTCCATTTGAAGCTTGGAAGTAGGAGATATGGCCTTATGCTTGAAATGACTTATAACCTCCAAATGACCAAAATGCCCTTGGCTTGTCAAGATCATAAGTAGAGCTCCACAAATCAGATTGAGGCATACCATACCTTTCTAGAAAGCTAAGATCATGAGGAACAACTTTCATGTTGGCCAGAAATCCATTTGAAAACTCCTTGAGGGGTAAAAGTTTCTTGGAAGTCAAGTAACTTTCACAGACAAAATTCAGATGCCTCTGAGGACCTGTAACTTGCAAGAACCATAACTTGAGTTCTATAAATCTCCTTGATGCCTTCCACCACTCAAATTAAAGTTCTTGAGATACTCTACAAGTTTTATGTTGGCCAGGATCCATTTGTGACTTGCATTTTGAATTACTTTTCTTGGAAGTTTGACCTAAACTAGGGGATTTTACTCAGAAACCCTAATTCAGAAACTTCTCTTCTTCTTGATTTCTTTTGATTTCTCCTTGGCACAACACCACATCCATATCCACATATCAAATGATGAATCCCACATCCTCCAAATAGGCCTTGATGCCCTTCAATCAAGCATTTGACCTAGGGTTGACCCAGGGTTGACCCAGATGACACCCTAGTTGACTGTCTTCAACTGTAGCTCTTGTAATCACATCAATGACTTGTATTTATTTCAAAAGGATCCTCTAGGTCTTCCATGCCCTCAATTCATAACCCATAACTTCTCTGATGATCTTCACATACCCTCAAGATAGGAGAGAAACCCACTGCTTGGCCTTTAAACTTCTCAGAGCTTCAATTTCTTTCTTGGTGATTTGAATAGGCTTGAATCTTGATAAGAGCCTCTTGAATACATTCCTTGAGATGAAAAATAGCACTTGATCCCTTGTCAGATGACTTGTTATGCTATGCTATGCAAATGATTAGACTATGTACATGACTTTTTATGCAAATGACAATGCAATTGAAACATAAACCAAGTGAAGCAGGTTGAGCAAATTTTAGGGTGCAACAGCTGCCCCTATTCAAACGACTTGGACCCGACTGGGTGAAGAGTGAACGGCCTTCAAAAATTCGAGGTACGAGACGGTTGAATACTAAGAACCCGGAAATTTGCCAACCGCAAAAAATAAATTGCGAAATAAACTGCACCACTACTTGGGGAACACTATCTACAAATCTGATTTCAACATTATCTTGTCAATATATGAATAACCTGGACGACTTCACTTGGGGAAGTACTCCTGTCGACAAAACATGATCCTGCCAACGATACAGGAAAATCACTCTGTCACCATTACAGAAAAATAACACCGCCATTGCTACGGGAAATCACTCTGTCACCATTACGGGAAATAACTCCGCCACCACTGCGGGAAATAACTCCGTCACCACTACGGGAAATAACTCCGCCACCACTGCGGGAAAATAACTCCGTCACCACTACGGGAAATAACTCCGCCACCACTGCGGGAAAATAACTCCGTCACCACTACGGGAAATAACTCCGCCACCACTGCGGGAAAATAACTCCGTCACCACTACGGGAAATAACTCCGCCACCACTGCGGAAAATAACTCCGCCACCACTGCGGGAAAATAACTCCGCCACCACTGCGGGAAAATAACTCCGCCACCACTGCGGGAAAATAACTCCGTCACCACTACGGGAAAATAACTCCGTCACCACTACGGGAAAATAACTCTGCCACCACTGCGGGAAATAACTCCGTCACCACTGCGGGAAAATAACTCTGCCACCACTGTGGGAAAATAACTCCGCCACCACTGCGGGAAAATAACTCTGTCACCACTACGGGAAATAACTCTGTCACCACTACGGGAAAATAACTCCGCCACCACTGCGGGAAAATAACTCCGCCACCACTGCGGGAAAATAACTCCGATACAGCTTTTCTGCCTATCTTTGCAGCAGCTAGCTCCATCAATCACACAATATGTGTCTAGTCTTCCAATTTTCAGTGCTGACATGGCAGCAAATCTGAGAAGGACTCTACTGGGGATTTTCTGAATCCACACTGCCAGACACCTACTTTAACATAGGCGGCAACTTCCAAAAATCGATTCGCGAAATCTTTTGATAAGGACCTAACAACAACCTTGAGGAAATACTCCGCTGGAGGGGTAAGAGAAACTTAAACAAGCAACTCTGTGGGGAATAATGCCAAAACTGACATTATCATTACATGTTTCCCGCCGAGATCTTGAATGTTTGGTAATTAATTTGAGCAAGAGCTCCCTCCACCTGCAAGGGAAACAACACTTGAGAACAAACGGTTAACCAACCTGGCTTATGTTTCAAAATGCATATGTTTGGCAATGGCATAATGCCCCATTCGACATGGAAATGCTACGCATTTTTTTATTTGGGCGGATGCAAACATGACACTATATGCCGATGCAAACGCAGGCTCGAACTGCTGGGATACAGAAAACCGCTTCAGCAAAATAAATGCTGAAGACAACGCCAACTCCGCTGGGGATAACCAGGCGTCACAGAATTATTCCAGCAAAGTGAAGCCAACTTCGCTGAGGAATAACTGAATGCGCCAATCATGATTGGACTTCTGTCAGGGACAACTTACCCGTGCCAATGAAAATTGGACTTTTGCTGGGGAGTGAACGGGTATCACACGGTATTCCGGCAAAATAAATGTCAGGACACACAACCAACTCTGTCGGGAAGAGTTTTAACCTTCGAGTTCCACTGGCAGGAAAGAGAGCACTTGCTGAAAAGAGAGAACTCCGCTGGGGACGAAACGACTCTCTTGGGGAAAATCAACTGACTCCGCTGGGGGAGAGTAAATGACCCTACTGGGAAGGGAATCTCTACTGGGAAGAGTAAACTGTCTGGGTACAGCTCACAAGTTTGGAAATATTAATCTTCTGAGGCTAAACCACTCCGCTCGGGATGGGGGATCCTTCTGAGGGACACCACACTGTCTGAATACAGCCTTCGATCTTGGAATCGTCAATTCTGTTGAGGGTAAACGACCCTGCTGGAGAATGTCCTTCGGATAAGCTGCGACTAGCTGGGGAATTTGATCCTTCTTCAGTAAGGAACATTGTTATCTCAGAAGCGCGACCTGCATGGGGATTCACTTCACGTAACGATCAAGCCTTTCCGTTACGAGCTTCTGGTTAGTACTGCAATCTTCTGATCGTCCACTTTGTATGGTCAAGAACCCTGCAACACCACAAACGAGACAAGCCAAGTCTATGCAACCAAATCTATTCAGGTTAGCGTTAGTGACATCGTTTTCAGTTAATTTAAAGTTTTAGCAATTATTGGCAAGGGCCAGCGATGTTATACACTTGCTAGTTTTATTAAACATTGGCGTTTGTCATGTACAAAACAGTAAAGAACAAGCATTAAATACTTAATAACATGCTTTATTGATTGGGCCCCTGAATGGGCAGAGTTTTGTACACGGGATGTAACCCCTGAAAAGAGGAAGCTATGCACAACAAGTATACAAGTATGCACAAGAAGCATAGATACAATGACAAATCAAATTTACACACATGTCGGCAACGGGATGCAGACGAACATCACGAGCTGATCCTCCTATGACTCGCCTGACTCTAGTGCTTTCCCGGTATTCACACTTCTGAAGAGATTGTATCTGATAACCGACCCCTCAGGTATATTCTCCCGCACCAATGTGCACCGTAGTATCAAAGTCGGACCGCAGTCATTTGCTTCTCAAATCCCTAACTTTTGCGTGAACCGCCCTTTGCGGGTTTTCAGTTCACCGGGATACCCTTTTTTGCCGAAGCCGCCCAGTGTAGGTTTTCAACTTCGCGGGTGTACATTTTTTTTTTAGTTTTATCCCTAATTTTTGCCCGAATCTTTCATTCTATTTTTGGTTCGCCAGGATGCCCCATTTTTGCCTGGACTCTCTTTTTTCTGTCCAGCGGGTCAATTTCAAGCAAAGTATTTTTTAACTGCGTCCGAATTCACAGGCGACGTAAAGTCTTCACTGTCCATGGTGGACAACAACAAAGCTCCTCCTGAAAAGACTTTTCTGACAACGTATGGCCCTTCGTAGTTGGGGGTCCACTTGCCCCTGTGATCTGCCTGCGGCGGGAGAATCCTCTTTAGCACAAGGTCGCCCGTTTGAAAGCTTCGAGGGTGTATCTTTTTATCATACGCTTTCTTCATTCGGCTCTGGTACAACCGACCATATGCTAGAGAAGCTAACCTCTTCTCATCCATTAAACTCAGCTGGTTCAACCTGTCTTTCACCCATTCTGCCTCGTCTAGTTGGACATCTCGTAATACTCTCAAGGAAGGAATCTCAACTTCCAGTGGTAACACTGCTTCCATTCCATATACCAACGAGAATGGGGTTGCCCCGGTTGATGTGCGTACCGTCGTACGATAACCGTGCAAAGCGAAAGGTAGCATCTCATGCCAGTCCTTGTAGGTCACCACCATCTTTTGAACAATCTTCTTTATGTTCTTATTGGCCGCTTCAACAGCGCCATTCATCTTGGGTCGATAAGGAGAGGAGTTATGATGCTCGATCTTAAAACTCTGACACAGCTCCTTCATCATTTTGTTATTTAAGTTTGAACCGTTGTCGGTAATTATCCGCTCGGGGATTCCATATCTGCAAATGATATCTCGTTTGATAAACCTGGATACCACCTGCTTGGTCACATTTGCATAAGATGTCGCTTCCACCCATTTGGTAAAATAATCGATTGCTACCAAAATGAACCGGTGTCCGTTAGATGCCGTTGGCTCGATCTTTCCAATCATGTCGATTCCCCACATTGAGAATGGCCATGGTGACGACATCACGTTCAGAGGACTCGGAGGCACATGGATCTTATCGGCATAGATCTGGCACTTATGACACCTCTTCGCAAACTTGAAACAGTCAGTTTCCATAGTTAGCCAGTAATAACCTGCCCGCAGCAGCTTCCTCGTCATGGCATGCCCACCAGCATGCGTACCAAATGTACCCTCATGTATTTCCTCCATGAGCAACTTCGCCTCTTTCTCGTCTACACAACTTAGTAGCACCAAGTCGTGATTTCTCTTGTATAGGACACCGTCTGGATTCAGATAGAAATTACCCGCCAATCTCCTGAGAGTCTTCTGATCGTGACTGGATGCCCCAGCCGGATACTCTTTGTTTTTCAGGAAATTATGGATATCAAAATACCAGGGTTTATCATCAGATGCTTCGTCAATGGCAAATACGAAGGCGGGTCTGTCAAGCCGAGAGATAACAATTCTGGGAGCCTCATTCCAGAAGTTGACTTTATACATGGAAGACAATGTGGCCAGGGCGTCAGCCATCTGATTTTCTGCTCGCGGTACATGATGCAACTCAACCTTGTCAAAGAAGGGCAACAATCTCCTCGCGTAATTCATGTACGGTATCAAATTAGGCTGACGTGTCTCCCATTCTCCTTTTATTTGATTCACCACCAGAGCTGAGTCTCCATATACATCCAGATTTTTGATTCGCAAATCAATGGCCTCTTCAAGCCCCATGATACAAGCTTCGTATTCGGCTTCGTTATTGGTAACCGGAAAGGTCAATCGAGCAGTAAATGGGATGTGCGACCCATGTGGAGTAGTGATGATTGCCCCTATTCCGCTACCATAGGAGTTTACAGCTCCGTCAAAGATCAACTTCCATTTGGAACCCAATTCTGGTCCTTCGTCTGGCAATGGTTCTTCACAATCTTTCATCTTTAGGTACATGATATCCTCGTCAGGAAAATCAAACCTCATCGATTGGTATTCCTCAATAGGCTGCTCTGCCAAGTACTCAGATAATACACTCCCCTTTATAGCCTTCTGTGAGACATACTGGATGTCGTATTCGGTCAAAACCATCTGCCAACGGGAAATTCTCTCCGATAATGCCTGCTTTTCAAATACGTATTTGATAGGATCCATCTTCGAGATGAGCATGGTTGTATGGTTCAGCATGTATTGCCTCAAACGCTTGGCGGCCCAGGCTAGCGCGCAACAAGTTTTTTCGAGCATTGAGTATCGAGATTCACATTCAGTAAACTTCTTACTCAAGTAGTATATTGCATGCTCTTTTCTTCCTGTCTCGTTGTGTTGATCGAGAACACAACCCATACTTTCCTCAAGAATTGTCAAATACATAATCAAGGGTCTCCCTGCCACTGGAGGTATCAAAATAGGAGGCTCCTGCAAATACTGTTTTATTTTATCGAACGCCTTTTGACAATTTTCATTCCATGTCACAGTCTGGTCTTTTTTCAACAGCTTGAATAACGGCTCACACGTGGCTGTTAGGTGAGATATGAACCGAGCGATGTAGTTCAACCTCCCTAAAAACCCGCGCACCTCTTTCTCTGTTTTAGGCGTCGACATCTCTTGTATTGCTTTTATTTTTGCAGGATCGACCTCTATTCCTTTTTCGCTCACGATAAACCCCAGCAGTTTACCCGACCTCACCCCGAAGGTGCACTTGTTAGGGTTCAGTCTCAGCCTGAACTTCCTAAGCCTCTTGAATAGCTTCAGCAGATTCACCAAATGTTCTTCCTCCGTCTGGGATTTGGCAATCATATCATCGACATAAACCTCGATCTCCTTATGCATCATGTCATGAAAAAGAGTCGTCATTGCACGCTGATACGTTGCCCCAACATTCTTTAATCCGAAGGGCATCACTTTGTAGCAAAATGTTCCCCAAGGCGTAATGAAGGTAGTCTTCTCCATGTCTTCTGGCGCCATTTTAATCTGATTATAGCCCGAGAAGCCATCCATGAAGGAGAATACGGAGAATTGAGCAGTGTTGTCAACCAGCACATCGATGTGGGGAAGTGGGAAATCATCTTTCGGGCTCGCTTTGTTCAAATCACGGTAATCTACGCACATTCTCACTTTACCTTCTTTCTTTGGCACTGGTACAATATTAGCGACCCATGAGGGATATTTTGTAACAGCTAGGAAACCAGCATCCCACTGCTTTTGGACCTCCTCCTTAATTGTCACTGCCATATCAGGCCTAGTTCTGCGAAGCTTCTGCTTAACCGGCGGGCATTCCTCTTTTAACGGCAGACGGTGCACGACCATATCCGTATCCAGCCCAGGCATGTCTTCGTACGACCAAGCGAACACATCACTATACTCTCTGAGCATTTCAACCAGTCTTCGCTTGACGTCGCTCTGCTGCGCGGCTCCTATACGGATGTTCCTTTCGACCCCTTCCGACCCCAGGTTAATAATTTCAATGACCTCCTCATGAGGCAGAATGATTCGTTCTTCTTGCTTTACCAACCAAGACAACTCTTCGGGAACGTCGCCATCTTCAACAATCTCTTCTTCGGCCTGAAATACCGGGTGCTCAAAGTCGAAATGAGTCATAGGCGGTTCAATGATGTCCTCTAAAAATATTATCCTGCAAAAGGAATGGTTAAATGCTTCAAAATATGTATAAAGCGAATAACCACGTTGCCATTTTATTGTAAAACACAAAAACAGGAAAAACAGAGATCGCAATATTTGTACATGAAAAAACGCCTTTTATTTAATGATTAAACAATGCAATGCACATAACAGCACGACCCTAAGCAAAATCACGATGCCCCGGGTAAGACACCAGATTGTTCAACAATTAAGATAACAAAGTATTACTGTTTGGTAGTCACAGGAACAATCTCCTGAATAGACTAATTGCATAATCCTTGTCCTGGCACGCTCGGCTGAATCCAGGCGTCCATGTCGCAGTCACTGTCTCCTTCTTCGGAATCTGAAACAGCGTTGATGGCCTCGTGATACACTCCACTAGCCGTGATTGTTATTGGTCCTTTGAAACGAGGTGCCCCAGCAGCAGGCGTTGATGACGATGGTTGATATCCCAGCCCAAATCTATCCATCTTCACGGGAATATCTAGAACCTTGCCCCAGCCTTTTGTCTCACCAGTCTTCACTAGAGCCTGAGCCTCCTTGTATGATGAGACTGCCACCTCTGACGCTTTACTCGGCCCGAGAACTTTGTCTTTGATGCGCAACCCCTCAAAGGCTTGACAGGGTGTTTCATGAATCTCGCCGTCGACTTCTACGTACTTGAATGATGACAGATGGTTGACCAATATATCTTCTTCTCCACAGACCGTGACCACACTGTCCCCTAACATGTATTTCAGCTTTTGGTGCAAGGTAGATGTGATTGCCCCAACACCATGGATCCATGGCCGTCCGAGAAGACAGCTGTATGCTGGCTGGATGTCCATAATGTAAAATTCAGTTTCGAAAATCTCCGGCCCCACCTGGAGAGGTAACTTTATAGATCCAAAGACTGACCTTCGTGTACCATCAAATGCCCTGACCACCAAGTCACTAGGCGTACAAATGATTCCCCTGATGTCCAATTTCATCATTGCTTTCTTTGGCAGCACGTTCAAGGAAGATCCGGTATCTACCAGTACGTGGGACATGACTGAGCCCCTACATTCAACTGAGACATGCAACGCCATGTTATGCTCTCTCCCCCTCGGGGTCAAATCAAAATCCGTAAATCCCAAGCTATGGCCTGCGTTCACGTGCGCCATTACCCCTTCCAACTGATTCACAGAAACATCCTGGGGCACAAATGACGTATCCAGAATTTTCAACAATGCATTCCTATGGGCTTCGGAACATAATAACAGCGACAGTATGGATATCTTCGATGGCGTCTGTTGAAGGTGCTCAACAATCTTATCGTCACTCTTACGAATAAGGCGCATAAACTCTTCTACATCCTTCAACGATGTTTCTTTTTCGTTCCTCTGCACAGGGACATCCTCATTCATTCTTCCTTTTCCTTTCGCCAATCGTTCAGCTTCTACCTCAGGCGATATAAAAATTCTCCCACTTCTCGTCATCCCTCCGGTCCCGACGACGTTGTCTACAACCTCAACTGGTTGTTTATTAATATCAATTTTCACCCCATCACAGTATGCTTCCAACCCATAGGTCCAGGGTACTGCCTTAGTGCTCTCATAAGGGATTGGTCCTGCCTTGGTGATAGTGATCGGCGGTCGCCTGGCTGGCGCTGTTATAGTTATTGTTTTTCGGGGAATTGTCACGGTAGCTACATCACTTTGCTCATCCGCTAATACCTCTGCAGGTTCCTCCATTGCCGTCCTATCGAGTTGCAACGTGCCTCCATCTATCAAGGTCTGAATACCCTTCTTCAATTCAGCACAACCCCCAGCTTGGGTCCAACACTCTAGACAAAACTCATCGCAGCCCGGATACACACCTCCTTTCAATAATCTGCTCTTTATCTCACACAACGGCGTCTTTAGTTCATCAACATTCATGATCAAGTTCAGACCCTCCTCAGTTAAAATAGCATTTGCCCCATGGTTGGGCATGGGCTGTTGTACTATGTTCGGACCTGCTTGTCCAAAATTGATGGCTTTGCTATCCAACAGATCTTGTACCACATGTTTGAACGCGTGGCAATTCTCTATGTCGTGGCCAGGAGCCCCGGAGTGGAACTCACAGTGCTTGTTTGCATCAAAACCGAACGGAGGAGTGCCCGTTATTGGCGCCATAGTCCTTTTTTCCACCAAGTTCAAACCCAGTAACGTCTGTAGCAATTCTGCATACGTCGAAGGAGGCGTCTCAAACACCCTCCT
Source organism: Lathyrus sativus (assembly GCA_963859935.3). Taxonomy (NCBI): domain Eukaryota; kingdom Viridiplantae; phylum Streptophyta; class Magnoliopsida; order Fabales; family Fabaceae; genus Lathyrus; species Lathyrus sativus. Next base: position 51,961,954 of record OZ012740.1, on the reverse strand, counting down.
TGGTTTGCCCCCCTGAATCCTGCGCTGGGCAGGATGTGCCCCTTGTTGTGGCTACTGTTGCTGTGGTGGTATCTGCTGTAGTGGTATTGGTTGTTGATGAAATGGAATTGTGACACTTGCCACCTGTTGCGGATGATTGTACTGATTCCGGCCTCTGCCCCGGCCTCGGCCTCGGCCCCCGAATACTGCACCTGCATCACCTTGACGGCGACCACCGAAAGCTCTTTTGTTACTGCCAGCTGAAGTAGACTCCTCAGCTTGGAATCTCCCCATTTTAATATTGCTTTCAATTTTCTCACCCATCAAGATTAGGTCCGAGAAACTGCCCAAGGAAGTATGAAACAGCTTATCATAAAACACACCAGTAAATGTTCCTATGAACATATCATTCATTTCTTTGTCGTCCAAAGGAGGATGAACTCGTGCAGCCATGTCGCGCCACCTCTGCGCATATTCTTTGAAGCTCTCGTCTTTCTTCTGGGACAACCCCTGTAATTGGACCCGGTTGGGTGCCAAGTCGCTATTGTACTTATAATGAGCCACAAACGCTTCAGCCAGCTGCTTCCAAGTCTTTATCTGAGTTGGCTCCAACCCCATATACCACTCAAGGGACGGACCAGACAAGCTGTCTTGAAAGAAATGCATCAGCATCCTCTCATCGTTTGAATAAGCCGACATCCTTCTATAGTATGATCGCACATGCACCTTTGGACAGGTATCCCCCTTATATTTGTCGAATGTGGGAGCTTTGAATTTTAGCGGTACCCTCAGACCAGGCACCAGACCCATTATGGTCATATCTAAACCAACAGCACTTTGATTCACAACACCTTTCATCTGCTCCTCGAGCATCTTGATTCTCTGAGAGTCATCTATAGGACCTTCAAAACCTCCACCAGAGAAAGCATCTTCTTGCTGATCTTCTAGCCAATTACCGTTCCCATTCCCGTATCCATCATACCCGTTGCTAGGGCCAAATCTAGTCTGATTCATCACAGGGCCCCGCCCCCTGTTACCATACCCTGGAGCGACTCCGGCAGGTCCAAAAGACATCATTCCAGCGCCATTTCCATTACCGAATCCGCCGTAACCCTGATTGGTAATACCAAATTCGTCCTGTCCGAAGCCCTGAGCGTTGAAGCCGTACTTCCCAGCATGATCAAACCCCTGGTCCTTAAAGCCAAATCCGTTGTTGCCGAAGCCATTACCTCCAATATTATCACCACCCAGATTGACATCTCCGAACCCAACGTTGTTGACGACAGTCTCGTTACCGATTCCTGCGTTACCGTTCTCGGCGGCAGCACTGTTGTTCACATTGACAGCAGGTATGTTCGCCACAGGTGGAGCTACCGGTGTAGGAGTACCATCCCCGTGAATGGTGTCAACACGCACAGAATTATGGTCTTCGTATCCGTGCCCAGCATTTCTCATCAGCAAAGGCTGCACCAAAGCCTGCAAGTTTTCCTGGCCTTTCACAATGGTCTCCATTGTCTGCATGAATAGCGCCAACTTCTCACGCATGTCCTGCATTCCATTCTGCATCTGATCCATAACTCTTCTGCAGTTGGTACGAGTAGAGTATCGGTGCGGGCGTTGACTTTCAATCCTAGAAAGACCTGTACAGTGCAGGGAATGAGATATAGTTCAATAATCACCTGCAATGCAATATGAATGTGAATGCAAATGCAACATGTGTCTGTGCATTAGGGAATATCACTCCCCAATTCTAGTGCGAATGTGTCAGTGTGGTGACAGTGACAGCAATACGAAGTTCGGAGCCGAATCATAGAAAACACCTCATATATTGCAGAGAAACCCACCAAGTCAGGAATACAATATCAATGAGCGTACAATAAGAAGGCATGACCTCAACCAACAATCCCGGTGATGGCCAGCACAATGCAAATAAAGCATACACTTTAATACATGAAATAGTCAAGTGCGCCCATGCGCCTGGTACTCCTCTAATAACCTCTTAGTCTCTGGATGACTTGGTCGGGTAAGCAAACCCTCAACAAGTAGATCTCTTCGCTTGAGAACACGTCGTAAATCACCAGCAGATTCCTCCCGTGCCCCTTCTCCGAAGCGATCCTCTAGCTTCCGCTTCTGAGACACAGCCTCTTTCTTGCACTCGATGGCCTTGTTCAATGAGTTCTGAAGACTATATCTTGCCATCATCTCCTCTTCATACTTTTTGTTGCTAGCCTTCAACTGATCTTCGAGTTCAGAAATTTGCTGCTTCAATTTGTCTTCCCTCTTTTTGTTGTTGGTTAGCGTAGCATTCCACGTTTTGTTGCAAGAAGAGATTTCCCGGTGGGCGGCATCGAGTGCCTTCTTCTTGGAGTCTAACATATCATGAGAGCTTCTGAATTCTTTCCCCAGGCGTTCACGCTTCTTCTTCTCTTCGGTCAGTTCAGCACCTAGCCTGTTTACTAACCCAGTCTGCTGTTGGAAAGAATGCACAGCTTTGTTCTTCTCACTGCGCATCTGAGCCAGTTCCTTTTCTAACTCTTCATTGATCTTTATCAAATCCTCCTTTTCTTTCACGACTCTCTCATAGACCTCAACAGCTACAGTAGTAGGTTCCTCCACTGGAATGGGAACAGGACGCGAGACTGCTGGGAAAGGCATTTGTACCTGTCTTACCCTCTCCTGGATCCACACCTTGTATGGCATATAGGCTTGACAATCATTCTTGCCTAGCAACGGTTTCCCTCTTCTGCAAATATGATTCCAAGCGTGCTGAAGCTTGGCCAATAATTCCCCAATCAAGTCACCGGTGAAATACAGAGATTCCTGTATTTCTTCCTCCTTTGGCGGGCTTTTCAAAGCATAACCGAATTGCCTGATCAATAATGATGGATTGTAATTAATGCACCCTTTCCTCCCAATCAGAGGAACATTAGGATATCTGGCGCAGCTGTAGATAATCTCAGATCCCAATAAAGCTCTGTCGAACCAGACAACATCTTCTGAAGAAAGTCCCATCAAATGCTCAGACCAATCCACCGTATCTGCAGATTCAGCAAAGATACCCTTCTTGGGCAGATGACTCTCAAACCACATATACAGCAAAGGCACACAACAAGAGACGTTCTTGCCCCTCCTCTTCTCATTCTTATAATGCAGTGAGTGATAGAAGTCTCCAATCAGGGTGGGCACAGGATTGCCTGAAGCAAAGATATAGAATGCATCCAAATCAACGAAGTCAGGCATATTAGGGAACAACACAATGCCGTAGATACACAAAGCAAGGATAGCATTAAACACGACCCAACAACCACTCTTGGCGTACTCTTGTGCTTTCCCCACTAAGAACTTGAGAGAAAAACCAGAAACTCCATTCCACGAGGTTAACAGCAGTTCTGAGGGGTCTAAGTGCAAAGCAGCAGCCAAGTCCTCCAGTTTGGGCTCAGCATCCATATGAATGAAGGGCACCTGGTTCTGAATAGTCAACTTCAAGATCTCAGCATATTCCTCCATAGTCGGAGCCAGAATGAAATCAGGGAAAGTAAAACACCTCAGCGAGGGATCATAGAACTGCATCAGCGCATACAATCTGTCACGCTCATGCATGGATGGTTTATAGACCAGCCTGAGTAGTTTCCCATAACTCTTCCTGAAGCTTCTCTTCACCTCATCATCAGCTAGAGATATCAAACCAAGTAGCGACGAAACATCGGGAGTAGGCAACTTGTACGCGACAGTCTTCCTCGAAATACTCATGATAACAGATGGAAGGCCAGAGCACTAGAATCGGGAAGTATGAAAATGCACCTGCAGCACAGACACACGTTAATGATATGCACATGATGATGCAAACAATGAAATGCAAAAATGCAACAAAGGACCAAGTGCCCCGACTGAGAAGCCCAAATCACACCAAGAACAAAGTCTCCAACAGACCCTCCAGTATTCTTCAAACCATGGTCTTAGACAGACCCCATACATAAACTCCAACCAAGTCTCTGCTAGATCCAGTAACATAACTCCAACTTGGTCTCTGACAGACCCCAATAATACCATCCTCAGATATCACCCCTGAATCTCAATCAAGATAACCGGTATTCTGGAGGTCAAGTTACCTGCATTCCCCACCCCTCTCACAGGTAGGTGTCCTAATAACTGACATAAGGTCTGGCATCCTATGCGGTCGTTGGCGTCACAGACTTTCAAGACTGATGATACGATACCCAGAAGGTGTGGCATCATCATGTCTTGAAGAGGCCTCACTTAGCCAACTTCCAAATGATCGGTCCCCGGAGTCGACAATCCAACCAACCAACAACCCCCTCAACCCAAAGGGTTGAAAAAGAAGTCAACCATAAGAACCTCGTCCGAGCGTGGATTTCATGAGACACTAGTACCTACAATGCAAGCACGCGCCCACTAATTTCCACTCTAATTCTAGGTGCACTCAAGCTCAGGTCCGGCTTATCTCTCAATCATAGAACACTCGTCACAACCCCAATACAACAATAATAACAATAATATAATGCTGAAAGTAAAATACAGAAAAAGTAAATCCATACAAAATCCTCGACGGGAAAACAAACGCTAGGATCGACTCGCGTAGGGAACCGTTGGAGTCCCCAGCAGAGTCGCCAGCTGTCGTTACTGCGAAAATCGGCGCCGGCTGAACAGAAGAGTCGCCACCGTGCGTTATTTATCCCAATGGAGGGAAAGGAAATGCTCGAAGTAAACCTACCGCAAAGACGGGAAAGGAATGGTCATCGCAACCAAATCCTGGATTCGGGAGTCGGTTACGCAAGGGGAAGGTATTAGCACCCCTCACGTCCGTCGTACTCGACGGGATCCACGCTTGTTTTCTAGTACGGATTGTTATTCTATCTATTCTACAGGTCAAGGGTTAAAAGAAAATAAAATGACTCGGCAAAGTATCGCACTTTATGCCTACGTATTCCCGTCTGGAACGAGAAATCAGAGTCAACGTAGTTCGCCTACCTACTGGAAAGGAGGGGAAGGTTGCTCGCTAGGATATCGCATCCTATGCCTACGTACTTTCATACAGCATGAAAGATCAGAGCAAACGTAGTTCGGGCCACGTACGACACAAGTCTGTCTTGATTGTTTTTATCCTTCTGAAAAAGGTTTTCCTGATTACTAGTCCAAGCGGACAAAAATGACATTTTGATTGGTTCACATTCTTTTACGGAAGAAATGTCTTTTTTTTTGTGTTTATCCTTTTATTGTGTTTTTCTGACTGTTTTGAGGTAAGAAGAGACAGAACTCTAAAACCTATGGTTTAAAAGGGGATCCAAATCTACCCTAATGTTGTCATGCATGGATGAAAGCCTAATGTCTGTCATATTTCTCTCCTGCGCAGAGAGAAACAGAGATCCTAAGGGGATAAACGGAAAAGAAACAACATATATACAGTAAAGCAGTAAAATGCATGAATGCAGCAGTACAAGCGAGGCAAGGGAGGCCCACTCAACCTCGAACCTAGAAAACAACAGGCAAAGTGAAACAACTTCACTTCAACCTCAAGGGGAAAATCATCAAACAATACAGTCAAGAAACTCAAGCAATACATCAACAGCTCTAAACAGCACCAGCAGCTCTAAACAGCAAAATAGCACAAGCTCCTGCTTCTATCAGTCTTCAAGGCAATGAACTTCATCTTCAATCTTCAGGGATTCTTCAAAGCAAGCTCTCCTGGATGAGTAATAGTTCACAAGATGGTTTAGGATGCTAAACAGTCAGTTAACCACGAAAGGTGGCATACAGACGTTTAACAAAATACAGACTGTTTCTCTCAAAAGTTCTATCTCCTAGATACTGTCACTAATCCTTCCAAAGGAAGGAGGTGAGTATTAAAGAGAGACTTTGAATCATAGAGAAGAATGGAGGCAATAGAAACCATCCATGTTTATGAAGGAATTTTCTATTCTAAAGCTCTACCTAGCTCCTAGGTCCTATGATCTTCAATCAGTCTTCAAGCAAACCTAGCATCTTCATCAACTTTGAACTTGATCTTCAACTCTTTGTCTTCAAGTATGCTTCATCATCATGCTCCTCAAGCCAAGCCCACACCCCAAGCAAGCCCAATAAGCCCATACAAACAAAATAAACCCCAAAAGGGCACACCAAACAAACATACAATTGCAAAATATACTAAAAATAGTAAAATAGTAGGGAAAATTCTAATATTATTTCTAAGGGATCTACTAAACCTACCCTTAATACCCATATATTCCCCATAGCCTAACTTGTCCTAAAAAAACCCAAAAGAAATGGTTTTAATGCACCTAACTTGTGGTTTAACCTAATTTTATACAACCTAGAATTACCTAATCAAAACTATCCTAAATATTGTCACAAAAATATGGAATTAATTCAGGGAGAACCTAAAACATACATCTAACTATCCTAAAAAGATTGACTTAAAAATATTAAGGGAGCTACCTAAACTAAAATCTACAAATTAAGGTATCAACTAAAAAGACTTAAAAAGAAATAAAAGAAGAAAACATGCAAAAAAATATTAAAATGAAATAAAATGGCAATTTTATGATTTTATATTTTTCTTGACAAAAAATGGAAAGTGGGAAAAAAAATCCCATGAGAAAATATTCTTTTTTCTATTTCTTATGCATTTTTAAAGTTTGAGAAAATTTGGAGAAAATTAAAATGGAAAATAGATGCATGGGGTGCAAACAGCAGTAATAACCAGTTCAAACTGTTGTTGGGCCCAGACTGGGGGGTGCGCATAACAAGCGCGCCTGGGCCCAATGATGATTCAGAAAACAAATTGAAAATATGAAGAAAATACAAAAACTAGCGGTGCAGAAATGAAAGAAAAACAGTTATAACATGATAATGGGCCTGAATGGGGGTGGAAATAGGAAAATTCACGTAAAGCCCAGGATGCGTTTAAATGGAACGCAGCGTTCCATCTGGCTGGCTTTCCCTCTCAATTTCAATTGAATCTGGAGCGTAGGATTTATTTCTCAGTCAACCTTCAAACGCGTATCCAACGGCAATGGAGTCATCCCTAACCTTGGGCAACTAGGGTTTTCAGAAAACATGAAAACACGAGCTCCATGCACAGATCTTCCAGCTCGTCGTTCTCCTTCGTCTCTTGACCAAACTCCTCGATGTAAAAACCAAATTTAATCCATTTTCCGAGCTGAACAACACTATGGCCTTAGATTTCATTAAAACAACCTCTAGCATCCAAACCGAATGGTGTAACCTCATGAACTCAAAACGTGATCAATCTTGCACTTCAACCAAACTCAATTTTCTCTATATCAAAGTGATCCTCATGTTCCATGGATTAAAATCAGCCATTAAACTAACATGGAAACTCACTAAATCACTCATTCTAGCTCCATCAAGAATCGACCCCCATTAATGGAACTCCACCAATTGCTCCCAAATTCATCAAGAATGACCACCTAATTGTCTCTAACACTCCTAAACTAAAAATTAACCCTAGCCATGCCTAGAATAGGGTGTAGAACAGAAATTGCATACCTGGCTCTTGGATATGGTAGGTGCTGAAACTCTTCAAATCAAGCCTTGCAACTCTTCAAGTATGATCCCTAGATGATGAATTTTCCTCTGTTTGCAAAAGGAATGGCTGGAATTGCTTGTACTTCAAGATCCAATGTAATTTGCCTTCTTGCAAATTCAATGTGAATGCTTTCAAATCTTCATCAATGGAGTTGCAAATCAATATGAACACACTCAGAGATGTTTATGGAGAAGATTTGTGAAGAAAAATGGAATGGCAATGAAGAAAAATGTGATGTTTGAAGATGATTTGCAATGGAGCAAAATGGATCTCAATCTCTCTTCTCTACCACTATCAACACCAACCTTTCACCAATGCAAGCTGCACTCAATATATAGAATGGATTGGAATAGTCTAGAACCCCCTAGAATCATCTAGGATCTTCCCATGAGAATTTGATCTTTTCATCCAATGGTATTTTGCATTTTCACTTCTCTTTATATGGTATCTCATGCAATATGCCTTGTAATATTGGTAACCAACTTGAATTTATCTCCACATGATATTTTGGATCAGTTACAATGCACATTTTCCTTGTTTAGCAAGCTTTTCCTTGTTTTGGTTTGGTACCCCATTATGCAAGTAATCAAATTACAAAGCAACCCTATGATGCAAGCCTCAAATCAAAATTGTGGCTGAACCATTGTTCTTAGAATGTCATTTGGAGTCAAAATGACCTATCATATGACATGGTTTGGACTTGTAGCTTGGGATTTATGATTTTCAACTTCACTTGAATTAACTTATGCCTCATTTTTAGGCCATTTTTATCACTTTTTGATATGAGCCTTTTCAACATCTCATGACCTCCCTACTAGCCTTAAAACATCATTCTAAGAAACTTTGATGTTGAAGATTTTTCCATTTGAAGCTTGGAAGTAGGAGATATGGCCTTATGCTTGAAATGACTTATAACCTCCAAATGACCAAAATGCCCTTGGCTTGTCAAGATCATAAGTAGAGCTCCACAAATCAGATTGAGGCATACCATACCTTTCTAGAAAGCTAAGATCATGAGGAACAACTTTCATGTTGGCCATATTTGATAACTCCTTGAGGGGTAAAAGTTGCTTGGAAGTCAAGTAACTTTCACAGACAAAATTCAGATGCCTCTAAGGACCTGTAACTTGCAAGAACCATAACTTGAGTTCTATAAATCTCCTTGATGCCTTCCACCACTCAAATTAAAGGTCTTGAGATACTCTACAAGTTTCATGTAGTCCAAGGATCCTTTTGTGACTTGCATTTTGAATTACGTTTCTTGGAAGTTTGACCTAAACCAGGGGATTTTACTCAGAAACCCTAATTCAGAAACTTCTCTTCTTCTTGATTTCTTTTGATTTATCCTTGGCACAACACCACATCCATATCCACATATCAAATGATGAATCCCACATCCTCCAAATAGGCCTTGATGCCCTTCAATCAAGCATTTGACCTAGGGTTGACCCAGGGTTGACCCAGATGACACCCTAGTTGACTGTCTTCAACTGTAGCTCTTGTAATTACATCAATGACTTGTCTTTCTTTCAAAAGGATACTCTAGGTCTTCCATGCCCTCAATTCATAACCCATAACTTCTCTGATGATCTTCACATACCCTCAAGATAGGAGAGAAACCCACTGCTTGGCCTTTAAACTTCTCAGAGCTTCAATTTCTTTCTTGGTGATTTGAATAGGCTTGAATCTTGATAAGAGCCTCTTGAATACATTCCTTGAGATGAAAAATAGCACTTGATCCCTTGTCAGATGACTTGTTATGCTATGCTATGCAAATGATTAGACTATGTACATGACTTTTTATGCAAATGACAATGCAATTGAAACATAAACCAAGTGAAGCAGGTTGAGCAAATTTTAGGGTGCAACAGGTGGCTTGGGTGATTTGGCATTGACCTCGCCTGTGTGGTGTGTTGACTCTGAGCTGGCTTGTCACTTAGATTAATGAAACAGTTCGTTTCATTTAGTTGAGTCTGATTTGGGTTTTGGGCTTAACATAATTGATTTTCACACCCCCCATTTGAGAGGCCCAAACGCGTATAACATGGTTGTAGTTCAAATCATTTTTCTTATACACCCTTTTCCATTTCTAATTTCTTTTTTTTTTCTTATTGCATTTTCTATTTAATTCATTTTAAAATAGTTTTGAGTTTTACAAAAATCCCAAAAAAAAATATTTCTGACATTTTAGGATGTTAGGATATTTTTCTATTATTTTTGCTATTTTTAATTGATTTATTAATTGAGGTGGTTTTATGGTTTGTACCTTGAATTGAACTTGACCTTTGAACTTGATTAAATACCCCCTATGACCAATTTTCCTCTCACACTTAGGTGTTAGATTGAGGCTTATTTGAGGGCTGGTTTGAGGTCTTGATGATCATTTTTCATTTGTTTTTCATTGGCTTTTTATGGACCCTCGATGTTGACCCGATAAGTGGAACACCTTGCATTGTTTGACACAATTGGTGGTGCTTTGAGTTGTTTCTTGATTTTATCTTTTGTCATTATGATTTGTGATTGTTTCAAATTTAGTATTATGATTTATTTGGTTCTTATTTGAGCTTGCTTCTATTTTTGGTGGATGCCTAAAATTCAAAGTGTTTTAACCATGTGTATGCATACAATCCTTGACCTAGTTTTGGGATATGACCTCATGTGATCCCTTGAGTACCTCTTGAGCCTTGATTACCTTTTGTTAACATGCTTGAGGTGTTACCTTTCATGATTGTAGGTCCATTGGATGTGTACCCTGTGCCACAAGTTTCATTTGATCATTGTGTTTCCACTTGTTTGAAGTGTGAGATAGTTGTTTGAACTTTGGTTCTTCAATTTGATTTGATCACTCTTGTGATTGCTTGATGTCTTACTTTTGAATTTGAGGTTTATAATTTGAGTTTCACTTCTGACCTTGATGGTTATGGACTGGTTCATGATGCTTTGGTGATGTTGCTTTCACTGTGAAGTTTGGTATGAATAATTGAGCTTCTTTTGAGTTATTTGGTTGCTTTTCTTTATGTGATCATAAGTAAAGTGTTTGGTTGAGATGATTATGATGTGGTTGATTCCCCATCCTCTTTCTCCCATCATTTCTTTGAATGTGCTTCTTTGTATAGCACCTTTCTTCTTTTGATGATTGATGGTATTTGATTGTAGGAGCTTGCTTCTCTCATTTCCTCTCATATTTCTTGACTTGTTTAAGTCTTCCATCTTTGTGACTTGTGTTGGTCTTGTTGCATTGTTCCATGTTTGCTTTTGTGTTTGTATTTCATATCTTTTTCCATCTTGCATAGACTTGTTTAAGTCTTTCATTTCATTTTCATCTGTGATTGATTATGCATTGTGTTTACTTGTGCTTGCTCACATGATCCCTTAGGATTCCTAGTCCCTCTGTTTAATATGGGAGTAGGAGAGACACTAGGCTTTCAATCCTTTGCATGATAACATTAGGTAGTCCCCTTTTCTATCCCAACTTTAGGACCACTTTGCACGATAACATTAGGGTTTATAGTTCCCTTTAGAGTCTTGTGTCTTCTCTTCTCATCTCAGAACTCTTTAAGACACCTAATAAAGGATAACAAGTGTTGTACGCTACGAGCTTTAAATACATGAGGAATGATAAGTGGGGAGGTCTCTCTTCACATTATCTAGAGTGTTTAGCGTATGCCCTTTGGGTGATATGCAACGCATTCGCTCTTATGTCATAATCTTTAGTGCAACATGAGTTTCAAACTAACTCAATTCACTTCTTCTAAAAAACACAAACCAAATTCAAACCTTTTCATCCTTCAGGATTATTTTCAAACCTCATTTTCAGAAATGGTATGTTACGTTTCTGTTCTACAGCAAACAGGCATCATCCCTAACTGCTAAAATGGAGATGTAACATTGCTCATAAAACTCTTGAACCAACCAGTGGTCTAGTTTTCCCGAACTACGTTTGCTCTGATTTCTTATACCATATGAGGATTCGTAGGCACAAGACGGCGATGTCTTGGCGAGCAACCTTCCCCCCATCACCCGTAGTTTTCCGAACTACGTTGACTCTGACTTTCCTATTGCACGAGGGAATACGTAGACATAGAGCGGCGATGTCCTATCGAGTTTGTTCTTTCCGTTCACCCCTGTTTAGCAGTAGATTTAGATAGTTTTCACCCATAGATTAGACAACAAGCGTGGATCCCGTTGAGTACAACGTACGTGAGGGGTGCTCATACCTTCCCCTTGCGTAACCGACTCGTGAACCCAAGATTTGGTTGCGATGACCTTGTCTTTCCCTTCCTCTTAGGTTTTCTTAGATCATTTCCTTTCCCTCTCTTTTGGGATAAATAACGTTCGGTGGTGACTCTTCTGTTTGTTTTTGCCGGCCCTTTTTCGCAATTGCGACAGCTGACGACTCTGCTGGGGAAAACGTCCCTATGCGAGTCAATCCTAGCGCTTGTATGTTTGTATTTGTGATGTGTATTTGTGTGCATATGTGTTGTATTTGTACATTGTTACATTTGCATTTTATTTTCCGCACTTTATTATCATATTGTTGTTGTGCTGTTGGGTGGGGTTGTTCCATCGAGAGATAAGCCCAATACCCAGGCTTGAGTACATATATAGCATTAGTGTGGAAATTAGTGAGGGCTTGCATGTTTGGCATGCAATAGTCCTCATGAAATTCACGTTTAGACGAGCTTTTCTTTGAAGACATCCTATCCAGTACGTCTCGAACAGTTGAAAGGATGTTGGATCTGAAAACTAACGACTCTGGAGACCGATCATTGGGAAGTCAATTGAGTGAGGCCTCCTTGTTTGACCATGATGCCAAACCAGAAATGGTGAACGTATCATCGTTTCTCGAGAGTCTGTGACATTTACAACCTGCATAGGATGTCTTACCTTATCAGAGATTAGGTCCTACCTGTGAGTGGGGAGGGTTATGCAGGAAACTTGACCTACAACCAACCCAGTTTTCTCGTCAGTGCAGACCTTTGATCTTTGATACTGTGGGTTTCTATACTTTGGTGTTTTTATGTTCTGGTATTTTCTTGCCGAAGTGAAGTTCTGGTTCAACTCAGTCAGCAGCACAGCAGTCTTGATCCCCTGTTTGCATTTGCATTTTCATCTGCATATTAACACTTGCAGGTATTTATGATTTCAGGTGTTCATTTTCCCTTTGATTCTAGTAATCTAATCCACTGCCCACATGGAGCCTGGTTTAAAAAAGACTGTCACCTACAAGTTCCCGATGCCGGAGTTAGGACCTTTATTTGGTCTCATTTCTGTGGTTGATCATGGTGTTATGAAGGACTTCAAGAAAGATTATGGACAGATTTTGAGTTTTGTCCGTAAAATCTCAAGATATGAATTAGGAGTTATTCACACTCTGTTGCAGTTCTACGACCCTCAGCTACGATGCTTCACTTTCCCTGGATATGTCTTGATTCCAACCTTGGAGGAGTTTGCTCTGTTGATAGGAGTTCTGGTCTTAGAGAAGATTCCTTTCTTTCACTCTGAAGAAGAACCTTACTTGACCAAGTTGGCCAACGCTCTTCATCTGAACAAGTCTGAGTTAGAAGGTAAAGTAGTCTGGAGAAATGGAGTTCCTGGTTTTCCATTGTCATTCTTGGTGGGCAAGGCTCAACATTTTGCTAAGGAGGGTTGTTGGGTGGTTTTCAACGCTATTTTGGCCTTATGTATATATGGCATTGTTCTATTTCCTAATATATCAGACTTTGTTTATATGGATGCCTTTCATGTTTTCACTTCCAAGAATCTTGTGCCTACTCTTTTGGGAGACGTATACCATTCAATACATTACAAGAATGAGACCATAAGAGGAAAAAATGTTTCTTGTTGTGCACCACTTCTCTATAAATAGTTTATGGAGCATCTTCCTTGAGCTGGAGCTTTTGTTGATATGTCAGATACATTGAATTGGTCAGAAAGGCTCATGGGTTTGACGTCTGAGAATATTGTTTGGTTTAATAGAAATCTGCCCGATAAGGAGATTATCTATAGCTGTGGAAACTTTCCTAATGTTCCTTTGATAGGAAGGAAGGGTGGTATCAATTACAATCCCGTCCTTGTTGTCAGACAATTTGGTTACGCTTTGAGAGAACCCCCGAAGGAGGAGAAAATACAGGAACCTCTGTATTTCACAGGAGCGGCTGATTGTGATAGTTTAGCCAGATTGAAAAAGGCTTGGGGAGGAATCCACCGCAAAGGAAAAGTTTCTTTGGGTAAGAGTGACTGCAGAGCCTATGGACCTTATGTGGATTGGATCCAGGAGAGGGTAGAGAAGATGTTGTTACCGTTCCCGATCAGAGAACCTTTGTACCCTTTGGTGATTGAAGAACCTACGACAATTGATATTCAGAGGTATAATAAGCTGTGGGCCGAGAAAGAAGAGTTACGTAAGGAGAAAGAAGAGCTGAAAAAGGAGATTATTCAGTTGAAGAGCGAAAAGAATGAAGCAGCCTACTTGGCCAAGATGAAGACAGAAACCTTGAACAAGATGGGAAAAGAGTTGACTGAAGAGATTCGAGTGCGAGAACGACTTGGTCAAGATTTGAAGAGCACTAACAATGTCTTGAAGGACAAGAAGAAAGAGCTGGAAAGGGTGCACCTGGAGATATCCAAATTTAGTGATCAGTGGAACGCTGCTTTGACCACTAGCAAAGGAAGAGAGGATGAGCTCCGTAAGCAGATTGATAGACTGAAGACACAACTCCGGATCAAGGATGAAAAAGTGTCGTTGGAATCAGCTCGTCAGTATGAAGATGATCATAAGTTACGAGAAACCTTGTCAACGCTAGAAGAATACAAGATAAGGGCAGAACTGAAAAAACCAAGACTCAAAGATGCTTTCGGAGAGGTTGCTTGGGAGGATTATGCTCAAGATTTGAAGGATGTTATCAGCAGGAGGGAGTTGCTCATTCAGGCGTTGGTAGTAAGGCCTGAATATCTAGATACAAAGGAGTTGTTAGAGGAGTTTCAGACTCGTTATCGTGGCTGAAGAGAGAGTTATCTGATGCAGTTTCCTCTTTAGTTTTCTCCTCTTTTGTTATTATCTTGTATTAAGACCATCACCAGGCTTGTTGAATGGGGTCATATGATCATTTTCTGTTGTATTCCTTGGTGTTATGTTGTGTACACTAACTCTTGCTCTCATTTTATTTATGAGAAGAGATTTATGGTTTTATCTGTTGCTTTTTCTGTCTACTCTGTGTTTGTGGAACTAGAATCAAGGGGAGAATTTCCCTGAGTCATATTTGCATGCTTGCATTTTGCATTTTCTCGATTAAGAAGTCAGTTGGGAACCCAAGGACTCCTTCCCTGGTGGTTAAATGAGCTTGAACGTTCGCTAGGCTGAGTCGGGTAGCGTCTGCGATCTCTTGGTCACTGGGGGTGTTCTCCAATCCAGTAAACACGAGTCGGGTGGTTACAGGTATCCTCAAGAATTCAGAATACTCCTCCAGGGTCGGCATCAATTGGTAATCTGGAAAAGTGAAACAATGATACAGCGGATCGTAGAACTGAACAAGGGTCTCCAACAACCTATCAATCATTTTGAGCTTGAGGAAAAAGAAAACTCCTCCATATTTTAACGAGAAAGCGTGGTGGTTATCAATAAGATCTACTAGCTCTCTTAAGCTTTCAATGTTAGGACTCTGAAAAGTGTAGTTCAATGTTTCCCTTTTGAAATCCACCGTTACAACACCTGTAAAACGAAATTGAGTTTCTTGAAGTGAACAAAGAAAAAAAAGAAATGCAATGCAGGATGATAAGGACTTCATGGGATTCCATTATTTATAGACATTGTGGTAAAAAAGAAAATGTTTTATTAATTTTGAAATGGATTACAAATGATTATTCTTTTAAAAGTCCCAAATAAATAGCTAAATAAAAGCTAATGAAAGCCCTAAGGAAGCTTCAAATCTCGTCTCTTGAGTTGCTCTTCCACCTGGTCCATAGTTAATTTCCGAGGGGTAACCTGAGATTTGAAGGAAAATAAATCCTCCTAAGCACTTCTCTTCTTGCAAATAGGTGGGTCTTCGATCTTCGACTGTAATTATCCTCGAAACTCAACATTCTGTTTCCGGAGTTCGACATTCTCTGCAACAACCACTTGGTACTTGTTTTTCCATGTCTCTAACTCATGCTGTGACTTCCTCAATGCGACCTCCAACTTCTCAGCTTCGGACATAAAGGCATAAGTGGGTTCCCTTCTCGGAGGTATAGGATCTTGACGAGGATATGGCATCTTCAACTTGATGGCTCTGCTTCTGACCCGCTGAAGGTACGGTTCCAAGGACACACAATTAAGCCTTCCCAGACTTTCCTTCCTCTTCTTATGCAAATGTTCCCATGTAGCCAAAATCTTTCCTTGAAGTTCCTTGTTATCTCTGAAGAAGATGCTCTCCACTTGAACACCCTTGGGCGGTTCCTTCAACGGATATCCCAATTGTCGACGAGATAAAACAGGATTGTAACTGATCCCTCCATTAAAACTAAGTAACGACACATTAGTAAAATCCTCACAACCATCAATAATTAACGTCCCATCATACACTCGGTTATACCAATCAATGTCTGAGTGGGTCAACGCCATAACTCTCGGAGACCAAAGCCCTTTATCGAGATTCGAAAAAGAACTAGACTTAGGCAAGTGCGAAATAAACCACTTGTAAAGTAAGGGCACACAGAAGGTGATCATCCCTCCACCATAGAAGTTTCGGAGATGCACAGAATGATAAGTATTACCCAAAAGAGTTGGCACTGGATTGTTCTTCATAAAGATCTTAATTGCGTTGAGGTCGACGAACCCTTCAAAACTTGGGAATAGAAACACCCCATAAATAAGTAGGGAGAAAATTGCCTCTAATGGAGTCTTGTTTGCATAATCAGCATAATACTGAGCTTTATTGATTAAGAAATCCGTAGTCAAACCAAAAGCCCCACCTTTACTAATTAAGTTGTCCTTGACGTCAGATACCTTTAGATAAAGAGCCTTAGCAATGTCTCTTTCCTCAGGGTTGCTTTCCAAGAAAGGGAAAGGAGATTCTTCTAAGACAGGTAGACCCACCAAAAAGGAGTACTCTTCCAAAGTAGTTGTTGCACCCCAAAATTTTCCCAACCTTTTCTTAACTTGGTTTATGTTTCATTTCATTTCTTTCTAGCATTTGCATTGCATAACATTTTTCATTGAATAGGGGATCAAGAGCTTGTACATAGCAAGAGGAGTCTACTCAGAGGGTTGAGCCTAAGCAAGGGGTGTTACTCAAATTTGGATGGTCATCAAGTCATCTGGAAGTGGACAGTGGTCTTGTGAAAGAAAGGATGGATGTATATGGGTCAGCTTCTAACTTGGAGGCCAATTCAAGATCATCATAGGATGGTGAATTAATGGTTATGGGTATAGGAGGTTGAGAGAGCTCATTGAGTGCCTTGAAGGTCATTGTGGAGCTCATCCAAGTGTTTGTGCTAAGTGTGAAAGGTTATAGTTGAAGGTGTTGCAATTAGGGTTTCATCTGGCTAGTCTTCAGTCAACTGTGGAATTGAACGAGATTAAAACTCAATTCCAAGTCTCTATGGTCATGGGATGTTGTGTTAATATATATGAGATATCATTTCAAGTTCAATTCATCAAGGATCAAGTGTGTGAGAAGTTACTAAATTAGGGTTCTTAGGGTAAAATCCCCTATTTAGTGCCTGACTTCAAGACCACCTATCTCAAGATACAAGTTTCATCTCAACTTTTGACCAACATGGAACTTGTAAAGCATGTTCTTAGCTTTCTTTTGTGTACTAGAAGTATTTCATATGATTTGTAGAACTCAAGTTATGAGGGTTGCAAGACAGGGGTATTTTGGGAATGTGAGATTATAGGTCATAAAATTATAGGTCCATTTCACCAACTTGGACACTTCAAATGAAGACTTTTCCAACATCAAACTTGCTCCAAATGGTGTTATTTGCTTAGTCAAACATTGAGAAGTCAAGGAATTGGCTTGGTTTGAAGAATGGATATGTGAATTTTCATGGAAGAAGGTTTAAAAGGGCAAAATGGGGATTAATTCATTATTAATCAATTTGGTGCAAATAAGTGCATTTTTTGAGTGCAAACAACATTTTAAACACATTGGCATTTTTAGATTTTGGATTTGAGGTGTTTAAGTGAGCCATTTTCAAGATTTCTTCATCATGAAGTTACACAACAAATCTCAACCATTGAGATTAAACAAGGCTTTAATCCTAGTCATTCACATCCCATGTGGTACCAGCAAGCATTTTCAACCATTTTGGAGCCAATTTTGAGTGATTTTCGTGTACATTAGTGAGCTCCATTTTCAATTCCTTGGATTTTCCATTGGGCTGTTAGAGGCTGAGTTTGGGCTCAATTATCATCAAGATCCATCATATATAAAGTTTTGGCCATGAAAAAATGATCAGAAGGGAGAATTGGAGCCAAATTGATCAAGTTCAGTTTTGAAAAAGTGGTGGAATTTCAAATTTCGAATTTGAAGAAAAAGGTCATTTCAAGCAAAATTGTGAATTGAGAAAGCTTTATTGAAGTTTGTTGAACGATTCTGGATATTTTTCTGCAAGTTTAAGCTCCATTTGAAGGCTCAGTGGAAGTTCTCCACTAGGTAATTGAAAATCAACTTTACACTCTTGATAAGCATCAATTCACTGCCATTTTTGTATATTTGAGACGTAGAAACAATGTAGATCATTAATATGTAAAACGAACTGGCATTGGTTGTGATTGTTGGATGATGCTCAAAAATGTTTGGATCTGTTTTGGCATGTTCATGCGTGTTCTTGCTTGTTTGATGTTTGATCTATAACCTACGTGACTTCTAGATGAGTTTTAAACCAAATTGGAGTTGTTTTGATGAACTTGAGGTTTTGGTGCATATTCTTGTTGGCTTCGGGTTGGGTTTATTACGCATGATTAGTGGTTTTTGAGGCTGGATATGAGATCCTCGTGATCTCTAGATGAATTTTGATATAAGATTCATCCATTTTGGTGATGTTTTGATGTACGTGTTGTTGTGGTTCTATTCACGGTGGAGGCTGGCCGGAGAAGACAATGAATAGTGATCTCCGGTCGGTGACTGGTTTTTCTTTTGTTTTGGTGAAGAAGATGATATCGTGTCACATTCTGGAGCGCTTGATGTGCTGACTTTCCATTCCAACGATGGAGATTAAGACCTGCGGTGGTCTATGGTTGACTGAAACCATGTGATCTCATTTGAACTTTCATTTATTCGCTGGCGTGTTTGTGGCCTTCTGATGTGATTACTTACTAATTGATCAAGCGCTCCAGATTGAGTTCCATGGTAGTCATTGTTTGACCGTGCACACGTGAGCTGCCAAGTTTTTGTTTTATTTTGATTTTCTGATGGGCCTTGGGTGCGCCTGCTATGCGCACCCCCCAGACTAGGCCCAACTCGTTTTGAACTTGATTTGTTTGCTATTTGCCACGCTGTTTTTTTCATTTTCATTTTATTTCTTTTGTTTTTTATTTTATTTTTCTAATTAGAATTTAAATCATTAAAAATAACTCCAATATGTTTAAAATTCACCAAAAATATTTCTTATCAACTGTGTGATGTCTACTTTTTTTGGATATTTTTATTTTATTTTTTTGTTTTATTTTCAATTAAAAAATGAATTAAATATTGGAGTTGTTTTAATTGAATTAAATTGTAACATGGTTTGCTTTTGCATTTATTTATCTCATTCCTTTTTGATCCAATGATTGAAAATTGATCCTCATCTCAATGATGAGTTGATCAATTTTAGAGGACCATTTTGCCCCTGGTTGTTAACTTTTGGATTGACTTTTGTGGCTTTTCTTCTTGCCTTTGTTTCTCCCATTTCAAAGTGGTACATCTAAATTACTTGTTTCTTTTGATGATGCTTTGAGGGGATATTTGTCTTGATTTCTTGGCCTCTGGTTGCCAACTTGTGTAGCTTCTTTGTGTATTTTATTTGATATTTTTTGAGCCTTTTTCCTATTTTTGAAGTGACTTGCAAGTTAGGTCATTTCATAGGACAGCTCACACAAGTGCATGACCTAGTTTGGATTGGAAATGACCTTTGTGGATCCAATAAGCTCTCAACTCTTCTTGTTTCACATTTTAGGTATGTTGAGCTTGCTGTATGTTCATTTTTAGGTCAAAATTATGTTCATTGCTTGTTGCTTGATGCCTTTCTTTTTGTGCTTTCAACTTGAACTCCTAAGTGGTGTGTGCTTGCTTCCTCTGTGCTCTTACTTGCATTTCTTCTTGTTTTGTTTTGATATTGCTTTTGAGATCTCTTCTTTTCATTTCCCTTCTGTCCAATGACCTTGGAGTGTCATTTAAGGTAGCTTGGTGCCTCCTTAGGAGGAATTTGAAGCTTACCTAAAGTGGTGAATCCATGAGGACTCTTTCTTTGTGTTTGTCACTTGTTTGCTTGCCTTTGATGCATCTCTCTCCTTCTTCTCTTCTTTTATTGCATTTCCATATGCATGATTGGTTAAGATGAGCTTGTGGTGGCTACTGCCCCACACTATTTTCCCCCCACTATCATTCTATGTGTGCATTCTATGTGTGCATCTTTCATTTGCATATGCATTCTTTTTTTTCTTTTTCTTTTGCTTTTCTTTGCCATGCTCCCCATAAGTCCTCTAACCTCTTGAGGTTATGATAGACATTAGGTGCCTAACTATGCATGATAACATTAGGTAGTTCCCTTGTCAAACTCAACTTTAGGTCCACTTTGCATGATAACTTTTAGGATTGATTAGTCTCCCATTAGTGTTCCTTCTGCTCTTCTCATCTTCAAACAAGTTTAATATACTTAATAAGGATAATGAATGTTGTGCCATGAGCCTTATACTTGGGAAATGGTGATTGAGGGGCCACCTCTCAATTACCTAGAGTGTTTAGTATACGTCCTTAGGACGATATGCGACGCATTCGATCCTAGGTTTTAGACTTTGTTACAACATACATTATGAACACTCTATTTCAAAACACTTCTTCTCTAAAAACACAAAAACACTTCAAAACTTTTTCACCCTTTGGGGTTCTTAATCAAGGAAAATCTTTTCACAAAAAGAGTTTCGTTAACTCTTAGTTCTATCGCAAACGGTAACGCTTAAGTCTCCAATGGTAGAGCTGCATACACCAACTGCTAGAACTATCTGTTAGCCCTACTCGGACTAAAAACTGTTGAACCAACCTGTGGTCCTTTTAGCCCGAACTATATTTGCTCTAATCTTTCGTACCAGATGAAAGTACGTAGGCATAAGACGCGACGTCTTAGCGAGCAACCTTTCCCCCTTCTTTAGCCGTAGTTAGTCGAACTACGTTGACTCTGACTTTCCCATTGCACGAGGGAGTACGTAGGCACAGAGCGGCGATGCTCTGCCGAGTCAGTCCCTTTTCTTTTTCTTTTGTCCTTAAGACTTTAGCTAGATAGTATCAACACACCCTTTTAGATAGACAACAATGCATGGATCCCGTCGAGTACGACGGACGTGAGGGGTGCTAATACCTTCCCCTTGCGTAACCGACTCCCGAACCCAAACATGGTTGCGATAACCTTGTCTTTCCCTTTTTCTTTAGGTTCTTGCGATCGTTTCCTTTCCCTCTCTTCGAGATAAATAATGAAAGTGGCGACTCTTCTGTTTTTCCGCCGGTTATTTTTTCGCAGTTGCGACAGCTGGCGACTCTGCTGGGGATCTCTGGTTCCCTATGCGAGTCAATCCTAGCGCTTGTCTGTTTATCTTTGGGTGTTGTATATATGTGCTTTATTTACTTTCCCGCATTTGTTTTCCGCATCATATATCATTACTGTTGTACTATGGGGAGGGAAGTTTTATTGAGTGATAAGCCAGACCTGGGCTTGAGTACATACCTAGTATTAGAGTGGAGACTAGTGGGGGGGCCTATTTGCTTAGCAGATACAGTTCCCCATGAAATTCACACTCAGACGAGATTCTCTTTGATGATTTTCCTTCAGATCCTTAGGATCGGTTGGGATTTTGGATTTGAGAATTGTCGACTCTGGGAACCGATCATTTGTGAGTCAGCTAAGTGAGGCCTCTTCAGGAGATAATGATGCCAAACCAGAAATGGCGAACGTATCATCATTTCTTGAAAGTATGTGACACTGATGAACGCATGGGATGCCGAACCTTGTCAGTGAATAGGTCCACACCTGTGAGGGGAATTGGGTTGTGCAGAAAACCTTGGCCTTCAGAATACCCGGTTCTTTGCAAGTGTGAATCTGTGTTCTTGATATCAGTGGATCCTACTGTCGGTACTTTGTTCTTGCTAAGGCGAAGCTCTGGTTTTTCTCGACCGATAGCACAACAGTCTTGATCCCTTATTTTCATTTGCATTTGCATTTTCATCTGCATCTCATTAACATGTATTTGTGTTGCAGGTGCATATTTCTCCTTTTATTCTAGTGATCTTTGCCCGCATTGCTGTTATGGAGTCCCTGAAGAGTACAGTGGCCTACAAGTTTCCGGTTCCGGATGTTAGTACTTTGTTGAGTCTGATTGCCTTGGGTGAGAAAGCAGTAATGGAAGAGTTCAAGAAGTCTTATGGGAGATTATTGAGATATGTCCATAAGCCTTCTGAATATAAGATTAGTGGTGTCTATGCTCTCTTACAGTTTTACGATGCCCAGTTGAGATGCTTCATCTTTCCTGACTATGTCTTGGCTCCTACGTTAGAGGAGTATTATGAGTTGTTAGGAGTACCCATTCTGAATCAGATGTTGTTTTTTCATGTTGATACTAAGCCTGATCTGGCTGAGCTCGCCGCTATTTTGCACCTTGAGGTTTCAGAAATGGATGGGAAGATGATCCAGAGACTTGGGATGTATGGTTTTCCTTTGCCTTGCTTGATTGAGAAAGCTCAGCAGTGCGCTAAAGATGGTTGTTGGATTGTATTTAGCGCCATCCTGGCTCTTTGTATATATGACATTGTTATGTTTCCTCATCTTTCAGAATTTGTGGATGTTGATGTGTTCTATATCTTAGCCTCAGGCAACCCAGTGCCCGCCTTACTTGGAGACGTTTATCATTCTGTGCACTACAAGAATGAGAAACGAAGGGGTAAGAACGTAGCTTCCTGTGTTCCGTTGTTGTATTCATCGTTTATTAGTCATCTACCCAAGACGGGTCCATTTGTTGCCACTGCCAGTACTTCAGAATGGTCGGAAATATTGATGGGATTATCTGCAGAGAATATTGTTTGGTTTGATCGAGACATGCTGGGTAAGGATATTGTTTATAGTTGCGGTGGTTTTCCTAACGTTCATTTGATCGGAAGGAAAGGTTGCATCAACTATAATCCTTCTTTATTGGTGAGACAATTTGGGTATGCATTGAGAGAGCCTCCTAGAGAAGAGGAGATATAGGAATCTCTGTATCTTACTGGCTTATTGGAGGGCGAGGCTCTGGGCAGACTTGAGCATGCATGGAATAACATTTGTCAGAAAGGGAAGTTAGCTTTGGGGAAGAGTAACAGCCGAGCGTATGACCCTTACTTGACTTGGATTCATGATAGAGCTGCGAAGTTCTTGATGCCATATCCTGCAGTTGCACCTCTATATCCTCTCATGATCGAGGAACCCACTACTGTAGATATACATAAATACAATTAGGTATTGGCGGAGAAGGAAGAACTGAGAAAAGCGAATGAAGAATTGGAGAAAGAGATTATCCAGCTTCGCAGTGAGAAGATAGATGCAGTTCATTCTTTCAGTAAACAGACTAAGCTTGTCAACAAACTGGGTACGGACCTGACTAAGGAGACTAAGGACAGAGAGCGCACAGGCCGAGACTTGAATTCCACTTATAGTACTCTTACCACTAAGAAGGAAGAGTTAGATAAGGCTTACTCGAGGATCTCCAAGTTTGAGTCGATATGGAATGCCATGCTTACCAACAACAAGGAGCGTGAAGACAAGTTAAAACTTCATATCAGCAAGCTGAAGGCTCAGCTTAATGCCAAAGATGGAGAGGTTGCAGCAGAAGCATCACTTTGACGAGACAGCGAGTGCAGGTTGAATGAAGCGATCACGAACTTGAAGGATCTCAAGTTGAGAGTTGGTTCCAAGAAATGCAGAGCCAGATGAGGCAGGTTATGGGAGATATGCAAGCATTGCGTATGGAGTAGAAGGGGTTTAAAGAGGAAAACCAGCAGTTGAAGACTCAAATGGGCTTCATGGCAGAGGTGTTGAGAGTTGTGCTAAGAAGGGATCAGGCGCCGGAAACTGTAGCAGAAGTTCCAGTTCCGCTTTCGTTGGTGAAACCTCTACCAAGGCATGATAGGCCTCAGAGATCTCGTACACGCCCCGAAGCTCTAGAACTTCTTTGTCAACGGCCATGTCCTGTCTCTCAGAGTAGTCCAAAGGCTGAAAGGTATGCACCAAGGCTGAGGCAGTCTGCCAGAATTTTTGATCAGATTCCTATGACATATGCTCAGCTGTTGCCATTCCTGCTTCAGCTTCGGTTAGTCAAACTTCAGACCATGTCTCCGCTTACTGGGATCCCACCACCAGGTTATGATGAAAGTGCCCACTATGATTTCCATGATGGGGCACCGGGGCACAATATAGAGAACTGCAAAGCTTTTAAGCACGTAGTTCAAGATTTAATTGAGGCAAAGGCAGTTGAGTTCGCGCCGGGTGGCGTAACCATACCGTGTGATCTTATCCCATGCACTGCAAAGGAGGCATTTGTTCCTCCTATTCATCCTGAAGATGCCTTGAACCAAGAGGATGCCTTAAAATTTATGACTTATGAATCCCCACATCCATAATTATTGCCGATTCCTGGGCCGAACCTGAGGATGAAAATACTTGAACAAAGGGAGTCCCTGATAATTCAGACTCAATCCCCGGATGTTTCAGTTATTCCTGGTCAACGATCTGTTGAATCTTTGCAGCATACCTCGACTTCTCGTCAGAGTCAACGGTCAGGACGTTACCAGCCGCGCCAGCACGCCAGACGAAGACCCAGGAAACCAGAAAGGCATTTTACTCAGTTGCCGATATCATACAGTCAGTTGTTGCCGTGTTTGATCGAGGGTGGATTAATAGTGCTGAAGGAAATGAATCCTGTGATTCCGCCATATCCGCCAGGTTTTGATGTCAATGCCTGCTGTGAGTACCATGCTGGGGCACAGAGGCACTCAACTGAGGATTGCAAGGTGCTTAGAAGTCAAGTTCAGACTCTGCTGAATTCCAACCGAGTCTCAATCACGCCTCAAGGTATTCAGATCAATGATCTTCAGGCATCCGGTCAGGTGGGTATATCAGTTCATGTTGTGGAAGAGTTCACCGAAAGCAAGTGTTCATAGGATTATCAAACTGACTTCAGCGAGCAATTCTGAAGATGACTGACTCCGCAACAAGACAAGATGTGAAAGCCCGGTTCCTAGAAGCTGTCAATCTTTGTTTTATCCTGTTATTTCTTTACATTTGTAGTTTCTTTCCTGTTAAATGAAAATTTCGTTTGTAAAACTTGTTTGTTTTCAATTGGTATTGATAATGAAATGAATATGCATGTTTTGATTTAATTCATTCGTGTTCACTAATTGTTTTTTACAGATGTTATACGCTTGTTTAAGCGGAATCTAGGGAGGATGACGAAGTTTAAAGACGCGCAAGCTTCCGATTGTGTGCTTTTGAAATAAAACTTGTTGATGATGTACAGGCATTGTTTCAGATCCCCAAACACCTGAGATATAAGGATGATAATCCCTTGTCAACCCCTTTGAGCCTAGTAGTAGGAGTTTCTTTCTGAAAATGAAAAAACCCTCAATCTTAACCTGGGGAAGGGTAGGTGTCAGCTAATTTGGTTAAACATCCAAATTGCAGAAGGAGTGTTCCCGTTCGAGGATAAAGCACACCTGTATAGGTCGTGCCTAAAAAACCACAATGGTTAAATCTTGTCGATGAGGAGTGAAACAATCACATTATTCCTCGAAGAGTCAGACAAGCCGGTGTCACATGATTTGTTTGAAAAGAAAAAGAATTAAAAGAAAAAAAGAGGAAACAAAGCCCGCTAAGTCGAATATTGAAAACAAGCGACTTAGGCAAAAATTAGGGCATCCCGCTGGACGTTGAAATTAAAAGAAAAGCTCAAAAGAGCCAGTCCAGGCAAAAGTTAGGGAAATAAAAAATGATGATGGAAAAACAAGTTGTGTGATTCACGCATCAGAGACTAAAAGCGAGTGACTGTCGCTCTGGAAAAAACTTGTGGTTTCCCGAACTATCACTCCTGTGATTCAACCTTTGAAAGGTGAGCGCTAGTGTCGAATTAGCTGAATGTAGGATTGGAGAACATCATGGAGAGTGGGTGGGTTAAAATAAACTTTAAGCCTTTATCCTTTCCTTGTAAACCGTGAACCTGACCAAGTTACAACCCGAAAAAGTCCTAATTGAAGTAGGTTTGTTTCGAAATCATACTTCGGTAAAGATCGCATCGAAACTAACTCCTAAAAGGATTCTTCTTACAGTGTTGTGCTAGGTTGACATGTTGATAAATGATTTATTCACTTTATGTCACAAATTTTTCCAGTGAATAGATTGGATTTTGGAAATTGTCATATGCATCACATTTAATATATCTTTTATGCAGAACAATTTTGTTTTACTTGCGAGTAAGCGCTTGACAGCAGGAAAGTTCCCGCAGCGGAAAGATTGATCAGGATAGAATGCAGAATGCCTGAATACTCCATTGAGTCAAAGTCAAATGATCATATCATGGGAGTCGGCTATCCAGAGGTCATTTAGTATGAGGTAGTCAAGTCGAGATTCGGTGAATCTCTCGTAGCCAAGAGACACTTTCCCCACATATCAGTCAGTCTGGGGCAAAGTCATTGCAGACAGGGGCAGGCCACCCTGAAAGCGCAGAAGCTATGACTTGTCCACAGGACAATTAATATGAAGCACCCCTTTGGGATTCAAGATGTTGAAGCAGTTCGTAGTAAATCATCAGGGTGCAGAGATTCAGGTTCCCTGTCAAGGAAGATGTTATGAAGATCCCACAGGCTGGGGCAAGAATTAAAGATGAAGGAGTTGTTCTTCTCCATATCTTCAGAATTCATTGGTATAAGTCGACCAGGGGCGAATCCTTTCATGTTACAAGTCCAGGGGCAAGCCGTCTCGAGTGTGTTTTATGGCAAGTTTTTCTTTTCAAGATGAATCGTCCTAGAGACGAGACTAGGGCAAACTAAATTACACTGGGGCAATTGCTCGAGCAAGGTTATTTCTCCCCATCCAGAGTTTATTTTGAGCATCTGGAGTTGGCATCCTTATCCCTAGTAAGTGAAGGTTGCATTTCAATCCCCAGTATGTATGCGGTTTTGAGCGAGCAGGTAGCGCATACGCTTTCCTTTGGTAGTCGTTACATTTGATCCCCGCAAAGTGCATGCTTGTAGGCACTCCCCAGCGAGTCGTGATTGGATTTTTTTCCCCATAGAGCAATTTGCAGACTGGTTAGGTCTGTTCCCTAGCGAAGCAATCCCCAGCAGATTGAGGGGAGTGTTTCCCCCAACAGTGTTGTTCTCTTCTCCTCAGCAGGATGGAAGGGATATTGTCACGTCGGTATTTTCTTCGTAGGAAATCAGCAAAAGCCCGTTTCTCGGCATAAGTCCAATCATTATTGGCATGAGCATTTTTTTCTCTATCCTCGATAGAATCGTTGTTTCTTTCGACAGGGTTATTTTTGTTATCCCAGCAGGGTGTTCTCTGTATCTCCAGCATTTATTTTGCTAATTCAGTTTCGATGCATCTGCATGCGTGCATAACATCTACCCAAATGTGTAGCATTTCTATTTCGTATGGAGCATTACGCCATTTTCAAACATATGCATGTGAAACATAAGCCAGGTTGTTATCTCTTTGTTTCAGGTGTATCTTAGGAGGTTTGATCTTTTGCCACGGTATCCAGACCCTGTGATTTCTCTTAGCCCGCGTGGTATCCAGACCCCGGCTCATGTTATTACTCAGCAGTATCTTCGGATCTTAGTGAATCATGATAAGCATTTATGATAAATTCGTTTGTCCATTGAGTATCCAAACTCCGGTCTTTCCCCAAATTGATGGGGTTTTCCTTTTTCCGTCGAGTATCCAGACTCCGGTAAAGATGGGTGTGGTATCTAGACCACGGTGATTGATATTATGGTGCTTTTTGCCGTCGAGTGTCCAGACTCCGGTGAAGACAGTGTGGTGTTCAGTTTTTGATGTGTATATTTGTGATATTTTCCTTTCATCCATTGAGTATTCAGACTCCAGTCAATATTCGTTGAGCATCCAGGCTCCGGTTTCTCCGTTGAGTATTCAGACTCCGGTGAATTTTCAATTCGTGATGTATTGTTTTTTCCGTCGAGTATCCAAACGCCGGTAAAGTCAGTTGGGTATCCATACCTTGATAAGTTTTGTGGTAAGACTCCCTCTCCGTTGAATATTCAGGTTCCGGTGAGTTTCCGATTTGTGGTATTTGGTCTTGTCCGTTGAGTATCCAGGCTCCGGTCAATTTTCTGTCGAGTATCCAGACTCGGGTAATCTTCATATGATGATGATCTCTTTTGTTCGTTGAGTATCCAGGCTCCGGTCGCTTTCGTTGAGCGTTTAGGCTCCGATCTATTACGTTGAGCATCCAGGCTCTGGTTTATTTTCATTGAACGTTCAGGTTCTGATGTATTATGTTAAGTATTCAGACTCCGGCTGAGTTCCAATATACGGTAATTTCTCTTGTGCGTTGAGTATCCAGACTCTGGCATTTGTTCCATGACTCCAATTTCGTTGAGTATCCAGGCTCCGATAAGATTCAGTTTATGGTGTACTTTTTAGTTCGTTGAGTATTCAGGCTCCGGTCAACTTTACGTCGAGCGTTCAGGCTCCGGTCAATTCTCCGTTGAGTACCCAGGCTCTGGTGATTTTGCAAAGGATATACCCTTTTGTTCGTTGAGCATTCAGGCTCCGGCTTCTCCGTTGAGTATCCAGGCTCCGGTGATTTTGCAAATGATATATCCTATTATTCGTTGAGTATTCAGGCTCCGGTCAATCTTACATTGAGCGTTCAGGCTCCGGCTTCTCCGTTGAGTATCCAGGCTCCAGTGAATTTGCAAATGATATATCCTATTGTTCGTTGAGCGTTCAGGCTCCGGTCAATCTTGCGTTGAGCGTTCAGGCTCTGGTCAATCATACGTTGAGTGTTCAGACTCCGGATTTTACGTTGAGCGTTCAGGCTCCGGCAAATGTCATTGATTCATGTTGTTCGTTGAATGTCCAGATTCAGGCAATTTGAAGTATTTCCCTATTTCAGGATTTTGCCCAAGCAGAGTTACTCGTTAAGGTTATCTTTTCCCCAACGGAATGTGTTTGTAATCAGAGTAGTTATCTCCGGAGATTCTTGTTGCAAATTTATTTTCTGCGGTTGGCAAATTTTCGGGTTCTTTGGTATTCAACCGTCTTTTACCTCGATTGCGTGAAATTCGTTCGCTTTTCACTACTTCAGGTCCAAGTCATTTGAATAGGGGCAGCTGTTGCACCCCAAAATTTGCCCAACATTTTCTTAACTTGGTTTATGTTTCATTTCATTTCTTTCTAGCATTTGCATTGCATAGCATTTTTCATTGAACAGGGGATTAAGAGCTTGTGCATAGCAAGAGGAGTCTACTCAGAGGGTTGAGCCTAAGCAAGGGGTGTTACTCAAGTTTGGATGGTCATCAAGTCATCTGGAAGTGGGCAGTGGGCTTGTGAAAGAAAGGATGGATGTATGTGGGTCAGCTCCTAACTTGGAGACCAGTTCAAGATCATCAGAGGATTGTGAATTCATGGTTATGGGTATAGGAGGTTGAGAGAGCTCATTGAGTGCCTTGAGGGTCATTGTGGAGCTCATCCAAGTGTTTGTGCTAAGTGTGAAAGGTTATAGTTGAAGGTGTTGCAATTAGGGTTTCATCTGGCTAGTCTTCAGTCAACTGTGGAATTGAAGGAGATTAAAACTCAATTCCAAGTCTCTATGGTCATGGGATGTTGTGTTAAGATATATGAGATATCATTTCAAGTTCAATTCATCAAGGATCAAGTGTGTGAGAAGTTACTAAATTAGGGTTCTCAGGGTAAAATCCCTTATTTAGTGCCTAACTTCAAGACCACCTATCTCAAGATACAAGTTTCATCTTAACTTTAGTCCAGCATGGAACTTGTAGAGCATGTTCTAAGATTTCTTTTGAGTACTAGAAGTCCTTGATTGGATTTATAGAACTCAAGTTATGATCCAGACAAGTTACAGGTCATCAGAGGGATGTGATTTTGGTCAACAAAAGTCAACCAACCTCCAAGCCATTTTTGACCTAGAAGGATGTTTCTCCTCAACTTTTGGCCAACTTGAAAGTTGTATATCTTGGTCTTAGCTTTCCAAAATGTACTAGAAGTCTTTCATATGATTTGTAGAACTCAAGTTATGAGGGTTGCAAGACAGGGGTATTTTGGGAAAGTGAGATTATAGGTCATAAAATTATAGGTCCATTTCACCAACTTGCACACTTCAAATGAAGACTTTTCCAACATCAAACTTGCTCCAAATGGTGTTATTTGCTTAGTAAAACATTGAGAAGTCAAGGAATTGGCTTGGTTTGAAGAATGGATATGTGAATTAAATATTGTAGTTGTTTTAATTGAATTAAATTGTAACATGGTTTGCTTTTGTATTTATTTCTATCATTCCTTTTTGATCCAATGATTGAAAATTGATCCTCATCTCAATTATGAGTTGATCAATTTTAGAGGACCATTTTGCCCCTGGTTGTTGACTTTTGGGTTGACTTTTGTGGTTTTTCTTCTTGCCTTTGTTTCTCCCATTTCAAAGTGGTACATCTAAATGACTTGTTTCTTTTGATGAAGCTTTGAGGGGATATTTGTCTTGATTTCTTGGCCTCTGGTTGCCAACTTGTGTAGCTTCTTTGTGTATTTTATTTGATATTTTGTTAGCCTTTTTCTTATTTTTGAAGTGACTTGCAAGTTAGGTCATTTCATAGGACAGCTCACACAAGTGCATGACCTAGTTTGGATTGGAAATGACCTTCGTGGATCCAATAAGCTATCAACTCTTCTTGTTTCACATTTTAGACATGTTGAGCTTGCTATATGTTCATTTTTAGGTTAAAATTATGTCCATTGCTTGTTGTTTGATGCCTTTCTTTTTGTGCTTTCAACTTGAACTCCTAAGTGGTGTGTGTTTGCTTCCTTTATGCTCTTACTTGCATTTCTTCTTGTTTTGTTTTGATATTGCTTTTGAGCTCTCTTCTTTTCATCTCCCTTCTGTCCAATGACCTTGGAGTGTCATTTAAGGTAGCTTGGTGCCTCCTTAGGAGGAATTTGAAGCTTACCTAAAGTGGTGAAGCCATGAGGACTCTTTCTTTGTGTTTGTCACTTGTTTGCTTGCCTTTGATGCATCTCTATCCTTCTTCTCTTCTTTTATTGCATTTCCATATGCATGCTTGGTTGAGATGAGCTTGTGGTGGCTACTGCCCCACACTATTTTCTTCCCACTATCATTCTATGTGCGCATCTTTCATTTGCATATGCATTCTTTTTTTTCTTCTTCTTTTTCTTTTCTTTGCCATGCTCCCCATAAGTCCTCTAACCTCTTGAGGTTATGATAGACATTAGGTGCCTAACTATGCATGATAACATTAGGTAGTTCCCTTGTCAAACTCAACTTTAGGTCCACTTTACATGATAACTTTTAGGATTGATTAGTCTCCCATTAGTGTTCCTTCTTCTCTTCTCATCTTCAAACATGTTTAATGTACTTAATAAGGATAATGAATGTTGTGCCATGAGCCTTATACTTGGGAAATGGTGATTGAGGGGCCACCTCTCAATTACCTAGAGTGTTTAGTATACGTCCTTAGGACGATATGCGACGCATTCGATCCTAGGTTTTAGACTTTGTTACAACATACATTATGAACACTCTAATTCAAAACACTTCTTCTCTAAAAAACACAAAAACACTTCAAACCTTTTTCACCCTTTGGGGTTCTTAATCAAATAAACTCTTTTCACAAAAAGAGTGTCGTTAACTCTTAGTTCTATCGCAAATGATAACGCCTAAGTCTCCAATGGTCGAGCTGCATACACCAATTGCTAGAACTATCTGTTAACCCTACTCGGATTAAAAACTGTTGAACCAACTTGTGGTCCTTTTAGGCCGAAATACGTTTGCTCTGATCTTTCGTACCAGACGAAAGTACGTATGCATAAGACGCGACGTCTTAGCGAGCAACCTTTCCCCCTTCTTTAGTCGTAGTTACTCGAACTGCATTGACTCTGACTTTCCCATTGCACGAGGGAGTACGTAGGCACAGAGCGGCGATGCTCTGTCGAGTCAGTCCTTTTTCTTTTTATTTTTTCCTTAAGCCTTTATCTAGATAGTATCAACACACCCTTTTAGATAGACAACCATGCGTGGATCCCGTCGAGTACGACGGATGTGAGGGGTGCTAATACCTTCCCCTTGCGTAACCGACTCCCGAACCCAGACATGGTTGCAATGACCTTGTCTTTCCCTTTTTTCTTTAGGTTTTTGCGATCGCTTCCTTTCCCTCTCTTCGGGATAAATAACGAAAGTGGCGACTCTTCTGTTTTTCTGCCGATTTTTTTTCCGCAGTTGCGACAGTAGGCAATAGTTGATAGTCTGGAAAGGTAAAGCAATGATAAAGCGGATCATAAAACAGTAACAGGGTGGAAAGGAGTCCTTCATCCACTTGGCGACTCAATAAAGATATTAACTTCCCATATTTGTTCTTGAACTTTTCTTGGTCTTCAATCAAGGCTACGAACTTCCTTAGGCCATCCAATTTAGGACTCTTAAAAGTATATTTCAAAGTGTTTCTTCTGTTGGAATCCATAGTGTCCTACAATGTTCATAAACAAAGATGAATCCCATGAAGTTTAATGCGGTATGATGCTTTATGAATGCAACAAACACAAGTAAGCACATAGAGACATAAGGATAAACAAACAAGGGAGACCCTAGGTTTGCAACGAGCATGGAGCCAAAAGGGTATACCCGTTCCCAAAGGATTTGGACTAAAGGTTGATTGTACCTACAGAACAAGGTTCTAAGAAGGTTCCCAAAGTCATTAGTCCATCTTTCGGATATTATCAACTTCCCAATTACTCGGTGGTTAATAATATTCTCAAGAGAACCTCTTTTGAGTGTAGCATCGCGTAGCAACTATTTTGAGAGTACTCCCTCATAGTCCTCGCACTACATGCTAATAAAGGCCAAAGTGGGGTTAAGGTAACTACGGTCCTCAATATCATAGGCTCCGACGTCGAAAATAATGTATGTTTTCTCGATTGAACTCGTTCAACAGTACAGCTTTCGAGAGGGCCTCAATTGAGCGTGATTTTCAAGTCAACTTGGTCGAGATTCAACTCCCTATAAGCCTCGTCGAACATATCACTATCCTATCTTAAGTTCACTCAAGCCCGGGTGTAGGACTTTGTCTCACCATTCAAAGATATCAACCCAAAAGAAACAAGAGCAAATATACAAATAAGAAGATATAAGCAAAAAAACAAAACAAGTAAAATAAACAAGTTAGGGAAACCCACTAGAGAGTCCCCAGTGAAGTCGCCATTTCTGTCGCGGTGAAATTTTGATACCAAGATATATATGAGCTTGAATCTAAATTCATTACAACCGAACTTTAATTTGTCCAAAGGAAGGGAAAAAGATCGAATTACCCATAATGCAATGCAAATGCAAGAGCTAGAGAGTTATAGGTTCGGGGGTTGGTTAAACTTAGGGAAGGTGCTAGCATCCTAAGTTTCTGCAGTACTCTACAGGAACCTCTTATTTTAATGTTGTTTATTGCTAAGGGTTATCTGCTTAAGGTCGAAGACCTAATGGTTTATTTCTAAGCATACTCGCCAAGACGTCGCATCTTGTGCCTACATATCCTGACGGGAATGGAATCAGAGTATTTGTAGTTCCCTTAAAGGGTTTGAGGAGTTCTTTGACTGCGGTCAAAGTTCCTATGGGATAAGGGTAGTTGGTTGATTGATTCTAGAAGAAAAGACGAGTTGTCATTTTAAGGGAGATTACTTGATTTAACCACCACAACTTCGTAGGAAAATAGTCTTTGCATCGTCTTAAGAGAAGGACTCTAGTACTCGGATTGTCAACAAGTACGCCTCTATCTCTCTTAAGCGGAAAAGTCCCTACATATTGATTGAATTGTTATGGAGTAGAAGTTTTGTCTCGCTTAAGATGATTAACATCTCATTCTCTAATGTGTTTGAATAATGTTGATTGAGTTTGTATGTTTTTGTTTCTATGTTGTAAAGATAAAAGATAAAGGTCCTCCTATGGGTGGAATCTATCTTAAAATGATTGACTTGAATGAGATCAAGGATCAAAGGGGAGTATTATGCAAATGAGATGCATACACACAATTGTTTAAGTTATGCACAGGTTCTTCCTTTGGACGCTTATGCAATGCGGGAAAGTAAAGGACGATAAATATAAATTGCGAATAAAGTAAAAGTGTGTAAATAAATCCATACACAGACGCATGAAAGCGCTAAGACATACAAGTGTGTGAGAGTGAATGTGTGCATGGGAGTCGGTGCAAGGGATGGGAGCATAAGCGTGCACGATAGTTGTTTATGGGATATTGATTTAAGTGGATTGATTTTAAGAAAAAAAGTTGTATTATTTTGTTTTAAGAAAAATGGTGAATTAGGTTATATGAATTGTTTTAGGATAATGTTATATTAGTTTTAATTATAAGTCGATTAGTTTTTTAATAAAAGTTGGTGTGAAGTTATTTTAAGGAAAAAAGGTTATCTGATCATTTTATTAAAATTTTATTAATTAATTAAGTTTTTTTAGGTAAAATAAATTTAAATGAGATTTGATTTATTAAAGGGTTTTATATTGAATAAAGAGGGTGGTTTTTGTTATTTTTAAAAGGTTGTTTTAAATATGAAATAGTTTTTAGAATATGAACAAATTACTATTATTATTAAAAGGGTTATTAAGTGATGGAAATAAGTCATTAATAAAATTAAATTAAATTATCAAGTTAAAATAGATTAATTTAAATAAAAGGTTTGTTGGTTTGTTTTAACTAAATTAAAAACTAACTCTAAAAAAGGTTAATTAAATTAATCAGTAATTGAGTTTATGATTTTGTTAATTAAATAAATAAAATAAAGGTTTAATTAGGGATTAAGGTGGAAAAAGGGTTCAGCGAGGCGCAGGTGCGTAGGTTACGGTGAGTATGCGCGATGTGGATCGCCGGATTTGATCCGTTGGAGATCAGAGGGTCGTGTGTGCGAGGGTGCATGGTATGTGTGTGTGTGCATCATGTATGATTATCTTATATTATAGGATTTACAACATAAAATAATAAAAATAATAAAAAACAAACGAAATCAAAACCCTCGTCTCCCCCCAAATCCCTCTCGCGGCGCCGCTGGCGTTCTCCTTCACTCACGATTTCTTCATCGTCGCCTCTTTCTTCGACCGATTCATCTGTCTTCTTCTCCATTTTTCTTCGTTACCACCTGTAATTAAACAAAAACAACATGCAAAAAGATTTGAGCATAAACTTTTACCCACAAACGAGAGTCGGCGGTGGCTCGTTGGTGGTGGAGGTGACACAGGGATGTGATCTTCGAATCCTCTCTTTCGGGCAGCGATGATGAAGCTTGAGGGTGGTCGGAGCTTCACGGTGATGAGGATTCTCCTCTGGTTCTGAGCTTTGGGGTGTGATTGCTTCTTTGCGGTAAAGTGGTTTTTCACGATCGTCCCAACTGTGTGCTTTCTTCGTCCTTTTATAGGTGAAGGTGATGGGCCTCCATTTGAATTGCTTTGAAAATTTTCCTGTTTGGGTTGATGTTGTCGGATCCATTTGCTGATTTGGGAGACAAACGCTTAACCCCCTTCCTATTTCGTCTGGGCTTGTCTGATTCACTTAGTGATTTTAAGGACCGTTAATTGATTGCCTTCTGATTCTGTCGAAGAAGTATTGGCTTCATTTTAGGAAGTTTCGAATTTCTCTTTCTTTGTCTTAATTTGGGATGTTTGAAACCCTATCTGTTGACATATCTGTTGGCTTGTTGACTTTCGCTTTTAACGCTTTTTCCTTCTTCTTCTCGCAGGGAACATTGTGCCTTGAGTTCAGATGATTGCTTTGTCTTGTGCTTGCTGAGAAAGGTTTGAGCCAGCAATGATGACGCTTAGTCTGAGCTTGACGGAACTATGGTTGCCGCTGTTTACTTCTTCTATTTTTTGAGTGAGCTCTGAGCTAGGTAGGAGGTGGTGACGGTATCCGTTGCTCTTCCGGAAGCTCGAGTTCTACGCCCGATTATGAGCTTCATCCTTCTGAGGGCTTGAACTTTCTTCCTTCCGCTTTGAGATTCTAGCATTAGGGGCCCTTCTGGTTCCATCTGGATTCCGAAGTTGGGACGTGAAGTCGAGGTTCAACTTGGTGATGCTTTGTTGGTGTTGGTGTTGATGTAGGGCGAAATATTGATGAAGTACCGCTGCTGTTACTTGAGCTCAGTTGCCTTGCTTTTGTTGAACTCTTCCGTTTGCGAATGCTAGCTTGCAGCTGATACAATATTTGCCTGCTATTGTTGGAATTCTCGTGTTACTTGATGTGGAAGAAACCTGTTGTTGTTTGCAGCTGACGTGTTTTCTCTTCTTCTTGCAGGGAAGGCTACATCTTGAGTTCAGATATTCGCCTTGCCTTGTGTTGGTCGGGGAAGGTTTAAAACGACAATGATGACACCACGTCTGAGCTAAGAAACTTACAGCCGTTGTTGCTCCCGAATCTCTGTTGAAGCTTTCAAGTTGGTAGGGAGTTGACGACAAATCCCCCTTGTTGTCCTTCTGGCTACTAGAGCTTCTGCCCTATGATGAATGGAACTGAGGGCTGAACTTACTTTGATTTTGATGAGCTATTTCTGCAACGGTTGATAGTTGTATTGCTTTGATAAGTTGTTGACTTCACAAATGCAACTTTGTTTGATGGCGTTTGTGTTATATTGACAGGACTTGGTAGCTCCAAACTGTGGATAGTATTCTGCGGTAGTACGGGGGACGAACTTGTGGAGTTGAGACTTGCGGGTTATGCTTGTTGTGCTGCTGTCGATGTTGTTGCAGATATTGAACTGATATTTTTGGTGCTGTTCGCAACTGATGTTGTTGATATTGTGTGTCGCTACTGCGAAAAACGAGGCCGGCAAAACAGAAGAGTCACCACCTTTCATTATTTATCCCTCAGAACGGGAAAGGAAACGATCGAAAAAAACCTAACAAAAAGGTATAAGACAAGGTCATCGCAACTAATGTCTGGATTTGGGAGTCGGTTACGCAAGGGGAAGGTATTAGCACCCCTCACGTCCATCGTACTCGATGGGATCCATGCTTGATGTGTTTATCTGACGGGTTGGTTACATCTATCTACATTAACGGGTCTGGTCTGAAAAGAAAAGAAAATGACTCGGCAAAGCGTCGCGCTCTATGCCTACATATTCCCGTCTGGAACGAGAAATCAGAGTCAATGTAGTTCGCCTAACTATGGGTAAAAGTTGCTCGCCGAGATATCGCATCTCGTGCCTACGTACTTTCACACGCTGCGAAAGATCAGAGCAAACGTAGTTCGGGACAACGAGAGACACATGTTTGTCTTTTTTTATCAGAGTAG
Organism: Lathyrus sativus; assembly: GCA_963859935.3. Taxonomy (NCBI): domain Eukaryota; kingdom Viridiplantae; phylum Streptophyta; class Magnoliopsida; order Fabales; family Fabaceae; genus Lathyrus; species Lathyrus sativus. The sequence continues at coordinate 51,924,658 of OZ012740.1, read as the reverse complement.
GGTTAACAGCAGTTTGGTGTATGCAGCTCGCTCAACGGAGACTTAGGCATTTACCGTTTGCGGTAGAACCGGGAGTTAACAGAACTCTCCTTCTGTAAAAGGGTTTCCAAGGGATTAAAGGTCCAAGAGGACAAAAAGAGTTTGATCTTTGTTTTCTGTTTTTTAGAAGAAGTGTCTTTTTATGGATGTTTGCAGTTGATATCGCACTAGAGACTATGACCTGAGAGTGAATGCGTCGCATGTCACCCAAAGGGTGCCATACTAAACATCCAGACTGTTGAAAAGAAAATCTCCAACAATCCTTTCTCAATTAGCTCAAGGCTCGTAGCGTACGACGTCAATTAACCTTTATTACTGTATTTTGATTTTATTTGAAGATGAGAAGAGAAACGACGCACTAAAGGGGAACTGATCCAATCCTAAAGTTTTCATGCAAAGTTGAACCTATGATTGAGGTTAGGAGGGAACTACCTAATGTTATCATGCATGGTTAGAACCTTAATGTCCGTCATAACTTCTCTTGGACAAGAGAAGTCAGAGTTCCTAGGGGAACATGGCAAAGGAAAACAACAGCAGAAGAACTAACTGTAAAGAAACAACTGTAAATAAAATGCATGCAATACAACAAACAAGCAGAAGGAGCCAAGCTCAACTTCTAGAGCAAGCAAGCCCAAAGGCAACACACAAAGTACAGGCAAGGGAGACAGACTCAACCTTAAACCAGCAAGCAAAGCCAATCAATAACAATCAAGCAGAGGGAGCCAGACTCAACCTCTAATGCAGACAAGCAAAGGGAGCTAATCTCAACATTTAGGATGCTCTTAAGCCTAAAAACAACTACATGAGACCTAGTCTAATGCAACACACCAAACAGTCACACAAGCAACAGTCAAGCGATCAGGAAAAATAACAGACAAAACAGCAGACAAACAGCTCAACAGCAAAGCAGATACACAGCAGAACAAAACAACAGTCTGCAAACAAACAACCTCAAGCCCAAGCCATCTTCAAGAGAATGAAATCTCCAACTTCAAGCTCCAAAAAGAGAAGAGAGAGTTAACATCAAGATTATTGGTTAATGATGGGAAGCAGGATGGAAACCAAAGGAATCCAACCTGGCACTCAACCATGCATCAGAGATAGGCATCCTCAAAGGTTCTACCTCTTGTAAAATGCCACACATCCTTCCAAAGGAAAGATGAGGCTTTTACATAGGGACCTTGAATAATAGGATGGGAATGGAAAGCAATCAAAGCAATCCATGTTTATTTGAAGAAAGAGAAAGCAAACTAAGCTCTTCCTAAACCCTAATTGAACAAGCTCAAAGAAAGCTACTAAAAGAAGGTCTAAACACCAAATCAAACACCAACATCAAGAAAACAGAAGCTTATACATTTCTAAAACACCATCAAAGAAGATTAGCAAACCTATTATGAACTAAAGGCCACCATTAAGGTCATTCTAAAGCAAGTGCTATGTTGAAAGCAACTTAAAACTAGTCTAAGTATTAAATATATGAAAAATCCTAAAACACCTTCTAAAAATCTTCCAAATTTTCTAAGGGATCCTAAACATGTTATTGATCTGTAGGCATAGGATCAGAGCCTTAATCTAAAGGGAAGGCACCTAAAGAAATCCTAGATCACAAGGTATCAAATAAGAACCGTAAAATGGAAGGTCTAATGATCCTAATCCAAAACAGAACCTAATGTTGTCTAAAAAATCTAAATTAAATCCTATGGGATCATGCATCTCTAATCTACCAGCTAGCCAAAAATCTCATCCAAATTCAATACCAAACAGCCATACAAAAATCAACAAAAACATGAAGAAATAAGTCAAATAAAGAAATTAATAAAAATGCAACAAATCAAATTAAATTGAAAATGGCATGAAAATGAAATGTAAAAGCATCATAAAATCAGAAATCACCAGAGGATCACAACCATATTTTTTCCATATTTTTCTGATCAAAGATGGATTTATTATGAATTTTGCAAGATTAAAGCAATTAAAATAAAAAGAAAAAGAATTAAAAAACAAATAAAGCTGAGAATATATCAGGTGCGTTGGATGGTGTGACTTGGTCTCATGATCTAAAGGCTCTCAGGCTTCCACCTCATTAAATGAAACGACGCGATTAATAGCCAAAGTCCAATTTCTGAGTTTAAAACGTGGCCACACAATTGGGATACAAAGTCAAGGTTCTAACCAGATCCAAGGGCGAGGGAGTCATCTTCTTCATTTGAATCTCCAATTGGAGGGAGAGTTGTAGTGGTGGCCGGAGAAAGACGCTGGTCGTCTTCTCCGGCGAGACATCAAGTACAGATCATGTAAACTCAACTAATCTTACACAGATCCACTCCAAATTTCATGTTGATCTCAAATATGTTATCCATTTCTTCCAATTCTCAACAGAATTTAAAACACGATGAAGATCCTAAAATGCACATAGTTCTGAAATCTCACAAATCCTTAATATAAAACCACAGATATATTCCTCATGCTTCATAGGTCATCCTAAACTATTTAGATCGTGTTGAATCCTTAAGATCAGGCCAATCCAACTCCAAACAGAAATCACACATCAACCTAATTTGTCTCTAATCCTTCAATTTGTGATCCAGAATCCATCTAAACAGCTTCCTAAAGCCTAACCACATGCTAACATATGCTAAATCAACATGAATCTTCAGCAATTTACATACCTGTGTTGGAGCTTCAAATTGGAGCAGTTAAGGCACGATTCTCAGCTTCGAACTGTGCATATTCACTCTATGCTTGATGCTGAAGATGATTCAATCCAAGAATTGCCTTGATTTGCTCTGGAAATGAAACTCGATTCTTCACTTGGAGCTTGAAAACTCAACTTGCTCTCTCTGGTTCTACCACAAAATGAATACCCAAAATTGCTCTGAATTCAACACAGAACTTATATAGAAGTGATTTGTGGGCTTTTGAGGTCTAATGAAGGCCCAAATTCAGAAATCCCAATTTCACTTTTCGTTGAAAATTTCGAACATGGAATGCATGAATTTGCACTCAAAACTTCCCTTGGAAGCTTCAATTCAATTTCTTGTGGTCTGGTGAGAGTGTATAGATCAATTGGAGAGCTTGTTTCCATCATAAGACCAAGTTTGGATGTGTTACTTATTTGTGAAATAACAAGTTGAACCACCATGAAATAGGCCACAAATGGAAAATCTAATAATGCCAAAGTGCTTAGAATGATTTTTCTGATTAAAATGAGTACTCACTTGGTCTTTTTTGAGCACAAATGAATTAATCTTGAATTCTTCGCTTAAATGCCTTTAAATTCTCCTTTTTGCCAAATTTCTCAAACCAAGTCTCACCCTAAGCCAAATCAATTCATCATGAGTACATGGTTAACCTAAAAACATCATTTTGAACAAGTTTTGTGTTGGACAAAACTTCATTTGAAGCTTGCACGATGGTGAAAATGACCTATAATGCCAAATGACCTATAATCTTACTTTCCCAAAATACCCCTGACTTGTAAACCTCATAACTTAAGTTCTACAAATCAGATGGAAGACTTCTAGTACAATTTGGAAAGCTAAGATCAATACCTACAACTTTAATGTTTTCCAAAAGTTTATTAGAAACACCCATTTAGGTCAAAAGTTCTATAGAAGTTGGTTGACTTTCACAGACAAATTTCACATTCCTCAGATGACCTGTAACTTGTCTAGACCATAACTTGAGTTCTACAAATCCAATGAAGGACTTATAGTACTAAAATTAAAGCTAAGAGCATGCTCTACAAGTTTCATGTTGGCCAAAAGTGGAGATGAAACATGTATCTTGAGATAAATGGTCTTGAAGTTAGGCACTAAATAGGGGATTTTACCCTAAGAACCCTAATTTAGCAACTCCTCACACTTGGGATTCTTCTTGGATTGATCTTGGAATATCACCTCATGTGTCTCAACATAACTCTCCATGATTACAAAGACTTAGAAATAAGTTTTAATCCTCTTCAATTGCACAGTTGACTTAGGATTACTCAGATGAAAACCCTAATTGCAACACCCTCAACTGTGGCTCTTCACACCTAGCATAAACATTTGACTGAGCTCCACCATGAACCTCAAGGCACTCCATGAGCTCTATCCACACACTCTATCCATGATAAAGGTTTCACAACCCACTGATGATCTTCAATTAGTCCTCAAGTTAGTAGATGAACCCCACACAAGCATCTGAACTTCTCAATAACACAACTCTCTTCCTGATGACTTTGGTGACTTCTCAAGTTTGAACAAGACCTCTAGATAGGCTCCTCTTAATATAAACCACACTTGATCCCCTGCAAAAATGAACAATGCTATGTTATGCAAATGCTAGAACAATGCAATGCTAATGCAATGAAACATAAACCAAATGAGAAAAGGTTAGGTAAATTTTGGGGTGCAACAGCTGCCCCTATTCAAGCGGCTTGGACCTGACTGGATGAAAAGCGAACGACTTTCAGACGATTAAGGTAAAAGACGGTTGAATACCGGAGAACCCAGAAATTTGCTAACCGGAGAAATAAACTGCACAAACTGCTTGGGGAAAATAACAAATCCAGAGAATTGAATCTGGTCGTCATGGCAACAACTGATCAATCATCTGACAAAGAAAAGCTGATTTTACCATCCACCACCTATGTGATGCCACAGGCATTGAATCAACAATCAATCTTTAACTGTGCGCTACAATAAGCGGGCAACGAGCCACAGGACCATGTCAAAATACCATCCTTGACCTTTCGTTTACGAGGAAACGAGCATACGCTACAGAAAGCGTGCCATCCCTGTACTATCCGGGATCTTCCATTTCCGGAGAAATGAGCATCGCACTAAATAAAAATGCGGAACTGTCAATGTACTATCTTTTGACCTTCCATTTCCGAAGAAACGGGAATACACTACGTAAAGTGCGTCATCCCTGTACTATCCGGGATCTTCCATTTCCGAAGAAATGAGCATCCCACTAAATAAAAGCGCGGAATGTCAATGTACTATCTTTTGACCTTCCATTTCCGAAGAAACGGGCATACGCTACGTAAAGCGAGTCATCCCTGTACTATCCGGGATCTTCCGTTTCCAAAGAAATGAGCATCGCACTAAATAAAAGCGCGGATTGGGCATCCGAAGACTTGAACAAGCAACTCTGCGGGGAAAATCTAGCAACAACTCCAAAGTCTAATTATGAAGTCGTTTAATGCTGACGACAACTCCAAAGTCTAATTATGAAGCCGTCTAATGCTGACGACAACTCCAAACAGAGGAAAACTCCGCTGAGGAATTTCTAACAACAACTCCAAAGTCTAATTATGAAGTCGTGTAATGACCTCAACAGTCTCATCCCTGAAATCTTTCCTTTAAAATGCTGACGTGACAGCAGTCTGAGGAGAACTCCGCTGGGGAAGAAGAGAAACTTAACCAAGCAACTCTGATGAAGGAACACATGATAGGATGAACGTTGTCATCACATACCTCATGCCAACAATCTGAATATCCAAAAACCATCCTGAACAAGAATTCCAATTACCTGCAGGGAAAAACACCTGAAAACAAAGAGGTAACCAACCTGACTTATGTTTCAAAATGCATATGTTTGAGAAATGGCGTAATGCTCCATACGGCATGGAAATGCTATGCGTTTGGGGTAGATGCAAATAGGATGCAGATATGATGATATATGCAAGATGCAAATGCAGGCTCGGGCTGCCGGAGAAAAGATGGATACAAAAACGCTTCAGCAAAATAAATGTTGAAGACAAAGCCAACTTCGCTGGGGATAACTGGGCATCACAGAATTATTCCAACAAAATAAATGCTGAAAAGGTGAACCGCCTCCGCTAGAGGAAGAAACAATCCTGCCGGGGGATAGCTTAACAAATCTGTAGCTACGAACTCTGCTGAGGATGATCAACCTATTGGAGGAAAGACAACCTGCTGGAGAAACAAAAAAAAAACAATCCTGCGCGGGGACAATCCTTTCAAACCATTGGCAACCTGGTTGTGCTCTGTGGGGATTAAATGTACACACGACCACCGCTGGGGATGCACATCACTGTCTGACCGCTTGCTAGCTCGCATCCAACTCTTCTGGGGATAGAGATACGACTTCCATCTGCTGGGGAGAAATAAGATCACCTAGAGCCTGCTCCTACGTTAAGGGACTCTGGGTGGGGAAACATGATCCCTTGGCTGTTTGCTGCAAAGGTAACACCCTGCAAAATATGAGCAACAACAAGATACCCTATACAAAAGGAAATATCCAGGTCAATGTTCGTGATAATTGCTCAGTCAATTCAAAGTTTTAACAATTATTGGTCGAGGCCTGCAAGTTTATGCACGTGCAAGTTTATCAAAAACATCGGCGTTTTCCACAAACAAAATAGTAAAAGTTAAAACAAGAAGCAAACATCAAGTACTGAATAGTATGCATTTATTGATAACGGCCCTGTAAATAGGAAAAGTTTTGTACAATGGATGCAACTCCTGAAAAGAGAAAATTACAAGATAAATTCAAATATGTACAGAGGTACAAACAAATTTGTGTACATGTCGGCAACGTGGTACAGACTAACACCATGAGCTGATCCTCCTATGACTCGCCTGACTCTGACGCTTTCCCGATACTCCGTCCTCGGAAGAGACTGACCTGGATAATCGACCCTCAGGTACTCCCAAACCACTAAGCAATGCAGTATCAAACTCGGACCGCAGTCATTTGCTTTTTCAATCCCTAACTTTTGCCTGAATCGCCCTTTGCGGGTTTTCGATTCACCGGGGTACCCTTTTTTTGCTGAAGTCGCCTTCTCAGGTTTTCGACTTCGCGGGTGTAAATCTTTTCAGTTTTATCCCTAATTTTTGCCCGAACCTTTTTCTCTTTTTTTTTTGGTTCGCCGGGATGCCCCATTTTTTCCTGGACTTTCTTTTTTCTGTCCAGCGGGTCTCTTTAAGCAAAGTATTTTTTAACTGCGCCCGAGTTCACAGGGGATGAAAAATCTTCGCCATCCATGGTGGACAACAGTAAGGATCCTCCAGAGAAGACCTTTCGAACGATATATGCACCTTCATAGTTGGGAGTCCATTTGCCCCTATGATCTGATTGTGGTGGGAGAATCTTCTTCAGCATAAGATCGCCCGTCTGAAAGCTTCGAGGGCGCACCTTCTTGTCGAAAGCTTTCTTCATCCGGCTGTGGTATAACCGACCATATGCAATAGATGCAAGTCTCTTCTCATCCATCAAACTGAGCTGATTCAGCCTATTCTTTATCCATTCTGCCTCATCAAGTTGGACATCAAGCAAAACCCTCAAGGAAGGAATCTCAACTTCTAATGGTAGGACAACCTCCATACCATACACCAGTGAGAAAGGTGTTGCCCCAGTTGATGTACATACCGTCGTACGATAACCGTGTAAAGCGAAGGGCAACATCTCGTGTCAGTCCTTGTATGTTACAACCATCTTCTGAACTATCTTCTTGATGTTCTTATTGGTCGCTTCGACAGCGCCATTCATCTTGGGCCGATAGGGAGATGAGTTGTGATGCTCAATCTTAAAATTTTGGCACAATTCCTTCATCATTTTGTTATTCAGGTTCGAACCATTGTCAGTAATGATTCTTTCAGGAATGCCATAACGACAGATGATGTCCTTTTTGATAAACCGGGCTACTACTTGCTTGGTGACATTAGCGTAAGACGCTGCTTCGACCCATTTGGTGAAGTAATCGATAGCTACCAAGATGAACCGGTGTCCATTGGATGCGGTGGGCTCAATCTTCCCAATCATATCGATGCCCCACATGGAGAACGACCACGGGGATGCCATAACATTCAAAGGGTTCGGCGGCACCTGAATCTTGTTTGCATAAATATGGCATTTATGGAACTTCTTCGCAAACTTAAAGCAATCTCTTTCCATTGTCAGCCAATAATACCGTTCCTGTAACAACTTTTGAGACATAGCGTGTCTGCCGGCATGCGTGCCAAAGGTTCCTCCGTGGACTTCCTCCATAAGCAGACTAGCTTCTTTCTCATCAACACATCGCAATAGCACTAAATCATGGTTTCTCCTATACAGAACACCATCTGGATTCAAGTAGAAATTGCCAGCCAATCTCCTAAGAGTCTTCTTATCGCGGTTGGATGCCCCAGTCGGATACTCTTGGTTCTTTAGGAAATTCTGGATATCAAAATACCACGGCTTGCCATCGGAAGCTTCCTCAATGGCGAGAGATAACTATTCTGGGAGCATCATTCCAGAAGTTAACATTATACATCGAAGACAATGTCGCAAGGGCGTCAGCCATCTGATTTTTTGCCCGTGGCACATGGTGAAACTCTACCCTGTCAAAGAAAGGCAACAACCTCCTCGCATAATTCATATACGGTATCAGATTAGGCTGACGAGTCTCCCATTCTCCCTTGATCTGGTTCACAACTAACGCGGAGTCTCCATACACATCAAGATTTTTAATCCTCAAATCAATAGCCTCCTCGAGACCCATGATACACGCCTCATATTCAGCCTCATTATTGGTAACTGGAAATGTCAATCTGGCAGTGAACGGGATGTGCGTCCCATGGGGAGTCGTGATGATTTCCCAAATTCCACTTCCATATGAATTAACAGCACCGTTAAAAATCAATTGCCATTGAGAACTTCGCTCAGGACCTTCACCATGCAACGGCTCTTCGCAATCTTTCATCTTTAAGTACATGATATCCTCGTCAGAAAAATCAAACTTCATCGGCTGGTAATCATCGATCGGCTGCTCAGCCAGGTACTCTGACAGTATGCTACCTTTGATAGCCTTTTGCGAGACATACTGTATATCGTACTCGGTCAATACCATCTGCCATCGTGCAATCCTTCCGGAAAGTGCCTGTTTCTCAAAGATGTATTTGATCGGATCCATCTTCAAAATCAGCATGGTTGTATGATTTAGCATGTATTGTCTCAGACGTTTGGCAGCCCAAGCAAGTGCACAACACGTCTTTTCGAGCATTGAGTAACGGGACTCACAGTCTGTGAACTTTTTACTCAAGTAATAGATTGCATGTTCTTTTCGTCCAGTCTCGTCATGTTGACCGAAAACACAACCCATAATGTTCTCAAGAACCGTCAAGTACATGATCAGTGGTCTCCCGACTACTGGGGGTATCAAAATCGGATGTTCTTGCAAGTATTCTTTTATTCTTTCAAACGCCTTTTGACAATTTTCATTCCAGAAAATCGCCTGATCTTTTTTCAATAGTTTAAACATTGGCTCACACGTGGCTGTAAGGTGAGATATGAACCGGGATATGTAGTTCAACCTCCCCAAAAAACCACGAACCTCTTTCTCTGTTTTTGGCGCTGGCATTTCTTGTATTGCTTTTATTTTGGCAGGATCAACCTCTATTCCTTTTTCACTAACAATGAACCCCAGTAGCTTTCCAGATCTCACCCCGAAGGTGCACTTATAAGGATTCAGCCTCAGCCTGAACTTCCTAAGCCTCTCAACCAATTTCAGAAGATTCACCAGATGCTCTTCCTCCATCTGGGATTTGGCAATCATATCATCAACATAGACTTGGATCTCTTTGTGCATCATGTCATGAAAGAGCATCGTCATAACACGTTGATATGTTGCCCCAGTGTTCTTTAAACCAAAGGGAATCACTTTGTAGCAGAACGTTCCCCACGGGGTAATAAAAGTTGTTTTCTCCATATCCTCCGGCGCCATTTTAATCTGATTATAGCCCGAAAAACCGTCCATGAAGGAAAACACCAAGAATTGAGTTGTATTATCGACCAACACGTCAATATGACGAAGTGGGAAGTCATCCTTAGGGATCGCCTTGTTCAGATCCCGATAGTCAACGCACATTCGCACCTTACCATCTTTCTTTGGTACAGGTACTATATTGGCGACCCGAGGAGGGTAAGTTGTAACAGCTAGGAAACCAGCGTCCCACTGTTTATGTACTTCCTCTTTAATCTTTACGACCATATCTGGTTTCGTTCTTCTCAGTTTTTACTTGACCGGCGGACAGTCTTCACACAATGGCAAGCGGTTGACCACTATATCAGTGTCTAGCCTATGAATATCTTTATAAGACCAAGCAAAGATGTCACTATACTCTCAAAGCATCTCGATAAGTCTCTGCTTGATATCACTTTGCAGCGCAGCCCCTATCCGGACATTTCTGACAATCTCTTCTGAACCCAAATTAACGGTCTCAATATCCTCCTAATGAGGCAGAGTGATTCTCTCTTCTTGTTTCAAAAGACGAGTCAGCTCTTCTGGTAAGTCGTCGTCCTCAACAATCTCTTCTTCGGCTTGAAATATCGGGTGCTCAAAGTCGAAGCAAGTCATAGGGAGTTCTTGATTGGTGTCATCTGAAATATGAATCCTGCAAGAGAAAGGGTTAAATGCTTCAAATGATATGCAAACGAAACATACGACCACATTGCCATTTTATTGATAAAAATAAAAAGCAGAAAAACAGGGATCACAAAATTTGCATGAGGAAAACGCCTTTATTTGATGATTAAAACAAAGCATACACATAAGCAAGTAGGCCCTGAAATAAAATCACCATGCCCCGGGTAGGACATAGGATTATACAATAATCGAAAAACAAGGCATTATTGTTTCGGCGTCACTTGAATAAAGTCCTGGATAGACCAGTTGTATAGGCTCTGTCCTGGCTCACTGGGCTTGATCCATGAATCCATGTCACAGTCGCTATCTCCATCTTCAACGTCAGACACAACATTGATCCTTTCAAAACTGACTCCTCCTGGAGTGAACATAATCGGCCCCTTGAACTTTGGTGCACTTTATGATGAAGATGACGACGATGGGCGATACCCTAAGCCGAACTTATCCTGCTTAACAGGAATCTCCAGAACTTGACCCCAACCTTTGGTCTCCCCGGCCTGAACTACCGCTTGGGCTTCTTCGTATGACGACATAGCCACTTCTGGTCCACTGCTTATGACAGGAGATTTGTCTCTGATCTGTACCCCTTCAAAGGCTTGGCCCAATATCTCGTGGATATCTCCATCCACTTCGACATATTTGAATGACGACAGGTGACTAACCAGGATATCTTCCTCCCTACAGATGGTGACAATGCTACCATCGACCATATACTTAAGCTTTTGGTGCAACATAGACGTCACAGCCCCTGCAGAGTGAATCCACGGTCGTCCGAGAAAACTGCTGTAAGCGGGCTGTATGTCCATGATATAAAACACAGTGTCAAACACCTCTGGACCAACCTGGAGTGGAAAAGTCAATTCTCCAAATACAGACCTTCTAGTCCCATCAAATGCTCTCATCACCAAATCGCTTGGCGTGTAGATTACACCTCGGGTATCTAGCTTCAACAGCGCCTTCTTGGGCAAAATTTTCAAGGATGAACCAGTGTCAACAAGGACATGAGACATAACAGTGCCCCTACACTCAACTGAAATATGCAACACACTGTTATGGTTGTGACCCCTGGGTGTCAAATCAAAATCTATAAAGCCAAGGCCATGCCCCGCATTCACGTGCGCAATCACTCCTTCGAGCTAATTCACGGATATCTCCTGGGGGTACAAAAGCAGCGTCAAGAGCTTTCAGCAACGCGTTCCGATGAGCTTCAGAACAAAGCAACAATGACAAAATTGAGATTTTGGAAGGCGTCTGCTGCAGATGATCGACAATTTTATAATCGCTCTTCCGAATTAATCTCATGAATTCTTCTACATCTTTGGTCAAAGCCTCTTTTTCCTTCTCTTGAGAAGGTCCTTCTCCATTGACTTTACCTTTCCCCTTGGCAATTCTCTCAGCTTCTACTTCTGGTGACGCAAAGATTCTACCACTGCGGGTTATGCCCCCTGGCCCCACAAGGTTATCAACTGACCCAACTGGCAGGCTTTCCAGGTTAACCTTCTCTCCATTGCAATAAACTTCCGCCCCATAGTTCTAAGGGACGGCTTTAGTGCTTTCATATGGAATGGGTCCAGCTTTGGTTATTGTGATAGTCGGTTGCTTGAGAAGCGTTGATATTGTGACAGTCTTAAACGGGATTGTGACTGTTACAACTTCGCCCTGCTCTTCAGCTATTGCCCCAACAGGCTTCTCTTCAGCAGTACGGGCGAATTGCAGTGTTCCTTCATCAATCAGCCCTTGAATGCCGCTTCTCAAGTTATCACAACCCTCAGGCCAGGCCAAACAGTCAACACAATCTGTATCACAACCAGGGAAAACTCCCCCTTTCAGCAACCTGCTCTTGACATAACCCAGAGGTGTTTTCAATTCATCCACATTCATAACCAAATTCAGACTGGCATCTTCCAAGATTGCACCCACCTGCACATATCCGTGAGACGACATCGAATTCTTCTCAATATTGGGCACTTCATTACCGAAGTTTATAGCCTTGCTATCTATCAAATCTTGCACCTTGTGCTTGAAAGCATGACAGTTCTCTATGCTATAACTGGGTGCCCCAGAATGGAAGTCACAATGTGCATTGGCATCATAACCAAAAGGAGGCGTGCCCTTTAACGGAGCCAACGTCGTTTTCTCAACAAGCTGCAGCTGTAACAAAGTTGGAAGAAGCTGAGCATACGGCAATGGAGGTGCATCAAATACCCTTTTCACAACCCTATCCCGACCTTGGTATCTTTGTGGAGCAGCATTTTGTTGTCTCTGTTGTTGTTGTGGCTGTTGTTGTTGCTGTTGAGGTACATGAATTGTCACACTAGCAATCTGTTGCTGACGGTATTGGTTTCGACCTCTACCTCTTCCTCGGGAGCTGTATACTGAATTAGTATCCCCCTGTCTCTTATTCCCAAAAGCCTTTTTACCACCTCCAGCTGAGGTTGATTCTCCCGCTTGATTCTTACCAATCTTGACACCATTCTCTATACGTTCCCCCAAGAGTACCAACTCAGAAAAGTTACTCGTCGTACAATTGATAAGCCTGTCATAATACAATCCAGAGAAAGTTCCCACAAACATATCCACCAATTCACGCTCTACCATAGGTGGGTGCACCCTAGCTGCAAGCTCACGCCACCTCTGGGCGTACTCTTTGAAACTCTCACCATTCTTTTGAGAAAGATTTTGGAGTTGGACCCTGTTTGGCGCAAGGTCGCTGTTATATTGGTAGTGCTTCACAAAGGCTTCCGCCAACTCTTTCCAGCTACCAATCTGAGTAGGATCTAACCCCGTATACCATTCTAATGACGGTCCGGACAAGCTATCTTGGAAAAAATGCTCCAACATCTTTTCGTCATCAGAATAAGCGGACATTCTCCGATAGTAAGACCGCACGTGAACTCTAGGGCAAGTATCCCCCTTATACTTGTCGAAAGTGGGCGCTTTGAACTTGAGTGGCACCCTCAAGCTAGGAACCAATCCCATATTAGCCACGTCCAACCCCGTGGAATTCTGATTAGCAAGATTTTTCATTTGTTCCTCCAACATCCTGAACCTTTGGTCATTGTCAGTGGGCATCTCAAGATCCCTGCCTGGCGGAGGGAAAGCATCTTCTTGATAATCTTCGCCCCAGTGAGAATCCCCGTTATCATACCCAGCATAAGCAGCATTAGGACCAAAACCAGCCTGATTGAACCTGGGACCGTACCCCATATTACCAAAACCCTGATTAGCAGCACCTGGATCAAAGCCAGCATTGTGAACACCCATTCCAACACCGTTGTTACTTGCATTGCCAAAACCGGTGTTACCAAAGCCCTAATTACCACCAAAACCAGCATTGCCAACACCAATACCTACACCAGTGTTCCCAGCACCAACACCAAACACAGCATTTCCGGTTCCCACATTAAAACCAGCATTCCCAGCTCCAATACTGTTGGTTTCCCCATGTCCGTTACCATTACCAGTCATATTCCCATTCCTAGCTCTATTACCGTTCTCAGTCGTATTAAGGACAACCACCGGTACGGCATCACCCGCCAGAGGAGTTTCGCCATGAGGAGGATCAGTAGCAACCCCGTGTAGCACACCATTAGCATCAACCCGAGCAATCAGAGGCTGCACCAGAGTCTGCAGCTGCTCCTGGCCCTTGGCCACAGTTTCCATCACCTGCATGAACTGTGTCATCCTGTCGCGCATCTCCTGCATCTCAGTTTGCATCTAATCCATGGCTTTCTTGCAGTTGCTTCTGGTAGAGTAGCGATGAATTCGCTGATCGGCAATCCTGAAACCTGCATCGACAGAGGGTTAGGAAAGAACTCAAATGTACCTGTTATGCAAATGATTTATGCAGATACAAACGTGTGTCTGCGCGTTAGGGAGTTTTCTCCCCCGATTCGAGTGCTAGAGTTTCAGTGCTGATAACAAGAAGTCCGGATCCAGTCACTGAAATAACATCTCATATATATATATATAAGGCCAACAAGGCAGCAATACAAAGTCACTGAATACATGGGGAAACAATAGCATGACCTCGACCAACAAGCTCGGTGATGGTCAGCCTACAGCAAGAATCAGAAAAAATACAAAGGGTTACGAAAATAGTCAAGTGCGACAACGGGCACGAAACTCTTCTAGCAACTCTTTTGTCTTGGGATGATCAGGCCGAGTGAGTAACCCTTCAACAAGCAACTCTCTCTGCATAATAGTGTATTGGAGACCTTCAATAGAATCTTCCCACGCGCCTTGGCCAAAGCAGTCTTCTAACTTTCGCTTCTTAGACTCGAACATCTGCTTGCGATCCTTCAGGTTAGCGATGGCTTTGTTTAGCATGTCTTCAGTGGCATATCTGCGAGCAGTTTCTTCATCAAACATCTTCTCATTGGCTTTCACCTGAGCCTTCAATTTGGATATCTTCTATTTCAGTTTGTCCTCCCTCTCTTTGTTGCTGGCAATAGTGGCATTCCACTGCTGATTGAACTTGGAAATTCTTCGGTATGCTTCATCCAAATTCTACTTCTTGGTGGCCAATACATCATTAACAGATTTGAAGTCCAGACCCAAGCGCTCACGATCAGCTATCTGCTTAGTCAAGTCCGTGCCTAACCTGTTCACCAACTCTGTCTGCCTCTTGAAGGAGTGGATGGCTTCATTTCTCTCGCTTCTAAGTTGTGCCAACTCTTTCTCTAACTCTTCGTTGTCCTTTTTCAGCTCTTCTCTCTCAGCTATCACCTGATTATACTGCTGAATAGACACGGTAGTAGGCTTTTCGACCACTGGAGGGCACTCCTGCTTAGCATGTGGAAATGGCATCCCTATGGTCTCTGCTCTGGTCTTGAACCAGGTCACATATGGAGAGTAAGCTTGGCTATTGCTCTTACCCAACAATGACTTCCCTCGTCTACTGATATCATTCCAGGCATGCTAAAGCTTAGCTAACATATCCCCATCTAGAAGACCTGTGAGGTATAGAGATTCCTACACCTCTTCATCTTTTGGCGGAACCCTCAAAGCATAAGCAAACTGAAGGTGAGAAAATACTTAGAAGGGGGTTGAATAAGTATGAAGATAAAAACTTAGAAGTAAAAACTCAGTTATTTTTATCCTGGTTCGTTGAACTTAACTACTCCAGTCCACTCTTTCTAGAGTGATTTGCCTTTCTGAATCAAGGACTTAATCCACTATTTAATCAACTGATTACAATAGCAAGCACTAAGAACAACTGTTCAAAGTCTTCTCAAGAACTACTGATCCTAACTGGATCTTCTTAAGGTTTTCTTACAATCAAATGTAATAACAAATACAAGTGTTAAAATGCTTCTAATAAAGCTTTATCACAACTGTGATTTTTCACTTAAGATTAAGAACAAAGAATTAATTCTAGCAAGAATGTATGAGTTGTATGAGAGCTTTGATAATGAATTCTTTTCAAGTAATTCGTCAACTGAAGAAGATGAGTGGAGACTTGCTTTTATAGGCACAGTGATCCAAGAGTATTTCACGTTGAGAAGTGTGTACCAAAAGGTCTGAGCCTTTTTGTCTTCACATCAAGTGACCTTTCCTAGAAGAAGAAAGCACAGAGAAATCCTTTTTGTCTGTGTTCTTGTGTCTAGCATAAATAAGGAAAGAGTCGTTTGAATATTCCAACGGACATAATCTTTGAATTCTTCTTCAACAATTTTCAGCAAGAATCATCAGAGTCTAAATTGATCAGAGCCTGCTGATGTTAATCAGAGTTTTGCTGAATCAGAGTCTTTGCAGCAAGTGTGCTTTTAGCATGTATAAGTTCAGAGCAGAGTTTTGGGTCAGATCTTCAGTACTGGCAGCGTTAGTACTTTCAGAGTCTTCTGAATTAACTATGCTTGAAAACTCTTTATACAGAATTCTTCATTGGTTCAGATATTTCTGACTTGCTTCAGATTCTTCTGGAGCTTTTGCTTCAGATCCTTCTGGAGGCAACGCTCAGGATCTTCTGATGGCAGCGTTCAGAATCTTCTAATGGGTGCATCTGACGCTTCAGAGCCTTGCATATTTCTTATGTTCAGTTCTGATTTGCTTCTGGAGTAATATTCATTTTAACATCTGCAGCAAACATGCTTAAGCAAATTTTTAGAGTATATAATTCTTAATTACAAAATTTCATAATAGTTATCATTAAAACATAGAGATATTATTAAGAACCAATCAGTGTTCTAACAATCTCCCCCTTTTTGATGATGACAAAAACATTAGAAATTTTGTTTAATTGTAAAGAGAATAATTATAACTCCCCCTGAGATGATGAATCTCCCCCTGAATTAAATATAAATAAGTAATAGAAACTTCCCTTTTTATCTTGAGTATTTTTCAGAGTTAGAGCTTGATTGTTCTAAACATTTGAGAGTCAGAGTTTCATGCATATTTCAGAGTCAGAGTCTGATAATTTGAATATGATCTGGGAGTCTCATAGTTTCTTTTACAGAGTATACTTATCAAATTTTCGGAAACACTCAGATTTTATATTAGATAAAATTGATATGTCTGAAGTTTCATTCTGGTAAAGTTTAATTAAACAGTTCAGATCTATTTTCTCCCCCTTTTTTGTCATAAGCAAAAAGTAAGAACTTTGAAAAGACAAATAAAAGGAAAAACAAACGAGATAAATCATGTGGAGAAAACTTTGAAACATTCATTCATTCAGAGCAAAAAGTACAAACAACAGAATTAGATGCAAACATCAGAAAAAAAATAAACTAAGATTGTTTTGACAAAATCATCTTCAACAGATCTGTGATCTCAGAAGAGGACTATTCTTGTTTTGACATCCACTTAGCCATGGTTTCATTCTTCTGATCTTGTTTGGACATCCACTGAGCCATGTCTTCAGACTTCTTATCTTGCTTAGCCATCTATGACTTGATTTCTGATTGACCAGCTTCCAGAACTGCAATCTTATCTTCAAGATCTGGATACTCTTTCTTGATCTCAGATGAAGAAGGTGGGACAGTTTCTGAAGCATGAACAGAGTCAATTTCCATAGGGGCTTTGGAATCAGGAGCAGTAGATCCAGAAGGATGTTCTACCAGAGTCATAGCCAGAGGGTTGTCTTCAGATGCAGATTCAGTATTCTCTTCTGATGATGAAGGAGCATCTGTAAGAAGCAATGGTGCAGATCTTCTAACAGTCCAGAACAGACTTCTAGCAGTTTCAGCAAATCTGAGCTTTGCATCATCAGAACATACGTTCTTCAGATTTGATGCTACAGTATTGAATTTGTTTATGAAGTCATTCCAAATGGCATCAGATTCCTTTTCATCCATTGTTGATGAACACTTCCTCTGTACAGAGCCTAAATACATCTCTATTTCTTTCAAAAAACTTGTAAATAAATGATCAACATTCAGCCTAGGTTTTGGGTTTAGAAGAGTTTCCAATGTGATTGGCCTGGGTTGGGGAGAAGGTGGAAAGATGGACTTATGAATGGTGATCAGAGGAGGAGGGTAGTATGGTATGAATGGAAGATCAGATGATTTGCCAGGTTTTGATCTGGTTAAAGCATTCAACAGACATGGTTTTACAGTTGATGCATGGGAAACAACATCAAATGGTTTATCAGAGTAAGGTTTGAATGCAGATTTAGCAGAGTATGGTTTTGCATCTGATGAAGTTACTGCTGACAGTGTTTTAATATATGTTTGAAGAACAAATGGTAGAATGATGGTAAGTTTGGGTTTAAGAGGAGTGATAGTGTCAGATGGCTCAATTATAGTGTATAAATTTTTTAAGGTGAAACCAGAGGGAAGTTTGTTAGAGGAAAATAGTTTACACGAAGCAGAGGGTACACGCTCAGATGTCCTTGGCTTAGGTGTTGGAGTAGGATTAGGAATGATAATTTCAGAAGATGGATTAGGTGTTGGGGTAGGATTTGGAATGAGAATTGCATAAGATACAGGTGGTTCTGGTTGGTTAACTTCTGAATTTCTGTGAGAGGGAGATATCAGAAAATCTGGGTGTATATCAGATTCTGATGAATTTGAGGATGTGGTTGGAGTGTAAGACGTGAAGGACACTTCAAACACAGTTTTGATAGGTGTAATGTTTAGAACCTCTGTCTCAGGGATATTGGTTTCAGATGGGTTGGTTATTTCTGATGGATTCTCAGAAGGTTTTGATGGGGGTTCAGATGTAGGTGGTTCTGATGTAGGTGGATCAGATGTAATAGGATCAGATGTAACTTTTATAGGTTCAGAAGTAACTTGTGTAGATCCAATAGGTTCAGATGTGTTTGATGGTGGTTTTTCTGGTTGTGGTTGTTTTTCTTGTTGTTGTGGTTGTTGTTCAGATTGTTTTTGTTGTTATTGTTCAGATTGTTTTTCTTGTTGTTGTTCAGATTGTTTTTCTGGTTGTTGTGGTTGTTGTTCAGATTATTTTTGTTGTTGTTGTTCAGATTGTTTTTCTGGTGAATTTGTTATAGGTGGTGGAGTTTGATTTGTTGGTTTTGTTGTTGTTGGTGTTGGTGCAGATGATTGATTTGTAGAAGGTTTTACAGGTGTGATGGAAACAGGATCAGTTGATTTTTATGGGGAAGGAACAGAGATATGAGATGGAGTAGGAACAGATTATTTCTGAGTAGAAGGTGGTTTTGGAATAGACTTAACTGTTGAATCATTTAAAACAGTATTATTGAACGAAGATACAGAAGATTTGGTACCTTTAATCTTGATACGCTTTGTGGGAACAGAAGGAACGTCTCCAGATGCTTTCCTCTTGATCAGCTTCTGAGGCTTGTCAACAACTTTGAGCTTCTTCTGAACAGTCACATCTTCTGCTTCTGATTGACCTCTTTTTCTTGTGCTCTCATTTCCTCCATCAGGCATTGGTTCCCTTGCTCTTTTCAGAATATCTGCAAGGACTGGGGTTCCATCTGCCTTGCAAGACTCAATATACCTTAAAATTATTTCCCTTGGTTCTTCAGCACAGAACAGTGGGTAGTCTTCAACTGGGATTCGCTTCTGACTAAGGTCAGAGATATTCAGCTTCTTGGGTGCTGAAGTGAGTTCCTCTACAATTTTTAGTCTCTGAAGACTCTTGGCATTCAGAGGTTTCCCAATAATAGATTCAAGTTCCTCCTTGACTCCAACAGCATACAGAGCAGTTACCAGTCCATTTTCTGTCAGAATATCTGAGATTAACCTTCCAAAGGGAATCCATGTTCTGATCTTCTGACCCTTATCTTTTACAGATTCTCTGGAGGCATTAATATGATTCCATAAGTGCATGAACAAAATGTAAGGAAGATCTACCTTGGTGCTCTGACTTAAACAGTACATGAAGTAGAGTTGTTCATTATTCACATAATTTGGAGAGTTTGTAGATTTTCTGTGATGAATGCATCCCATGAAAATATTTGCCTAGATCTTGTAGTCAGGCTTCAGATCTTTAAACTTATTAGAGGCCTGTCCAACAGTCATGACTTCCTCATAAACTTCTTCCATATCTACACGCCCAGCTGGCAGATGAGATACTCCATCAGTCTTCTCATATCCTATGAGTTTCCTGTAATTATAATCTCCTTACCCAGAACAGAAGACAAAATGAATTTGGGGTATACAGAAGCATGGATCCAGAATTCTTTCACCAGATGGGGGTAAACTGGTCCAAATAATCTGTCAAAGTATTTTACCCAGCCTTGAGCATCAACTATCGAACGAAATTCAAATCCATTTTCAGCTAATGAATCAAATTCCACCATTGATTCACAGAGAACTTCCAGTTTGTCAACAGGTGTTAACAAAGTCCTTTTAGGAGTCGTATATGGAACAACACCCATATTTGCAGAAGTAACTGCAGCCATGGTTGATTGAAACTGTGCAGCTGTAGAGGATGAGGTTGCCATTGAAGATGATTTTGACAAAGGTTTAGGGTTTTTGTGAAGAGAGAAAAGAAGACAGAAATGCATAAACTTTCATGAGTTGTGAAAAGTGTGAAAATGGTGAGAGATGTGGTATTTATAGAGAACAATTAGGCATACAAACAGACAAACAAGGCAAATTCACATATAGCAATTAATGTCAATTAATGAAAGAGAATAAAAATTATTTCAAGCATTACTTGATTCTGACAAATTGGGGGGAAAATCAAGATTTTCACTATTCAAACTTCACCTCAAACGTCTCTTCAGTAGTGTGCACGCCATCTTTGCAGATTTAGAGTGACACGTGTTTGCTTGCATGTGATTCTGAATTCTCTTGAGAAATGAAACGTTAACCAACGTTCAGATCCTCTGAACATTGTTAGTTCATATTTACACAAGTAAAATAATCTAAGAAAGTGAATAAATTAACAGATGAAATACTTCAGAGCATTAAACATTTTGCATCTGTAAAATTTGCTTCTGACAAATATTATTCTGGACGCAAATCCATACCAATATTTTTCAGAATAAATTTGAATCTATCTTCAACAAGGGGTTTTGTGAAAATATTTGCCCATTGATGATCTGTATCAACAAAGGCTAAGTTTATAATTCCCTTCTGAACATAGTCTCTGATGAAATGATGCTTAATTTCTATATGTTTTGCCTTAGAGTGTAAAATGGGGTTTTTATACAAACATATAGCAGAAGTATTATCACAGAATATAGAAATGTTACTTTCAAATATCTGATAGTCTTCTAGCTGACTTTTCATCCAGAGCATCTGCGTGCTACATCCAGCAGCAGCAATATATTCTGCCTCTGTAGTTGATAGTGCAATTGTGGGTTGCTTCTTGCTGTACCAAGAGATTAGATTTCTTCCTAGAAATTGACAACTTCCAGAAGTACTTTTTCTTTCCACTCTGTCTCCAGCGTAGTCAGCATCACAGAATCCAACTAATTTGAAATCATCATATTTTTTGTAACACAAACCCACATTAGAAGTACCTTTTAGATACCTTAGAATCCTTTTAACAACTGTTAAGTGTGATTCTCTAGGATCTGATTGGAATCTAGCACACAAGCATACACTGAACAAAATGTCAGGTCTAGAAGCAGTTAAGTAGAGAAGAGATCCTATCATACCTGTTACACCCCAAATTTTGACCCCTTAGATTTTCATTATCATTTTAGGAGCATACTCATGAATTTTCTAACCTTAACCCAGTGCAAGTCTGTTTTTGTCAAATTGCAGATGAATCAGGGTTTCGTGTAGTCAAAATCGAAACTTCAGGGTTTGTGATTGGTCAATGTTTTAGGCTCATTCAAATAGGAAACAAGGTCAAGGGTGTTACATAATGTCAATTGAGAAGCCAATGTGAGGTTTTTACCCCAGAATTCAGAGCATTGCATTTCAGAGCACCCGATTAGGGTTTTGGACCCGTAAAAGTCAACTGTAATTTGACTTTGATGTTGGAAAATGTTTAAATGGTGGGATTGTGATTCATGAAGTTCATATAGCTTAATAAAGTTCATCCAAGAAGTTTCAAGGTCTCAGGAGGCCCAGAATGTCAACAGGCGACTCGGTAATCACCGATCGGTCGTACGGTTGACCGAAAAGTCAACTCTCTAAATTTCATGAATTGGACTTTAAGTTGTGAAAATAAGTTGTTCCTTATGTCATATTGGACTTGCATATCAATTTTCATGACCATTGGATCAAGGATGAAGGAGTAATCGAAAAATCGGGAAATTAGGGTTTGAAAAGGGCTAAACCATAACTCCTTAACCACACATCCAATTGAGTTGGTTCAAAGCTCATTTGGAAGCTCTTGACAATTCCTACAAAAGTCCCTAAATGGTCCATGATCAGAAAATGCATAGATTTTGAGTTATGGTCAAATTCATTTCAAGAGGGGAAAAAGACTTAGGAAAATTTCATTTTTAAGCTCATTTTTTAGCAACTTTGGAGGGTTTTTTGGCCAAGTTCCTTTGGGAAATTGAAACTCATGAAAACATTAATGTTTTAGAGATATGTGAGGGATTTCTAAAAAGTACTAGCACATCTCAAAATGATTTGTGAGCTGAAAGTTATGGTCATGGCAAGTTGGTGGTTTTTCACTTTAGTCCCACATTGTCCAGTTTGCAAAATACCTTCTTTCATCAAATTTTCCAAATTCAGTTGATCAATCATGTGGTATCTGATATGTGAGGAGTTTGTAGCATGAAAAACCAAGGAGTTATGCAGAAAAAATCAAAGAAACAAGCTTCACACATTGCCTTGCAAGAGGATGTGCAACTTGCATCAAAAAGTGAAAAGTGAAGCATGAGGTGTAAAGCCAAGTTCTGAACCAGCCACAAGTATATGCTCTTAGCCTGAAATTAGCCTCATAAATCCATCAATTTTCTTGACTAATGAGCTTGGATTATCAGCAAAGAAAACCCTCCTAGGGAGGTTTTCTCCAAAATATCCAAAACCTTTCTTCAAAATGAAGAAAGCTTCAAACTAGCCCCTCACTCTCACTTGCCTATAAAAGGAGGCCTTCCTCACTTCATTTTCATCATCATACACATTCTAAAACCAGAAGAAAACCTATGTCCTTGTTATTTCCATTTCTTGCTTCAAAATCACAAATCTCACTTTTCACAAAAATCACAAAAAAGTTGTCTTGCTACCAGGGCTGCCATACCCATTTCCATACCTTCCAACACCCCCAACAACCATCCACACACTCTCCAAATATGGTATAGAAAGTGTCTAGACCTTTGAACCACCCAAAAACTTCACAAATCAAAAAGTCAATTTCATCACCACACTACTTTGACCAAAAGCTACAAAACTTGCCATATATTTTCTTGGCATTTCAATCATCCTAACACCTCTCATATGATGTTTCTCAACTGTTCAAAGTACTAGAAATCATTGGAGGGTCATATTTCTTCATTTGGCATCATAGTTGCATTTTGCTTAAAAGTGAAGAAAAGAGTCAAGGCAAGAAAGAAGATTGAAGTTCTCTGGGTTTCTTGGCTATTCTAGCTTGTTCAACAAGGTCCACAAGAGGTATGTAGCTTGTACACCTTGACTCTTGCACCATTTTTTCATGTCTTTGCATTTTGAGCATTTTGGTGAAATTTGAAACTATGAACATTTGGTGACTTTCATGATATTTGTTTGTTGATGAATAATGAGATTGTTATGAGTATTATCATGTATGTCTGGTTTGTCCTTGTCAAGTTTCAAATATTAGCATGATGAATTTCTGGCTGTTGTTGTCAAAACAGTTTTGGGGGATAGGTTGTTAAGCCATGTTTTTTGCTAGAACATAGGTTAAGTTTGTTGTGGGGCTGTGATTGATTTCTGATATGGTTTTTGGTTTTGTTGTTGTGTGTTTCATTAATGTTTAGAACCAAACTGCCTTAGCTTGACTCAACCTAGAACCATGATTTTAGGCAATGCCTTGATTTGATAAGTATATGCTTTTCAAGAGGGCTGTTTTGTTTGCCCTTTATTATTCAGTACTCATTGGCATAATTGCACCAATTATTGCTAAATAATTAGACTCACCAAGTCATAATTTGTTTGAAATTGCCAACATGTACTCATTCCCTGGTGTATGTAGGACTTGGCTATTCATATATGGATCTGTTATGCATGTTAAAAAACTGCCAGTACTAAAACAACCATTTGCTGTCTAGATACTACCTAGGACTGTTCTTAGATTCAGACTTAGTATTCTTCAACTTAGTATTCTAACAGTTTTGATGTTTAGGTCTGTTCCAAGGCATTCTTGTGTGGATCATGTTGTTTGTAAAAACATACTGGCTGGAATTCATCACTACATATTAACAGAGATACCACCAATTTGGCAGCCACTGAGATCAGTTAGATGGTAGAGTAACTTGTTTGTGGTTGTAAAAAGCACATTGCCTTGATCTGCTGCTGACTTCTTGTCTTGAATTGATTGAACTCCAAAAACTTCCATTTTAGCCTAAGGTGTTTGATGTGTCCTGAGATTCATAGCCTGGTATGAATTGATGATAGTAAGTAGGCATTATCACAATAGGTCCTTTTCATGATGACCACAGATGTCCTCATGGCCTGGTGTTGACAGCTTGGTATACTTGATCTTTTGTCAAGTTTAGAGATTTTTCAGGATGTTGTCTTATTTAAGGTTTGCAACAGGTTTTGATTTAGTGGTTATTGCATATGTTTACATTGCTCTTGTGTGATTTTATTTTCTGTTGAACATTGGACTGTTGGCAATTCATCATTGAAAAGTATCAAATTCTGTTGACAGTAGGTTTGAGGCATTCATCACCATGTGCATTTCATATTAAAACTCATATTTTGTTGGTTTTTGATAAAATGATTAGTAATACACCTTCATTATCATGTTTCAAAGATGATCAAATCAATTTCAATCACCAAATGTGATTGCACAGACCTGTTGATTTAGCATTGCATAGCCATTAACATCATCATGCTTTACACACACACAATAGCACATTTTACACCAAAATCCTGTTTTCATGTTTTGGAATCATTTGAGTTTTAAGGACATCATCATCATCATGCCTTGGATGTAAGAGAGCATTCTCAATCAACTATGTGTGCTTGGACTGTGTTTGCTTTTCATTTGTTGTCAAGAAAAATCATAACATGCTGGAAATCATTTTTTGGCATAAGCTATGGAAAGTCAGTTTTTATTACTTGAACATGTTTAAATTCATATTTGAGAAGTGCCTATGTATTCACTTTGGTTTGGTTGTGCATAAAGATGGATTCACATGTTTGCCATAAACACATCAAAATTCATTCAAGCAACTCATATGCTATTTTCTGCATGAGTTTGATTTTCACCAAAACCACCTTTTGAAAACTTCATATCAATCATTTGGAAACTGTTTGGCTTTGAAACAAACTGTCATGAGTTATTCACTTCAATATGCATCTTTACCAAAACAAGGAACTTGACATGAAACTTTTATAATCTATTTATATCAAGCTTGCTTGAGGTGTTAGAATCATTCTATATTATTTATGTGAGGTGTGTGTGCATTTAGTTTGGATTAAAAGTGTTTGAATTGTGTCATTCATTGCAAGATGCATCACATAACATCAAAGTACAGCTGCTGTCGAATTTTTCAAAAGAAAAGGAATTTCATAAAAGTAACCACACCATCATGATCCTCATGTTTTTCTAGGCCAGTTGCATATAAAGTTTGTCTCATTTGGATAAGAAACGGGAAAGTTACAATCGAAAACATAAATCATTTGAGTGTGTTTGTTTTTTCTCAGAAATTCAAGTGAGTTACCCTTATTAATTAAAGGGGTGGCTTATACAAACGGATGTATAGCCACCCCAGTGGTAAGCCCATAATTCCAAACGTGCCTTGTACCCTGCACGCCTGAGTTCGACCCTTGAGGAGGGCAACTCTTTTGGCATTTTTTCCATTTTTTCATTCAAACTTTGAAAATTCATAACTCTCTCGATTTTAATCATTTTTCACCCGTTCTTTTTTCATTTTGTTCCTATTAATGTCTACTTTCATATCATATTTTTTATTTTCATGTTTGACAAGTTTTTCATCTCTTTTGACTATGTACAAGTTGCGTACTTTCTGTATTCATTCTGACAGATGCAGATGAATTTTCTCTTGATGTGCTTGTGATTTTTGTGATGTTTGTTTGCATTATCATCCTTAAAATGTATGTTAACATATTAAAGATTCATTTTTGGTTGTTACCATGTCCATGTTACTTTATCTGTTAAACTTATTTAACTTGATCTGTCGTCACAGTTCCTGTTAATTCATCTGCTTTGATTGTCATCAATGCGCTTTCATCTTTATCATTCCATATGTTTATTTAATGGTTGTCACCATGAATATGCCTTTATCATGTTATTAATTTTCTTGTTGTTTTCTTTCCCCAAGTAATGAAGCTTGTTAGCTTTCATCTAGCTGCCTCCCCTGTATACTTCCAAAGGAAAGTCTGTCTGTTTAACTCTTATGTTATGGATAATGCATTCACCCATTCCCTCGACATTGTTAAGTCATTTTAACCTTAGTCTAGAAACCCTTAGACTTTGCTTTAAGTCTAAAAGACCCACCTGTACTAGGAGTGTTCTTCAACTAGAACCCTAGGAAAGAGTTCGTCAACTCTGTATAAGAATCATCGTCATGATTTCTTACTTCCCCTTTTGAATATTACAACTTAGATTAGGAGTTTTTTCAGACTCCACACAAACATTGTCATGTTTGTTCCCCTTTGAACCTTAATCATAATCAAGTGTTCTTTATCCCTCGTGAGGTGAACTACGATTGCTCTGATTCTATCCTAGTCAGGATACGTAGGCAGAAGATGCGACGTCTTTGCAAGCAAACTTAGTGTATATAACTTTAGGTTTCAACTCATATCTTTTCCCAATCCACAGTACATATCACAAACTTAGCAAGCAATCAAACAAAAGGTTCCTGTAGAGTACTACAGATATTTAGGGTGCTAACACCTTCCCTAGGTATAACCAACCCCCGATCCCCGAATCTCTTAAGCATTGTCGTTACATCGCGAAAAAGGTTTTTCTCTCTTTAGACCTTTCCTTTGGATAAACTAAAGTCCGGTTGTAAAAAGAAATAAGATTCAAGTTAATTAATAGCTTGATATCGAATTTTCACCGTAACAATACCTCTGTAGAGTTTTTGATCTACTTTCTTACTTAACTCTTCCTTGCCTAGTGAACTAGTTGGATGCATGGGAGTCTTTGCCATCTTACTATCAGTCATGTTAAATTTCTTCAGAAGTTCTTTAACACATTTGGTCTGATGGATGTAAGTGAACTCTGGAGTTCGGTTGACTTGAATTCCCAGAAAGAATCTCAATTCTCCCATCATGCTCATTTCAAATTCTGCCTGCATACATTGAGCAAACTCCTTTCCCAGCATAGTATTGGTAGATCCAAATATGATATCATCTACATATATTTGACAAATTAGAAGATCTTTCTTAAATGTTTTACAAAAGAGTGTTGTGTCCACTTTGCCTCTGATGAAATTTTTCTCCAGAAGAAAATTGCTCAATCTCTCATACCAAGCTCTGGGAGCTTGTTTTAAACCATATAGAGATTTCTTTAGTTTGAAAACATGTTCTGGAAAATTTTCACTCTCAAAACCAGGAGGCTGGTGAACGTAAACTTCTTCTTCTATAATACCATTTAGAAAGGCACTTTTAACATCCATCTGATATAGAGTGATGTTATATTGTGCAGCAAATGAAATAAGAAGGCGTATAGATTCTAACCTTGCCACTTGAGCATAAGTTTTAGTGTAATCAATACCTTCCTGTTGACTGTACCCTTGAGCAACAAGCCTTGCCTTATTTCTTTCAACTTCTCCTTTCTCATTAAGCTTATTTCTGAAGACCCATTTAGTTCCAATTATGTTGAATCCTTTTGGTCTTGGAACCAAATCCCACACATCATTTCTGGTGAATTGATTTAGCTCTTCTTGCATGGCAATAATCCAATCATTGTCTTGCAGAGCTTCATCTACAGAAGTTGGTTCAATTACTGACACCAATCCAAATAATGATGCTTCAGATGATCTGAGAAAGGATCTTGTTCTGATAGGGTCATCCTTCTTTCCAATGATAACATTCTCTGGATGAGAAGCTTTGATTCTGGAAGATGATCCTCTAACAGTTGATTCTTCAGAAATGTTTAAATTTTTCATCTGTGAAGTTAAAGGAATTGCATCTGGTGTTGCTTCTGGTTCCTTCACTTGAGCTTTGTCTTCCTCTGAGCCTTCAGAGTCTGTGAAGACTACTTCTCTATCTGCAGAGTTTTCAGACTGCTTTGGCTTTTTAATGCCAAGCTTATCATCAAATCTAACATGAATAGATTCTTCCACAATTTGTGTTTCAGTATTGTATACTCTGTAGCCTTTAGAGCATTCAGAATACCCAAACATGAAACACTTCTGTGCTTTGGAATCAAACTTGTTCAGATTTTCTTTAGTATTCAACATATAGCAAATACATCCAAAAGGATGAAAATATGAAATGTTGGGCTTTCTGTTCTTCCACAATTCATAGGGAGTCTTCTCTAGAAGAGGTCTTACAGACACTCTGTTTTGAATGTAACAGGTTGTGTTGATTGCTTCTGCCCAAAAGTGCTTTGCCAGATTAGTCTCATTGATCATGGTTCTGGCCATTTCTTGCAGAGTTCTATTTTTCCTCTCTACAACTCCATTTTGTTATGGAGTTCTAGGACAGGAAAAATCATGAGCAATGCCATTTTCATTAAAATATTTTTCAAAATATTTATTTTCAAATTCACCACCATGATCACTTCTGACTTTTATAATTTTGAAATCTTTTTCATTCTGGACTTGTTTGCAGAAGTCAAAGAACACATAATGTGACTCATCCTTGTGTTTTAAGAACTTTACCCATGTCCATCTACTATAGTCATCAACAATGACTAATCTGTACTTCTTGCCTCTGATGGATGCAGTTTTCACTGGTCCAAACAGAAGAATATGAAGTAATTCTAGTGGTCTGGAAGTAGAAACAACATTTTTTGATTTAAAAGATGATTTTGAAAACTTCCCTTTTTGACATGCTTCACAAAGAGCATCTGAAGTGAACTTCAGATTAGGAAGTCCTCTGACAAGATTAAGTTTATTAATCTGAGATATACGTCTCATATTAATATGCCCCAATGAAAACTCCATAGATCATAGAAGCCATTTTGCTTCTGCCTATGCTTTTAGCAAGAAACTTCTGAAAGATGTAATCATATTTTTCCAAAATATTTTTGCATTCAGACTCAGTTTCAGAATCAGAGTCTTGTTGAGCTAATTCAGAATCATTTTTTAATCTTAAGTTCTTTTCATTTAGCTCAGCTACTTCTTATTTAAGAATATTATTCTCAGATACAAGATTGCTTTGACGCTTCTTATATTTGAGCTTAATATTGTTATAGCTTTTCAGAACTTCTGATAACACTTTGATAAGTTCATCTTTAGTGAGTTTAGCCATTACCTCTTCAGCATCAGAGTCAAATTCAGAATCAGATTCAGATCCTGAAGTTCCTTCCTCCTGATGTTCTATGTCTGCCATCAATGCTACATTGACACATTCCTCTTCTGACTCAGATTCAGATTCAGATGTATCTGAATCATCCCAGGTGGCCATTAGAACCTTCTTCTTCTTATCAGATTTTCTTTTAGGCTTTTCTTTCAACAACTTTGGACAATCATTTTTGTAATGCCCAGGTTCTTAACATTCATAGCAGATAACCTCCTTTTTGCCAGATCTTCTGTGTCCAGAAGATTCTTTTCTTTGGTCAGGCTTCCTGAAGTTTCTGAACTTCTTTCCTTTATGCTTCTAGAGTTTGTTTATTCTTCTAGACAGCATGGATAGTTCATCTTCATCTTCAGATGAGGATTCTTTAGAGCTATCCTCTATTACCTGCAATACTTTAGCAGATTTATTAGATTTTAAAGCAATTGATTTACCTTTCTTTTGAGGTTAATCTTCCTCAAGTCAATTTCATGACTCCTTAGTGAACTGATTAGTTCCTCCAAGGAGATCTTGTTCAGATCTTTAGCCATTTTCAGCGCAGTCACCATAGGTCTCCATCTGGTAGGTAAGCTTCTGATGATCTTTTTCACATGATCAGCAGTAGACTATCCTTTATCCAGAACCTTTAGTCCAGCTTTAAGTATTTGAAATCTGGAGAACATAGCTTCAACAGATTCAACTTCTTCCATCTTGAAGGCTTCATACTTCTGGATTAGAGCCAGAGCCTTTGTTTCCTTGACTTAAGAGTTTCCTTCATGAGTCATCTTTAAGGACTCAAACATCTCAAATGCAGTTTCTCTATTTGTGATCTTTTCATACTCAATATGAGATATTGCATTTAACAATATTGTTCTAGCCTTGTGGTGATTTCTAAATTCCTTCTTTTGGGCTTCTGTCATAGATTTTCTATCTACTTTCTTGCCATTCCCATCAATGGGATGAACATATCCATCTATTACCAAATCCCATAAATCACCGTCATAACCAAGGAAAAAACTTTCAATCCTGTCTTTCCAATAATCAAATTTCTCCCCATCAAACATAGGGGGTTTAGTGTTGATTTTGTCCCTTTCTTCATATTTGTTGTTAATGTTAGATATAGAAGTATCAGCCATAGTAACAACCAAATATATATCAAAGTTTTTCTCACTGGATCTTTACTGTCACTGTGAAGTGGTAGCACACACAGAACCGGAGCTCTGATGCCAACTGAAGGTGAGAAAATACTTAGAAGGGGGGTTGAATAAGTATGAAGATAAAAACTTAGAAGTAAAAACTCAGTTATTTTTATCCTGGTTCGTTGAACTCAACTACTCCAGTCCACCCTTTCTAGAGTGATTTGCCTTTCTGAATCAAGGACTTAATCCACTATTTAATCAACTGATTACAATAGCAAGCACTAAGAACAACTGTTCACAGTCTTCTCAAGAACTACTGATCCTAACTGGATCTTCTTAAGGTTTTCTTACAATCAAATCTAATAACAAATACAAGTTTTAAAATGCTTCTAATAAAGCTTTATCACAACTGTGATTTTTCACTTAAGATTAAGAACAAAGAATTAATTCTAGCAAGAATGTATGAGTTGTATGAGAGCTTTGATAATGAATTATTTTTAAGTAATTCGTCAACTGAAGAAGATGAGTGGAGACTTGCTTTTATAGGCACAGTGATCCAAGAGTATTTCACGTTGAGAAGTATGTACCAAAAGGTCTGAGTCTTTTTGTCTTCACATCAAGTGACCTTTCCTAGAAGAAGAAAGCACAGAGAAATCCTTTTTGTTTGTGTTCTTGTGTCTAGCATAAATAAGGAAAGAGTCGTTTGGATATTCCAACGGACATAATCTTTGAATTCTTCTTCAACAATTTTCAGCAAGAATCATCAGAGTCTAAATTGATCAGAGCCTTCTGATGTTGATCAGAGTTTTGTTGAATCAGAGTCTTTGCAGCAAGTGTGCTTTTAGCGTGTATAAGTTCAGAGCAGAGTTTTGGGTCAAATCTTCAGTACTGGCAGCGTTAGTACTTTCAGAGTCTTCTGAATTAACTATGCTTGAAAACTCTTCATACAGAATTCTTCATTGGTTCAGATACTTCTGACTTGATTCAGATTCTTCTGGAGCTTTTGCTTCAGATCCTTCTGGAGGCAACGCTCAGGATCTTCTGATGGCAGCGTTTAGAATCTTCTAATGGGTGCATCTGACGCTTCAGAGCCTTGCATATTTCTTATGTTCAGTTCTGATTTGCTTCTGGAGTGATATTTACTTTAATATCTGCAGCAAACATTCTTAAGCAAATTTTAGAGTATATAATTCTTAATTACAAAATTTCATAATAGTTATCATCGAAACATAGAGATATTATTAAGACTCAATCTGTGTTCTAACACAAACTGTCTGACAAGTAGAGATGGATTATAGTTGATACAACCCTTTCTTCCAATCAAAGGCACATTTAGAAAACCACTGCAGCTGAATATGATTTCAGTACCCAACATGTCCCTATCAAACCACACCACACTCTCTGTTGATAAACCCATCAAGCGCTTAGACCACTCAGCTGTGGCTGTAGATGAAGCAAAGAGACCCTTCTTGGGCAGGTGACTATCAAACCATCTGTACAGTAAGGGCAGACAACATGATACATTCTTACCCCTTCTACTCTCGTTCTTGTAATAGACGGAATGATATACATCACCAATCAAGGTAGGAACTGGATTCCCTGATGCAAAGATATGAAAGGCATCCAAGTCTACAAAATCAGGCATGTTGGGAAACAAAATGATGCCATATATGCAGAGAGCAAGAATGGCGTTGAACACAATCCAGCAACCGTCTTTGGCACACTGTTGGGCTTTCCCAACTAGAAACTGCAGAGAAAATCCAGGAACCCCATTCCAACTGGACAGAATCAACTCAGAGGCATCCAGATGAAGAGAAAGAGCTAGATTAGCCAGATTAGGCTTAGCATCCCTGTGAACAAATGGCATCTGATTCTTAACCGGTACACCCAACAACTCAGCATACTCCTCTAATGTAGGTGCAAGAACGAAGTCCGGGAAAGTGAAACATCTCAAGGGAGGATCATAGAACTGCAGCAAGGCGTACAACCCATTCAACTCATACACAGAAGGTTCACGAACTAAACTGAGCAGCTTCCCATAAGATTTTCTGAATTCCCCTCTCACCGTATCATCGACCAAGGCAATCAAACTGGACAACAGAGCAACATCTGGGGTAGGGAGTTTGTAGGCCACATTCTTCTTCAGAGATCCCATACTAGCACAACAGAAGGCAAGAAAACCGGAACCGGGGGATGATATATGCACCTGCAACACAGACACACGTTAATGATATGCAAATAAGTATGCAAAATGCAAAATGCAAACATGCAACAGGGGATCAAGGTGGTGTTGCTGAGGAGACCGAGGCTCTGATCCAGCACAATCACAACACTGTTCTGATAATACAACCCTGAAGAGGACCAATAAATATGCACTGTCGAGAACAACCACATCTCTGATGATAAGAACCCTCTGAACCCAACAACACTGATTCACTGTCAAGAAAACCAGGTAGTCTGAAGGTTAAGGTTTCCTGCAATAACCCGACCCCGCTCACAGATATGGACCTAATCACAGACAAGGTATGGCATCCTATGCGTTTCCCAGCGTCACAGACTTTCAAGAAACGATGATACGATACCCAGAAGGTGTAGCATCATCATCTCTTGAAGCGGCCTCACTTAGCTGAGTCACAAATGATCGGTCCCTAGAGTCGACAATCCTCCAAACCAACAACCCCTCAAGCCCAAAGGGCTGGAAAAGAAGTCAACCGGGAGAACCTCGTCTGAGCGTGGATTTCATGAGACACTAGTGCCTACAAAGCAAGCACGTGCCCACTAATTTCCACAACTAATACTAAGTACACTCAAGCCTGGGTATGGCTTCTCACTCATCAGAGCCCCTTCCCACAACAGCACAATAATAAAATCATATTCAAAATAAAATGCGGAAAGTAAAATGCGATAAATAAAACCCAACAGGTAAGCACACAAGCGCTAGGATTGACTCGCATAGGGAACCAGAGTCCCCAGCAGAGTCTCCAGCTGTCGCTACTGCGAAAAACGAGGCCGGCAAAACAGAAGAGTCGCCACTTTCGTTATTTATCCCTCAAAACGGGAAAGGAAACGATCAAAAAAACCTGACGAAAAGGTATAAGACAAAGTCATCACAACCAATGTCTGGATTCGGGAGTCGGTTACGCAAGGGGAAGGTATTAGCACCCCTCACGTCCATCGTACTCGATGGGATCCACGCTTGTTGTGTTTATCTGATGGGTTGGTTACATCTATCTACACTAAAGGGTATGGTCTGAAAAGAAAAGAAAATGACTCGGCAAAGCGACGCGCTCTATGCATACGTATTCCCCTCTGGAATGAGAAATCAGAGTCAACGTAGTTCGCCTAACTACGGGTAAAGGTTGCTCGCCAAGATATCGCATCTCGTGCCTACGTACTTTCAAACAGCGTAAAAGATCAGAGCAAACGTAGTTCAGGACAACGAGAGGCACAGGTTTGTCTTTTTTATCCGAGTAGGGTTAACAGACAGTTTCAGCAGTTTGGTGTATGTAGCTCGCTCAACGGAGACTTAAGCGTTTACCGTTTGCGGTAGAACCGGGAGTTAACAAAACTCTCCTTCTGTAAAAGGGTTTCCAAGGGATTAAAGGTCCAAGAGGACAAAAAGAGTTTGATCTTTGTTTTCTGTTTTTTAGAAGAAGTATCTTTTTATGGATGTTTGCAACTGATATCGCACTAGAGACTATGACCTGAGAGTGAATGCGTCGCATGTCACCCAAAGGGTGCCATACTAAACATCCAGACTATTGAAAAGAAACTCTCCAACAATCCTTTCTCAATTAGCTCAAGGCTCGTAGCGTAAGACGTCAATTAAACTTTATTACTGTATTTTGATTTTATTTGAAAATGAGAAGAGAAACGACGCACTAAAGGGGAACTGATCCAATCCTAAAGTTATCATGCAAAGTTGAACCTATGATTGAGGTTAGGAGGGAACTAACCAATGTTATCATGCATGGTTAGAACCCTAATGTCCGTCATAACTTCTCTTGAACAAGAGAAGTCAGAGTTCCTAGAGGAACATGGCAAAGGAAAACAACAGCAGAAGAACTAACTGTAAAGAAACAACTGTAAATAAAATGCATGCAATGCAACAAACAAGCAGAAGGAGCCAAGCTCAACTTCTAGAGCAAGCAAGCCCAAAGGCAACACACAAAGCACAGGCAAGGGAGACAGACTCAACCTTAAACCAGCCAGCAAAGCCAATCAATAACAATCAAGCAGAGGGAGCCAGACTCAACCTCTAATGCAGACAAGCAAAGGGAGCTAATCTCAACCTTTAGGATGCTCTTAAGCCTAAAAACAACTACATGAGACCTAGTCTAATGCAACACACCAAACAGTCACACAAGCAACAGTCAAGCGATCAGGAAAAATAACAGACAAAACAGCAGACAAACAGCTCAACAGCAAAACAAAACAACAGTCTGCAAACAAACAACCTCAAGCCCAAGCCATATTCAAGAGAAGGAAATCTCCACCTTCAAGCTCCAACAAGAGAAGAGAGAGTTAACATCAAGATTATTGGTTAATGATGGGAAGCAGGATGGAAACCAAAAGGAATCCAACCTGGCACTCAACCATGCATTAGATATAGGCATCCTCAAAGGTTCTACCTCTTGTAAATTGCCACACATCCTTCCAAATGAAAGATGAGGCTTTCACATAGGGACCTTGAATCATAGGATGGGAATGGAAAGCAATCAAAGAAATCCAGGTTTATTTGAAGAAAGAGAAAGCAAACTAAGCTCTTCCTAAACCCTAATTGAACAAGCTCAAAGAAAGCTACTAAAAGAAGGTCTAAACACCAAATCAAACACCAACATCAAGCAAACAGAAGCTTATACATTTCTAAAACACCATCAAAGAAGATTAGCAAACCTATTATGAACTAAAGGCCACCATTAAGGTCATTCTAAAGCAAGTACTATGTTAAAAGCAACTTAAAACTAGTCTAAGTATTAAATCTATCAAAATTCCTAAAACACCTTCTAAAAATCTACCAAATTTTCTAAGGGATCCTAAACATGTTATTGATCTGTAGGAAAAGGATCATAGCCTTAATCTAAAGGGAAGGCACCTAAAGAAATCCTAGATCACAAGGTATCAAATAAGAACCCTAAAATGGAAGGTCTAATGATCCTAATCCAAAACAGAACCTAATGTTGTCTAAAAAATCTAAATTAAATCCTATGGGATCATGCATCTCTAATCTAGCAGCTAGCCAAAAATATCATCCAAATTCAATACCATACGGCCATACAAAAATCAACAAAAACATGAAGAAATAAGCCAAATAAAGAAATTAATAAAAATGAAACAAATCAAATTAAATTGAAAATGGCATGAAAATGAAATGTAAAAGCATCATAAAATCAGAAATCACCAGAGGATCACAACCATATTTTTGCCATATTTTTCTGATCAAAACTAGATTTATTATGAATTTTGCAAGATTAAAGCAATTAAAATAAAAGGAAAAATAATTAAAAAACAAATAAAGCTGAGAATATATCAGGCGCGTTGGATGGTGTGACTTGGTTTCGTGATCTAAAGGCTCTCAGGCTGCCACCTCATTAAATGAAACGACGCGTTTCATAGCCAAAGTCCAATTTCTGAGTTTAAAACGTGGCCACACGATTGGGATACAAAGTCAAGGTTCTAACCAGATCCAAGGGCGAGGGAGTCATCTTCTTCATTTGAATCTCCAGTTGGAGGGAGAGTTACAGTGGTGGCCGAAGAAAGACGCCGGTCGTCTTCTCCGGCGAGACATTAAGTACAGATCATGGAAACTCAACTAATCTTACACAGATCCACTCCAAATTTCATGCTGATCTCAAATATGCTATCCATTTCTTCCAATTCTCAACAGAATTTAAAACACGATGAAGATCCTAAAATGCACATAGTTCTGAAATCTCACCAATCCTCAATCTAAAACCACAGATCTATTTCTCATGCTTCATAGGTCATCCTAAACTATTTAGATCGTGTTGAATCCTTAAGATCAGGCCAATCCAACTCCAAACAGAAATCACACATCAACCTAATTTGTCTCTAATCCTTCAATTTGTGATCCAGAATCCATCTAAACAACTTCCTAAAGCCTAACCACATGCTAACATATGCTAAATTAACATGAATCTTCAGCAATTTTGAAAACTACATACCTGTGTTGGAGCTTCAAATTGGAGCAGTTAAGGCACGATTCTCAGCTTCGAACTGTGCAGATTCACTCTATGCTTGATGTTGAAGATGATTCAATCCAAGAATTGCCTTGATTTTCTCTAGAAATGAAACTCGATTCTTCACTTGGAGCTTGAAAACTCAACTTGCTCTCTCTGGTTCTAGCACGAAATGAATACCCAAAATTGCTCTGAATTCAACATAGAACTTATATAGAAGTGATTTGTGGGCTTTTGAGGTCTAATGAAGGCCCAAATTCAGAAATCCCAATTTCACTTTTCCTTGAAAATTCCAAACATGGAATGCACGAATTTGCACTCAAAACTTCCCTTGGAAGCTTCAATTCAATTGTTTGTGGTCTGGTGAGAGTGTGTAGATCAATTGGAGAGCTTGTTTCCATCATAAGACCAAGTTTGGATGTGTTACTTATTTGTGAAGTAACAAGTTGAACCACCATGAAATAGGCCTCAAATGAAAAATCTAATAATTCCAAAGTGCTTAGAATGATTTTTCTGATTAAAATGAGTACTCACTTGGTCTTTTTTGAGCACAAATGAATTAATCTTGAATTCTTCACTTAAATGCCTTTAAATTCTCCTTTTTGCCAAATTTCTCAAACCAAGTCTCACCCTAAGCCAAATAAATTCATCATGAGTACATGGTTGACCTAAAAACATCATTTTGAACAAGTTTTGTGTTGGACAAAACTTCATTTGAAGCATGCAAGATGGTGAAAATTGAAGGTGAGATAATACTTAGAAGGGGGGTTGAATAAGTATGAGAGATTAAAACTTAGAATAAAAACTCAAGTATTTTTATTCTGGTTCGTTGAACTCAACTACTCCAGTCCACCCTTCCTAGAGTGATTTGCCTTTCTCAAACAAGGACTTAATCCACTATTTAATCAAACAGATTACAATAGTAACACCTAAGAACAACTGTTCTTAGTCTTCTCAAGAGCTACTGATTCCAACTGAATCCTCTTAAGGAAATCTTTTACAATCAATATAAAACTATTACAAGAGTAAGAATGCTTCTAAAAAGCTTTTATCACAACTGTGATATTTCTCTTAAGTTTAAGTACAATGAAATAAATTCTTAGAAAGAATATGAAAGTATGTGAGCTTGAATGTTTTTGATTTCTTATCAACAAAACGTCAACTGAAGAATTTGGTGGAGTCTTGCTTTTATAGGCAGTTGATCCAATGTGAGCTGCACGTTGAGAAGAGTGTCCAAAAGGTCTGAGCCTTTTTGTCTTCACATCAAGTGACCTTTCCTAGAAGAAGAAAGCACAGAAAAATCATTTTTGTCTGTGTTCTCGTGTCTAGCATTAATAAGGAAAGAGACGTTTGATTTACTCCAACGGATATAATCTTTGAATATTTCTTCTTCAGTTTTCAGCAAGTTCATCAGAGTCTGATTGGGTCAGAGTCTTCTAATGATAATTAGAGTCTTGCTGAATCAGAGTCTTCTGCAGCAGGTGTGCTTTCAGCGTGTTTGATATCAGAGCATATTTGAGACGGAACTTCAGTACTGGCAGCTTTAGTACTTTCAGAATCTTCTGTAGAAACATATGCTTTGAAAAGCTCTTCATACAAAATTCTTCTTCTTTGCTTCAGATGCTTCTGACTTGCTTCAGATTCTTCTGGAGCTTCTGCTTCAGATCCTTCTGGAGCTTCTGCTTCAGAATCTTCTGGAGGCTACGCTCAGAATCTTCTGTTGGCAGCAATCAGAATCTTCTAATGTATGCATCTGGCGCTACAGAGTCTAGTTAATTTCTTGAGTTCAATTCTGATTTGCTTCTGGAGTGTTAATTTCTTTACTGTCTGCAGTAAAAACTCTCCAGCAAATTTTAGAGTATATAATTCTTAAATACAAAATTTCATAATAGTTATCATCAAAACATAGAGATATTATTAAGAACCAATATGTGTTCTAACAATCTCCCCCTTTTTGATGATGACAAAAACATCAGAAATTTTGTTTAATTGAAAATATTAAAATTATAACTCCCCCTGAGATGTTGAATCTCCCCCTGAATTAAATACAGATAAGGAATAGAAACTTCCCTTTTGTCTTGAGTAATTTTAAGAGTTAGATCTTGATTGTTCTTTTAGCATTTGAAATTCAGAATGTCTTGCAAATATCATATTCAGAGTTTGATAATAGTCAAATGATCTGAAAGACTCAGAGTTTCTTTTAAAGAGTGTACTTATCAAATGTTCTGAAATACTCAGATTAAATGTTAGATAGAATAGATATGTCTGAAGTTTCATTCTGGTGAAGTTATTTTAAACAGTTCAGATCTATATTTTCTCCCCCTTTTTTGTCATAAGCAAAAAGTAAAAAACTTTAAAAAGACAAATAAAAGGAACAGTAAATGAAATAATTCAATGGAGAAAACTTTGATTCATTCAATAAGTTCAGATAAAGAGTACATGCATCAGAAGATATACCAAAAAGTACATAAGCAAACATCAGATGCAAAAACATTAGAATGAAAAAAAATCTAAGAGTGTTTTGACAAAAGCATCTTCAATAGATTTGTAATCTCAGAGGAGGACTGCTCTTGCTTGGACATCCACTTAGCCATTGTTTCATTCTTTTGATCCTGCTTTGACATCCACTCTGTCATGTCTTCAGATTTCTTATCCTGTTTTGCCATCCAAGACTTGATCTCTGATTGACCAGCTTCCAGAGCAGCAATCTTATCCTCAAAATCTGGATGTTCTTTCTTTATCTCAGATGAAGAAGTATGATCAGGTTCTGGAGCTTGAACAGAGTCAATTTCCATGGGTTCTGTAGATTCTGGAGCATTAGAGCCAGAAGGCAGGTCTACCAGAGTCATAGCCAACGAATTGTCCTCAGATGCAAGTTCGGGAGTTTCTTCTGATGATGGAGGAGCATCTGTAAGGAGCAGAGGTTCAGATTTCTTGACAGTCCAGAACAGAGTTCTTGCAGTCTCAACAAATTTGAGCTTCGCATCATCAGAACATATGTTCTTCAGATTTGAGGCCACAGAGTTGAATCTGTTGATGAATCCATTCCAGATGACATCAGATTCTTTGGCATCCATTGTTGCTAAGCACTTCTTCTGTACAGTACCTAAATACAACTGTATTTCTTGCAAAAATGATTGAAATAAATGATCAATATTAAGTCTGGGCTTAGGATGTAACAGAGTTTCCAGAGTTATTGGTTTAGGTTGGGGAGTTGGTGGAAAAATAGATTTCTGGATGGAGATCTGAGGAGGAGGGTAGTAAGGAACGAAAGGAATTTCAGGTTTATGGGGTTTGGATCTGTTTAAGGCATTTAACAGATGAGGTTTTGCTTTGGTGTGTAAGGTAACCACATCAAAGGGTTTATTTGAGTAGGGTTGGAAAGCAGATTTGGTATAGCTGAAGCAACAGCTTTGTCAGATTTAGCAGAACAAGATATAGTTGCTAATGAACCTACATCTGACATAGATTGAATGTAGGTGAGAATCACAGATGGAAGGGTCATTGTGAGTTTGGGTTTCAGAGGGGTGATAGGATCAGATGGTTCAACTCTGTCATAAAAGTCTTTGAGTTTGAAATCATATGCCAAATTGTGAAATAGTGAAGAGACTTGAGCACAGGAAATAGATGATCTTGGGTTAGAATTGGGAATCAGTATTTCAGATGATGGTGCAGGTGTGGGAATAGGATCTGGAATAGGAGCTTTAGAAGGTATAATGGGTTCTGGTTGGTTTACTTCAGAATCTCTGTGAGAAGGAGAGATTAGAAAATCTGGGTGAATGTCAGATTCTGAAGAGTTAGATGAGGTGGTTGGTGTGCAGGAGGTAGAAGATACTTGAAACACAGTTTTTAATGGTGTGACATCAAGAACTTCTGTCTCAGGAATGTTTGGTTCAGAAGTATTGGTTGGTTCTGAAGGAATTTCAGAGGGTTTTGAAGATTGTTCTGAGGTAGGTGGATCGGATGAAATTTTTATTGGTTCAGATGATTTGGATGGTAGATTATCTGATGGTGGTTGATGTTCAGAGGCTTTTTCTGGTAGGGTTTCAGATGCTTTTTCTGGTTGTTTTTCTTGTGGGTGCTTTTGATGTTCAGATGGCGTTTGTTTAGATGGTTCAGAGGATTTTTGTTGTACAGATGGTTGCGGTTGTTGTTCTGTAGGTTGTTGTTCTGATGGTTGTTTCTGTGGTATAGTTTTTGTGATTTGAATTTTTGGTTGAGTTGATTGTGGTACAGAGACTTTTGGTGTTTGAATTGTTTTTGTTGTTGTTGGTGTTGGAACAGATGCTTGTTTTTGTGGTGATTTGGAAATTGGAGCAGTAACAAAAGTATTTTGTGTAGAGGGTGGTTTTGGAATAGACTTAATATTAGAATAATTTAAAACAACAGGATTTGCAGAAGATACAGAAGATTTAGTACCTTTTATCTTGATTCTTTTAGCTGGTACAGAAGGAGTGTCTCCAGATTATTTCCTCTTTAAGAGCTTCTGAGGCTTCTCAGTAATCTTGACCTTCTTCTGAACAGATGCAGCTTTTGCTTCTGGTTGAGTCCTCTTTCTTTGTAGTTCTTCTTCTTCTTCTGCTTCAGGCAATGGTTGTCTTGCTAGCTGTATAATGTTTGCAGGAACAGGCTTTCCTTCTTTCTTACACTCATCAATATACATCACAACAATGTGCCTTGGTTCTTCAGCAAAGAACAGAGGATAATCATCTATAGGAATTCTCTTCTTACTCAGTTCTGAAACATTCAGCTTCTTGGGAGCTGTTGTGAGTTCATCCACTATTTTAAGTCTCTGAAGACTTTTGGCATTCAGAGGCTTTCCCATAATGAATTCCAATTCCTCTTTAACTCCAGCAGCGTACAGAGCAGAGACCAATCCATTCTCAGTTAGAAGATCTGAGATTAACCTTCCAAAAGGAATCCAGGTTCTGATCTTCTGTCCTTTTTCTTTCACATACTCTCTAGAGGCATTGATATGGTTCCACAGATGCATAAAGAGAATATATGGAAGATCTACCTTGGTGCTCTGACTGAGGCAATACATGAAATAGAGTTGTTCATTATTGACATAGTCTGGAGAGTTTGTTGACTTCCTATGATGAATGCATCCCATGAAGATCTTGTAGTCAGGCTTCAGATCCTTGAACTTGTTAGAAGCTTGACCAGCAGTCATCACTTCTTCATACACTTCATCCATATCCACACGCCCAGCTGGCAAGTGTGAAACTCCATCTGTTTCTTCATATCCAATAAGCTTTCTGATCAGATCTTCTGTGATTATAATCTCTTTGCCCAGTACAAAAGAAAGGATAAACTTAGGGTAAACTGAAGCATGGATCCAGAACTCTTTCACAAGAAGAGGGTAAACTGGTCCAAACAGTCTATCAAAATATTTCACCCATCCTTGAGCACCTATGATAGAACGAAACTCAAAACCATTTTCTGCAAGTGAATCAAATTCCACCATTGATTCACACAAAACTTCTAGCTTTTCAACAGGGGTTAACAGAGTTCTTTTTGGTGGAGAATAAGGAGCAACACTTATGTTAGCAGATGTAACTGCAGCCATTGAAGATTGGAATTGTGCAGCTGTTGATGATGAAGTTTCCATTGAAGATGGTTTTGTCACACGCTTAGGGTTTTTATGCAGAGAGAAGAGAAGATGAAAATGCATAAAATTTTCTGAGATTGTGAAAAGTGTGAAAGTGAAGAGAGGTCATGTATTTATACTAAAACAAGTAGGCATACAAACAGTCAGAATTTTGCACGTTTGAACAAAGCATTAAATGAAAAGAATAAAAATCATTTCAGGCATTTATTGCTTCTGACAATTTGGGGGGAAAATCAAGATTTTCACTATTCAAACTTCACCTCAAACGTCTCTTCAGTTGTGTACACGCCACCTTTGCAAAAATGGTGTGACACGTGTTTGCTTGCATATGTTCTGAATTCTCTTGAGAAATGAAACGTTAACCAACGTTCAGATCCTCTAAGGATTGTTAGTTCAGAGTTTCACAAAAACAAATTAATAAAATAAACAAGCAGTCAGAAGAAATACTTCAGAACATTAGGCATTTTTGCATCTGTAAAAATTTGCTTCTGACAAATATCATTCTGGACAAAAATCCATACCAATATTTTTCAGAATAAATTTGAATCTATCTTCAACAAGGGGTTTTGTAAAAATATCTGCCCATTGATGATCTGTATCAATAAAGGCTAAATTTATGATTCCCTTTTGGACATAGTCTCTGATGAAATGATGCTTAATTTCTATATGTTTTGCCTTAGAGTGTAAAATGGGGTTCTTAGACAAACATATAGCAGAAGTATTATCACAAAAGATAGAAATGTTACTTTCAAATATTTGATAATCTTCTAGCTGACTTTTCATCCAGAGCATCTGCGTGCTACATCCAGCAGCAGTAATATATTCTGCCTCTGTGGTTGAAAGTGCAATTGTGGGTTGCTTCTTGCTGTACCAGGAGATTAGATTTCTTCCTAGAAATTGACAACTTTCAGAAGTACTTTTCCTTTCCACTCTGTCTCCAGCGTAGTCAGCATCACAGAATCCAACTAATTTGAAATCATCAGATTTTCTGTAACACAAACCTACATTAGAAGTACCTTTCAGATACCTTAGAATCCTCTTGACAGCTGTCAAGTGTGATTCTCTAGGATCTTATTGGAATCTATTACACAAGCATACACTGAACAATATGTCAGGTCTAGAAGCAGTTAGATAAAGAAGAGAACCAATCATACCTCTGTAGAGCTTCTGGTCTACTTTCTTACTTACCTCTTCCTTGCCAAGTGAGCTAGTTGGATGCATGGGAGTCTTTGCCAGCTTACTATCAGTCATGTTAAATTTCTTCAGAAGTTCTTTAACATATTTGGTCTGATGTATGTAAGTGCACCCTGGAGTTTGATTGACTTGGATTCCTAGAAAAAATCTGAGTTCTCCCATCATGCTCATTTCAAATTCTGCCTGCATACATGTAGCAAACTCCTTTCCCAGCATAGTATTGGTATATCCAAATATTATATCATCCACATAGATTTGACAAATTAGAAGATCTTTCTTAATTGATTTACAAAAGAGTGTTGTGTCCACTTTGCCTCTGATGAAAATTTTCTCTAGAAGAAAATTTCTCAATCTCTCATACCAAGCTCTGGGAGCTTGTTTTAAACCATATAGAGATTTCTTTAGTTTGAAAACATGATCTGGAAATTTTTCATTTTCAAAACCAGGAGGTTGGTGGACATAAACTTCTTCTTCTATAATACCATTAAGAAAGGCACTTTTAACATCCATCTGATATAGAGTGATGTTATTCTGTGCAGCAAATGAAATAAGAAGGCGTATAGATTCTAACCTTGCCACTGGAGCATAAGTTTCAGTGTAATCAATACCTTCTTGTTGACTCTACCCTTGAGCAACCAGCCTTGCCTTATTTCTTTCAACTTCTCCTTTCTCATTCAGCTTATTTCTGAAGACCCATTTTGTTCCAATTATATTGAATCTTTGTGGTCTTTGAACTAGATCCCATACATCATTTATGGTGAATTGATTCAGCTCTTCTTGCATGGCAGTAATCCAATCATTGTCTTGCAGAGCTTCATCTACAGAAGATG
This sequence comes from Lathyrus sativus, assembly GCA_963859935.3. Lineage (NCBI taxonomy): Eukaryota > Viridiplantae > Streptophyta > Magnoliopsida > Fabales > Fabaceae > Lathyrus > Lathyrus sativus. Next base: position 51,880,275 of record OZ012740.1, on the reverse strand, counting down.
GTTCAATTTCTGACACTAGTCCAAATAGTGATGCTTCAGATGATCTTAGAAAGGATCTTGTTCTGATGGGATCATCTTTCTTTCCAATAATGACATTCTCTGGGTGAGAAGCTTTAATTCTGGATGATGATCCTCTAACAGTTGATTCTTCAGAAATGTTTAGATTATTCATCTGAGAAGTTAAAGGAATAGCATCTGGCGTTGCTTCTGGTTCCTTCACTTGAATTTTGTCTGCTTCTGGGACTTCAGAGTCAATGAAGACTACTTCTCTATCTGCAGAGTTTTCAGACTGCTTTGGCTTTTCAGAGCCAAGCTTATCATCAAATCTGACATGAATGGATTCTTCCACAATTTGTGTCTCAGTGTTGTATACTCTGTAGCCTTTAGAGCGTTCAGAATATCCAAGCATGAAACACTTCTATGCTTTGGAATCAAACTTGTTCAGATTTTCTTTAGTATTTAACATATAGCAAATACATCCAAAAGGATGAAAATATGAAATGTTGGGCTTTTTGTTCTTCCACAGTTCATATGGAGTCTTTTTCAGAAGAGGTCTTACAGACACTCTGTTCTGAATGTAACAGTCTGTGTTGATTGCTTCTGCCCAAAAGTGTTTTGCCAGATTTGTCTCATTGATCATGGTTCTGGCCATTTCTTGCAGAGTTCTGTTTTTCCTCTCTACAACCCCATTTTGTTGTGGAGTTCTAGGACAGGAAAAATCATGAGCAATGCCATTTTCAAAAAAATATTTTTCAAAATATTTATTTTCAAATTCACCACCATGATCACTTCTGACTTTTATAATTTTGAAATCTTTTTCATTCTGGACTTGCTTGCAGAAGTCAAAGAACACAGAATGTGACTCATCCTTGTGTTTTAAGAACTTTACCCATGTCCATCTACTATAGTCATCGACAATGACTAATCCATACTTCTTGCCTCTGATGGATGCAGTTTTCACTGGTCCAAACAGATCAATATGAAGTAATTCTAGTGGTTTGGAAGTAGAAACAACATTTTTTGATTTAAAAGAAGATTTTGAAAACTTCCCTTTTTGGCATGCTTCACAAAGAGCATCTGAAGTGAACTTCAGATTAGGGAGTCCTCTGACAAGATTAAGTTTATTAATATGAGATATACGTCTCATATTAATATGGCCCAATCTTCTATGCCAGACCCATTGCTCTTCATTAACAGACAAGAGGCATTTAACATTGTGAACTTTAAGTTCTGAAAGATTTATTTTATAAATGTTGTTTTTCCTCTTACCACTAAATAGGATAGAGTCATCCTTTTGACTAATAGCTTTACAATATTTTTGATTAAAGGTAATATCATAACCATTGTCACTTAATTGACTTATGGACAATAAGTTATGCTTTAACCCTTCAACAAGTAAAACTTTAGTAATAGAGGGAAGTTTACCATTTCCAATGGTGCCAGATCCAATGATCTTGCCCTTCTGGTTCCCTCTAAACTTCACATCACCTCCAGATCTAAGTTCCAGGCTTTGGAACATAGACTTTTCTCCTGTCATGTGTCGTGAGCATCCAGAGTCCAGGTACCATGATTGGCGTCCTGACCTTGCTGCTAAGAACATCTGCAACAGGAATTATTTTACTTTTAGGTACCCAGATCTTCTTGGGTCCTTTAGGGTTAGTTGGTTTGTAGGTTTATCTAAATTTCTATTTTTCAACATAATGTTTATTCTGACTTGCCTTGGGTTTAAACACATAAGTATTCTTCTCAGAGCTTGTGTGTTTAATGTCATTTAAGTGACCAAACTTAAATTGAGAGTACAGAGGTGTCTTCTTGATGAAGAGTTTGTCAACAGATTTTGGATTACTTCCAGAGGAAGATTCATATCCAATACCTCTTCTGTTGTTCCCACTAACACCATAGATCATAGAAGCCATCTTGCTTCTGTCTATGCTCTTAGTAAGAAATCTCTGAAAGCTAGAGTCATATTTTTCTAAAATGTTTTCACATGACTTAGCCTCAGATTCAGATTCTTGTTGATTTATTTCAAAGTCATTTTTGATTTTCAGATTAATTTCTTTTTGCTCAACAAGTTCTGTCTTCAGAAGATCAATCTCAGATTCAAGACTGCTTTTCAGCTTCTTGTATTTGAGTTTGATATTGTTATAGCTTTTCAGAACTTCTGATAAAACTTTGACAAGTTCTTCTTTAGTAAGTTTAGCCATTACCTCTTCAGCGTCATCATCAAATTCAGATCCTGAGGTTCCTTCTTCCTGATCTTTTGTGCTTGCCATCAGTGCAACATTAGCACATTCTTCTTCTGATTCAGAAGATGATTCAGATTCATCTGAGTCATCCCATGTTGCCATCAGAACCTTCTTCTTTTTGTTAAACTTCTTCTTGGGTTTTTCTCCTTAAAGTTTGGGGCAATCATTCTTGTAATGCCCAGGTTCTTTGCACTCATAGCATACAACTTCTTTCTTGCCAGATCTTCTGTGCCCAGAAGATTCCTTTCTATGATTAGATTTTCTGAAGTTGTTGAACTTCTTTCCCTTGTGCTTCCAGAGTCTGTTGGTCCTTCTGGACAGCATGGATAACTCATCTTCTTCTTCAGAAGAAGATCCTTCAGAGCTTTCTTCAATAACCTGCAAAGCTTTAGCAGATTTATTAGATTTTAAAGCAATAGATTTACCTTTTTCTTTCTTCTGAGGTTCATCTTCCTCAAGCTCAATTTCATGGCTCCTCAGTGAGCTGATGAGTTCTTCTAAAGAGATCTTGTTCAGATCTTTAGCCATCTTCAGCGCTGTCACCATAGGTCTCCATCTGGTAGGTAGACTTCTGATGATTTTCTTTACATGATTTTATGTGGAGTATCCCTTGTCTAGAACCTTTAGACCAGCTGTGAGGATCTGAAATCTGGAGAACATAGCTTCAACAGATTCAGAGTCTTCCATCTTGAAGGCTTCAAACTTCTGGATCAGAGCCAGAGCCTTTGTTTCCTTGACTTGAGAGTTTCCCTCATGAGTCATCTTTAAGGATTCAAACATATCAAATGCAGTTTCCCTGTTTGTAATTTTTTTATACTCAATATGAGATATTGCATTCAACAATATTGTTCTGGCCTTGTGATGATTTCTAAAATATTTCTTTTGAGCATCTGTCATAGATTTTCTGTCTATCTTCTTGCCATTCCCATCTGTGGGATGAACATATCCATCTATGACTAGATCCCATAAATCAGCATCATATCCAAGGAAAAAACTTTCAATTCTATCTTTCCAGTAATCAAATTTCTCCCCATCAAACATAGGGGGTTTGGTGCTGATTCTGTCCCTTTCTTCATATTTGTTGTTAGTGTTAGATATTGTATTATCAGCCATAGTAACAACCAAATATATATCAAAGTATTTCTCTCTGGATCTTTACTGTCACTGTTAAGTGGTAGCACACACAGAACCGGAACTCTGATGCCAACTGAAGGTGAGATAATACTTAGAAGGGGGGTTGAATAAGTATGAGAGATTAAAACTTAGAATAAAAACTCAAGTATTTTTATCCTGGTTCGTTGAACTCAACTACTCCAGTCCACCCTTCCTAGAGTGATTTGCCTTTCTCAAACAAGGACTTAATCCACTATTTAATCAAACAGATTACAATAGTAACACCTAAGAACAACTGTTCTTAGTCTTCTCAAGAGCTACTGATTCCAACTGAATCCTCTTAAGGAAATCTTTTACAATCAATGTAAAACTATTACAAGAGTAAGAATGCTTCTAAAAAGCTTTTATCACAACTGTGATATTTCTCTTAAGTTTAAGTACAATGAAATAAATTCTTAGAAAGAATATGAAAGTATGTGAGCTTGAATGTTTTTGATTTCTTATCAACAAAATGTCAACTGAAGAATTTGGTGGAGTCTTGCTTTTATAGGCAGCTGATCCAATGTGAGATGCACGTTGTGAAGAGTGTCCAAAAGGTCTGAGCCTTTTTGTCTTCACATCAAGTGACCTTTCCTAGAAGAAGAAAGCACAGAAAAATCCTTTTTGTCTGTGTTCTTGTGTCTATAATGCCAAATGACCTATAATCTTACTTTCCCAAAATACCCCTGACTTGTAAACCTCATACCTTGAGTTCTACAAATCAAATGGAAGACTTATAGTACAATTTGGAAATCTAAGATCAAGACCTACAACTTTCATGTTGGCCAAAAGTTTAGGAGAAACACCCCTCTAGGTCAAAAGTTCCATAGAAGTTGGTTGACTTTCACATACAAATTTCACATTCCTCAGATGACCTGTAACTTGTATGGACCATAACTTGAGTTCTACAAATACAATGAAGGACTTCTAGTACTCAAATTAAATCTAAGAGCATGCTCTACAAGTTTCATGTTGGCCAAAAGTGGATATGAAACTTGTATCTTGAGATAAGTGGTCTTGAAGTTAGGCACTAAATAGGGGATTTTACCCTGAGAACCCTAATTTAGAAACTCTTCACACTTGGGATTCTTCTTGGATTGATCTTGGAATATCACCTCATGTGTCTCAACACAACTCTCCATGATTACAAAGACTTAGAAATAAGTTTTAATCCTCTTCAATTGCACAGTTGACTTAGGATTACTCAGATGAAAACCATAATTGTAACACCCTTAAATGTGGCTCTTCACACCTAGCATAAACATTTGACTGAGCTCCACCATGAACCTCAAGGCACTCCATGAGCTTTATCCACACACTCTATCCATGATCAAGGTTTCACAACCCACTGATGATCTTCAATTGGTCCTCAAGTTAGGAGATGAGCCCCACACAAGCATCTAAACTTCTCAATAACACAACTCTCTTCCTGATGACTTTGGTGACTTCTCAAGTTTGAACAAGACCTCTAGATAGGCTCCTCTTGATATAAACCACACTTGATCCCCTGCACAAATGAAAAATGCTATGCTATGCAAATGCTAGAACAATGTAATGCTAATGCAATGAAACATAAACCAAATGAGAAAAGGTTAGGAAAATTTAGGGGTGCAACATTGTGCTACTATTATGGAGGTTTGCTTGCAATTGACATTGTTTGTTGTGCTGCTAATGTTTGCAACTGATATCTGCAGTTGTTTCTCTTCTTCTTTCAAGATGTCGCTAGTGGTTCAGCAGCTGCCGGTCATTATGTTGTTGCCGAGAAAGGTTTAAAGCGACAATCATGGTTTCGTGCCTGAGCCTTGAGGGAAATGGGAAAGGTTGCCGTCTGCCCGACCCTTGTTGCTTACGAAGAGAATTTGTCTTTACGTTATTGATGTTCAGTAGGAAGTTGGTGACAGCTTCGGTTGTCGCCCTTCCGGCTGCTCGATCCTTATGCCCAATGATGAGCTACTTGAGGGCTGAGCACTTCTCAATTATCTCTTTGACTTTTGCTTTTAGGTGTGGTTATTGATTTGTTCCTGTATTTTACAAGCGTTGTACTAGACGGTCATGCTGGGTAACTAGGGCAAGATTGCCGCTGGTAATGCCGGCAGGCGGCAGTATACTACTCAGGCCTCCTGTTAGTCGGCGTATTGGAAGACTGCTGCTGGGGGAAGTTCGTTCAATATCCTGCAAGAAGTTAGGAACTTGGTCTTGAGCTGTGTAGGACTTACGAGATAGCTTGAGGCTAATTGGATTTGTAACAAACATTAAAGATCAGTGTTGTAGACTTTGGGCTTTTAAGAAGTGTTGGAGTCTTGTAGAAAAAACAAGTTGTAATTTGAAGAGCCTGTTATAATTGTTGTTGAATACTTAATCCATATTTGCTGCAATTGAGATATCTCGGTGTTCATAGAGTAACCCAAGGGTGTAGAAGTTATATATGTGAGCAAAAGTTACAACGTCACATGGTTGGATTGTATGGAAATTGAGTTGTATCGTGACACCATGAAATTGGGTGTTATCACGTCTCTTAGGAAATTCCTCATTACTTGAATAAATTGAACTTGGCGTTAAAACTTGTAATCTTGAATATCCCATGAGAATATGTGATGACTTAGTAGCACGAGTTAATCATGGGCTTGAATATGATGAACCCTCCATGTTAGAACAAGATCCATAGACATCAATCTAGGCTGCCTTTTAATTCTTTGGAGCCAAACAAAAGCCATTGAGTTCGAATCAGCTTGTGAGCTTTGCTGTGAACTTTGATAAAACTTGGCTCACGATTTGATAAACCATATAAGGATTTCCTCGATCCTGCCACCGGCTACTTAATACATCTTCATGAATGGGTTAGTCACATACAAAAGCATAGTGACAATATGTAAGAAAAAATGCACAAAGAGGTGGGGTCTTAAGGTCAAAAATTAGGGTGTGACAGTCCCTTTATGTGACATGAATTTGAAAGATATTTTCTAACTCTTGGTTTATCAGTTGTTGGATAATAACAAATGGTTAATGATATATGTGTTATGAATATTGTGTATCTCTCCCAATTGTCATTAACTTGTGATTTTATCTAAGTATATTTTTTTATTTTGCTTTATTTATTACTCTCTTCAATCTGAGTCTGAACTAGTTAGTTTACTCTGTCAATTGATCTTTAGGTTCAGAAGATCCTAAGTCAAAATTCTTTTAATAATTTTCTGTCTTTTAATCCTTAAGTTATATTAATATATCTAACCAATCATGTTTAGTTAAGTTAATAAATGTGAATCCTTTCGTAAATATTCTTCTTTTAACAAAAACAGTTGTGTTATCTTTGGGAATCAATATTTTTGAATAAAATTAAATTCTATTTTGTTTTCCATTTAATGGTGTATTTTAAAGTTATATGGTTAAAAAAATATTAAATTTTTACTCACAACTCAATATTGGTTGGAAAGGTTAGAAAATGACTTTAACTCACTCTTCTTGATGGATCAAAAATATGGACGCAGGTGATTAATAGTGATAGATGCAAGAAAAAAAGGAAATGACATTTTTATTATTAAAAAAGGGGGAGGTACATAGACTGATTCACTCATATATATCAAAATGAACCACTTCGCCTAATCTTCTCCAAATGCCTTTGGGAAATAAGCACGACGATTGAGAAAGTTTAACCAGTCAAAGGAAAACTCATCAGCATCTGAACCATAGTTAGAGGGTGGATCCAAGCTTTTCTGAATCCTCCTCTTCTTCTTCATCACAAGTGGTTTACTCACCTTCAATGCCCTTCTTGATGAACCTTCCTTTGTTTTTGAACCTTCAGCCCTTTTGGATTGACACTTCATCTTTCTTGCAGCATCTTCAGTAACTGCCTTGTTAACTTCACTTGGAATTCCCTCTTTGGAGTTTTTGAGAGAATCACTCATTGTTTCTAAATAGGTGTGTTAAGTTTAAATGGAATATGATATTGTTGGTATCGAAAATATTATTTTATAGAGAATTTCTGTTAAAGTGAAATCAGTTTTGGATATTGTGCACCGATAGTAATCAGTGAGTAATTTCCTTATCTTCAAACACGTCTCTCCAGACTTGAATGCCCCATTCCTCTTAAAAGCCTAGCTAAAAGAACCTATCTTGACCATCTTGATAAGTGCATAAGTTGCTTACCAACTGTTCCAACTATTTCTCATTTTAAAAGAAAAGGGAAAATCAAATATGTTTTTAAAATGATTTTTATCCAGTTATGATTTCATCCCAAACATTTATTTGGTTTCAAATATATCTCTTTAGTGTCTTTTCTACTTCCTTTCTTCTTCTTTTTTTGGATGACAAAAGGGGGAGTAGATATAGAAGTATTCAAGCACCTGAACTTTGACAGTTATTATCTTGCTTAAATTCTAAACAATTATATATGTGATTTGAATGCTCAAAATTTAATTAACCTGGATAGGACATAGGGGGAGCTTAAAAACCTAACCCTATTGATCTTATCTGATCGGAAAGGAACCAGTAGCCTGCCACGCATCGTGAGTTGCTGCCTTCACTAGAGTTGTGGAGGAGAAAAAGGGGTGTACCTGTAAAATGCTCTGATCCTTAAGTAAGTACTGGAACTAGAGAAAGCAAGTACAAAGAGAAGGTGTGATGAATAGAATACCTGACCCTCTAAGGAAAGAGGGTATTTATAATGTGCCCCCGGCGGAGGGCTAATGGTTACATTGCATTGAGCCGGATTGCCAAGCCCAACACAAGTAACTGTCAGGGCTTACATGGCGTAGTGAAGACCAGCACGTGGTCTACGCCCTGGATCAACTGCCCCATGATCTTCAAAATGTGGGCTGACCATCTCTTTCGAAGGTGGGTAGTTTCCTAATGATGTGTCCCCGCATGGGCGACACGTGGAGAACGTGGGGGAAGCGCGTGGGCTTCCCCTTCAGAAGAGTCTTCTGCCCGACGGATATGCCTTGTTGAGGCTTCTGTTCGACATAGGAAATTGGGCCTTGTTGGGCCTCATCAGTGTAGCCTTGGGTTGGGTATGCCCGGCTGAAGGGAAGGTCCCGGCCCAGTCCAGAATAGGAGCCCCCCAAGTCACTCCGAGGTGGATGAGTAATGACTTAAGGGCAGGTCAAAATGTCGAGGACCTCTTCAAGAGAAGGCATTTGTCTGGTTTGTAGAATTGGAAGTCGTGAACCAGACCAGGAGTGGAGGATGCTCGACGACATAGAATGTCGCGGAGTCGTTCATCGTGTCGGGAGCAGAGGCATGTTGGGGAGCCTGACAAGGAGACGGATGGATTGTTGAGCCTCTGGTGTTGCCACGTGTCAGGCAGCTATTGCTTATCCAAGGTGACTAGGGGTAGGGGTGCTTGAGTGCCTAGGGGCGTCTCGAGTCTCGTGCTAGCCTTATAAATAGGACCGAGTCAGCTCCACTTCTCATTTTTCACTCTTACTGCTCACGACGCCGCTCCTTTTCTCGTCAGCTTCTTCATATTCTGCACCGCGACGTCCACATTCCGCCGCCGTACCATCTGCCGTGTCACCTGTCTAGAACCATTGTATCAAGTAAGTCTTGCATGCTTTTTGTTCTGTTTTTCTTACTTTTGTCCTATTTTTCTTATTTTCTGACGGTCCCACGGTGGACTTGATGAATGTTTCGAGGAGACCGTGGAGTTTTCGGTGAATACGTTGGGGCTCCCTTGAACAAAAGAAGGGTTAGGATGAATCTCCCGGGGATAAGTGGTGAAGCCCCCGAGCATGTAGGCTAGTTTTGGATGAACTCCCAGGGGACAAACGATGAGTTCCCCGGGCACGTAGGACAGTTTTTGGTGAATCCCCCGGGGACAAATGATGAAGTTCCCGGGGAGGAATGGTAGTTTGGACGAACCTCGTAGGGACAAACGAGGAAGCCCCTGGGGAGGTATGATAGTTTGAACGCAGTTCCCGGGGACAGATAGTGAGGTCCCACCGGGGACATTGGATAGTTTCGTATGACTTCTCAGGGACAAGTGCTCGAAGTCTCGGAGGTCCACTCGCGTTTGTCGAGGTAGTAGAGGCCCTGCCTGTAGGGATCTCCCCTCTTCGCCCTTTCACTTGATTTGTGGTGGAAGGGTGGATTTGATTTTGAATGTCGAATTCACTGGTTTCCTCTAATTTTCAGGTGTAAATAGCTGCTTGGGCCCAAGGAGTTATTGAAAGCGATGACGAGCCAGACTCTTCGATGGCGCAAGCCGGCAAAGAGCGTAGGAGATCTACCACAGACTAGGTCGGGGAGGATCCTTTGATCATGTCCTCTCGCTTCTTTGTGGATGAGTCTGGTGTTTACGCCAATGTCGAGGACCATCTCGAGGGTTTCCTTGTTAACTGACAAGTGTACAAACCACGGGAAAACCACCAGATATGCTCGGCGTTCAAGGGGATGAGGTTTCTTATGTACGAGTTTACCTTCCGGGAGGCGGGGTTGCGTACGCCCTTCACTGACTTCTAGCTAGGAGTTTTTTATTGGCTTCAAATGTTGCCCTCACAACGCAATCGCGTTCGCGTGGGCGTACGAGCTCGTTTGTCAACATCTTAATATCGAGGTCACTCTCACCCTCTTCTTATGTATATTCCACCTTCAAAGACAGACGATAGATGGCCGTCACAGCTGGGTGTCCCTGAAGCAGTTGAGGAGGCTCTTCCGGCCATACATGGACTCCATACGGGCTTTCAAGGATCGATATTACGTTACCAAGCCCGTTATGCATCTGGCTGTACATTCACTCTTAAACCTAGAGGTCTGAGAAAGGGACGGGCAGTCCGAGAAAGTCTTGGTATCGAAGACTCCCCTGGTTTGGATGGAGGATCACTTCAACAAACATACGGATAGCTATATTGTGCGGGAAGGTTCACTGGACGCCAACGACCAGGTGGTTTACCAGAAGCTGGTCGCCTTTGTGGCTAGTTTCACTCGTGTGAAGTGTGTGACTCCGGATGAGAACTTTATCCTCGATTCGCACGGGGAGATTCATACGAAGTCGGGCTTGATCAATGTTAAGACAGTGGTAAAGTGTCGGGTTTTTGTTATCGTCTCCACAGGGAATATAAGATATTGTTGTCGTTCGACAGTTGATAAATTCGTAACTTTTTAGTAACAAAAGGGGGGGTTTTGGTTTTAGTAACGGTATCTTGCATAAAAAAAAGTAATGTTTCGCGGTAAAAGTTAGGGTTTTGCGGTTTAAAGAAAGATTGCCAAAGATAGGGTTCGGTGATCGCTTTTCATGCATATGTTCAATCAACAAAATTCATAAACTCCATTAGATGATTAATACATTCACAACATCCTATCAATGTGATTATCTCTAACTCACATTGTGGGATTTGTCATTTTGGTCCATTGTTGATCTCTCACACAATCTAGCAAAATGACAACATTAAAGTTCAACATTTATGTGAACAACTTCATTCATAACTATCTCTAGCTTACAAACAAAGATGGATGAAAACCTAGGTTAAGAGTTGGAAAATATATCTCGATCATAAACCAACACAAAGAGTTATCGATAAAGCAAAGTTTTCACCATACATTCATCATCAAAGAGTTTACAAATGAAGATCAATACATTTACATACAAATCTTGATGATCACCTACATCTAACCTTGACAAAAAGAAGTATTTAGCTACTCATTTTCATGGTAGCTTGCGGTAGAAGTATCGGGAGTAGGTTGATGAACATCCGAGTCGAAGAATCCAACTTGGATGAGAATCCATCTTATTTTTGGTGGAATGATGTTAAGAGATGAAGGAATGAGAGCCAGAAAAGTGTTTAGGTCACAAAATCACTTTTTAGCAAAAGTAGTAAAAGTTGTAAAAGTTGTCCTTTCAACAAAAAGTACACTAGCTATTTATAGACAAAGTTGATGGTCTGCCACGCTCGCGACCCTGCTCGCTAAGCGAGCTTCCAGTGAATGTTCACTACAGCCTCGCTCAGCAAACATGCTAGCGAGGTCTGAGGCAATCATTCTGTTTGGCTTCACTGCAACCTCGCTCAGCGAACATGCTAGAGAGTTCTTGAGGTATGATTCTGTTTGGCTTTGCTACTTGCTCGCTAGGTACTCGCCTAGCGAGTGCTTCGCTACCCTCCTCGCTACCAGTGAACAATGCTAATGTGCTTCTACCCAAGTCTGGGAGTGTTAGCTAGCTGCTCGCTATGAGCTCGCTTAGAGAACACTCGCTACTACTTCGCTCAGCGAACATGCTGGAGAACTTGCTATTGCTTTCAACTTTCTTGGTTCCTTTGTCATCTTTCTTATGCCTTCAAATACTACTCTTTCATGCTCAAATACTTCACAGTAACACACAAATTAAAAGAACCAAGAGTGTTTCACACTATGATGCATATTAACAAAAGCAAGTCGGTTAGAGCACAAATTAGACAAAAACGGAGTGAAAGATGCCCATATTTGATAGCTCAAATAAGCACAATTGGGCATCTAACAACTCTCCCCAACTAGAATATTTCTTGCCTTCAAGCAAAGTATGCCTCTTGAAGATCTAGAGGATTTGCTTAAAGAAAAAGGATTTTCCGAACTCGGATCAAATGGCTCAAAAACAAGCGACTCAACCAAACACACGTTTCCAATGGTTAGAACAACACAATGCACAAAATATTAAAGCAATACAAAACATTTATCAATTCACAACAATGCTATCTTAGATGAATCACCCTATCTCTTCTCTTCGAATAAGGATTGAAGAAATTTCGCACATGCAAGCGCGGGGACAATTTCACTCTCCAATAAACAATGCAAAAATCAATTCAATTCATATAATGTCTAGCAATTATAAATGAAAATGTGGAAGTACGAAGATCACTAAGGTCTTTTCCGGTTGTAGCTTGGTTGGGTTTACAAACAAGGGACATATCTAAAGCCATTGAAATGAATTTGCCGATGCAAAAGAGACATTCACTTGTACAACAATTCACACATTCAAACTTCGTTCAATCTTGATACTCATTTGAAACCTTTACAACTCTTGTTCCACAACTCAATTTTTTCAATATTTTTCTTCCAAGCAAGCATTCATGATTATTCTTTTCTTTTGATCATTTTCTTTCTACACCATGTTCATAAAACAAGTGTTTTTCTTTTTCTTTTTTTTTTTCACAATCCTCTTCGATGCTTGCTTGGTTTTTCATGAGTTGTGGTAAATTACCTACTTATATTTTCGTTCAACCCAACTTATCCTCTACTTCCCTTAAAAGTGAATGTTCTTTACTTTTTACGGCACAAGAACAATAATCAAAAAAATTTTAGGTTTTCAAGAAAAAAGATTTTTGAAGTCTCGCTTTATTTCAAGCCGAGATTCAACTGTTTAAGCTCAAAGGGGTTCACGAATACTCTCTCAACTCACTGGTAAGTTTGTATTTGGAATTGGTTGTACTCGAAAGAAACAAGTGCCTTGATCATTTCAACTAACTTCCACAAATTCATAATAATAAAAGACAGAACATGAATTAAATGAATCAACATGATTTATCAGAATCCAGCATTTAAGTACATAATGGAGGTCTCCTCACAATTTGTGGTTCTAAAATCTAAGGGACTCATTCATTCAATTATGCTGCAAAGAGACAATATTTAATCACAAAAAGAATAAAGTTCCGCATGCATTCTAGAATTCTAACCAAAGGTAACCATGTACCTTAGCTTTAATAGCTTGTTAATTTTTTTTTATCATCGCCATCCAAGCTCGGATGCACCTTCATTGGATACTTCTTTCGGAGAGCAACCAATCTAGAAGGTTTTGACATCAACCAATCCATAAAAAATTATTAAAAACAAAATTAAATGAAAAACTATTAATCATAACTGAAATTAAAGAAATAGGAATGTTCCTGGGGGACAAAACACCCCAATAGTACAACCCAAAATATCAGAACAAAATAAAATCCAGAAATCAAAACAAAACAGTAAACTGAAACAGAATCAAAGATCAGTCCTCCTCGGACTCAGACTCATCACCATCATCGGCATCATCTTCATCAAAGTCCTCCTCTCCTGATACATCATCATTGTCACCCTCATCATCATCATCAGTCGCCTCAGCAGGGCCACTTCCACCCCCTCCAAAAATAGGCTTGTCCACAGGCAAGCTCGCGTGCTGCGTAAACTGCTCGTGAGTCATCATGGAGCGCTCAGTGGAAGGGTCTCGGACCTGCAGCTGCAAAACCTGTAAAGAATCATGAATATCATACATGGCGCGCTGCTGAGCGGCCATCCAGTCCCATGTGTAGTTGCATACTTGCTGTAGAAAAGGGTTGAACCCTTGAGAAAAACCACTGAAACCATCAGCAGTTCCGGTATCACCAGCCGATGCACTACTCCTATAATTATTAGGTTTGCAGAACTTGTTCACATACTTGTCATCGACTGCCGGAGGAATCTTTACCATACTCATAGATGGGAGCTTTAAGCGTGATTGAGAGCATAATGCCATGATGAGGCGCAGAAAAGCGAGGGGGCAATTAGCTCGCGACCCTGCTTTCAAACCACTCTCAACAACCGATTTTATTTCGTTTGCTATGATCCTAACAACGTCAATCTGAACGTTGGTTAGGATGCTGTGAACAAGACGTGCCACTGGGATCGGCACAGTTGATGTGTGAGACTTTGGTTTTATATTGGTGAGAATCAGTACCAGGATCAATTGAGCCATTGGAGTCATGTCTTCCCGATGAAACCTCACTGCCTCTCCAGATTGGTTTCTTTCCACATTCTTCCCTTCCAGCAAAAGGGATGTTGATATAGCATCAATGTCAGGGTGTCTTCTCAATCTTCGAGTGAATTTGTCATATTCATCTGCTCCCAAATTGAACGGTTCCCCAAGTATCCTGTTAATAGCAACTCTATCAAAACTTATTTGTCTTCCTTGCACTCGTGTCATCCACGTAAATGGTTCGTCATTGTCTGGTAATGCATTTGCATAAAATTCCCTAACGATGTCGATATTATATTGTTCAAGTGGGGAGATCAGCTTGTCCCACTTTTTGCTATTTATCAACCCGGCAAAAGTTCCAAACTCGCCTCGAGGTTCAATGATGAACCTCTTTTCCGGCAGGATCTTCCTCTTTTGCAAAGCCAAATGCCGAACGGCTTGCTTTGGTCCAAGGAACACGTCACTGTCAAACTGGATTGGAACCGGTCGGGGTTTTGAGACAACCTTTCGCTTCTTGCCTTGGTTTCGCTGGTTTCCTGGGGCCATCTGCAAAAGAGTCACAGAAGGATACCACAAACAGCATCACATAACATTAGTCAGCAAAAATAAAACAGGACTGAGATTCTCGTTGGCTTGCTCGCTCGCCTAGCGAACAAGCTAGCGAGTGCTGCGTATTTTCAAAATGCAGCCACTGTTAGAAACCCTCATTAACAATCAACAAGGTAACAAGAACCATTCCAATATCCAGTAGATTTATCATGAAAAGCTTAAGACTAACCACACATGCAATCAAATTTTTCTCAAAATCACTAACATTCCTAATCTGACCTAAATCCTAATCTCTACACATTAAGCAATAGAGAACAAAAGATAAGAGAATAGAAATCAAACTTGTGGCAGCAGAGAAATTGAGACGACAAGGAATTTGGGTGAGCAAGAATTTGCAGAGGAAGGAGCGTTTGCACGGTGAGAGTGAAAGTGAAGTGTCGAAGTGTTAAGTGAGGCTGAGTGTACTGAAGTTGTAAACAAAAATAGAATTTGGGCCAACATAAGTGGCCCACTAACCAACTTAAAATTGTTTGTTCGCGCATGTTCGCTACAAGCTCGCTCAGCGAACTGCTAGCGAGCATGACAGAAGTTTGAAAAAAACAAACTCAGCACAGCATGCAACTTCAAGGCTCACAAGTTTCCACCATAGACACCAAAATACACAGAAAAACAGAAAATACTTACAATGTTGAGGTGCCTCTCAACAAGCGCTTGTTTAATGTCGGATAAGCTCGACGGTCCAAGATGTTCACACCGGAACATCCAGAAGGAAGGCACAGCTTTGTCGGTCCACATGACCGCCAAGATATATCTTCAAACGTTGACCATTAACTGTCCATTTATCTTTCCTTTCCAAATCTTCTATCACGACAGCTCCATACTCCTTTACTTCCATCACGTGAAATAGCCCGGACCATTTTGACCTCAATTTTCCAAGAAACAATCTCAACCTGGAATTAAACAACAATACCAATTGCTCGGGCACAAATTCTTTTCCGAAGCTTCTTGTCATGATATTCCTTAACTTTTTCTTTGTACAACCAACTTGAGTGATATGCGGCATTGCGCATCTCCTCCAACTCAAGTAGTTGCACCTTCCTCTTTTCACCGGCCAACTCATTATCAAAATTCAAAAATTTTAAGACCCATAAGGCCTTGTGCTCCATTTCAACCGGCAAATGGCAAGTTTTACCATAAACCAATTGAAACGGAGTTAGCCCAATTGGAGCTTTATAGGCCGTGCGATACGCCCATAGAGCTTCATCTAATTTTTGCGACCAATCCTTCCTAGAGTTCGACACGGTTTTTTCCAAAATTTTCTTAATCTCTCTATTAGTGACCTTAGCTTGACCATTAGCCTGTGGGTGGTACGGAGTTGCCACTCTATGCGTTACACTGTAATATTGTAAAACTTTTTCCAACGGTGAATTGCAAAAGTGTGACCCTCCGTCACTAATCAACACTCGGGGGGCTCCAAAACGGGAAAAAATATTTTTCTTTAAAAAGTTAATGACCGTTTTAGAATTCGTCCTTGGTGAGGCAATCGCCTCAACCCACTTTGACACGTAGTCAACTGCAACCAACAAGTATTCATTTCCAAAAGAGGGTGGAAATGGTCCGACAAAATCGATACCCCAACAATCAAATAATTCAACCTCTTGAATGTTTTGAAGAGGCATCTCATCTCTCTTACCTATTCCACCGCTTCGTTGGCAACTGTCACAATTTTGCGCATGGGCATTTGTGCCTTTAAAAATAGAAGGCCAATAAAATCCCGATTGAAGGACTTTATTTGCCGTTCTAGCCCCATTGAAATGGCCGCCATAAGGCGAG
Source organism: Lathyrus sativus (assembly GCA_963859935.3). Classification (NCBI taxonomy): domain Eukaryota; kingdom Viridiplantae; phylum Streptophyta; class Magnoliopsida; order Fabales; family Fabaceae; genus Lathyrus; species Lathyrus sativus. The sequence goes on along the minus strand of OZ012740.1, from coordinate 51,863,826 downwards.
TTGTGACAATGCCATAGAATACTTTGCGCTTCATCACCGGTAACACACCTCCTTAACAAATTATCACCGCCCAGCTTAAACAGATAAGGGTCATCCCACACATAGTACTTGGCATCCGAGAGGAATTTCCTTTTTTGGTTAGAAGTTAGGTCGGGCGACACAAAACCACTCGCCTTGTGGTTTGCAAAATCTGCAAACCACGGCCTCACTTGAACTTTAAAGAGTTTTTCATCAGGAAACTCTTCTCGGATTTCCTTTTCTAAAGTAGTCACCTCCACATTGACAAGGCGAGATAAATGATCTGCCACCAAATTTTCTGACCCTTTTTTGTCTTTAATTTCTACATCAAATTCTTGCAACAAAAGGATCCAACAGATAAGCCTTTGCTTTGAATCCGGTTTGGTTAGCAGATATTTTATCGCCGCATGGTCAGTATAAACAATCACTTTAGACCCAATGAGATATGACCTAAATTTTTCAAGTGCATACACTATTGCAAGCAATTCTTTTTCCGTTGTGGAATAATTAATTTGCGCCTCATTAAGAACTTTACTTGCATAATGTATAGCATGAAAAATTTTGTCTTTTCTTTGGCCTAACATTGCTCCAATAGCATAGTCGCTAGCATCACACATTAGCTCAAAATTTAAATTCCAATCCAGAGCAACTATGATTGGAGCGGTGACCAATTTTTCTTTCAAAATCTCGAAAGCTTTTAAACATTCATCAGATAAGAGAAATACCTGGTCCTTGGCCAGCAATTTACTCAAAGGCCTAGCCACCTTTGAGAAGTCTTTGATGAATCGCCGGTAGAAACCAGCATGCCCAAGAAAGCTTTGGATACCCTTTAAGTTAGTTGGAGGAGGCAACTTCTCAATCACATCTACCTTAGCATGATCCACTTCAAGCCCTTTTGACGAGACTTTGTGACCGAGAACAATCCCCTCTGTCACCATAAAGTGGCACTTCTCCCAATTTAGCACCAAATTAGTCTTCACACACCTTTCAAGCACGGTTTCTAAATTTTCCAAACATAAACCAAAAGAACCACCAAACACCGAAAAGTCATCCATGAAAACTTCCATTGTTTTCTCTATAAGATCGGCAAAAATGGCTTGCATGCATCTTTGGAAAGTTGTCGGCGCATTACACAACCCAAAGGGCATTTTGCGGTAAGCGAAGATTCCAAATGGACACGTGAAGGCCGTCTTCTCATGATCGGCCGGGTCAACCGCAATTTGGTTGTACCCGGAATAGCCATCTAGAAAACAATAGAATTGTTGGTCCATGAACGGAAGTGGGAAGTGGTCTTTCCGAGTTGCGGTATTCAACCGCCTATAGTCAATGCACATTATCCACCCCGTTGCTACCTTTGTTGGGATCAGCTCATCTTTCTTATTACGAATAACGGTAATGCCACCCTTTTAGTAACCACATGCACCGGACTCACCCAAGGGCTATCCGAAATAGGGTAGATCATTCCCGCATCCAATAATTTGACAACTTCCTTCCTAACAACCTCTTTCATTGTAGGATTTAAGCGGCGTTGTGGTTGAGCCACCGGCTTAAAATCCTCCTCCATTAAAATTTTGTGCATGCAATAGGAAGGACTAATTCCTTTGAGATCGGAAAGAGTCCACCCCATCGCTTCTCGATTCTTTTTTAACACATCAACTAAACGGGATTCTTCACTTTTGGACAAAAGGTTGCTTATGATAACCGGCTTTTCTTCGGTTTCATCTAGGAATGCATACTTCAAGTTATTTGGTAACTCCTTCAATTCAATCATTGGCTTTTCATCTTTAACCTCCTTTTTCAACACTTCCTCCTCCACTTCCCATGGTTGTAACTCTTTAAGACTATCAAATTCTTTTAAACATTCATCAAGAGCTTCTTCTTCTTCAAGTGTTAAAACTTCAAAAGAGTCATTAAGAGCTATATCCATGGGAGTTATAGCATGAACATGTTTGGAAACTTCAAAGGTGGCTTCTTTAATTGCATCAACTCGGAAACTATCATGTTTGTCATTTGAGTGCTTCATTGCTTCAAAAAGGTCAAAAGTGACTTCTTCGTTTTGTACCCTCACCTTCATTAAATCGTCGTCTACATCAATCATCATACGAGCATTTTTCATGAATGGTCTTTTGAGAATTAGCGGCGCATCATCGTCTTCCTCCATATCAATAACAATAAAATCAACCGGAAAGAAAAACTTGTCAACCTTTACCAATACGTCTTGAGCTAGTCCATAAGGGTGAGTAGTAGACTTATCAGCTAATTGCAATGTCATACGGATGGCTTTAATCTCAATATTGCCAAGCTTTTTCACAATAGATAAAGTTATAAGATTGATGCTTGACCCTAAATCGATTAACCCCTTTCTAACATAAATGTCGCCAATTGTAACCGGCAAGGTGACTCGTCCCGGATTAACTTCTTTTCTCGGTAGAGTCCTTTGGATGATAGCACTATAACTCGCATCCAGAACAACTGTTTCCGGCTTCGTATACCTTCGCTTTTTGGTGAGCATGTCCTTCATGAACTTGGCATACTTTGGCATTTGCTCCAAAGCTTCGGCAAACGGGATATTGACTTGGAGTTGTTTAATGACATCCATGAACTAGGCATAATGCCGTTCATTTTCTCTCCTAGATGGAGCATGTGGATAAGGTAAATTTTGGACCGGAGTAGTGCTCACTACCTCCTTCCTTCTAGAATTTCACTCTTTTTTCTTCTTCACTTATTCCACCATGACTTTTTCACTTGTTTTATTTTCAACTTCACCATTTTTCTCATTTTCAACTTCACCATTTTTTTGATTTTCAACTTCAACCAATTTTTCTTTCTTTTCAACTTCCTCCTCACTCCAATTCCCAACTTCACCATCAATATCATCAATTTTTTTCTCTACCTCTCTTTTTTCACTCTCGTCAACCAACTCTTTTCCACTTCTCGTCTTTATAGCCTTACAATGCTCCTTAGGATTTGTTTGCGTATTTGTCGAGAAAGATGGTCTGGATTGTTGTTCTGCTAATTGCTTAGCAAGTTGACCAACTTGAGTCTCAAGATTTTTAGTTGCCGCATCGTTACTTTTTTGATTCGCCATTGACATTTGCATGAATTGCGTCAATGTCTCTTCCAATTTTGAAGCTACGACCGGTGGTTGTTGAGTTTGATAGGGATTTTGACGGTTGGAAGGACCACCCCCATAACCTTGGTTATGTTGATAGTTTCCCCTAGGTTGGTACCCTTGGTTGCCTTGATAGTTTTGTTGTTGTGGATTTTGGTGGTGTTGTTGTTGATGTTGCCTCGGTTGATAATCTCTTTGATTTTCCATGTAATTAACTTCTTCAAATCCTGGAGGTGGACAAAATCCGGTGTCGTGTTCACCTTTTCAAAGTTCACAACAAGCTATTTGTTTAGCTTTTGACGGTTCTTTTAACTCTTTTATTTGTTGAGTTAAGAGTTCCACTTATTGTGAGATAAGCTTGTTTTATGCAAGAATAGCGTCATTTGTCCCTAACTCGAGCACACCCGGTTTTCTGAGTCACCCCACGGTTATGATTCCCTTGATGATCATTAAGTGTCATCTTATCAATAATTTCAATTGCATCATCTGCACTTTTTGACATCAAAGAACCTCCCGTCATAGCATCCAATAAGGTCTTGTGAACCGAAAGAAGTCCATTGCGGAAAATATGAACTTGAGTGAGCTCGTCGAAACCGTGTCCCTTGCACTTTCTTAACATAGATTTGTATCGCTCCCATGCTTCATTTAGTGATTCACTAGCTCCTTGAGAAAACACCGCAATCGTTGTTTTAGCCTCCATGAATTGGTTATGTGGAAAGAAACGTTCAAGAAACTTCTCCTCTAGAAGATTCCAATCCTTCATGATTGTTGTCGATCGATCAAGGTACCACTCCTTCGCTTTCCCAATCAAGGAATGAGGAAATAGTCTCCTAAACAATGACACTTCGTCAGCTTCTGTTGCTCCCGTTGCGCCAGCAATCTCATAGAATTTTGTGAGATGGGTGAACGGATCCTCATGGTCTAGTCCCGTGAAAGGATTTTGATAGACTAGAGCTAAGATTCCCGTTTTCATCTCAGCTTGCCTTCCGTTTTGAAGATTCCGTGTGAACTGAGTTGTATGTCTTGGATTGTTTGTGCATGGAGTGGAAACTGGAGGTGGTGGTGGTAAAGGTGCTTCCATAATTGGTGTGAAATGTGGTGATGGTGGTGGTGTAAAGGAACTTTCTCCTTGCTCTTGTCTTTGCCTAGCTTGTTGCCTCCTCCGTCTTGTTCTGTTGTTTAGTCTCCTTGCGGTTCTCTCAATCTCGGGATCAAAAAGAAGTTGGTCCTCAGGAATCTGTCCTTGCATAAAACAAAGGTTGCACACTAAACCAAACAGATTATAAGCACAAGTAAAAAAAATTCAAAGTTAAAAATTCAGCAACTATTGCGATGCTCGCAATATCAATTTACATTCCCTGGCAACGACGCCATTTTGTTAGGACAGTGGTAAAGTGTCGGGTTTTTATTATCGTCTCCACAGGGAATATAAGATATTGTTGTCGTTCGACAGTTGATAAATTCGTAACTTTATAGTAACAAAAGGGGGGTTTTGGTTTTAGTAACGATATCTTGCATAAAAAAAGTAATGTTTCGCGGTAAAAGTTAGGGTTTTGCGGTTTAAAGAAAGATTGCCAAAGTTAGGGTTCGGTGATCGTTTTTCATGCATATGTTTGATCAACAAGATTCATAAACTCCATTAGATGATAAATACATTCACAACATCCTCTCAATGTGATTATCTCTAACTCACATTGTGGGATTTATCATTTTGATCCATTGTCGATCTCTCACACAATCTATCAAAATGACAACATTAAAGTTCAACATTTATGTGAACAACTTCATTCATAACTATCTCTAGCTTACAAACAAAGATGGATGAAAACCTAGGTTAAGAGTTGGAAAATATCTCTCGATCATAAACCAACACAAAGAGTTATCGATAAAGCAAATTTTTCACCATACATTCATCATCAAAGAGTTTACAAATGAAGATCAATACATTTACATACAAATCTTGATGATCACCTACATCTAACCTTGACAAAAGGAAGTATTTAGCTACTCATTTTCATGGTAGCTTGCGGTAGAAGTATCGGGAGAAGGTTGATGAACATCCGAGTCGAAGAATCCAACTTGGATGAGAATCCACCTTCTTTTTGGTGGAATGATGTTAAGAGATGAAGAAATGAGAGCCAGAAAAGTGTTTAGGTCACAAAATCACTTTTTAGCAAAAGTAGTAAAAGTTGTAAAAGTTGTCCTTTCAACAAAAAGTACACTAGCTATTTATAGACAAAGTTGATGGTCTGCCACGCTCGCGACCCTGCTCGCTAAGCGAGCTTCCAGTGAATGTTCGCTACAGCCTCGCTCAGCAAACATGCTAGCATGGTCTGAGGCAATCATTTTGTTTGGCTTCACTGCAACCTCGCTTAGCGAACATGCTAGCGATTTCTTGAGGTATGACTCTGTTTGGCTTCGCTACTTGCTCGCTAGGTGCTCGCCTAGCGAGTGCTTCGCTACCGTCCTCGCTACCAGCGAACAATGTCAATGTGCTTCTGCCCAAATCTGGGAATGTTCGCTAGCTGCTCGCTATGAGCTCGCTTAGCGAACACTCGCTACTGCTTCGCTCAGCGAACATGCTGGCGAACTTGCTATTGCTTTCAACTTTCTTGGTTCCTTTGTCATCTTTCTTGTGCCTTCAAATCCTACTCTTTCATGCTCAAATACTACACAATAACACAAAAATTAAAAGAACCAAGAGTGTTTCACACTATGATGCATATTAACAAAAGCAAGTCAGTTAGAGCACAAATTAGACAAAAACGGAGTGAAAGATGCCCATATTTGATAGCTCAAATAAGCACAATTGGGCATCTAACAATCAATACGAGGGCCTTCCTCGAATATGCGTCCGATGAGGAAGCCCTGCACCTCTTAGGTAATGGGTTCGCTTTTCACTTGGACCTTGTCTACGTGCTCATTATTGGTTTGTTTTTCTGAATTTGTTTATTTTTCTTTTACAAGAGAGATGTCGAGCATGCATGAGTTCGTGAAGAGGTTGGCGGCCAACAAGGTCGTGAAGAAATCTGGAAAGGGGAGGGTTGCTCAATTGCAGCAGATGCCTGGCCCCGACCACTGGCCTGGTGGCTCGTCTTCTTCCCCCCAAGGTATATAGTCCCCCTCCTCGCAAGGGACACCAAACAGACTGTGGGTCAGCGATCCAGATACTGTCGACCTCACCGAAGGTAGTGCCAAGTGTTGCACCCTGAAATTTGACCAACCGGTTCCCGCTCCTGATTTACGTTTCGGCTCCTTTTCGCATTCGCATTCGCGTACCGCGCGCATTATATTTTTAATAATACAGATGATGTCAGAATTACAGCCTGGTTTTCACCTATAGGACGTCTCAGACCGGTTCGGGTAATCGGAGGTTATTTTGGGAAGTCACGCGCTTCCTGGGTGTTTTCAGTACGCAGTGATTTTCGAGGTTCATGGTGTCCGGGTTTACTGTTTGCTTCGATCTGGTCTCGCGCTCTCTTTTATGTTGGTTATTTGCCTTTATTTGTTTTTTAGAATTTAATAGCCTTTTGTAGATTTTAAATAGGCTTTATAGATTTTCTAGAATTTAAATAGATTTTTTAATATTTTTAATAGTTTTAAATCTTTTTTATAGTTTATAAATTGTTTTTAAATAGATTTTAGAATAAATTTTTCTTTTTTAGATATTAAGTCATTTTTTTTAATATGATTTTCTTTTACTAGAGTTTTTAAATAGGATTAAGAGAAATTATTAGAGTTTTATTAGTTTAGAATTTAGGTTAATACTCTTTATTAGAGTTAATTGGGACTTAATAGAGATTAATTAGGATTTTAATCTTTTGTTTAGATCTTAATTAGAGTTTGTTGGATTTAATTAGGATTAGATTAGTTTAATTGTCATTTAGCATCTAATTGCAGTTTTTAATTTTAGTTAGAGTTAATTAGGCTTAACCATTAGTTAATTAGTTAATTAGGTTTTCATTTAGTCTTTAATTAGTTTTCTTAATTGGGTTTAGTCTATGTTAATTCAGAGTTTTTCGGTTTTGTTGTATCACATTCGTTGGGCCCAGTTGTGTTTTTTGGAGGCCCAGAGTTTCAAGGTCCACGAAATGCCACATGTCCGTATATAAGCTTCACCACGTGTACGCAAAAGGGCTGGCCACCTCATATTCTCAGATTTCTCAGAATCTGCCACCTATCATCCACTTCCGTCTCTCTCTCCCCACGTGGCTTCCATGCACCACTCTCTCTGCCACTTGCTTTGACACTTGTCACCTCCACCAATCCTCACCGGGAAAGTCCCTGCCGGCCATGCAAGCCCGGTGACAACCAACTCCGGCCACCACCAACCAACTCCGACCACCGCCTAAACTCGCCGGAAACTGGAAAAATTCCCAGAATTCATCGCTTCTTCTAATCTTCATCTTCCTCCTCTCATCTGGTCTTCATCAAGATTCATACGAATCTTCGCCAACAACGTCCAGCAACATCATCATACTCATCATTCTTCAGAATTCGTGAATATCACCGGTGATTCCCCAGAAACTTGAAGATCTTCATCGATCTTCATAGAACCTGCAGCAACCGTTCATCATCTTCACGCCTTTTCCCAGAAAACTCGAGGAACGTTCATCAGGTTCATCCGTTTCCAGATTTCTCCAAGAACAAGCATCCAGATCGTCTCATCCTCAAGTCCTTCACCAAGATCGTCCAGGAGCTACGTGCGATTTTCCAGATTTATTCATCATTCGTCGGTTCCTCCATGAACATGCATCAAGATCTCCGTCGATGTTCTTCGTGACTTTTCCAGGTCGTCTGCAAGCTTCAAGATCTTCAATCAAATCACCAGATTCAAACACTCATACGAACTTTCGCTTCGATCCTCATCAACATTCCAAATCTTCATTCTCCAGTTTTTCTTGCTTCATCTCCAGGTACATGTTCACGAAGCTCATTGCATGTTGATTTTGATAGCTTAGTTTGTGTTGTGGACTGCTAGGGTTTGAAGGTTGTTGATGCGTGTGAAGATGTTGTTTTGTTTTTGTTTGTTCGGTGGGCAGGGAAAGGTTCAGAGAGTTTGTTGTGGTCTGATTGATTTCGTTGAAAGTTTGAGAGGAGAATGAGCATGTTGCAGAGAGGTTCTTTGAGAGTCTGGGAGAGAGCTTGAGAAGAACGGCGCATTAGGGTTAGGGAGTGAACAGTGAACGAATTTTTGGGGTGAGAGATGGTTTTGTTAGTTGTTTGATTGGGTTAGGGTTTGAGTTTGGGCTGGGCCCAAATGAAATTGCTATCACAACCCCCTGCATTCACTCGTCTCCCCCCCCCCCTGAGTGAGGCTGAATTTGGTTTGGGCCTTTGCATAAGTGCTGATCGCACCCCCCTCGTGGCCCAATGCTGAGAAGCAACTAGGGAATTTTGCTGAGTGCACCCCCCCCCCCCCCCCCCTTTGTTTTATTTTCTTTTTCAATTTCTTTGTTTTATCCATGTTAGAAAATAATTCATAAAAAATAGTAGGATTATCCAATTAATTCCCTTCTTTTTTCTATAGGTTCATAGTTCAATTTAGGATTTTATGGTGCAAAAATATTAATTTGATCATGCATTTTCATTTTTATTGCATTTTTTGCATTTTAATTGGTTTTGAATATTGATTTGTGATGTGTCTGCCTCGCTGATTTTATTTGTCTCACTTGGTATTGAATCTTGCTTTTCTTTTTTAGTATGTTGTGCTAGGCTGATGCATGCTCCCCATAGGATTTTCGTGGATTTTTTTTAGAAATTGATTGATGTTGTTTTAGGGTTAGAGAGTAGAGACCTCATAACTTGCTGGTTAACCTTGACCATTCACATGTTAGGGATTGTTTAGTAGCCTTAGAAGTTGACTTAGGCTTTGAGATTTGATCTTGGGATCATAGAGCCATGTAGGTTTCCCCCAGATTTTTGGTAGATTTTTAGAGGCTGTTTTGCTATTTTTGCTTGAGCTTGAGAATAGGAGAAGTCTTGAGGGCTTCTGACTTTGAAGTTCAACTGTGGTTGAACTTTAGAGATAGTTTCTTTTTGGTTTGAGGGTCTGTGGTTTCTTCTGGAAGATGGAGGCTGGATGAAGACTTGATGGAGCTTACAAGGATGCATGGATTGAAGACCTAGTCTAGGAGTTTTCTCTCTTTCTGTGAGGTTCGAGATCCTGAAGTTTGAGGGAAATTCATGGTACTTTCCTGAGGAAGGCACTATGGATGTCTTTCATTCTTTCTTCTCACCTCTTTCTTAAGTATCCGATGATGTTGGAGCCTTCATGTGAGTTTAGTTTCTTCTGAGGAGGAATGTAAACCATTCACAGTTGTTGAGCCACATGGGATATGATTCCTAAGTGGAAGCCCCCTAGTATTTTCCAGAGGAAGGCACTATGGGTCTATTCACTTAGTTCCTGTAGTTCATCTAGGCTTTCTTAAATATCCAATGATGTTGGAGACTTCATGTGAGTTTAGTTTCTCCTGAGGAGGAATGTAAACCGTTCACAGTTGTTGAGCCACATGGGATATGATTCCTAAGTGGAAGCCCCCTAGTATTTTCCAGAGGAAGGCACTATGGGTCTATTCACTTAGTTCCTGTAGTTCATCTAGGATTTCTTAAGTATCCGATGATGTTGGAGCCTTCATGTGAGTTTAGTTTCTCCTGAGGAGGAATGTAAACCATTCACAGTTGTTGAGCCGCATGGGATATGATTCCTAAGTGGAAGCCTCCTAGTACTTTCCTGAGGAAGGCACTATGGGTCTGTCTACTTAGCTCCCTTTCTTTGGTAAGCTTGTCTTGAAGCTTGAAGAATGGGATTGAGTTCTCCCTTTAGGGTCTTGCTTAGGGTTTTGTGTAAGGTTTTGCTTAGGACTTTGCTTAGGGTAGATTAGGGTTTTGTTTTAGGGTTGTTTAGGGTCCTGCTCAGGGGTAGTTTCTTGCTTTTGGATAGGTGTTTGCCAGGCTGGTTAGCCTTCTCTTTGTGTTGATTGACTTGTGTGGTGTTGTGCTGCATTAGACTTAGGGGTTCATATAGATATTTCTGAGATAGGTGCATCTTAGAAATAAGCCTGCTTATGTGCATGAGAAGTTGAGGTGGTCCTCCTTCTGCTTGATTGTTATTGAGTGGCTTTGCTTGTTGGTATTTGGTAGAGCTGAGCTCCCTTGCCTCTGTGGTTTATGGCCTTTGTGCCTTGCTCGTTTGGTTGTTGCATTCATGCATATTTCCAGTATTTCTTTACTTTGCAGTGATTCCTGGTTGCTGTTTAGTGTTGTTGCCATGATCCCTTAGGAGCTCTAACTTCTCTGCTGTGGAGGAGTTATGATAGACATTAGGTTGGTTAACCAGGCATGATAACATTAGGTAGATTCCCCTTTTCAACCATAGTTTTAGGGTGTCTCTTTCCTTTCTCAAAACAACAGAAAAACACTTAATAAGGGATAAAACAAAAGTGAACTCATTTCTTCCGTCAAAAGATTTGAACAAACATCAAAACCTTTTGTCCTCCTGGACTATGAAAACCCTTGGTTAAGGTGCATTTTCCCATAAAAAACACTTGAACAGCTTGTGTCGTGCGTAGCCCGAACTACGTTTGCTCTGATCTTCCATGCCGTGTGGAAGTACGTAGGCACAGGACGCGATGTCCTGGCGAGCAACTTTCCCCCCCGTCTAGACGTAGGTAGTCGAACTACGTTGACTTTGACTTTCCCATTGCACGAGGGAGTACGTAGGCCCAGAACAGCGTATGTTCTGTCGAGTCTTGTCCTTTTCTTTTCTTTTCAGACTGACCACTAGCGTAGATAGATAAACACACCCTTTTCCTTATAAACACCAAGCGTGGATCCCGTCGAGTACGACGGACGTGAGGGGTGCTAATACCTTCCCCTTGCGTAACCGACTCCCGAACCCAGACAATGGTTGCGATGACCTTGTCTTACCTTTTTTCGTCAGGTTTTTCCGATCGTTTCCTTTCCCGCTCTGAGGGATAAATAACGAAAGGTGGCGACTCTTCTGTCATGCCGGCGCCGATTTTCGCAATAGCGACAGCTGGCGACTCTGCTGGGGAATGACATATGTAGCATCTAGGGACTCTTCCCATCCCTTATGCTGGGACCGTTTCCCATCCCCTACGCGAGTCAATCCTAGCGCTCGGGTGTTTATCTGTTGGGTGTTGTGCATATGTGCTTTACTTTTCCGCACCTTTACCTTTCCGCATTTACTTTCAGCACTATATTATTGTGATTATTGTTGTGGGAGAGGGAGGTTACTATGAGTGAGAAGCCGGACCTGGGCTTGAGTATGCACCTAGACATAGTTGTGGAGAGTAGTAGACGAACCTGTTTGCTGAGCAGACACAGTTCCCTACGAAATCTGCGCTCAGACGAGGTTCTCTCCGAGGTGCTCCTTTCCGATCCTGAGGATCTGAGGGGAGTCCAGACGTGAGGATTGTCGACTCTGGGGACCGATCAATTGGAAGTCAGCTAAGTGAGGCCTCTTCATGACTTGATGATGCCACTCCTTCTGGGAATCGTATCGTCACTCATGAAAGTCTGTGACGCTGATGACCGCATAGGATGACGTACCTTTGTCCGTGGATTAGGTCCATACCTGTGAGAGGGATTGGGTTATTGCAGAAAAACTGGCCTTTAGAAACCTTGATTCAGTATTTATCAGATGGTTTTCTTAGCTCGTTAACAGGTGTGTTGTTTGGATCAGATGGATTTCTTGTCTGAGGTTGATACTATTATCAGATGGTTTTCTCGCCAGAGACAGAGGTTCAGATGGATTTCTTACCAGGGTATTGGTATTTTGGGTGTCGGATGATAGTCAGTGTCATGAGGTTCTGGTGACTGTGGTGGTTTTCTGTTCTTGACATCACAGAGATGTTCCTCTTCAGGCTACAGCATGGCCTCTGTGTTCACTGATTGCATCATTTATCATATTGCATTATTGCATTACCATTTGCATCCAACTAACGTGTGTGTATTGCAGGTACATATTTTCCCTCCCAGTTCCGGTGGTTGTTTCCTAGCAGACATGGAAGCCATGAAGAGAGTGTTACCCTACAGATTCCCGTCTCCAGATATCAGTCTGTTGTCAGAGTTAATTACTATTGCTAGGAAGAAGGTGATGGGAGATTTCAGGAAGACATATGGGAGGATCCTGACTTATGTTTACCAGCCCTCGGCTTATGAGATCAGCGGCATTTACACCCTGTTGCAGTTTTATGATGCTGAGCTCAGGTGTTTCGTATTCCCTGACTTTGTCTTGGCTCCTACCCTAGAGGAGTATTCTGCACTCTTGGATATACCGATTCGCGAACAGATGCCTTTCTATCACACGGACGCTAAGCCTAATCTGGCTAAGCTTTCTGCTATTTTGTACTTAGGAGAGTTTGAGCTGACAGGGAAGATGATCAGGAAAGGAGATGTGTGGGGATTTCCGTTGGTTGTTTTGGTAGAGAAGGCTCGGGAGTATGCTAAGAAGGGTGGCTGGGTTGTTTTTGATGCCATCCTTGCTGTGTGTGTTTATGGCATTGTATTGTTCCCAAACCAATCTGATTTTGTTGATGCGGATGCCTTCTATATTCTGGCTGCAAAGAACCCAGTTCCTACCTTGCTGGGAGATATTCACCATTCCACTCACTACAAAAATGAAAAACGGCGAGGAAAGAATGTCTCTTGCTGTGTACCTCTACTGTGCAGGTGGTTTACTAGTCATATGCCGAAGTCAGGGCCTTTCGTCACTTCTATTGATTCTTTAGGATGGCCTGAGCGCTTGATGGGGTTGACTTCTGAGAATGTGGTGTGGGTTAATGAGGAGGTGTTAGGAGTTCAGGTCATATACAGATGCGAAGGATTCCCTAATGTTCCTTTGATAGGAAGGAGAGGGTGTGTCAATTACAACCCTTCCTTATTAATCAGGCAGTTTGGATATGCACCTCAGGAAGCGCCGAAGCCCGAGGAGATACAGGAATCTCTGTATCTTACTGGGGCAATAAATGAAAAGATGTTGATCAAGCTTGAGAAAGCATGGAAGAACCTGCATAAGAGAGGAAAGTCTTCATTTAGCAAAGGGGGTACTCGAGTTCTTGGTCCGTATGTGGAATGGATTCGTGAACGAGCTACGAAATTCCTTATGCCTTATCCTGCAGTTCAGCCATTGTATCCTTCTCCGGTGGAGGAGCCCACCACTATAGACATACAGGTATACAAGCAGCTGATGGCAGAGAAAGAAGAGTTAGCAAAGGCTAAAGAAGCTTTAGAGAAAGAGAATGCCCAGCTTCGTCATGAAAAGATTGAAACAGGATATTCTTCCAAGCAACAGGCTGAAACTTTGAAACATCTGAAGACTACTTTATTGGAGTTGACTGAAACCAAGAAGCGTCTGGAGTTAGATGTAGACTCAGTTAGCAGTGTATTGGCTACTAAGAAACAAGAGCTGGAAAGGGCCTACACGAAGTTAGCTAAGTTCAGAGAAGCATTGGGACCTTACTATGGCCAAACGCAAAGAACGGGAAGAAGAGCTAAAGATACAGGTTGCTCAGTTGGGAGAACAGGTTAAAGTGAAGACTGAGGAGCTTGAAGAAGAAGCATTCCGTCGATACGAGGCCGAACGCAAACTGATTGATGCCATGAAGAATCTGGAAGATTGTTAGCGCAGAGCAGACACCAAGAGGCCCAAACCTGAGGATGGTGCCCAGGATAAGGCTTGGGAAGATTTTGTCAGAGATATCCAAGGAACGGTCAAGAAAAGGGATCAGTTGATAGAAGGCTTGATCTATCGACCGGATCACCCAGAGACGAAGAAGTTGTTCGAGGATTTCCGCGATCGTACCCGCACTTGACTTCTTTCTTGTATTCTATGTGTTGAGATCACCACCAGGCATGTTGGTTGGGATCCCCCTTTATCATATCAGTTGTATGGAACATAGTTGTGTAACGCCTTGACGAGACTGTTATTCCAATAAATATATGAGGGTTTTTCTAAATATTGTCTTTATGGTTTCTCTTGTCTTGCTACCTTGACACTGGAATTGGAGGGGAAATATCCCCAACGCACACATGCACGTTAGCATTTTTGCATTGTTGTTTGCATAAATCACATTGCATTACAGGTTTGTGATCCATGTTCCTTATCATTCTTCATCCATATACCCAGGTATTTTCAGGATTGCAGAAAAGCGGGTCCACCGTTACTCTACCAGAACTAATCACAAGAAGATCATGGACAACGTGCAGAGTGAAATGCAAGAAATGCGTGACAGGATGGCCATGCTCATGCAAACCATGGAGACCATCGCCAAAGGACAAGAGCAGCTGCAGACTCTGGTTCAACCGTTAGTCGCACGGGCTGAAAACAACGGGACACCGCATGGTGAAAATATTGTTGCTTCTCCCCGAATTGAGAATCGTCAAAGTGCTGATGCTATTCCTGTAACCGGTTTGAATGCTGGAGAAACTGGTCCTGCAGGCGGAGGTGGGAACGCCGGTAATATGAATGCCAATGCAGATACTGCTGGAATATTTGTGGGTAATGTCAACCAGGGTTTCAATGGGGGCGCTGAGAATGTCGGAATGAATGGTAATAATGGTAACCAGGGCTTCAATGGTGTGAACATGGGGTATGGCAACATTGCTGGCACTAAGGCTGGGTTTGGTGACTATGGTTATGGTAATCTTGGATATGGAACTGGTGCGTACAATGCTCAAGAGATGGGCAATCTGAGGTACGACCCCAGGTACTTCCAAGCGGGTCCGGGCCGTGATGCAGATTATGTTGGATACGATGCAGTACCTCGCTGGGAGGATCGTCAGGAGGATGTGTTCTCTGGTCAGAATGAGGGTTATGAAAGAGCTAGGGATGACAACCATCGGATGAGATTGCTAGAAGATAAAGTGGACGGATTAGCCAGCCAGAATGCTCTTGGGCTGGATATGTCAAATATGGAGCTGGTCCCAGGGCTGAGGGTCCCGCTGAAATTCAAAGCGCCGTCATTTGATAAGTACAAAGGGGATACATGCCCTAGGGTACATGTGCGCGTGTTTTACAGGCGTATGTCCGCGTATTCTGAGGATGAAAAGATGCTGATGCACTTCTTCCAGGATAGCCTGTCAGGGTCATCGCTGGAGTGGTACATGAGCTTGGAGCCTACTCAGATCAGGAGTTGGAAAGAGCTGGCAGAGGCTTTTGTTCGACATTATCAATATAATAGTGATCTCGCCCCTAACCGAGTCCAGCTGCAGAGCATGTCTCAAAAGTCTAGCGAGAGCTTTAAGGAATACGCCCAGAGATGGCGAGATCTGGCTGCTAGGGTACACCCTCCGATGGTGGAGCGCGAAATGATGGACATGTTCATATGAACTTTCTCTGGAATGTACTATGACCGGTTGCTCAATTTTTCGATGAGCACCTTCTATGAGTTGATCTTGATGGGGGAGCGCATTGAAAACGGAGTGAAGATTGGTAAAATTCAAGCGGGTGAGTCCAGTTCCGCAGGAGGTAATAAGAAGACGTTTGGTGGCAAAAGGCAGGGTGATACCAACGCTGTATACAATGCTCGACGGAGGAATAGAGGTCAGAACTGGCAGCAGCAGTCGCAGGTTGGAAGTGTAACCATTCCAGGGCCTCCTCAGCAGCAGAGACAACAACCACAGCAGCAGGCTCAGCAGCAGCCAAATAATAATCAGCGCAGATTTCAGAACCCGCGACCGAGGAGAGTATTCGAGGTACCGCCGGTATCATATGCAGAACTTCTTCAAGCTGTGTTGAAATTGCAGCTAGTCGAGAAGAGGACCTTAGCACCACCAACCGGCCAGCCACCAGTCGGGTATGATATTAATGAGCATTGTGACTTCCATTCGGGTGCACCAGGGCACAATATTGAAAATTGCCTAGCTTTCAAGCATAAAGTACAGGATTTGCTTGATAGTACGGCTATTAACTTCGGGAAGGACGGTCCCAATATCAAGCAATAGCCAATGCCCAAGCATGGTGGGGTTGGGGCCAATGCAATCCTGGCAGATGATGAGTGGGACTTGGTTTCGGAAGTGAGCAAGCTGAAAACCCCTTTGAGTTACGTAAAGCAGCGCTTATTGAAGGGAGGTGTCTATCCCGGATGCAGTGAAGAGTGTGCCGACTGTTTGGTTCAACTTGGGGGCTGTGAGAAGTTGAAAAGGGGAGTTCAAGGTTTGATTGATGAAGGAATCCTGCAGTTTGACAGATCTGTGGGGCGAGAGAAGTCTGTTGAGACAGAATCTGAAAAAGAGCGCAGTGAGGTTGCTACGATCACCATTCCGTTCAAATCAGTGACGATTTCGGCATCATCGAAAAGGCCGACCATTACTATTACCAAGGCTAAACCAATCCCTTATGAGAGCACAAAGGCAGTCTCGTGGAGCTACGGTGTTGAGGTGTATTGCAATGGGGAAAAGATTGACCTGAATGATCCGCCAGCGGGATCCGTAGATAACATAGTGGGAGCGGGTGGTATAACCCGGAGCGGGAGAATTTTCACTTCACCTGAGGTCGAGGCAGAGAGGCTCGCCAGGGGTAAGAACAAAGTTGTGGAGGGGGAACCTTCGGGGAGTAAGGAGAAAGAACCGATAACCAAAGATGTGGAAGAATTCATGAGATTGATTCGCAAAAGTGACTACAAGATCGTAGATCACCTGCAGCAGACCCCGTCAAAGATCTCCATATTATCGCTGTTGTTGTGTTCTGAGGCGCATAGAAATGCCCTGTTGAAGGTACTTGAGACATCCTTCGTGCCGCAAGAGATTTCAGTTAATCAGCTGGAGGGGGTTATGGCACATGTTAATGCTGGGCATGGTTTGGGATTCACGGATTTTGACCTAACGCCTAGAGGGCGTGATCACAATAATGCCTTGCACATCTCTATCGAATGTCGGGGCACTATTTTATCCCATGTGCTGGTAGACACTGGATCCTCGTTGAATGTGTTACCAAAGAAAGCCCTGTTGAAATTGGATACCCGTGGGTTGTTGTGCACACCTAGTGATTTGGTGGTGAGGGCCTTTGACGGAACGAGGAGGTCGGTATTCGGGTCAGTAACGTTACCCATCCAGGTAGGTCCGGAGGTGTTTGATACAGTGTTTTACATCATGGACATCCAGCCTGCATATAGCTGTTTGATCGGGAGACCTTGGATTCATGCCGCTGGGGCAGTAACTTCTACGCTCCATCAGAAGCTGAAGTATATGGTTGAGGGGAGTATTGTGACGGTGTGTGGCGGAGAGGATATCCTAGTCAGTCATTTGTCTTCCTTCAAATACGTGGAGGTAGATGGAGAGATTCATGAAACGCTGTGTCAGGCGTTCGAAGGGGTGAAGGTTAAAGAAGAAGCTCCGGTGAAGAGTGAAGGGCAAGAGGTGGTCGTCTCCTCATATAAAGAAGCCAAGGCGTTGGTGCAAGCGGGAGAGACTCAGAAGTAGGGGTAGGTTCTGGACATACCAGTGAAGCAAGATAGGTATGGCTTGGGGTACCGCCCATCCCCCTCACAGAGTGCGCCTAAGTACAAGGGACATGTGGTGTTCACGCCCGGAGGGGTTAGCTTTGAAAGGATTAATTCCGTGTCTGATACGGAGGAAGTGGATAGCGACTGCGACATGGACGCATGGATTCGACCCAGCACGCCGGGGCAAAGCCTATGCAACTGGTCCATCCAGGACGTCATCCAAGTCACCAAACAGTAATGTGTTGTTTTTTTCAATCATTGTATGATCACATGCCTTGCCCGGGGCATCGTTGACCTCGTCTTAGGGCCTAACTGTTTACCTGTATGTTTGCATGATCAATAAATGACGACGTTTCTTACATTCAAATGTTGTGATCCTTTTCTTTCTGTTTTTTATTTTTTCAATAAAATGGCAGCGTGGTTATGTATTTTGCTTGTATACCATTTTGAAGCACTTAACCGTTTCCCTCGCAGGATTCATGAATTTTCAGATGACATCGACCAAAGACTTCCTATGACTCATTTAGACTTCGAGCATCCGATCTTCCAAGCTGAGGATGAGATTGTTGAGGATAGTGACTTATCAGAAGAGCTGAGTCGGTTGTTGAAGCAAGAGGAGAGAGTCATTCTGCCTCACCAGGAAGAGATTGATATTGTCAATTTAGGGTCTGAAGAATGCGTCAGGAATATCCGTATAGGGGCCGCGTTGTAGGTTGACATCAAGCAAGAGCTTATTGAGATGCTGCGCGAATACAGCGATATATTTGCTTGGTCCTACGAGGACATGCCGGGTTTGGATACCGATATGGTTGTTCATCGTCTGCCGTTGAGGGAAGATTGCCCGCCTGTGAAGCAGAAACTCAGAAGGACTCGTCCTGACATGGCTGTAAAGATAAAGGAAGAAGTGCAGAAGCAATGGGATGCTGGATTCCTGGCTGTCACCACCTATCCCACTTGGGTCGCTAATATCGTGCATGTGCCAAAGAAAGATGGCAAGGTTCGAATGTGTGTTGATTATAGGGATCTAAACAAAGCGAGCCCGAAAGATGATTTCCCGCTGCCGCATATTGATGTGTTAGTTGACAACACAGCTCAGTTTTCGGTATTCTCTTTCATGGATGGATTTTCAGGGTACAACCAGATCAAAATGGCTCCGGAAGATATGGAAAAAACGACCTTTATCACCCCGTGGGGAACCTTCTGTTATAAGGTGGTGCCCTTTGGTTTGAAAAATGCTGGGGCAACGTACCAGCGGGCCATGACAATGCTCTTTCACGACATGATGCACAAAGAGATTGAGGTGTATGTCGATGACATGATTGCCAAGTCTCAAACAGAGGAAGAACATCTGGTTAAGCTGCTGAAGTTGTTCAAGAGGCTGAGGAAGTTCAGGCTGAGGCTGAACCCAAACAAGTGTACCTTTGGAGTGAGATCCGGGAAGCTACTGGGGTTCATTGTGAGCAAGAAAGGAATCGAGGTCGATCCGGCAAAAATAAAAGCAATACAAGAGATGCCAGCACCGAGAACAAAAAAAGAAGTCCGTGGATTCTTAGGAAGATTGAACTACATTGCCAGGTTCATCTCTCACCTAACGACCACGTGTGAACCATTGTTCAAACTGTTAAAGAAAGATCAAGCGGTGGTCTGGAACGACAATTGCCAAAGGGCATTTGAAAAGATAAAAGAATACTTGCAGGAACCTCCGGTGTTAATACCCCCAGTAGCGGGACGACCACTGATTATGTATCTGACGGTTCTTGAGAACAGCATGGATTGTGTTCTCGGTCAACATGGCGAGACAGGAAGGAAAGAGCATGCAATTTACTACTTGAGTAAAAAGTTCACGGATTGTGAATCTCGATACTCTATGCTCGAAAAGACGTGTTGTGCATTGGCGTGGGCTGCCAAATGTCTAAGACAGTACATGCTAAACCATACAACCATGCTGATATCGAAGATGGATCCGATCAAGTATGTGTTTGAAAAGCAAGCGCTCTCTGGAAGGATTGCTAAATGGCAAATGGTATTGACAGAATACGATATCCAGTATGTTTCCCAGAAGGCCATTAAGGGAAGTGTTCTGTCCGAATATCTTGCCGAACAGCCAATTGAGGATTATCAGCCTATGAAGTTTGAGTTTCCTGATGAGGACATAATGTACTTGAAAGCTAAAGATTGTGATGAGCCGTTGCCTGGTGAAGGTCCTGAGCGGAGTTCCCAGTGGCAATTGATTTTCGATGGGGCTGTTAATTTGTACGGTAGTGGGATTGGGGCAATCATTACAACTCCCCACGGGTCGCACATCCCGTTTACGGCCAGATTGACTTTTCCAGTGACGAATAACGAAGCCGAGTACGAAGCTTGTATTATGGGGTTGGAGGAGGCTATCGATCTGAGGATCAAGAATCTAGACGTATATGGGGATTCAGCATTGGTTGTGAATCAGATTAAGGGAGGGTGGGAGACACGCCAACCTAATCTGGTACCGTACATGAATTATGCGAGAAGGTTGTTACCTTTCTTTGATAAGGTGGAGTTTCATCATGTACCTCGGGCGGAGAATCAAATGGCAGACGCCCTTGCAACATTATCCTCGATGTATAAGGTCAACTACTGGAATGAGGCTCCCAGGATTGTCATATCTCGCCTTGATAGGCCGGCCTTTGTGTTTGCAATTGATGAAGCATCGGACGGTAAACCTTGGTATTTCGACATACAGAATTTCCTGAAAAACAAGGAATATCCGGCTGGGGCATCCAGCCGTGAACAGAAGACTCTAAGGAGATTAGCAGGCAACTTCTATCTGAATCCCGACGGTGTTCTGTATAGAAGGAACCACGATTTGGTACTCCTCCGGTGTGTAGACGAGAAGGAAGCTGAAGGTGAGAAAATACTTAGAAGGGGGGGTTGAATAAGTATGACAGAAAATAATCAAAGATAAAAACACAAGTATTTTTATCCTGGTTCGTTGAACTCAACTACTCCAGTCCACCCTTTTCAAGAGTGATTTGCCTTTCTCAACAAGGACTTAATCCACTATTCAAATCAACTGATTACAAATAGCACACCTAAGAACAACTGTTCTTAGTCTTCTCAAGAGCTACTGATCTAACCTAGATCCTCTTAAGGAAAACTTCCTTTACAAATTAATGTAATACAAAGTAAGAGTAAGAAATGCTTCTATGAAAGCTATAAACACAACTGTGTTATTTCTCTAAGTTTAGAACAATGTATGAACAGCAAGGAATATGAGAGCTTGAGAGATTTTCGCGTGAGAGAAGATTTTCAATATTTGTCTTAATCGTCACTTGAAGAATGAGCTATGATGTCCTTTATATAGCCACTTGAATATTGGAGAGAATATTTTACCGTTGGAGAAGATATTTCCAATATCAAAATAGTACTGTCCTTTGTACTATTGCAGCAGAGAGACGGCGCACAAAATGTGGGTGTAGCAATTGTCTGCTGAGCTGTGATTTTACCATATGTGGAATGTACCAGAGGAATAATATTCTTGCAGAGAATTTTGTCTATCCCAATTAAGGAAAGATTTGCTGGCATATTCCAACGGATATATTAAAATAATCTTCTTCAAATAATTCTTCAAATAGTTCAGATCAACAATCAATATCAGAGTCTTCAGTCTTCAGATTCTTCTGGAAACGTCAGAGCTTAAGATGTTCTTCAGATGTTGATGAATCAGAGTCTGGTGCAGCTGTGTGCTTGAAGCGTAACATGCTCTTAGATCAGAGTCTTCACTCAGATCAGAGTCTTCTCTCATTCAGAGTCTCTTTACTCAGAGTCTTCTTTCATTCAGATTCTTGATAATACATGCAGCGTGTTGAATCTTCAGAATCTTGATAACTGAGCTCTTATACTTCAGATTCTTCTAATCTTCAGATGCTCTTGAGCCATTCAGAATTCATTGTTCACATCAAATTTGCTCTTTAAGATTAAAATCTTTTGTGCCTGTAGAAAACAGTTTAGAACAAATTTAGAGAGTATAATTCTTGTATACAAATTATCATTAATGTTATCATCAAAACATAGAGATATTACTGAGACACAATCTGTGCTCTTACAATCTCCCCCTTTTTGATGATGACAAAACATGAGCAATTTGTTCAAAAAAATATGAATTAAAATTACTCCCCCTGAGATTAACAATCTCCCCCTGAAATGAATACTCTAATGGAATTAGATACTTCCCTTTCTGGTTGAGTACATTTCAGATTCAGAGCCTGATTACACTTCAGATTCAGAGCCTGATTGAATTTCGGGTTCAGAGCCTGATTAACATCCTGATTGAAGCCTGGTTGACAAATCCTGGTTGACATATGTTTGACTTCTAGAGTCAAAGCTTGATGCCATATTAAAGCTTGATGCCAAAGCTTGATGTCATATTAAAGCTTGATGCCAAAGCTTGATGTCATATTAAAGCTTGATGACAGATGAACAACTTCTGAACACTTGGTTGTTAATCTTGCCATATCCTGTCTTGAGTTATCTTTCAGATCATAGTACTCAAGGTTAGATATCAGAGTCTGGTCTACTCAGATTTAGCTATTTTTGATCAGGTTCTGAAAAGATAGATCTCAGGAAAAACTTCAATGAATTTTGTCAGAGTCTGGTTAGATAAATTTGTCAGAGTCTGGTTAGATTCAAAGAATGTTAGTAACATGTCTGACTTAGTTCAGATAATTGCTTATAGATTTGAACAATCAGATTCTATTTTGTTTCTCCCCCTTTTTGTCATAATCAAAAAGACTTTTAAAAGACAGTAAAGATGCAGAAGAAACACATATCCAGATAAGCAAAAGATCATTTGTCATTAAGATAGGAAAACAATCAGATACAAGCATGCAAGACATATCAGAAGAAGATCAAAAACAAAACAAAACAAGAAAAACTTGTGCAAAAACATCAAGAAGGTTTGGCAGATGAGGCTTGTTGAGAAGCAATCAGTTGCAGCAGTGCTGTAATCCTTTCTGAATTCTCATATTGCTTAGCCATCCAAGTTTTCATTTCTTAATTTGTCTTCTTTTGATCAACCATAAAGTCCTTTAGTTCTTTGACATCCTTCTGAAGATCTGAAGATTCTGAAATAGAAGATTCTGGAACAGTGGATTCTGAAACAATCTGAGTGACATCATGTGCAGGAATTTCTGGAGGTGGAGGAGCTTCTAGAAGAAGAATAGGAGGAGGGTTTTTCTTAATCCGTTTTTGATAAGCAGCAAACCTTACTTTTGACAATCTAAGACATTGAGTCCTGATTTTCAAAGCCTCCCTATTCAATCTGTAAAGATATTTCTTCCAAACAGCATTAGCAGCCTCTTTGTCCATAGTAGTCATGCAAACATCCATAATGTCAGCAAAGTCTGAGACATTATCCTTTTCAAAATCTCTTAACATAGTATAAACACTTGATCCCAATTCTGCTTCATCAGGGATTCTGGGTTGGGTTGGTTGTGTTTGTGGTGTTTGTTTTGAAGGTTGAGGTTGTGAGGATGGATGTTCAGATGTTTGTGGTTCAGAAGTTTGAGGTTGTGAAGATGGATGTTCAGATGTTGGTTGGTTGTTTTGTGGTTCAGATGTTTGTTGGTTGGTTGGTTCAGATGTTGGTTGTGGAGTGTTTTGGATTTCAAGAGGATGTGGAGTGAGAGTTTGAGTTGGGGAATTTTGTGGAGAGGGTGGATGTTCAGATGTTGGAGATTTAAAAAGTTGTTTCCAAACACTCTCAGTACGAGGTTGTTTGAGATCATTCAAACATTCATTAATGTAACCAGATGATTCATCATCAGATGATGTATCAGAGTGGTTAGATTTTTCAGAAGTTGAAGATAAAATGATAGAACGGTTTAAGGGTGTGACATCTAATATCTCATTAGGATTGATGATATTTTCAGGTTGTTCAGAGTGTTCAGGGTGAACATCCTCTGGAATGGTATCTTCTGGGATGGTGTTTTGAGGTTGTGGTGTTGTTTGTTGAGTTTGTTTGGATTGTGGTGTATGAGTCTCAGATGGTCTAGATCTTTTAAATATGAGGGGTGAGTCAGATGGTGTGGGGGTAGCAGAATGATGAACAGGATTAGAATCAGTGTTAAATACCTGTTTCAGAGTATCTCTAATCTCTTCAAAAGTTGCTGCAGGAGGATTTTGTTGAACCTTCTTCAGCTTCTTCCTTTTCTTCTTCTTTTCAGCATCTGAATGCTTCCTTTTCTTCTGATGACCTTCTTTATCAGCTTTTCTCTTGCGTCTTCTTTCCCTTGTCAAATCAGGAAGAACTTGGCCTTCCTTCTGCACAAGATTGGCAGGAATCTCAACACCATCTCTGATGCAGCGAGCAACATACTCAGCAATAAGTTCTCTGGGTTCATCTGAGGTGAATAAAGGAAAATCTTCAACAGGAATTCTTCTCCCCCTAACTTCTTCAGAGTTAGTTTTCCTTGGTTTCTCAGATAAATCTTCAACCAGTTTCATCCTTCTCAGAGTTAAACCATTTATTTCAGAGCCAATGATAAAATTCAGATCTTCTGTCAGCCCAGCCTCTTGCAGATGCGCCACAAGTTGGTTTTCTATCAGAATATCTGAAATCAGCCTTCCCATAGGGATCCATGTTCTGACTCTTCCAGTTTTATCTCTGGCAGTTTCCCTTGTTTCCTTGACGTGAGATACCAGATGATTAAACAACAGATATGGAAGATCAATCTGAATGTTTTGGTGTAAACAATACATGAAGTAAAGTTGTTCAGCATTAACATAGTCAGATGAGTTTGAAGAGGGTCTGTGAAAAATGGTGTTCAAGAAAATCTTAGCCCATAACTTGTAAGTGGGTTTCAAAAACTTAACCTTCTTACAAGGTTCACCAGTAGTGCAGATTTCTTGACAAACATCTTTCAGGTCTTCACGCGCAGAAGACAGAGAGGTTACTCCATCAGTTGCCTTGAAACCTATGAGTTTCCTGATCAGATTTTCAGTGATAACAATCTTCTTACCCAGCACAGAAGAATGAACGAACTTTGGAGTAGCGAATGCATGGATCCAAAACTCCTTCACTAACTTTGGATACACAGGACCCATAAGCCTATCAAAGTAACCGTCCCAGCCTTGTGCTTTGATTGAAGGAATCAGATCAAACCCATTTTCAGCAAGATCTTCCAAATCCACGAAACTTTCACACAACACTTCTAGAGAATCAACAGGAGTTAGGAGAGTGCGTACTGGTTCAATGATAGTGGTAGCATCTTTGGAAGTAACCGCTTTTGAAGTGGATGCCATTGTTGATGATGAAGAAGGAGATGAAGGTTTCTGGGTTCTTTTAGGGTTTGCGAAGAGAGAGAACAACAAGCAAAAACGCATATGTGTTGAGAATGTGAAAAGTGTGAATGTGTTAAGAGAGTGGTTTATATAGAAAAATAAAACACGCATGGGAAACACAACAGACATACATAGGACACATACGCACGTTTGCATTAAATGAAAAGTAATCATTTTTAATTATGATATGACATTTGGGGGAAAATCAAGACAGATTGAGATTTTCAAAGCAATACCTTAAACGTCATAATCAGTAGGTGTACTCCATCTTTTCAGATTCTGAGTGACACGTGTTTGCTTTGCATGTGATTCTGTAACTCTTAAGAAATGAAACGTTTTCAACTTTCAGATCCTCTGAGATGGTCAGTACAGAGTTTCACTCAAAAATAATAATTCACAGATAAATTAAACAAGCAAAACAGATGAAATACTTCAGAGTGTTAAACACTTAGCATCTGAGAAGTTGACTCTGAGAAATATTACTCTGGACAAAAATCCATACAAATATTTTTCAGAATAAACTTAAACCTATCTTCAGCAAGGGGTTTTGTGAAAATATCTGCCCATTGATGATCTGTATCAACAAAGGCTAAATTTATTACACCCTTCTGAACATAGTCTCTGATGAAATGATGTTTAATCTCTATATGTTTGGCCTTAGAGTGTAAAATTGGATTTTTGGATAAACATATAGCTGAAGTATTGTCACAGAAGATAGAAAGATTACTCTCATAGATTTGATAATCTTCTAGTTGACTCTTCATCCAGAGCATCTGAGTGGAACACCCAGCAGCAGCAATGTATTCTGCCTCTGTGGTTGATAGTGCAATTGTTGGTTGCTTCTTGCTGTACCACGAGATCAGATGACTTCCAAGAAACTGACAGCTTCCAGAAGTACTTTTGCGCTCAACTCTATCTCCAGCATAGTCAGCATCACAGAATCCAACTAGTGAATATTTGTCAGATCTTCTGTAACACAAACCAACATTAGCAGTACCTTTCAGATACCTTAGAATCCTCTTAACAGCAGTTAAGTGTGATTCTCTAGGATCTGATTGGAATCTAGCACATAAACAAACACTAAACAGAATGTCTGGTCTAGAAGCAGTCAAATAAAGAAGAGATCCTATCATACCTCTGTAGAGTTTCTGATCTACCTTCTTACTTACCTCTTCCTTACCTAGAGTGCTTGTAGGATGCATTGGAGTCTTTGCCATTTTGCTATCCAGCATGTTAAACTTCTTCAGAAGCTCTTTAACATACTTGGTCTGATGTATGTAGGTGCACTCTGGAGTCTGATTTACTTGGATTCCCAGAAAGAATTTCAGTTCTCCCATCATGCTCATCTCAAATTCTTCCTGCATACATTTAGCAAACTCCTTTCCAAGCATAATATTTGTTGATCCAAAAATAATATCATCTACATAAATTTGACAAATCAACAAATCTTTCTTAATGGTTTTACAAAATAGTGTGGTATCCACTTTTCCTCTGATGAAATTTTTCTTCAGAAGAAAATTACTCAACCTCTCATACCAAGCTCTGGGAGCTTGTTTTAGTCCATAAAGAGATTTTTTCAGTTTGTAAACATGATCTGGAAAATTTTCATTTTCAAAACCAGGAGGTTGGTGGACATACACTTCCTCTTCTATAATTCCATTAAGAAAAGCACTTTTAACATCCATCTGATAAAGAGTGATGTTATGTTGTGCAGCAAATGAAATAAGTAAGCGTATAGACTCTAACCTTGCAACAGGAGCATATGTTTCTGTGTAGTCTATGCCTTCTTGTTGACTGTAGCCTTGAGCAACCAGTCTTGCTTTGTTCCTTTCAACTTCTCCTTTTTCATTAAGTTTATTTCTGAAAACCCATTTTGTTCCAATGACATTGAAACCTTTAGGTCTTGGAACCAGATCCCAGACTTCATTCCTTGTGAATTGATTCAGCTCCTCTTGCATAGCTAAAATCCATTCATTATCTTCCAGAGCCTCATCAACAGATGTTGGTTCTATAATTGACACTAAGCCACAGAAGGAAGATTCAGAAGTTCTGAGAAATGCTCTTGTCCTTATTGGATCATCTTTCTTTCCAATTATCACATCCTCTGGATGAGAAGCTTTCATTCTGGAAGAAGATCCTCTGACTGTTGGTCTTTCAGAAATATGCAGATTGTCAAGTTGGGAAGTTAGAGGCGTAGCATCTGGGTTTGCTTCAGAGTCTTTGTCTTTAGTCTTGTCTGCCTCTGAGCCTTCAGAGTCTGTGAGAATAACTTCTCTATCTGCAGAACTTTCAACTTGCTTTGGCTTTTCAGAGCCAAGCTTATCATCAAATCTAACATGAATAGATTCTTCCACAATCTGTGTTTCAGTATTGAATACTCTGTGCCTTTAGAGCGTTCAGAATAACAAAGCATGAAACACTTCTGTGCTTTGGAATCAAACTTGTTTAGATGATCTTTAGTGTTAAGCATATAACAAATACATCCAAATGGATGAAAATAAGCAATGTTGGGCTTTCTGTTTCTCCACAATTCATAGGGAGTCTTTTCCAGAAGAGGTCTTACAAACACTCTGTTCTGAATATAACATGCTGTATTTATTGCTTCTGCCCAAAAGTATTTTGCCAGATTTGTCTCGTTGATCATGGTTCTGGCCATTTCTTGCAATGTTCTATTTTTCCTTTCTACAACTCCATTTTGTTGTGGAGTTCTAGGACAGGAGAAATCATGTGCAATTCCTTTTTCAGAAAAATATTTTTCAAAATATTTGTTTTCAAATTCACCACCATGATCACTTCTGACTTTAATAATTTTGCATTCTTTTTCAGTCTGGACTTGATTGCAGAAGTCAATGAACACAGAATGAGACTCATCCTTGTGTTTTAGAAACTTTACCCATGTCCATCTGCTGTAGTCATCTACAATGACTAACCCATACTTCTTGCCTCTGATGGATGCAGTTTTCACTGGTCCAAACAGATCAATATGAAGTAATTCCAATGGTCTAGAGGTGGAAACAACATTTTTTGGTTTAAAATGAGATTTTGAAAATTTACCCTTTTGACATGCGCCACACAGAGCATCTGAATTGAACTTCAGATTAGGGAGTCCTCTGACCAGATTGAGTTTATTAATCTGAGATATACGTCTCATATTAATATGTCCCAATCTTCTATGCCAGACCCATTGCTCATCATTCACAGATAAAAGGCATTTTACATTTTGAACTTTAAGTTCTGAAAGGTTAATTTTGTAAATGTTGTTTTTCCTCTTTCCACTGAACAGGATAGAGCCATTCTTTTGACATACAGCTTTGCAACATTTTTGATTAAAGATGATATCATAACCATTGTCACTTAATTGACTTATGGACAATAGATTATGTTTCAATCCTTCAACTAACAGAACATTAGAAATAGAGGGTAGGTTACCATTACCTATTGTACCAGAGCCAATGATCTTGCCCCTCTGGTTCCCTCCAAATTTCACGTCCCCTCCAGATCTAAGTTCCAGGCTTTGGAACATAGACCTTTCGCCCGTCATATGTCGTGAGCAACCAGAGTCCAGGTACCATGATTGGTGTCTGGATTTTGCTGCTAAGAACATCTGCAACAGGTATTATTTGACTTTTAGGTACCCAGATCTTCTTGGGTCCTTTGGGGTTAGATGTTCTGTGGTTTTGCCTAAACTTCTGTTTTTCAACATAGTGTTTATTCTGGCTAACCCTTGGCTTAAACACATAAGTACTCTTTTCAGAGCTTGTATGTTTAATATCATTCAGATGACCAAACTTGAAATGAGAGTACAGAGGAGTCCTCTTGATGAAGAGTTTATCAACAGACTTTGGATTGCTTCCAGAGGAGGATTCACATCCAATGCCTCTTCTGTTGTTCCTACTAACACCATAGATCATAGAAGCCATTTTGCTTCTGTCTATGCTTTTAGTGAGGAATCTTCTAAAACTGGAGTCATATTTTTCTAAAATATTTTCACTTGACTCTGTTTCAGTATCAGATTCTTGTTGAGTTGTTTCTAAATCATTTTTGAGTTTTAAATTTATTTCTTTCTGCTCAACAAGTTCTGTTCTCAGAAGATCAATCTCAGATTCAAGATTGCTTTTCAGCTTCTTGTATTTGAGTTTAATCTTGCTGTAGCTTTCCAACATGTCAGATAAACTTTCAACAAGTTCAGCTCTGGAGAGTTCAGAAAATACCTCTTCAGAGTCAGAGTCTGATTCTGACTCAGATTCAGATGATGACGTTCCTTCATCTTGATCATTTGTGTTGGCCATCAGCGCAACATTTGCACATTCTTCCTCAGATTCAGAAGATGATTCAGATTCATCTGAGTCATCCCATGTAGCCATCAGAACCTTTTTCTTTTTGTCAAACTTCCTTTTGGGTTTTTCCTTTTGAAGTTTGGGACATTCACTCTTGTAGTGTCCAGGTTCTTTACATTCAAAGCAAGTGATCTCTTTCTTGCCAGATCTTCTGTGTCCAGAAGATTCTCTCTTTTGATCAGATCTTCTGAAGTTGTTGAACTTTTTCCCTTTGTGCTTCCAGAGTTTGTTGATCCTTCTGGACAGCATAGATAGTTCATCTTCTTCTTCAGAAGAAGATTCCTCAGAGCTTTCTTCATTAACCTGCAAAGCTTTAACAGATTTGTTAGATTTAAAAGCTAAGGATTTACCTTTATCTTTCTTCTGGGGTTCATCTTCCTCCAGCTCAATCTCATGACTTCTCAAAGAACTGATGAGTTCTTCTAATGAGATTTTGTTCAGATCCTTGGCCAGCTTCAATGCAGTCACCATAGGTCTCCATCTGGTAGGAAGACTTCTGATGATCTTCTTGACATGATCAGATGTTGAGTAGCCCTTGTCCAGAACTTTCAACCCAGCTGTTAGAATCTGAAATCTGGAAAACATAGTCTCAATGTTCTCAGATTCTTCCATTTTGAATGCTTCATACTTCTGTATCAGCGCCAGAGCCTTTGTTTCTTTCACCTGAGAATTTCCCTCATGAGTCATTTTGAGAGACTCAAACATATCATGAGCAGTTTCTCTGTTGGTAATCTTCTCATACTCTGTATGCGAGATTGCATTAAGAAGTATGGTTCTGGCTTTGTGATGATTCTTGAATTCTTTCTTCTGCTCCTCAGTCATTGATTTTCTATCAATCTTTTTGCCATCCTTAGTAGGATGTTCATACCCATCAATGACTAAATCCCAGAGATCAGCATCATACCCCAAGAAAAAACTTTCAAGTCTATCTTTCCAATAATCAAATTTTTCTCCATCAAACATTGGAGGTTTGGTGCTGATTCTGTCTCCTTCATATTTGTTGCTTGATGTAGGAATATCACCCATATTAGCAACCAAATAAATAACAGAGTATTTTTCTCACTGGATCTTTATCTGTCACGGTTAAGCGAATGCACACTCAGAACCGGAGCTCTGATGCCAACTGAAGGTGAGAAAATACTTAGAAGGGGGGGTTGAATAAGTATGACAGAAAATAATCAAAGATAAAAACACAAGTATTTTTATCCTGGTTCGTTGAACTCAACTACTCCAGTCCACCCTTTTCAAGAGTGATTTGCCTTTCTCAACAAGGACTTAATCCACTATTCAAATCAACTGATTACAAATAGCACACCTAAGAACAACTGTTCTTAGTCTTCTCAAGAGCTACTGATCTAACCTAGATCCTCTTAAGGAAAACTTCCTTTACAAATTAATGTAATACAAAGTAAGAGTAAGAAATGCTTCTATGAAAGCTATAAACACAACTGTGTTATTTCTCTAAGTTTAGAACAATGTATGAACAGCAAGGAATATGAGAGCTTGAGAGATTTTCGCGTGAGAGAAGATTTTCAATATTTGTCTTAATCGTCACTTGAAGAATGAGCTATGATGTCCTTTATATAGCCACTTGAATATTGGAGAGAATATTTTACCGTTGGAGAAGATATTTCCAATATCAAAATAGTACTGTCCTTTGTACTATTGCAGCAGAGAGACGGCGCACAAAATGTGGGTGTAGCAATTGTCTGCTGAGCTGTGATTTTACCATATGTGGAATGTACCAGAGGAATAATATTCTTGCAGAGAATTTTGTCTATCCCAATTAAGGAAAGATTTGCTGGCATATTCCAACGGATATATTAAAATAATCTTCTTCAAATAGTTCAGATCAACAATCAATATCAGAGTCTTCAGTCTTCAGATTCTTCTGGAAACGTCAGAGCTTAAGATGTTCTTCAGATGTTGATGAATCAGAGTCTGGTGCAGCTGTGTGCTTGAAGCGTAACATGCTCTTAGATCAGAGTCTTCACTCAGATCAGAGTCTTCTCTCATTCAGAGTCTCTTTACTCAGAGTCTTCTTTCATTCAGATTCTTGATAATACATGCAGCGTGTTGAATCTTCAGAATCTTGATAACTGAGCTCTTATACTTCAGATTCTTCTAATCTTCAGATGCTCTTGAGCCATTCAGAATTCATTGTTCACATCAAATTTGCTCTTTAAGATTAAAATCTTTTGTGCCTGTAGAAAACAGTTTAGAACAAATTTAGAGAGTATAATTCTTGTATACAAATTATCATTAATGTTATCATCAAAACATAGAGATATTACTGAGACACAATCTGTGCTCTTACAGAAGCCAATTTACTCATGGAAGAGGTTAATGAAGGAACTTTTGGTACACATGCTGGTGGGCATGCTATGACCCG
The DNA here is from genome assembly GCA_963859935.3 of Lathyrus sativus. Lineage (NCBI taxonomy): Eukaryota > Viridiplantae > Streptophyta > Magnoliopsida > Fabales > Fabaceae > Lathyrus > Lathyrus sativus. Next base: position 51,832,182 of record OZ012740.1, on the reverse strand, counting down.
AAAGTTGTTGCGGGCGGGGTATTACTGGTTAACGATGGAAATGGACTGTTTCAAGTTCGCTAAGCGGTGTCACAAGTGCCAGATCTATGCTGATAAGATCCATGTGCCACCCAGTCCACTGAATGTTATGGCTTCTTCGTGGCCTTTCTCCATGTGGGGGATTGATATGATTGGAAAGATTGAGCCTACTGCTTCTAATGGGCATCGCTTCATCCTAGTCGCGATCGATTACTTCACCAAGTGGGTGGAAGCAGCATCTTACGCCAATGTGACGAAACAGGTGGTGGCCAGATTTATCAAGAGGGATATAATTTGCAGATACGGTATTCCTGAACGGATCATTACTGATAATGGTTCGAACCTGAACAATAAGATGATGAAGGATCTTTGTCGGGAGTTTAAGATCGAGCACCATAATTCATCTCCGTACAGACCCAAGATGAATGGCGTTGTTGAAGCGGCCAACAAGAACATAAAGAAGATTGTTCAGAAGATGGTGGTAACGTATAAGGATTGGCATGAGATGTTGCCGTTTGCTTTGCACGGTTATCGCACGACGGTGCGTACATCAACCGGGGCAACTCCATTCTCATTGGTGTATGGCAGGGAGGCAGTCCTGCCATTGGAGGTTGAGATACCATCTTTGAGGGTTTTGCTTGATGTTCAGCTTGATGAGGCAGAATGGGTGAGAAATAGATTGAACCAGCTGAGCTTGATAAATGAGAAGAGACTGGCATCAATTGCACATGGTAGGCTGTATCAGAGCCGGATGAAGAAAGCGTTTGACAAGAAGATTCGACCTCGAAGCTTTCAGACGGGTGATCTTGTGCTGAAGAAGATTCTCCCACTGCAATCGGATCACAGGGGCAAATGGAATCCCAATTATGAAGGTCCATACGTCGTGAGAAACGTCTTCTCCGGAGGAGCCTTATTGTTATCCACCATGGATGGTGAAGACTTTTCGTCCCCTGTGAACTCGGACGCAGTCAAAAAATACTTTGCTTAAAAATTGACCCGCTGGACAGTAAAAAGAGAGTCCAGGCAAAAATGGGGCATCCTGGCGAACCAAAAACAGAATAAACGGTTCGGGCAAAAGTTAGGGATAAAATGGAAAAAATGTACACCCGCGAAGTCGAAAACCTACACTGGGCGGCTTCGGCAAAAAGGGGTATCCCGGTGAATTGAAAACCCGCAAAGGGCGATTCACGCAAAAGTTAGGGATTTGAGAAGCAAATGACTATGGTCCAAGTTAGATTATTTAGTGGTTTGGGAGCATCCGGGGGTCGACTATCCAAAGCAATCTCTTCCGAAGACAGAGATCAGGAAAGCGTCAGAGTCCGGAGAGTCATAGGAGGATCAACTCATGGTGTTCGTCTGTAACACGTTGCCGACATGTGTACAAATTTTATTCTGTATCTTTGTACATTTCTGCATTTTGTTTGTGTGTGACTACCTCTTTTCAGGAGTTGCATCTGATGTACAAATCTTGCCTATTTTCAGGCCGTTATCAATAAAGTGTGTTATTCAGTGTAGTGTGTGACTTTGGTTTTAACTTTTACAGTTTTGTTTGTAAAAAACACCGATGTTTTTGATGAACTTACATGTGTGTAAACAGGCGGGCCTCGGCCGATGATTGTTAAAACCGGAAATTACCTGAATGGTTGTCATGGGTGATTACCAAGATGTTTCTTTTTGCATAGATTGTCTTGTGTTTGCTTGTTGACTTTTTGCAGGTATTCAAAAGCTCGCAAAGTTCCCCGCCAGAGTCCATGGCAGGCTAGTACCTTCTCCAGAGGATGAATGTTGTGTCTTTCTCCAGTGAAGTCGCCCCAGGCAAATTTGAATGTTGTCTCCCCAGGAGAGTGGAGATTGCGTCAAAGGAAGAGATCAATGTATCTTCAGTAGTTCAGAATTGGCTTATCAAGCAGAGCAGAGTCCTCCCCAGCAAGGGTCGAGACGGATATGATTAACTTCCCCAAAGAGTTTCTTGTGTAGTGCGAATCAGAGTACACCGGTCAATCCCCAGCTCAGTGATAGCAGGATGAATTATCCCCACAGGGCGTAATCAGAGTGTTGATACCTTTTGAAAGCAGTTTCCAGGATTGCTTTTCTCTTTCCCCAACAGGTTGACCCTTCCTCGTCAGGACGATCATCTTCAGCAGAGTTTGAAGTTATGAGTTTGTGAGCTACTTTCCCAGCAGGATGGTTATCCTCAACGGAGTTAGTTCATCTTTCCAGCATTTATTTTGTTGGAAACGTATCGGTAGTATTCTGGTCATCCCCAGCGGATCCAGTTTGTCTTCAGCATTTATTTTGCTGAAGTAACTCTTTGCATAAGCATGCATCATAAGCACTTGCATTTTACACGAATACGTAGCATTTCCATGCAGTATGGAAGCATTACGGCATTATCAAACATGTGCATTTGGAAACGTAAGCAGGATTGATTACCCGTCCAGCTCCAGGTGTATTTTCTTTGTCGATAAGTGAGATCGTGGTTCACGGAGATGTGCATATGTTTGGTTTGCGACACAGGACGCGCAGTGATCGTGTTTCCTCCTGTCAAGAGGGTTGTGGCGCAAGGCACGCAGTGATCGTAGTCATCGTTATGTTATGGGGTTTTTGCGGAAGAGGTACGCAGTGATCGTATTGGTCCTATATGTGGTTTTGTTTGCGACACAGGACGCGCGGTGATTGTGTTTTCTCCTGTCAAGAGAGTTGTGGCGCAGGGCACGCAGTGATCGTGGTCATCGGTATGTTATGGGGATTTGTGGTAGAGTACGCAGTGATCGTATTCATCCTGTGGTTTTGTTTGCAACGCCAAGACGCGCGGTGATCGTGTTTCCTCCTGTCAAGAGGGTTGTGGTGTAAAACACGCAGTGATCATGTTCATCTTGTTATGGGGATTAGGTAGGGGGCCAGGCACGCAGTGGTCATGTTCGTCATGTCATATTCCCCTAGCAGAGTTTGCTTGGTCAAGCACCTTTTTCCCCCCAGCTGAGTCTTTCTCAGGATGCTGTGGTGTCAGCATTGGAAGATGGTAATGCAGATTTTTGGGTGGTTACCCGTAGTTTCCCCAGCGGAGTTATATTCCCCAGCAGGGTGTTACTTCAACGAGTTGCTTGGTTAAGTTCCTCGTATTTTCGCCAAAGTTATTCTCGTCAAGGTGCTTGGTTAAGTTTCTCGTATCCCCGCGGGGCTGCTCGTTCAGGTACGAACGGAAGGTTGATAAGTGAAATCAACATTTTCTCGCTGTTTAGCGTCTGCTCGTTCAGGTACGAACGGAAGGTTGGTAAGTGAAATCAACATTTTCTCGCTGTTTAGCGTTTGCTCGTTCAGGTACGAACGGAAGGTTGATAAGTGAAATCAACATTTTCTCGCTGTTTAGCGTTTGCTCGTTCAGGTACGAACGGAAGGTTGGTAAGTGAAATCAACAATTTCTCACTGGTTAGTGTATGCTCACTTCTTCGGAATGGGATGGTCTATGGGCAATATCAGATTATTTCATAAACAGGTTGATGGATAGGTGTTTAGTTGTCGTTGTGGCAACGGAAATCAATTCCCTGGTTAATTCTCCCCAAGCAGTGGTGTGCGCAATTTATTTTTGCGGTTGGCAAATTTCAGGGTTTATTGGTATTCAACCGTCTCGTACCTCGATTATCTGAAGGTCGTTCGCTCTTCATCCAGTCGGGTCCAAGCCGTTTGAATAGGGACAGCTGTTGCACCCTGAAATTTGACCAACCGGTTCCCGCTCCTGATTTACGTTTCGGCTCCTTTTCGCATTCGCATTCGCGTACCGCGCGCATTACATTTTTAATCATACAGATGATGTCAGAATTACAGCCTGGTTTTCACCTATAGGACGTCTCAGACCGGTTCAGGTAATCGGAGGTTATTTTAGGAAGTCACACGCTTCCTGGGTGTTTTCAGTACGCAGTGATTTTCGAGGTTCATGGTGTCCGGGTTTACTGTTTGCTTCGATCTGGTCTCGCGCTCTTTTTTATGTTGGTTATTTGCCTTTATTTGTTTTTTAGAATTTAATAGCCTTTTGTAGATTTTAAATAGGCTTTATAGATTTTCTAGAATTTAAATAGATTTTTTAATATTTTTAATAGTTTTAAATCTTTTTTAGAGTTTATAAATTGTTTTTAAATAGATTTTAGAATAAATTTTTCTTTTTTAGATATTAAGTCATTTTTTTTAATATGATTTTCTTTTACTAGAGTTTTTAAATAGGATTAAGAGAAATTATTAGAGTTTTATTAGTTTAGAATTTAGGTTAATACTCTTTATTAGAGTTAATTGGGACTTAATAGAGATTAATTAGGATTTTAATCTTTTGTTTAGATCTTAATTAGAGTTTGTTGGATTTAATTAGGATTAGATTAGTTTAATTGTCATTTAGCATCTAATTGCAGTTTTTAATTTTAGTTAGAGTTAATTAGGCTTAACCATTAGTTAATTAGTTAATTAGGTTTTTATTTAGTCTTTAATTAGTTTTCTTAATTGGGTTTAGTCTATGTTAATTCAGAGTTTTTCGGTTTTGTTGTATCACATTCGTTGGGCCCAGTTGTGTTTTTTGGAGGCCTAGAGTTTCAAGGTCCACGAAATGCCACATGTCCGTATATAAGCTTCACCACGTGTACGCAAAAGGGCTGGCCACCTCATATTCTCAGATTTCTCAGAATCTGCCACCTATCATCCACTTCCGTCTCTCTCTCCCCACGTGGCTTCCATGCACCACTCTCTCTGCCACTTGCTTTGACACTTGTCACCTCCACCAATCCTCACCGGGAAAGTCCCCGCCGGCCATGCAAGCCCGGTGACAACCAACTCCGGCCACCACCAACCAACTCCGACCACCGCCTAAACTCGCCGGAAACTGGAAAAATTCCCAGAATTCATCGCTTCTTCTAATCTTCATCTTCCTCCTCTCATCTGGTCTTCATCAAGATTCATACGAATCTTCGCCAACAACGTCCAGCAACATCATCATACTCATCATTCTTCAGAATTCGTGAATATCACCGGTGATTCCCCAGAAACTTGAAGATCTTCATCGATCTTCATAGAACCTGCAGCAACCGTTCATCATCTTCACGCCTTTTCCCAGAAAACTCGAGGAACGTTCATCAGGTTCATCCGTTTCCAGATTTCTCCAAGAACAAGCATCCAGATCGTCTCATCCTCAAGTCCTTCACCAAGATCGTCCAGGAGCTACGTGCGATTTTCCAGATTTATTCATCATTCGTCGGTTCCACCATGAACATGCATCAAGATCTCCGTCGATGTTCTTCGTGACTTTTCCAGGTCGTCTGCAAGCTTCAAGATCTTCAATCAAATCACCAGATTCAAACACTCATACGAACTTTCGCTTCGATCCTCATCAACATTCCAAATCTTCATTCTCCAGTTTTTCTTGCTTCATCTCCAGGTACATGTTCACGAAGCTCATTACATGTTGATTTTGATAGCTTAGTTTGTGTTGTGGACTGCTAGGGTTTGAAGGTTGTTGATGCGTGTGAAGATGTTGTTTTGTTTTCGTTTGTTCGGTGGGCAGGGAAAGGTTCAGAGAGTTTGTTGTGGTCTGATTGATTTCGTTGAAAGTTTGAGAGGAGAATGAGCGTGTTGCAGAGAGGTTCTTTGAGAGTCTGGGAGAGAGCTTGAGAAGAACGGCGCATTAGGGTTAGGGAGTGAACAGTGAACGAATTTTTGGGGTGAGAGATGGTTTTGTTAGTTGTTTGATTGGGTTAGGGTTTGAGTTTGGGCTGGGCCCAAATGAAATTGCTATCACTACCCCCTGCATTCACTCGTCTCCCCCCCCCCCCCTGAGTGAGGCTGAATTTGGTTTGGGCCTTTGCATAAATGTTGATCGCACCCCCCTCTTGGCCCAATGCTGAGAAGCAACTAGGGCATTTTGCTGAGTGCACCCCCCCCCCCCTTTGTTTTATTTTCTTTTTCAATTTCTTTGTTTTATCCATGTTAGAAAATAATTCATAAAAAATAGTAGGATTATCCAATTAATTCCCTTCTTTTTTCTATAGGTTCATAGTTCAATTTAGGATTTTATGGTGCAAAAATATTAATTTGATCATGCATTTTCATTTTTATTGCATTTTTTGCATTTTAATTGGTTTTGAATATTGATTTGTGATGTGTCTGCCTCGCTGATTTTATTTCTCTCACTTGGTATTGAATCTTGCTTTTCTTTTTTAGTATGTTATGCTAGGCTGATGCATGCTCCCCATAGGATTTTCGTGGATTTTTTTTAGAAATTGATTGATGTTGTTTTAGGGTTAGAGAGTAGAGACCTCATAACTTGCTGGTTAACCTTGACCATTCACATGTTAGGGATTGTTTAGTAGCCTTAGAAGTTGACTTAGGCTTTGAGATTTGATCTTGGGATCATAGAGACATATAGGTTTCCCCCAGATTTTTGGTAGATTTTTAGAGGCTGTTTTGCTATTTTTGCTTGAGCTTGAGAATAGGAGAAGTCTTGAGGGCTTCTGACTTTGAAGTTCAACTGTGGTTGAACTTTAGAGATAGTTTCTTTTTGGTTTGAGGTTCTGTGGTTTCTTCTGGAAGATGGAGGCTGGATGAAGACTTGATGGAGCTTGCAAGGATGCATGGATTGAAGACCTAGTCTAGGAGTTTGCTCTCTTTCTGTGAGGTTCGAGATCCTGAAGTTTGAGGGAAATTCATGGTACTTTCCTGAGGAAGGCACTATGGATGTCTTTCATTCTTTCTTCTCACCTCTTTCTTAAGTATCCGATGATGTTGGAGCCTTCATGTGAGTTTAGTTTCTCCTGAGGAGGAATGTAAACCATTCACAGTTGTTGAGCCACATGGGATATGATTCCTAAGTGGAAGCCCCCTAGTATTTTCCAGAGGAAGGCACTATGGGTCTATTCACTTAGTTCCTGTAGTTCATCTAGGCTTTCTTAAATATCCAATGATGTTGGAGCCTTCATGTGAGTTTAGTTTCTCCTGAGGAGGAATGTAAACCGTTCACAGTTGTTGAGCCACATGGGATATGATTCCTAAGTGGAAGCCCCCTAGTATTTTCCAGAGGAAGACACTATGGGTCTATTCACTTAGTTCCTGTAGTTCATCTAGGCTTTCTTAAGTATCCGATGATGTTGGAGCCTTCATGTGAGTTTAGTTTCTCCTGAGGAGGAATATAAACCATTCACAGTTGTTGAGCCGCATGGGATATGATTCCTAAGTGGAAGCCTCCTAGTACTTTCCTGAGGAAGGCACTATGGGTCTGTCTACTTAGCTCCCTTTCTTTGGTAAGCTTGTCTTGAAGCTTGAAGAATGGGATTGAGTTCTCCCTTTAGGGTCTTGCTTAGGGTTTTGTGTAAGGTTTTGCTTAGGACTTTGCTTAGGGTAGATTAGGGTTTTGTTTTAGGGTTGTTTAGGGTCCTGCTCAGGGGTAGTTTCTTGCTTTTGGATAGGAGTTTGCCAGGCTGGTTAGCCTTCTCTTTGTGTTGATTGACTTGTGTGGTGCTGTGTTGCATTAGACTTAGGGGTTCATATAGATATTTCTGAGATAGGTGCATCTTAGAAATAAGCCTACTTATGTGCATGAGAAGTTGAGGTGGTCCTCCTTCTGCTTGATTGTTATTGAGTGGCTTTGCTTGTTGGTATTTGGTAGAGCTGAGCTCCCTTGCCTCTGTGGTTTGTGGCCTTTGTGCCTTGCTCGTTTGGTTGTTGCATTCATGCATATTTCCAGTATTTCTTTACTTTGCAGTGATTCCTGGTTGCTGTTTAGTGCTTTTGCCATGATCCCTTAGGAGCTCTAACTTCTCTGTTGTGGAGGAGTTATGATAGACATTAGGTTGGTTAACCAGGCATGATAACATTAGGTAGATTCCCCTTTTCAACCATAGTTTTAGGGTGTCTCTTTCCTTTCTCAAAACAACAGAAAAACACTTAATAAGGGATAAAACAAAAGTGAACTCATTTCTTCCGTCAAAAGATTTGAACAAACATCAAAACCTTTTGTCCTCCTGGACTGTGAAAACCCTTGGTTAAGGTGCATTTTCCCATAAAAAACACTTGAACAGCTTGTGTCGTGCGTAGCCCGAACTACGTTTGCTCTGATCTTCCATGTCGTGTGGAAGTACGTAGGCACAGGACGCGATGTCCTGGCGAGCAACTTTCCCCCCGTCTAGACGTAGGTAGTCGAACTACGTTGACTCCGACTTTCCCATTGCACGAAGGAGTACGTAGGCCCAGAATAGCGTATGTTCTGTCGAGTCCTGTCCTTTTCTTTTCTTTTCAGACTAACCACTAGCGTAGATAGATAAACACACCCTTTTCCTTATAAACACCAAGTGTGGATCCCGTCGAGTACGACGGACGTGAGGGGTGCTAATACCTTCCCCTTGCGTAACCGACTCCCGAACCCAGACAATGGTTGCGATGACCTTGTCTTACCTTTTTTCGTCAGGTTTTTCCGATCGTTTCCTTTCCCGCTCTGAGGGATAAATAACGAAAGGTGGCGACTCTTCTGTCATGCTGGCGCCGATTTTCCCAATAGCGACAGCTGGCGACTCTGCTGGGGAATGACATATGTAGCATCTAGGGACTCTTCCCATCCCTTATGCTGGGACCGTTTCCCATCCCCTACACGAGTCAATCCTAGCGCTCGGGTGTTTATCTGTTGGGTGTTGTGCATATGTGCTTTACTTTTCCGCACCTTTACCTTTCCGCATTTACTTTCAGCACTATATTATTGTGATTATTGTTGTGGGAGAGGGAGGTTACTATGAGTGAGAAGCCGGACCTGGGCTTGAGTATGCACCTAGACATAGTTGTGGAGAGTAGTAGACGAACCTGTTTGCTGAGCAGACACAGTTCCCTACGAAATCTGCGCTCAGACGAGGTTCTCTCCGAGGTGCTCCTTTCTGATCCTGAGGATCTGAGGGGAGTCCAGACGTGAGGATTGTCGACTCTGGGGACCAATCAATTGGAAGTCAGCTAAGTGAGGCCTCTTCATGACTTGATGATGTCACTCCTTCTGGGAATCATATCGTCACTCATGAAAGTCTGTGACGCTGATGACCGCATAGGATGCCGTACCTTTGTCCGTGGATTAGATCCATACCTGTGAGAGGGATTGGGTTATTGCAGGAAAACTGGCCTTCAGAAACCTTGATTCAGTATTTATCAGATGGTTTTCTTAGCTCGTTAACAGGTGTGTTGTTTGGATCAGATGGATTTCTTGTCTGAGGTTGATACTATTATCAGATGGCGCTACCCAGCATAAGCTCTACGGAGAGGTGGAGAAGCAGTTGAAGGCCACAAGCGAAGAGAGGATGAGGCTCTTGGCACGGATTGCAGAACTAGAGGAAGCTTCCCAGCCCGTAGAGGACGAGACCGACGAGGAAAAACTCATGGCATCTCGAGCGGTCTTGGTGTCGAGGATCTGTCATCTCGAGCAGGATTGCTTGGAGGCGCTCGAGGTGGGCTACGACAACGCCGTGGAGCAGCTCCGGCTCGTGAACCCGGACATCTAGTTTACCACCATGGGGACGAGACCCTTCCATCAAGTCGTCAAAGGTTGCGCGGTTGCGCCGGAACCTGAAGAGGAGGACGAGGCTCTGGTCGATGATGGTGGCGAACAGGAGGAAGCCTCTTAGTTTGTCTGTTGTTTTCCTGGCATGTGTGTCTGTGCTATTTTCTTGGCCTGTGTGCCTATTTTTGATGTACCCATTCCTGGCCTGCTAGGCCTTTATTGTAATATTTTGACAATGGGCTTTGCCCGCCATTTGGATATATAGCAGCTTTACTTTTATTCATTGCATGTTTTGTGTTTCTATGTTTGAATCATATTTCTGTTTGTGTGCTTGCTTGACATGTGTTGATGACTGACTGTGCGGGGAACTGGTCGGGTGATCAAAGTTGGTATTCAATCGGTAATGGGGTCAAGATCTCGGTCGAGGTCTTTTCCCCGGGCATGAACCTCCCATCGCGAGTTGGGTGTTCTGCCCTAATGGTACGGCAGTAGTGGAGCTCGGTTGAGTGGTCCCCGCTGAATTAAGGGTTTTTCCCGCGCACAATAGGAGTTGACTCTTGCCTTTATTGTTATAAACTTTAGGAGTCGCGTCTGTACCATGTTACGCCTCGATGGTCGCAACGCTAACGGGCCGCGAGGAGTGTCTAATTGTAATATTGCTTGAGTTTCTCTATGTTCCATGGTTGAGCAAGTTCTTCTTCATGTAGGTTTTTGAGGTAATAGGCCTTGTTGCCTGTTTTGTTTCAGACACGATAGAGGCCTTTCCAGTTTGCAGCGAGCTTGCCCTTGTGTAAGTCCTTTTGGTTATTTCACAGGACTAGGCTGCCCACCTAGAACTCGCGCTTGGTGACTTTGTTGTTGTTCTCTAAAGTTATCCTTTTTTTTAGTAAGGCTTCACGCAGAGATGCCCCCGACCTGATTTCCTTGACCAGGTCGAGTTCTTCCCTTAGCGCTTCTTCGTTCGCCTCCTCGGGTAAGAGGACTCGGTTCTCCTGGAAGGCTCTCTTATTTCGACCGGGATCACCGCCTATGTCCCATAGGTCAGTCGAAATTGTGTCTCTTCGGTTGTTGAGTGTGGAGTGGTCTTGTAAGCCTAGAGGACATTGTGTAGCTCCTCAACCCATCCTTTCTTGGCATCTCCCAGCCTTCGCTTCAGTCTGCGTAGAATTACCCTGTTCGCAGCTTCGGCCTACCTGTTTGTCTGTGGGTGTTTGACCGGCGTGAAGTGTTGTTTCGTGCCTAGTATGGCGACAAAATCCCTGAAGTTCTTGTCGGTGAACTGTGTCCCATTGTCGGTGACGATATCCTGGGGTATGTCAAATCGGGCAAGTATGTTTCGTTTGTAAAAACTGAGTATGTTTTGGGCCATGATTTTGGCTAATGCTTCGGCTTCTATCCACTTAGTTAAGTAGTCGACGCCGACTATCAAATATTTGTTTTGGAAGGATCCGGTGACGAAGGGCCCGAGGATGTCCATCCCCCACCATGCAAAGGGCCATGGCGACGAGAGTGTTTTGAGCTCGTTTGGTGGGGCCACGTGCATATCCCCGTGCCGCTGGAAATTGTCGCACTTTTTGACGTGATCTTTGGCGTCTTGCTGCATGGTGGGCCAATAATATCCTGCTCGTAAGGCCTTGTGGGCAAGTGATCTTCCTACGAGGTGTTGGGCATTTATCCCTTCGTGGATCTCTTTGAGTATGCACGGTACTTTGGATTCGTCGACGCACTTGAGAAGGGGGATGGAGAATCACCGTCTGTACACTTTGTCCTCGATCAAGACGTACGAGCAAGATTGACATCTTACCACACTCGCCTCCTTGGCATCGTTGGGAAGGCGTCACGTTCTGAGATAGGTATACACAGGGGTCATCCAGGAGTCGTTGTCGTCGATAGTGTTTACCTCGGCAGTTATCATGCATCTCTCGATGCTGGGGTGAGAGAGGACTTCCTGGATTACGAATTTGTTTCTGCCCTTCCTCTTCGTGCTAGCTAGTTTTGACAAGATGTCTGCTCGGGCGTTATGTTCGCGTGGAATATGTTGTACCTCTGCGGAATTGAATCTCTTCATTCTTTCTTTTACCAAGGAGAGGTACTCGGCAAAGTTGTTGTTCTTGGCCTGATATTCTCCCCGTGCCTGAGATGCCATGAGCTGGGAGTCGGTAAAGATCTTTACTTCCTTTATGTCAAGGTCTTGGGCCAGACAGAATCTTGTGAGGAACGCTTCGTACTTGTCCTGGTTTTTCAACGTTGGGAACGCCAAGGCAAGGAAGAATTCTATTAGGATACCTTCTTCATTTTCCAATATGATGCCCGCTCCACTTCTCATCGAGCTAGAGGTGTCATCGATGAAAATGGTCCATTTGTGTGCCCCGGGGGTCGGGGACTCTATAGAAGCCATCTCCGTGACGAAGTTGGCTAGGACTTGAGCCTTGAGGGTTTTTCTTCTCTCGTATTAGACGTCGAATTTGGAGAGTTTGAGCGACCATCTGAGCATTCTTCCTGACATGTCTGGCCGCCCGAGTAGTTGTTTGACGAGCTGGTCGGTTCTGACTATGATCGTGTGGGCCAGGAAGTAATGTCGTAACCTTCTGGCCGTGGTGACGAGGGCCAAAGCTACCTTCTCAATCTGGCCCTTGGAAGGCTTTGCTCATGAAGTATATCAGTTTCTTCCCTTCGGGGGTTTCGCAGATCAGTGTGTCGCTGACGACTTCTGTGATGACAGCGAGATACAGGTATAAGGTTTCCTCGACCATGGGTCGCGACAGCACTGGCGGATTCGAGAGAACTTGCTTAAGGTGGGGTAGAGCTTGTTCACACTCCTCATTCCATTTGAATGTAGCCTCCTTGCATAGCAGTTTAAAGAAGGGGAGGGCATGTTGTGCAGACTTGGCAATGAATCGTGACAAAGGCGCGAGAATCCCATTTAGTGACTGGATAGACTTCTTTGTGTTCGGGGTGGAAAACTCAGAGAAGGCCTTGCACTTGTCCGGGTTGGCTTCTATTCCTCGTTTTGTTAGATAGAAACTGAGGAACTTGCATGCTCGTACGCCGAAGGTGCACTTTTCAGAGTTGAACCTCATCCTACACTTCCTCGTCGTTTTGAAGACCTTCCTGAGATGGGCGGTAAGGTCGACCTCTTCTCGTGACTTCACAATCATGTCGTCCATGTAAACTTCAAGCATGTCTTCGATTTCTCCTCGGAAGACCTTGTTCATCATCCTTTGGTAGGTCCCCCCGGCGTTCTTCAGACCGAAGGGAATTACGTTGTAGTAATAATTGTCTGATTCGGTCATGAAGGTTGTGTATTTCTTGTCGGCCTTCGCCATGGGGATCTGGTTGTATCCCGAATACGCATCCATGAATGACAACAGCTTAAAACCTGCAGAATTATCGACGAGTTTGTCGGTGTTAGGTAATGGGTAAGCATCTTTGGGACATGTCTGGTTGAGATCGATGTAGTCAACACACATTCTCTATTTTGCATTATGTTTTTTTACTAGTACAATGTTGGACAGCCAGGTTGTGTATTGGGATTTCGATATAAAATTTTCCTCTAGGAGGTCTTTTATAGCTTTTTCAGCAACCTCCGCTTTCTAGGGAGACTGCCTACGCCTACGTTAAACTATGGCCCTAGCGGTCAGATCTATGGAGAGGTGGTGGCAGGCTACTTCGGGGTTGAGTCCGAGAATTTCAGCAACGCTCCATGCAAAGAGGTCACCATTCTCCCGGAGGCATACCTTGAGTTGTTTCCTTCCTAAGTCGGAGAGGCCCGTGCCGATCTTTACGCTTCCTTCGGGATCGCCTCCTAACGTGATAAGCTCGAAATCTCCATCTGGAATGGGGAATGTCGAGTGGGAGAGTTTTCTGTTGTCTATTGGAGGCATGTCTTCAGACTCTTCTCTTTGTCCCTGCTTACAGGGGAAACGGATGTCGAGGTCGATATAGTTGACGTACGGGAGAAGCTTCAGTTCTTCCGTCTGGGCTGGCCTACCAGCCGATTTGGGGGGAACGTTGATGGAGCTGAGTCCTTTAAGTGCCGCCTTGAAGCATCTTCTGGTTGCTCGATGTCCCCGTAAAGGTTGACGACCTGCCCTCTGGTTGTGTAATATTTCATCTTTAGGTGGATTGTCGATGGTACTGCAGTCAGCTCGACTAAAGTTGGCCTTCCTAGGATGCACGGGTACAACGAAGGGCATTCAATTACCAGAAAGCAGACTTTCACCTGTCATGCTGTCTCCTCGGCCTCAAAGGTGACAAGCAGTTTTACGTATCCTCAAGGCTTAGTGGTGGTGTCGTTGAAGCCTTAGAGGTCAGAGCCCACATATGGAGTCAAATGGCTCTCGTCGAGCTGCAGGGTCGTGAACAGGTGGGTGTACATTATGTCCACCAAACTCCCTTGGTCGACTAGGATTCGGCGGACATCGAAGTTCGCCATCTGAGCTCTGATCAGGAGGGGAATGCTGGAGTTTGATGTCCCCCCAGGAAGTTACTCAAGGTAAAAGGTGGTCGGATTTGATTTCCCTTTGAACCTGTCGAGGGTAGCGTTCATCTTCGAGCTTTTGTCAATGAGTTCCTCAAACTTCCTCTTGACCGACCCGACTGACAGCTTGTTGCCCCCCCCCCACCGGATATCACTAGTGTGGTGGGGGAATCTTCCCAAGGACTGAGGGCGGTCAGTGGTCTAGAGGGCTCGCTAAAGAGAAGGAAACCTTATGGTTAAGAGACGCACATGGCAACCTGGAATCTCGTTTCGTCAGAGGGAATTGACGCTTCCTCGACCCTCTTGGCCTCATGGGTCTCAAGTCGGGGGGTTTCGCCCCTCCGAGTATACTATTTCAGATTCCCATCTTTAATTAGGATCTCGATTGCATCTTTGAGGTGGATGTAATCTTCCGCGATGTGTCCATGGCTCCGGTGGAACCGGCAGTATTTGGATTTGTCCACGTTTGGCTTCAGGGGCGTTGGTTTAGGGAACCGGACGCTGCCCCTCTGAAATTCTGAATTGATGTATTCGGCCAGGATGCGCTTGCAGGTAGCTGTGAGTAGCGTGTACTCATTGAACCGGACCGCTGGTCCTCTCTGTTCGCGGGGTCGGTCTTCACGCCTTTTTTGCTCGTTGCAACGAGGCGGAGGGGCTTCCTCGTGCCTTATGCCTCTGAAGCCCTCCTGGTTCCGTCTATCCCTGTCGGTGTTTGCAGCCTCTATCTCCTCATACTCGATGTATGATTGAGCTTTGTGGAGGAGGGCATTCAAGGTGTGGGGACGTGCGATCCTGACGGCCTTAGCGAAGTCAGAGCATGGTCTTATGCCTCTCTGGATCAAGAACTTCTTCATATCATCTGTGGTGGACACCTGGACAGCTTCGCAATTGAACCTCTCTATGTAATCTCAGAGAGTCGTTCTTCCCCTGGATAATGGCTTCCAGGGTCGCTTCTGTCTTCAGATGGCGTCGGGAAGCCGTGAAGTGCTTGGAGAGCTGCCGCTTCAGTTCACCCCAGGAAGTGATGGAGTCGGACGTGAGGCGTTTGTACCACACCATGGCTCCCTTCCTCAGGGTGGTGGAGAACAACCTGCACTTGATGGCTCCCCACACGTTCCCGTAGTCGAGAATAGCGTATATGCTTTCGATATGGTTGTCCGTGTCAGTCATGCCATCATACGTTGCTAAGATCGGGGGCTTTCCCATTTCAACGGGCAGTGGGGCCTCCCTGATGGCTCTGCATAGCGGTGAGTGTTAGATGTCTTCATCGCTCCTGATGGGAGACAGTGAGGGGGAAGCTGACCCCTGGTGGTTTCTATTTCAATATGGGGGGATCTTTGGCCATGCTCTCAGTCTGGAGGGGACCCCGGCGGCCTTCTTCTTCTGAGTCGGGGAATGACGCTCTTTCCGGGGAGGCGAGTTGTCCCGTTTGTAGGAAACCAGTTGTTGAGGATGCTCCAAATGAGGGCACCTCCCCACCGGTAGGGGAGAGGGACTCTGTGAATCCTCGACGAACCACGTCCTCCGTGGGGGAAGAGATGGACTGATGGAAAACGGGCGAAAGTGTCTCTGCAGGGGAGGGGACAGACTGAGGGAAACTGAGCGACAGTGTCTCCGCGGGGGAGAGCATGATGGTCGTTCTCTCTCGAGCATCTCTATCCGCTCGTTCTGCCCGAAGATCATCAAGTTATTCTGATTGATCTTCGTGAACAGAGCTACCACAGTAGGATCGGTGCCAGCTGGGACCGGGATGGGCTGGTAGACAGCCGAGATGTCTAAGCGTTGGACGACATTGAAAGTTGCGTCTTCTGAGGAGGGAGAGTCAGTGTGCCCATCCCTATGGTCACCTTCTTCGTTGCAGAAGGTCGTGTCGGGGTCGTGGCTGTCCCCGTTGGAGAAGGGGGTAAAGGCAGATCCTGGAGCATTGTTATTGCTTGGGCTGACCATAATTAGAATGGAAGTTGAAGGTTGATTTCGCTTTGGTTCTTGAGCTTTTATGCTTAGACAGGAGAAAAAACTGGGGAGTAGAGTTTCCCACAGACGGCACCACTGATCTTACTTGATTAGAAAGGAACCAGTAGTCTACCACGCGTCGTAAGTTTTTTCCTTCATCGGAGTTGTGGAGGAGAAAATGAGGTGTACCTGCAAGATGCTCCGATGCTTAAGTAAGTACCAGAACTAGAGAGAGCAAGTACAAAGAGGAGGTGTGATGAATAGAATACCTGACCCTCTAGTGAAATAGGGTATTTATAATGTGCTCCTAACGCAGAGCCAGCGGTTACATTGCATTGAGCCAGATTGTCAAGCCCAACACAAGTAACTGTCAGGGCTTACGTGGCATAGTGAAGAACAGCACGTGGTCTTCACCCTGGATCAACTGCCCCATGATCTTTGAAAGGTGGGCTGATCATCTTTTTCAGAGGTAGGTAGTTTCCTGATGACGTGTCCCCACGTGGGGGACACGTGGAGAACATGGGGGAAGCGCGTGGGCTTCCCTGTCAGGAGAGTCTTTTGCCCAACTGATGCGCCTTGTTGAGACTCCTACTCGACAGTGGAAATTGGGCCTTGTTGGGCCTCATCAGTATAGCCTTGGGTTGGGCCTTCCCGGCTCAAGGGCAGGTCCCGACCCAGTCCAGAACACCTATGAACTATTAGACTCAAAAGGAGCTTACAAACCTCAGACTCTACAGTTAACTAGTTAATTAAATTATCAACCATTGTTTTTAAATACTTATATGTGTCATCATAAAAAGTGGGAGATTGTTGGAACAAAATTATTTTGTCTTGTATCCCTTGAGTTTTAATGATAACTAAGTATTTAAAGAATATTAGGGTATACTAACGTTTGCTCAAGTGTGCAGGATCCTTGACTAAAATTGATATTAAATTTAAGTATTGGTTCTGACTCTGAATAATCAAAGAGAAGCGTGAAGATCATATTCTGATGTATCAAAAGTTGAAGAACTGACTCTGAAGAATTCATCTTCCAAAAGAGGTCAACATTTAAAGATCAGACTCTAAAGGAGCCAGCCTCTAAGAAACAGACTTTGGAGAAGTATGCTTCTGGTGATCAGAACTTGAGCTAGTCAAAGCGCAAGAACCAAGATGATGCTAATAGGTTACAGTTCATCTCTTAATATACTTTATCACGTGATTACCTAAGCTCTAGATTATTCATATAGTCTCCTAGGATACAACTGCTAATTTCGTTTGTACCAAAAGTTTTTCAAACTAGGTTTCACCTAACTTGACAATTTGGTGAAACATCTCAACGTCTCTTTTGAAGCTTCTCAAAGAACTCTATTATTGCATCTTCAACGGCTCTTTTATTCTCTATTTAAGGAGCTAAAATACTTGAAGAGAATATAGCAAATGATATACACGCATACATGTTGAACATGCTAATACACAATGATTGACAATTAAAGAGAAGTTACTCTTTCAAATTTTTAAGACAAGCTAAACTTAGGATTTCTTATCCTTGTATATCTTAGAAATCCTTAAGTTTTAAAAGAGTCTTATTGCATTGTATTATTTATACACCTCTAATTTTATATCAAGTGTATTTACCCAACAATCATTTATTTGCTAGGTAGATTGTTGAAGTAACTAAGTGTTTGAGCAAGGAAGTCTTTAGCTTTTGTGCTAGAGAAAAAAAGTCTCAGACTTGTGTTCGAGAGAAAGGTAGTCTTGAGCTTATGTGTTTGAGCAAGGAAATCTCATACTTGTATGTGTGAGCAAGGTAGTCTTGAGCTTATGTGCTTGGGTTTGGTGGTCCGAACGTGGCTCGGAGGTATTCGATAAAGTGTTCCAAGTGGAAAAACTGAAATGTGGAGAGGAGGAAGATGAGTGTATGCTTAAGAAAGTGAAATATGAGGTGGAGAAAGTTAATTTAGCGGTGGAGGAACTAAGTGAGTTTCTCAGAACAAAGTTTGAAGAATCCGCGTTGAAGTTTGAAGATCTTGTTGTAAGAGACGTTCCTTGCTGACTAGAGAAAAGAATTGGTGTAATGTTGTCTTGAAAAATGTGAAACATTGACCCGAGTTGTTCGGTGGTGATGCTTTGGACGCAAATTTCCTTCAAACCAGCCATTAGAAGTGAAGTTAAAAGCAATTACAATAGCAGAAATGAAGAAATTCGAGAAAACCAAAGAAAATTTATACCCATATACAACATCACTATTTTGTAGTTAAAGAAATAATTAATATTTTGATGAAGACCACCGTGCAGATGCTTTTGGTGCAACATTGGTCTAGTGTAGTTTATATAAAAAAAATTTAATGTTCATTCAACCTAATGTAAATTATATGACCTTCCGTTAAATTTTGTTATTTTTAAATTTGGTCAATTTTTAAGCTTTTGAGTTTAATCGAGTTTGAGTTATAAAATTGAACTTAGTTGTTTGTGAATTTTAAAGTTCGAACTAGAAAAAAACTCGTAAAAAGCTCGAGTCGAGTTTTAATCTAAACCAAATTCAATTCATTTTCAACATTTTTTTTAATCTAAACATCACTTTCTCCAATTTTTCTTCTCTTTCTTTTACTCTCTCATTTCCATTTAATTTTTATGACTCTCTATATTTGGGTACAT
Organism: Lathyrus sativus; assembly: GCA_963859935.3. Taxonomy (NCBI): domain Eukaryota; kingdom Viridiplantae; phylum Streptophyta; class Magnoliopsida; order Fabales; family Fabaceae; genus Lathyrus; species Lathyrus sativus. The sequence goes on along the minus strand of OZ012740.1, from coordinate 51,813,589 downwards.
TTTTTTTCCGAATAATAATCTTAATGTCAAATTATTTTGCAATTGAGATCATGGTTCCACTGAAACCCGAGAGAGAGAGAGAGAGAGAGAGAGAGAGAGAGAGAGAGAGAGAGAGAGAGAGAGAGAGAGAGAGAGAGAAGAAATGAAAATGAAGATATGATTAGTAAATTACCGAATTTATGAAGAAGTGTTGCTTGTCTTAAATAACTAATATTGATACATACTCACTTTCTTGACTTGTTATTTTTCCATGAATAAATATAAGATTGTATTCTATCTAATAATTTTGCATCCACTACTTTCTCCCCCCCCCCCCCCCCCCCAAGTGTCTACCTATGCAGCAGCAACAACAACAAAAAAATGGACAATATTTAAGAAACAAAAGTTAAGTATCACCCAAACTTAACATGTTTCTTCTTATGTTTTAAAGTTAATTTGTTTATCAACTAATTCTAGGATCCCAAAGTCTCCATTTAAATGCATATTTTGTTCATCAACTTCAATAGCTATGTTAAGATCCAAAGAGAGGCATGTTTTTTTCTCCTCCAACTTATCAACATATGAAGAACTTGTTTCACAACTGAAAATGACAATAGCATTCTTGAGAGATAGAGATTCACCACCACAAGGAAGTGTTATACTTCCATTTTCAATTGCTTTTCTAATACCCTTTTGAGTAAAGTAATCAACTTGCTCAAAATCTTCTCTAATGCAGCTCTGATACCAATTGTAAGTAAGAATTGCGCCTAAGAGAGGGAGTGAATTAGGTTCTTTTGAAATTTTATGGTTTTGAGAGAGTTATGTTACTTTCTTTTTGCAGAGAGATGTTATGAAAGCTTGTAAAGGCAGAAAGTAAAAGAGACACAGAGAATTATAGTGGTTCCCCTCACATTTCGAAGGTACTCCACTCTTCTTTCAACTCGAAAGAGATTTCACTATAGTTAGGATCAGTGTACAACTTTCTTTCTAACCTATAGGGATATCAAAGGCTCTTAAACACCTTTAAGATCTAAACACTAAGTGCAATGAGAATAATTCTCTCTAATGCACACACTTGCTTTCAACAATCCTGAACAGCAAGGGGAAATACATACAATTCTTATTTTTGTAATGATTTGTAACAATGTATACAGTTGTTTATCAATGCTGAGATTGATCTTCTCTTTTAATGAGAAATTCCACAAGTTTCTAATACTTATTGCTCAAGAATTTTCTTTTCAAAGGATATGAAATTTATGCAGAAAATTCTTTGTGAAAAGTGATTTTTCTTAGAAGTGGAAAGATGAAATTGTGATACAGATTTTGAAAAAGAATTGAAAGAGATGTGTTTAAAAGTTGTTTTTGAATTTTGAAAGAGTTAAGTATTTATATTACATAAACACCTCTTGAGAAAAACATGCAAATCTCCAGAAAAAATGATGAACAGTTGTCATGTTTCAAAGGAAACATTCCACAGAACTTTGATTGAAGAGATGCAATTTTTCAGACAGATTTTTCAAAAACGTTCAGTGAGCAATCGATTGTACCTTCACAAAATTACTTGAAAATTCAAATTTTCAAAAGAGCAATCGATTGCACCTTTGGACCAATCGATTGCACTTCAAAACAGAAGTGAAAATTTTTTAAAAATTTTAAGCATGCAATCGATTGCATCAAAGCAGCAATCGATTGCTTACTGAAACAGAAGCAAAAATGAGTTTAAAAAATTGATCATGCAATCGATTGCTCTAAGAGTGAAATCGATTGCACTTACAAAAACTTAGAAAAATTCTCATTTTAAAAAGCTTGTGTTAGTGTGAAAAGAATGTAAATGATCTTTTAATGTTTTGAGCAATTAGGACTTAAATACTTAATGAAAGTTCTCATTATACCTTCTGAGGAAAACATCCTTAAAGTTGTGTTTATCCTGATGCTTGTGGTTGATCATCTTTGCCTTCTTAAGAAATTTGTCTTCATCAAAACACATGCCGATATCTAAGAATCTTGATTTCACAAGATGAAGGTTAATTGGCGGCCAATTTTTTTTTCATTTTGAAGATGAACAGTGTAGCGACTTTATATCCCCAACTCTTGACCTAATTTCATTTTCCCCCGCCTCCCTTTTCTATTTTTTTTTTAATTTTCTTTTTTTTAATTAAATTTTGTTTTCTAACTAATCTCCCTTTTTTAAAAAAAAATAATAATTATTAATTTTCTATTTCTTTTCTTAAATCTAATTCCTACTCTCTAATTTAAGTTCTAACTCTAATTTCTAATCTCTAAATTAATTATAAATTCTAATCTAAGTTTATTCTAATTCTAAAAAAAAAATTAATTTTATTCTGATTTTAAATTATTAATTCTAAATTTCAATTTAAATCCTAATTCTAATTTCTAATTAATTAATCTAATTTTATTTTTAATCTAACTTCTAATTTAAATTAATTACTTTCTAATTCTAATTTCTACTTTCAATTCTAGTTTTTCTAATTCTAATTTCTAACTTAAATTAATTAATTTCTAACTCTAATTTCTAATGTAAATTCTAATTAATCTAATTTTAATTTCTTATTATTATATTATATTAACATTATCTTAAAATAAAACAAAAATACAAAAATAATGATAAATATAAAAAAAATGCCATGTGTCATGCTCTTATTGAGTCTGGATGAAAAAATTTTAAAAGTCACCATTTATTAAATAAATATACTAAAAAAATGAAATGCAAGCCTGAAAAAAACACATTAATTATTCTGATGTTTTTGATGAAAATATAAAAATAAAATCGGGGAAAATAAACAGAGACGGGCAACAGAGATGCTTAAAAGATTAAAATTGACTGCACACAAAAATTAACGCAAAATGAATAACTTGAAAAGATACAGCATTCAGTCCATTTTGAGAATCGACCGGGACCGGTAAAAAGGCTCACACTGGTCAAAAGTGATTAAAAGTTCGTCGAGAGATAAGACGGGTACGCTAGGTCGGGTTTTAAAGGAAAGTAGGTCAAAAACTAACGTCTGCGAGCTTAAATTCGAGACTTTTCAATCATTAATTTTTACAGCATATTCGAGTCACAATTTAACCAGTCCGTCTGTATATTCAAGAGATTCATTCTGGCTGATCATTTTGTGAACTGTTCATGGTAAAATGTGTGTTATGTTGTACAGAATTTCACACCACACCGCACGCGTACTTGTCTTGATAACCTGGCATGATCCTTGATTCAATCCTGTAAGACCTGAGCTTTAGACAACACGAAACAAAAGGTACAAGTTACGTAAGCACAATGGCTAGATGACCTGAATGACATATATGATACATAGATGATGAAAATGCTATGATATGTACAGTTGGCAATTCAGGGTTAAAATTAGGGTGTAACACTAAGTGTTTGAGCAAGGAAGTCTTTAGCTTTTGTGCTAGAGCAAGAAAGTCTCAGACTTGTGTTCTAGAGAAAGGTAGGCTTGAGCTTATATATTTGAGTAAGGAAGTCTCATATTTGTATGTGTGAGCAAGGTAGTCTTGAGCTTATATGTTTAGGTTTGGTGGTCCGAACGTGGCTCGGAGGTATTGGATAAAGTGTTCCAAGTGGAAAAACTGAAATGTGGAGAGGAGGAAGATGAGTGTATGGTTAAGAAAGTGAAATATGAGGTGGAGAAAGTTGATTTAGTGGTGGAGGAACTAAGCGAGTTTCTCATAACAAAGTTTGAAAATTCCGCGTTGAAGTTTGAAGATCTTGCTGTAAGAGACGTTCCTTGTTGACTAGATAAAAGAATTGGTGTAATGTTGTCTTGAAAAATGTGAAAAGTTGACCCGAAATGTTCGGTGGTGATGCTTTGGACGCAAATTTCCTTCAAACCAACCATTAGAAGTGAAGTTAAAAGCAATTACAATAGCGAAAATGAAGAAATTCGAGAAAACCAAAGAAAATTTATACTCATATACAACATCACTATTTTGTAGTTAAAGAAATAATTAATATTTTGATGAAGACCACCGTGCAGATGCTTTCGGTGCAGCATTGGTCTAGTGTAGTTTATATAACTTTTCTTTAATGTTCATTCGACCTAATGTAAATTATATGACCTTCCGTTAAATTTTGTTATTTTTAAATTTGGTCAATTTTTAAGCTTTTGAGTTTAATCGAGTTTGAGTTATAAAATTGAACTTAGTTGTTTGTGAATTTTAAAATTTGAACTAGAAAAAAACTCGTAAAAAGCTTGAGTCGAGTTTTAATCTAAACCAAATTCAATTTATTTTCAACATTTGTTTTAATCTAGACATCACTTTCACCAATTTTTCTTCTCTTTCTTAATACTTTCTCATTTCCATTTGGTTTTTATGACTCTATAATTGGGTACATTTTTTTTCCGAATAATAATCTTAATGTCAAATTATTTTGCAATTGAGATCATGGTTCCATTGAAACCCAAGAGAGAGAGAAAGAAATGAAAATGAAGATATGATTAGTAAATTATAGAATTTAGGAAGAAGTGTTGCTTGTCTTAAATAACTAATATTGATACATACTCACTTTCTTGACTTGTTATTTTTCCATGGATAAATACAAGATTGTATTCTATCTAATAATTTTGCATCCACTACTTTCTTTCCCCCACCAAGTGTCTACCTATGCAACAACAACAACAACAAAAAAGTGGACAATATTTAAGAAAAAAAATTAAGTATCACCCAATATTAACATGTTTGTTCTTATGTTTTAAAGTTAATTTGTTTATCAACTAATTCTAGGACCCCAAAGTCTCCATTTAAATGCACATTTTGTTCATCAACTTCAATAGCTATGTTAAGATCCAAAGAGAGGCATGTTTTTTTCTCCTCCAACTTATCAACATGTGAAGAACTAGTTTCACAACTGAAAATGACAATAGCATCCTTGAGAGATAGAGATTCACCACCACAAGGAAGTGTTATACTTCCATTTTCAATTGCTTTTCTAATACCCTTTTGAGTAAAGTAATCAACTTGCTCAAAATCTTCCATGTAGAACACCCTATGAGGATTCTCATTCACTGCTTCACCAAATCTTTGCATGTAGCTACTACCAAACTCATCTCTTAGCCTTTTCTTTTTGGATTTATCTGTTCCTTTGCAAGAGAAACTACTTATACCAATGGTGACAAAGTCATTGTAAGAGCCAAAAACAACTTTTGCTAGCTCTTTTGAGATCAATTCCTTAGCTTGAGAATCTTCACCAAGAAACAACATCCATGTTTCTTGTTTACCATCTCTCTTCACTAAGTAGTTATCTTTCTCTCCTCCTTTTCTCATTCCTGACCTGCAAAGAAGGACAGTGCTTGCAATCTCTTTAGTTAATGTTTTCTTTTGATATGGAACCTTTTTCTCTAATGCATCACATAAAATCTTCATATTCTCATCATTGAGTTCATTCAACATTTGTGAGCTCTTCAAACCATCAACTTCTTCACTTGAGGAAGATGAGTTGGGGCTAGAGTTTGGATTTGACAAAAAATCTTGCTTAGGGACACTTTGTGGCATGAACATTATTAAACTTCCATCATAGCAATCATCACTGATATTCTCACTCTCAGCCTCAGTGTATAACTCACATTCTTTATTCCACTGCTTAGCATTTTTCTGATTCACAAGACAAAAATATAGAGATTAGAAACATTAGTAGTTTCAAGATTTTTAATTGCATGATATTATTCTACACATGGTTTTAAATTGCGGTTACAGTCACAGATGTGATTGCAGTTGCAGGAGTTGCGATTGTGGTCATTGTGGTTGTTGCAATGCAACTAATGCTATTTCTAATAGCGGTCAGATGCATGGTTTTATATCACACCGCAATTGCAGACAGGTGCGGTTATAGAGACTACTGCATCAAATATTGTGGCTGCAATTTAAAACCATGCTTCTACTAACTAAACTAAACATGGTTATGATAACAAACCTGATTTTCCATTGTTTGAACTCTCTCTTCCTTGAAATTTTGGAGCCATGTTGGCAAAACTTGATGCTTGCTCACTTTGACTGCATCTTCAAAAGATTCATCCTTGAATTTCACTTTGCTTCTCTCCTGAGCTTGAAAATTACTGAAACAATGTAAAACAGTTAAAAGAGATATAACAACAAATTAAGTCTTGTTTGGATAAACAACTTAATTAAGCGCTAATACCGTAATTGCTTGTACAATAAGTTACCTATCAAGACTTAAAGTAAGGTTGAGGCTACCAACACAAGTTGTAAAATTGTCTATAGAACCATCAACTTGATTAAAAGATCTAGATGATGACACATTATTACCACAATGAACTTGTGGCTTATAAGTTTTGTCCTTGGAATGGCTTATAACTGCTTCTTCAACCTTGGCTTTAACAAAAGTGCTAGAGAAACCAGCTTCTCTCATAACTCTACTAATACAAGGATCATCAAGAATAGATACTATCATCTGTTCAACCTCAATCTTCAATGCTAAGATAGACTGTTGCTGGCTCTCAATAGAAGTAGCACGACGCTGGTGTCCTTGAGCGCGTTTGAACGTTGCAATCAAGGAATTTGAAAGTGAAGGAGATGAATATTGAGGACTACTCAAAAGAGGACTTGATATCGTCGATGTCGGCAAACGGTTGAGAGAAACATTGAAGCAAATCTCTAGTGCTTTGAATTGGAGGGGATGAAAATGGCATTGGAGACATGCTTTATGGAGAAGACTAGTGGGATTTGAAAGCATGATAGTAGCAAGATGAAGAGGAGTCACTTGTGAATGACCTCTTCTTGTTGCTAGAGTAATAGCCTGTTTAACAAGAGTTTCAGTCTCTTGTGTTAGAGCTTGTAACTGTGTGCTGCAAATTCTTAATCTCATCTCTTCACACTTTTGGAATGAAACTATAAAGTTATTATAAATTTGTATCTAGCTAACATAAGCTATATATGTATGAAAATATATGCTTGAGTTTTGTGCCTTTCTTGTAAGTGAGGGAAGTTTTGGCTTTTGCATGTGATATGATGTGATGAAACTTTTTCTTTCTCTCTCTCTCTTGATCTGATATATATAAAGTTGTATGGATTATCAAAAGCTGCTTATGTTGAACTATAAAAAATGTTGCAAAGCAACACACTTTGAACACAAGGAATGGAATAATTGCTTTTGGCATGAATAAGCTCAAAATTTGATGATGGAAAGACAAAGAAAAAAGAGGATGAGGAAAAAGAGAAGGGTATGTATTGTAAGCTGCCAATAACAAGGTAATGAGAAAAAAGAGATGAGGAAGGGCTGTCTGTTTGAATGGAGAGTGACTGCCTTTTCTTTTTGTCTAATCTCGAGGAGAGGAGGGAATAATCTTTGAATGATTGGTAGAATAAGATCCACCAAATCAAATTTTGAAAAAGGGGTTTACATGAAACCAATGTCTTCAAATAGGTCCCTCTTCTACTAACTTAATTAAAAAATTAGCTTAATCCCACAAAATCTAAAAGATATCACACAAAATTATCTCTTAAAGTAAGTATTTAAATGAAAAATTATCTCTAAAAGATATCACAAAAAATTATCTCTTAAGATATATATATATATATTTATTTATTTATTGTGAGTCGTTACCTTAAATATTAGGGGTTGATGAAAAATTTGTGGAGACCTAATCCCACAAAATCTAAAAGATATCACATAAAATTATCTCTTAAGGTAAATATTTAGATGATAAAATTTTAGATTGACGTTATCATCGACAAACTTCTTTTTTCTCGAAGTTGTAAAAGTTGAACAAAATTATAAAAGAGTGAAAAAAAATGAACGTAGAAAAATATTGAAGAAGAAAGGAAGAATTATTAGTTAAAGGTTTAATGCATAATTTTCTGCCCATAAATCAATTAAGTGACAATGGTTATAATATTATATTTAATCAAAAAATTTGTAAAGCTTTGAGTCAAAAGGATGGATATTTATTTTTTAGTGGTAAGAGGAAAAACAACATTTACAAAATCAAACTTTCTGATTTAGAAAAAAAATGTAAAGTGTCTTATGTCAATGAACAAAGAACAATGAACTTGGCATAGACGGTTGGATCATGTTAGCATGAGAAGAATCTCTAAGCTCAACTTAGTCAGAGTCATTTCAAATCTGATGTTTGCTTCAGATGCTCTTTATGAGACATGTCAGAAATGCAAGTTTTCTAAAACTTTCTTTAAGTTAAGAATGTTGTTTCCACCTCTAGGCCTCTGAAACTCTTGCACATTGATCTGTTTGGGTCAGTTAAAACAGCTCGAATAATGGACAAGAAGTATGAATTAGTTATTATATATGACTACAGCAGATGGATATGGATAAAGTTCTTAAGACACAAGGATGAGTTACATTTTGTGTTTACTACCTTTAAACAAAAGTGGACTTTGAAAAATATTGAAGAAAAAAGGAAGAAAGAGAGAAAAAAATAAGTCAATGTTTTTCTTGCAGCGGCGATGGTGACTTCATGGGTGTTATGATGTCACATCGCGACTGTGGTGGATACCAACGCGGTCGTGATGATGCAAAAAATCCTGACATGTTTTGCTTGCAGGACTTCATAGGTGTTATGATGTCACATCGCGACTGTGGTGGATACCAACGCGGTCGTGATGACGCAAAAAATCCTGACATGTTTTCCTTGCAGGTCTTAATATAAAAAAAATGTTTAAGGTTTTGAATTCAAGAGAGAAAGTGACGGCCAATGATTGTTTGATGTTAAGAAATGTGGTTGGGCCTAACTCAACCCTACAAAACCGGTTGGTAGAGTGAGGATTGCCCCTACTTATAAACAATGTTTATGTCATATATTGTCCGATGTGGGACTTTTAACACACCCCCTCACGCTCAGGACAGGACAACTGAAGTGTGGAAATAAATGGTGGGTGGCCCGATAGCGAAAACCATAGAAGGTGGCCCACCGGATCTTAAACGAGACTCTTGATACCATGTTAAAATACAAGAGACTAAGAAACATATGAATAAACCGTGTTGTCACTCCGGTTTTCCTCTCACTTTTCAAAATTCTCCGGTAACCGCCTTGCCGCCATTACTGTTCCGGAAAAACTTCCAACGACATTTCGGAAAACTGACCCCACCATCCAACTCGCCATCCTCCGATTCCGGACGTTTTTCCACCGGTCTACTCGCTTCTCCTCACCCATTCCAGATTCGGCCTCTGTTTTACTTTCCGACTCACGGAAAACTGTGCTCCAGTGCAAACAACCCCGATTTCACTCCATTTTTTGTGTCATTAAGCCATGGGAGACGTTGATTCTGTCTCGTTTACTAAAGTTTCGGTTATCCCATGTGAAAAACTAACTGGATCAGCAAACTATACAAGCGCAGTATCAAGCCTTCTCCACCTTCTCCACTTGTTATGAGGTTTGGAAAGAGACTGTGCTCCAGTGCAAACAACCCCGATTTCACTCCATTTTTTGTGTCATTAAGCCATGGGAGACGTTGATTCTGTCTCGTTTACTAAAGTTTCGGTTATCCCATGTGAAAAACTAACTGGATCAGCAAACTATACAAGCGCAGTATCAAGCCTTCTCCACTTGTTATGAGGTTTGGAAAGAGACCAAGAAAGTCTTTCAAACTATACAAGCGCAGTATCAAGCCTTCTCCACCTTCTCCACTTGTTATGAGGTTTGGAAAGAGACCAAGAAAGTCTTTCTCCAACGACATTCATTATCTATACAGTGTCATCCTCAAACTCGATACAGTGAAGATGGAAAATATGAATATGCAAACCTATCTGAGTAAGCTCAGATACCATGTTAAGAAATGTGGTTGAGCCTAACTCAATCTTACAAAACCGGTTGGTAGAGTAAATATTGTCCTCACTTATAAACACATGTTCATGCCATATATTGTCTGATGTGGGACTCCTAACTGATATTATTTGAATTCCTTTATGTTATAATCATTATTTAACTGTTCTTGTATTCATTGTTTTTTGTATATTGACTAGCGTGCAAATTGATATCATATGAGTATGGGTTATTGACTATAAGTCTACCATCAGAACTATGACAATTATTCAACTTGGTAACTAATTAGGAATAAATAATTATAAGTTGTGCCTTTTGAATTAAAGAACTTAGAAACGCTTGATTTAATATGAGTTGACATAAAGAAGTAAGGAATTATTGTGTCAATTAGTGAGTTGTACATTAAGAAATTGGGTACATTGGCCTTGTTAGTTTATTGTGAGATTATAGCTTAGTTATAATTCATTTGATATACAATTCATCAACAGGTAATCCTTTTGATACACTCTTTGTTCTTGTAACCAAATGTGTTTGAATTTTTTCTTGAACTGAATGAAAAGACACACCAAAATGTTCTTGCACCACTAACAGTAATCAGTACTTTGGACTCATCAATACGTAAAACAGTATGTTGTCTCTCAGATTTTAAAACCATAGAGAAAACTCTGTTAATATCAGATAAAGGATTCATCAGTAAAATTTGAGCACGCACATGATCAAAATGCTCATTCAAATCAGTCAAAAACGAATTGAACGGTAATTTTATGATGATGCTTAGCAGATTGTTGATGCCTGTTGCACAAACACATCAATGTGGACTTGAACAAACTGGTGTAGACAGATAAGCTTCAAGTTCTTCCCATAGAATAGTAAAAAATTCAGAAACAAGTCTAGAATATTATTTCAAACCAAAAACCTCACACTTAAGTTCAGAAATTCGAATGTAATAACCTTGGGAGAATCTCACACTTAAGTTTGAAGCTCTAATTGATCAGTTCTAGACACAAAGTCTGTAATTGACGTACAAGAAACCGATACATAAACTCCGGTAGGTCTCACTTCAGGTAATTCCATCAAAGGTTCATTTTGATTCAAAAAAATATGCACAACTTTCCTCATCTTTGGCCTAAACAATGAATCTGGATGCAAACACGCCAATCCAACCATCAAACCTCTTTTAGCTTCTTCCACATCAAAACAATCTTTCAGTTGTTGATCAACGCACTCAAGAATTTGATTCTGAGCATGTAAATTCCATACATAATCCACCAAACTATTATCTTCCATTACCCTTTTCGACCTTTTCCCGCAAATGACTTCAAGTATAACCATACCAAAACTATAAACATCTGATTCAGGTGTCGCTTTACCTGTGAAGCCTATTTCAGGTGCTAGATAGCCTGGTGTTCCAGCTAAATTTGTAGTTACTGAGTCTTCGTTTTTCAGTAACCTTGCGAGTCCGAAATCGCCTAAATGAGCATTGTAATTAGAATCAAGCATTACGTTATTAGGTTTAACATCTCGGTGAACTACTGGATTTCCGCATTCTTCGTGAAGATAAAGTAATGCTGATGCTAATCCGGTTAATATCTTGTGCCTTGTTTGCCAGTCTAGAATGTCCTTGCCAATGAAATGATCGAGGCTTCCGTTTTGCATGTAATCGTAAACTAAGAGAAGGTTTTTGCCTTCATTGCACCAGCCTTGGAGTTGGACTAAGTTTTTGTGTCGAAGACGGCCGATGGTACATATTTCGGCTAAGAACTCTCTTTCACCTGTTTAGACCATCAAAACAAAATGGTCAGTAGTATAAGAAAACAATGATCAATGATAATGGCTTTTCCAATACACACAGGTTTAAGATTTTCATGTCATAACTTTTAACCAGTTACGAGAACATACCTTGCTTAGAGGTTGCTGAAATTTTCTTTACTGCTATGGTTTTTCCATTTTCCACCATGAATCCTTTATAAACACTTCCAAATCCACCTCTTCCCACAAGATTTTCTTTGCTGAACTTACAAGTAGCTTTTGACAGTTCCTTGTAACCAAACATCTTAGGCGCATCCGCAGCCGTCCTCGATAGGCTTTCAATGTCCTCATTCCGGTCACCCTTCTCGTATCTTTTCATCCAAGCTTCCCAAATAACAGAAAGTAAACTAACTAACACAAGAACCGGTAAAACAATTATCAGCACGAACTTGATTTTTCCAATAGCACTGTGCTTAACAGAAAGAACGGGCAATGGCACGGATGTGAAAAACCAATTTAGAATCTGATGAGTTTCAGGAAAAGTCTTGCCGGTTGAGGCTGTAAAACCAACATAAACTGAACTTGGAATTATATCAGGTATATTAACCGAATGGTTGAGAACACTTTTTAATTGGCTATTTGAGTATCCGATCGAGACAGAAATCGTTTTAGTCCAGCCATTGTAATCAACTTTAACCATAACGTTTCTTCCACTTTTAAGATCAACATTAGTTCTATTGATACTACTAAAAGCAATTGGATTTGTGATGCTTGTCGTGACTATGCCGATGTGATTTCCATCTGGATCAAATTCATTCATGAATGTGTCTAACTCCACACCTATTTGTCGAAAACTCTCACCTGCGCAACATCAACCGTTTAAGTTAAGATTAAAAAAACACAGAACTTCGAAAAAGTTATATTTTGGATAATTTAAGTTTACCTTGTGTAGATCTATCAAACATGCCAAGATAAGAACCATAGCTATCATTTGGAGAAGGCCTATTATCTTGTGCAAATACTAGTGCAATTCCATCACCCGAGCTGGTGGAGTTTTTCAAGAACGGTGTGATCCTAAGAGTGAATGTAGTAGTGATAATTGCCGGCCAAACATGAACTGGATGAGGGTACAAAATCCTTCCTACTTTGTTAGCTATGTCAGATGTCCCAAGCATTGAACCTGAACTGTTGTTTTGTTGTGTCTCTGGCTCCGGTGTGAGACTTATATAACCATTTCCTGAAGTGGCTGAACCCATACAAAGCAATTCACCATTGTTGCAGCTTTCAGGAGTAAAAGAAATAAAGGAGAATGTAGTTGGATTATTCACAGTGCTTGTTGTAGCTGTTAGTGTTTTGATTTGCAAGATAAAGAGAAATAAGAATATGAACATGGTTGTGGTAGAGAGTTTTGAAGTCTGAACAAAGCACCTTAGTTTTAATCCTATGTTGTTCACTGTAAGTGTGTATAGATGTTTATATAGTGGTTATTATTATATGTTTTGTGTTTTGAATGTTATGTTGTATTTTAGTTTGATGCTGATCTTGATTTGAGAATCAAATATATGCTAGTTGTTGATTTATTAGATGTGTTGGCAAGTTGCTTTTCATATGAGACAAGTTTAAGAATAGACAAGGATCATGGGTGCTCCTTTGGAATATGCATCAGTTTGTCTTTTCTGAATGTTTGACCCTCGACTGGTTTTTCTCACACATATTTATCAGACATTAAATAACCATAATTTTATAGTTAAGTTTAAGGACAAAAACGTTGTTAAGCAAACTCTTGAAAATCCTTAAATAGTTAAGTTTCCTATATTGGATGGATATTGTCTCAAATATATGCACTGATTTGCTTTGCATTTGACAATTTCATCTGCTAATATCTTTCTACTAAGCAAATCAAGCTTGCAAAAATCATTATTTCAAGAGATTTTTGAATGACCAAAATACAGACAGCATCAGTATCATAAATTGTACATAGTAACTTTTTATTATTTCACTCTCTTAAGTACATAAGGAACCTGTTTGACTTTATTGGACATAACGAACCTATAACCTTACAACAGTTTCGATCATTGGTGCAAAGAAAACAAAGCAGTATTAACAATAATATCACATTTTATTTGAAAGCCGCATTTCTGTTTCCATGTTCACTTGTTTGTTACATTATCTTAAGTTATGACGAGCACCATAGTGTAAGCTGCACCACCAATTGACCAGAAGGAATGAGCTGAGATGGTTTAGTAGTTTCTACATCCTTGACCGATTGCGGTTCAAGCTAGCTTCAATTGACCCATGTGGCTCGTCCGTTGGTAAATACACATCGTCATTGAACTGCATAAGATTCATTATATGATTTAACAGAGCTTTACTGATGTCATGGAAGTATGAAAAAGATATAGTTTTGCAAATATTACAAAGTGGCAACGGTAGAAGAACCTATATTTTCACGGGACATTCAAATGGTGACATATTAAAGCATATTGAAACTAATAAAATTCAGCACAAAGGAAAATAAATACAGAATGGATTCAATCAGGTTTATCATTCTGATATATGGAGAGGAAACAATTGACATTCTTTTGTTTCTTTGATTTCATCTCTTATCTTCGTGGTTTTTGGTCTACTTGGCTTATAAAGGAAGATGTCAATGGTAATAAATTCAAGTAAGAATTCTAATGGGTTCTACCAAATTCAGCAAACATTTTCAATGAAAATAATCTCAATACCTTTACAATCTGACCATCCTTGTTTGAGAGATTGACTGGTATGAAATGAATATTTGGCATCTTTAGTTGAATAGAAGCTATGTCAGGAAACCTGAAGCATAACATTTAATTGTCAGTTGCAACATGACTATAGCATATCATATACATCAAATTTGTCTTTCTATTTTTCTCTCTCATTCAACAGATACTAGATAGATTAACGCCGACACGCAGAGAGGGAAGGATAGAGAGAAACCTGTTTAGCGTCGCCTTTGCCATCTGGTAGAGAGTGCTTTGAACTGATGGACTATAGACTCCTTCTTTTGGAGGTCCAAAAAATGTGTCGAGCAAAACTCTTTTCACAGCCAGGTACTTGTCCGTAAAATAAAGGGGCTTCTGAGGGACGCTATTTATTGATTCATATGAAAACCTACAGCCACATTCAATTTAGAAACATGAATTCAACTTTCCAAGCTAAAGAGAAATATGCAAGTGCAGTGATTTCATTTTCTGGAGGATGTGGTACAAACCTCCATATAGTTTTCGAATGATACAAAAAATTCCTAGAAATTGTTATGAAATTTATCAATAATTAAGCCTAAGAATCAGCTTCTGAAAGATTGAGGAGTCTAATTTTAATCTTATGACTCGTCTATATAGCTTACAGGAAGCCAACTTAGATCGTACTACTTGTTTATTGAAATTTGCTAAGACAAGTGTCAGAAAAAGAAATTACCTCCACAGGGCAGTTATTTCTGTTGCCAGCATCCTTTCGCGTGTGTCAGGAAGTACTGTATACTTGTCTCTTATAAAGCCCTCAAAACCAGACTGCTCACAAGTCAACAAATCCAAAAGAAAATCAGCTTGCATGTTCATAGCATGCAGCAAACCCGGAAACTGTGTAGTTTCATAATAGGAGAAATAATATTTTATCTATTAGTACTTCAGATTTCTTTGTGGGGAGAGAGGATAGGAAGTAAAATAAGACATATGGAGTACACTTAACACATCCTTGCAACAAAATATGAGTAAACATTTGGAGGAAGCTTTGCTGAGATTCACTGCTAAGTGCTAAGTGGATGGGATCATACTCAGAGATGTAGACAAATTGACCAAACTCTATAGTTATTTGCTGTATTCTTGGGTGCATTTATTTTCTTTTTTTCTTTAGAGATCGGTTTGATGCTCTAACAAGCTTCTAGAAACAGGACCCCTAATAGATAACTAGTATAAATTTATTTGCTCAAGGAAATATTGAATAAAAACCCAATGCCGAATATGAAACTTCTTTAACTTATTTAAAGAAGTATTCTCTTCAACCTTTTTTTTACTAATAGAACCAACTAGTATAATTACTAGAAATGGGGGGAATACATGGCCAGGGTACGAATCCCTTGTTGGTGATTTTAGTATCATCAATGTATTTTAGTAGTAATGTGATTTATTGTAGGCCGATGCAATTATGCGTTAAGCTTGGAAACGAGTTAGGGTAGTGCGGAGTGCACGCTCGTCGAGCCAACGTGCAATTTAATGCGAATAATTGAAAAGGGGTTCCAAGGGGCGAAGCCCCTGTCCCGCACCCCGAGCAAAAATTTTCTGAAAGTTTTCTGAACAGTTGAACCCGTTCGAAATTTTTGAACAGTTATGTCTTTTCAGTTTCTGTTATTAATCTCCTATATAAGGAGTCATTTGGCCTCAGTTTTAACGGACAGAATAACGAAAACCATACTTTCTCTCTACATTCCTGATCTGTTCTCTATTGTCAGAAGCAGATTGTTCTTCAAGAATTATCCCCACAAAGATTTCGTGAACCCAGGCAAATAATAGGGTCGAAATACTTTGTTCGGAAAGTGTACGAACACGATTCCTCGAAGATATCCAGGATTATCATACCAAATTTTCTAATATCCCTTCGACAACAAAGCCATGGCAGCACTTCTAGGATCTGCCTACCTCCCAATGCCCGAATAAATCACTATTCTCAAATTATACGATCACAGGATACCTCAGAAACTAACACATTTACTAAGTTGCTGAAAATATGACTATAAATGTGTATCTATCATTTACAGCCAATAAAGAAATTTTAAAGACCAGGAAAAGGGGATACGAAAAGACATTTGGAAAAAAAACTACAAGACAATTAAAGCACAAGTTCGTTTTATATATAGCAATCTTACCTTGGTTGTCTTCAACACCGACAATCCTTCAATACCAGAAGTCAATTGCAGTGAACCAGACTTTCTTACTATTGCCTCTGTCGTATGTTTTTCAGATCCAAGTTTGAAACCTTGCAAAAACAAAATCAAAGAACTTGAGGATGGAAAAGAAACAAAACATCAGTATATATTTATAACTGAAAAATTCATGCATATGGTTTTTCAACCTAAAGATCCTTACATAAAAAATAAAACTGAAAAATGGTTACTTCAAATTAATAGTGCCAACATTATACACACAAGTTTGGAGAAAACAATTAGATAGCTCAAACTCACCAAAATATTTCAGATTCTATAACAATAGAAACTTGAGCTGTAAGTGTAACAAAAATTAAATACAATAGCTAGCAAAGAACCTCTACACAGAATGCAATATATACACACACCTTCTGAAACAAGCAATATTCAAGCGCACAATAGTTTGACTAACCATGTTGATGAGGTTGACCATCGACACTAACTCGCTCCCACGGTTTCTCCACAATTTTTACAATAGCAGTGGTAACCTGCAGAAAAACCAAGAGTTTCATTTTGTTCTTCTAAGTAATGATTGTAAAAGAAAAAGCACGGAGCAAGATAAAAAAATAATAATAATAATAATAAAAGTATGAAAAATCTCGAAATTGATATAAATTACGAATTTTAAGTCACCAACCTGCTTATAAAATGATGTGAAATGTTTGGCAAGTAGAATTGCAAAATCCTCCATAGAAAGTATTTCCGAACATTCCTTTGCTTTTGCATATACCTAATTACACATCAATTCAAAATTCAAAACTAATGTGAAGCTATATGATAGAGAATATATTTAGCTCTTGGATCAACCTTGACACCATCTAAAAAATCTTTTAGACCTAACAAGTCAATTAATTTAAATACAGTACATATCAATAACATAGCATATTTTGTATTTTTAATACAGAAAAATGAACTTTTATTTGTACCAAAAAAATAAAGATTCTTTTTGGCATATTAAAATTGTGTATTTTTATAATTCTAAAGATTTATGCATATTGATCTACAAAAATTATTTAGATAAACAAATCAGATCAGCCTTCAAAAAAATA
The DNA here is from genome assembly GCA_963859935.3 of Lathyrus sativus. Taxonomy (NCBI): domain Eukaryota; kingdom Viridiplantae; phylum Streptophyta; class Magnoliopsida; order Fabales; family Fabaceae; genus Lathyrus; species Lathyrus sativus. Next base: position 51,796,099 of record OZ012740.1, on the reverse strand, counting down.
AACAATAATATCCTGGAAACAAAAGAAAACAGAAAATGAACATGCAAAACAATTAAATCTGCAAAGTTAACAAATCCAAATCTCAGATTAAATTTTCTAAACAATAATCTCAGACATTAAAATCAGCTGAATAACAAAAATCATGAAAATAAGAAAGATGAGTAAGTTACAGTGTTCTTCATGGTATCAGTAGCGACGATATCGGAATTATCATCGCGAATGTAGGAATTGACGCAATCGGAAAGGAGGTTGATGCTGACACGCCACTCAACAACCAAGTGTTGTTGACCGTCTTTGCTCTTCCAAACGCGAGCTACTCTTACTCTCTCTTTCCCGTGACTCTGTTCGAACTCAAATCCTTCCACGTTTTTCGCCATTGATGCTTTCTTTTCTTTCGCTTTTTTTCGAATAGCTTAGTGACTCATCGTGAGTCATGATATCGTTCTATTTATAACAATATTAGAACAAACCAACAAAAAAGTTTATAAAAGTAAAATAAAAAACTATTTAAAGTTTTTAATCACCTCCTATTAAATATTTTTTACTATGTCATTTTAAGATTAAATTTAGGACAATGACTTTCTGGAAGATGACAAAATAGTATTTGCCGGTTTTACAGTCATTTCTGTGTGCGCTTTGCCTTGCTTTACTGCCCCAAAGAATTGAGTTTTTTTTAAATGCCAACAAATTGAGAGTATTTATGTCAAATATTTACTATAAACTTATTTCAAATATTGGGATCATAGGATTTAGGTGTTAATATATCTTTATCGAATTTTTCTTTTTGTCATAATAAAAAATTATTATTTTTTGTTCTTGTAACTTTTTTCTTTACAAAAACATGTACTTAAAATTTGATTTGTTTAATTAATTTTTTTGTTATTTTTATATTACACTTAGGAGTTAAAAATTATTATATTTAATTTATTTTTATTAAAAAAATCTTAATTTTTATTAAAAGAAGTATATAATATTCTAAATGTGAATTAGGAGTTAAAAATTATTATATTTAATTTATTTTTATTAAAAAAATCTTAATTTTTATTAAAAGAAGTATATAATATTTTAAATGTGAAAACAGTTATTCAAAAATTTAAGATAATTAAATTAATTTTGTTTGAACACAAATTAAAGCTACATTAAAAGAAAATTAAAGGGACTAAATAATTTCATTCTTATTGATGGCGGATGAAAGAAAAAAAAACTTCATAAATTTGTAATATATATATATATATATATATATATATATATATATATATATATATATATATATATATATATATATATATATATATATATATATATATATATATATAACCTTTAACTTTATATGTACTCTTAAAATGTAAAAGATGAAAAGTAAAAGAGATATAAAGATTTACTTTTTCATCAATCAATTTATTTATATATAAAAATATATTGATACTCAAAAAAGTTGGATGTTAAGTCAAAATTCATTCGAAGCGATTCAAATCTAAAATAAATAAACAAAAGTAACCTATTTTTTACATAAGTTTTTTGTAATATCAATTGGAAGAGAATAAAAAAAGTGAAGGCAGTAAATTTGTGGTTTATATTAGCAAAAAATATATACAACTATTTCCTTCGTTAAATATGTGCGAGATGATAAAAGACATGTTAGAAGTAATCATAATACAAGATATTCATCTGGATCACAGATTCGCAGATGCCAAGAGATTAAATTCATCTTTGTGTTAAATGTAATTCATAGTGTGTCGAAGTTGAAATAGCAAGGAAGCAGTCGAAGTCTAAGTCAAGTGTCGAAGTGTCGAAACTTTCAGTGTGTTGAAACAGCATGTTTTGACACAGATTTGTTTTGATGAGATTTGATATGATTTAGATTGGATTTGATTTTGAATATTTTGAGCCTTTTATGTTTTGGGCTTTTGTAAACCTAAAACTATAAATAGGTGTCTTGCTTTGCAATCAAATAGAACATATTTCACAGTTGCAGAGTTTAGCAAGTGAAAGTTCAATAGTAATCAGAAATCCCACAGTTTGTGGGTAACACAATTTTCTCCAAATATTTCTTCTCTCATTCTTCTCTTTCTTGCTGTTTGTTTGTTATTCCTCTTCTCTTTTGTTGTTCTCGATAACTCTTTACTTGTTATCACCATTACTATCATATTGTGGGTTTGTTCATCAATCTTGAGATCAAGATTGAAGGGAATTCTTCATAGGGTGTGAGGTGAATTTTCAACATCTGGTATCTAGAGCTCCGGTTGAGAGATTCAAGGAAGGAAGATAGTGATGGCGATGAACTATCCGAACGGAAACTTTCCGGGGACCCTGCCAATTCTCAAGAAAGACAATTATGAGAATTGGTGCAAGCAGATTAAGGTGATTTTCTGTTATCAAGAACTTTGGGATCTTGTGAAGGACGGAGTAACATCGCTTGAGGAAAACGCAACGAAGGCGGAAAAGGTTGTGCATAAAGAATTGAAGAAGAAGGATTATAAAACACTCTTTATAATTCATCAGTGTGTTGATCCTGATAACTTTGAAAAGGTTATTGATGTTGATTCAGCAAAAGAAGCATGGGAAATTCTTGAAAAGTCGTTTGGAGGCGCAGAGAAGGTGAAAGAGGTGAGGTTACAAACTCACAAGAGAACCTATGAGTTGCTTCAAATGGAAGACAACGAAAGCATTGCAGATTTCTTCACCAGAGTTACAAAGTTGGTGAATCAAATCAAAGTATGTGGAGAAGCGCTGACGACGAAAGTAGTTGTCTCAAAGATTTTGAGATCGTTGGCTCCAAAATTCGACCACGTGGTAGTTGCCATAGAAGAGTCGAAAGATCTGTCAGTGTTGACGAATGAAGAGCTTCAAGGGACTCTTGAGTCTCATGAACAGAGGATGGCTGAGAGAGTTGCAGAAAAGTCGAAAGATATGGCTTTGAAGGCGCAGTCAGAAAAGGAAAGAAAAGGCAAAGGTAGCTGGAATGGCAACAAAGGAGGAAACCAGTTGAATCAGAAGAAACCTTGGAACCAAGGCAACCAAATAGGTGGTGCTACAGGTAAAGGAAGAGGTGGTGGTCGAAGGACAGACAAAAGTCACATTCAATGTTTCAATTGTCAAAAGTATGGTCATTATGTTAGTGATTGTCCAGAAAGGAAGAGAAATCAAGAGACTGATGCAAAGCTGGCGAAACATGAAGAAGAAGAAACGTTGCTAATGGTCACAATAAAAGATGAAGAAAGATTCCAAGATCAGTGGTACTTGGACTTAGGATGCTCATCACACATGACTGGAAGGAAAGATTGGTTTGTCAACATGAAGCCTTCGTCGAAGAACACAGTGAAGTTTGCAAATGACAACACTCTAGCAGCTGAAGGTGTTGGTGATGTTCTGATTATGAGGAAAGATGGCAAAAGGTCAAAATTTTCCAATGTGTTGTACATACCAGGCATGAAGAGTAATTTGCTCAGTATAGGACAGCTTGTCGAAAAGAACTACAAGGTAGTTGTCGAAGAGAAGATGATGAAAGTTATCGACGCAGGTGGTAGATTAATCTTGAAGGCTCTAATGTCCTAGAATAGGACCTTCAAGATTGAACTCAATGTGATGGAGCACAAGTGCCTAGCAACTACAACCAGCAGAGATGAGTGGTTATGGCATTTTCGACTAGGTCATCTCAACTTTAATGACATCAGAGAACTGAAGAGAAGAAATATAGTTTCAGGATTATCAGAAATCGACATTCCAAGGGAAGTCTGTAAGGAGTGTGTTCAGTCAAAACAACACAAGAATAACTTCAGCAAGGATGCAGGAAGGAAGTCGAAGGCAATACTTGAAGTCATATACTCTGATGTATATGGTTCAATCCAGGTGGATTCGATTGGTGGCAATAGATACTTTGTCACGTTTATAGATGATTACAATCGAAAGTTGTGGACTTACCTCATCAAGAAAAAAAGTGATGTGATTGAGGTATTTTCCATATTTAAGTTCATGGTCGAAAGACAGAGTGGTCAAAAGCTGAAAATTCTGAGGACTGATGGTGGTGGAGAGTATGTGTTGAAAGAGTTTGATACAGTATATGTAAAAGAAGGGATTGTGCATGAGGTGGTGCCACCTTACACTCCACAGCAAAATGGGATTGCAGAACGCAAGAACAGAACCATCAGGAATATAGTGACAAGTATGCTGAATGGAAAGCATATACCCAAAGAATTATGGGGAGAAGCTGTTTCGACAACAACATATATATTGAACAGATGTCCGACGAAGAAGTTTAAAAGAATCACACCAGAAGAATGTTGGTCTAGTGTCAAGCCTAGTCTCGGCCACTTAAAATTGTTTGGATCTATAACACATAAACATGTGCCAGATCAGTTGAGATGGAAGCTTGATGATAAGTTAAATTAGATGATCTTGATAAGATATCATTCGACAGGAGGTTACAAGTTGTTCAACCCAGTGAATAAGAAGGCAGTGATCAGCAGGGACGTGATCATAGATGAGCTTGAAGAATGGGATTGGACTGATGATGGGCTAAAGACGTGTCTACTTATGCGTCTAGCGGTATCTTACTGCAAGTGCACAGCCTATCGAAGTAATATTTAAGATTATCGATCCACAGGGATTCTATGGTTACTTAGTGCTAGATGAACTTCTAGTTTAGCTAAGGCGAATGGTTGTCACGATTTTTTGTTGATTTTTAAGACTATTAAAGGCGGAATTAAATTTAAGTTTTAATAAAGTAATACTAAGGCGGTCGGTATGTAATTATACTAACTTAGGTGGGTCAATCTAACCTAGGCTTATAAAGGTGTTCACTTAATCTATTCGGTAGAGATTACCAGTTTAAATACCCTCAACTCACACTCTCGTGGTCTTATATCAGATCTTATCCCTAAAGCCCTATGCCTGCTCTCGCTAGCCCATAAGTGTTTAGAGGTAATTTTTGGAAACTAAGTAATTCTAATTTATCTTAAAGCGCTCTCGCTGTGTTTAATTTAAATGCCTAACTTTAGCTATCTGGTTAAAATCTCACACTCTCGTGGTCTTGACCTAACCTAATACTCTTTTCTTACTCTCGTAACGAAAAGGTCTATTTCAATTAAAAAGTATCAGCCAGAATGTTAAGTGATTAATTATTTTTAGCCTATGGTTATATTTTACCGGTTAAGTTTGTTATAACTACATACCGCCCTAAGGTGTTTAGTTACTCATCGATGTTGAACCAGACAGAGACAGAAAATTTAATAATAACGTACTCATGGCAGAAAAATAAATAAACATTATAATTAAATTAAATTGCAATATAATGAAAAACCTGGTTAACAAATATTCGAGCAGACTCCTTCTTCCACAGACCGGAAAGCTTGGAGTTGGCGGAAATTGAAAATAAACGAATGCTGAAGGTTTAGAAACAAATAAATGTATAACAATTTCCTGATGTTGGAAATTGTTATATGGCGGGTTTGGATACAATAAAAAATGAAACAGAAAACTAAAAATAATGCAGGAATAGAAAGGCTGGTTCGTAATACAGTTCGGCAGAGCTTCCGCAGGAATTTGAATAAAAAAAATGCTATGTGTCCTTTGTTCATAGAACTTGTACTATTTATAGAATCCTTAATGGGCTGGATTTTTGGTCCTTTGTTGCATGGGCCTTGCTAAATTTGTGGAAGGAATGCAGGAACGTGGCAACAAAATAGGAGAGATGGTCTTCACGTAATGCCAATAGGAGAAATGGTCTTCACGTAATGTCTTGACGTAGTCTGAGTCAAAAACCTAATTTTACCCTTGTCACGGTCGTGACAAGGTCTTCACGTTCGTAACTTGTGGTTTTTAAGTGTCACGGTCGTGACCACTCTCTTACGGTCGTGATGGCTCAAATTGGGGTGTCACGGTCGTGACACCCTTGTGACGGTCGTGGCTGCAACAAATTATGCAGTCTTTTGCAGGCTTCTTCATTTCTTCATCTCTTTATGGTTTCTTTTGTTCCTTTTGCTCTTAATTCATGATTTAGCTCCATATAATGATGTACCTGCAAAATGGTAAGAAAAACTCGAGAAATCGAGTGTTAAAACGGTGAATATGCGATAAAACGTTAATGAAACCTAGCAATATAATCGATGCGTTTTCTCGTTATCAAACTTCCACAAACTTAAACCTTTGCTTGTCCTCAAGCAAATAGTCGGTTGAAAATCGGCGGACAAGATTTTATTCACGCATACTCATAACAAACCGTACGAGGGATCGTTTTGTCGGATAATTCGGTACTTTGATAGAACACTACCGATACACTAATGACACAAGCAACAAGCTATGTCGTAGACTTCCCGTTAAACGAAACAATCGGCAATTACATTACGATTTCACCTGGAGTTTTTCGATCTTATTTCGCCCGGTTTCATTCTAGCGCAATCACATTAAGCCCTTTGCCTTAGCACGCACGTAGTGGAGTAGCCGGTTAGCGACTTTGATCCTTTTTGAGCACGGGGTCTGGTACACGAGTGTGGTAACCCTACATATTTTATCCGATTTGGAGGTTGTGGGGGATCGAGCCGTAGCACGCCCTACCGAGTTCAGAACCAGTACCTCTGAACCAACTTGCAACGGACTCCTTCTCATATTTCTCGTTTCTTATATGCGACCGTGTACTTTGGTGCAATTTCTTTTCATTTTGCATCGAGATATGAAGGATCATTATTGATTTGGCATCAAACGCTTATATTCATCGGCTCCCCACGTGGTTTGTGTTCAGACAGTGCTGACTGCTAGTATAAACTACTAGGGGTTACTTTTGAACTGAAACTAAAAGTGTACTCGTAATGGTAATCGGGATGGAATTGCTTAAGTAGGGAGTCAAAGATGTCAAGATTGTATTGGTCTTGTTTAATCGTTCTCGGCTTCCTAATTACGATTCTGTAGGTAAGTCGGGTAATGCGAATAATTAAAGATTTTTTCTGGTATAGCTAAATAATCGGGGAAAGTTCGAAATTAAAGAAAATAGCACAAAGATTTGCTCATTTCATTAACTTGCGAAAAGAAATACAACGGAATTGAAAATACAACGAAATGGAAAAGTGCGAAAAAGGGAAAATGCGGAAATGAAAGGTACCTCTCCCACACTATATCAGACATTGTCCTCAATGTTGTGATATAAATGCGGTAAAAGTACAGTACAACGACAAAAACGAAAAACAAACATAAGCAAACTAAAACTATGGCTGCTGAGGACCGCGGGCTCGGCCTCTGGTGCGGGAGCGGCGTCTGGAAGGAGTCACTTCAGGATCAGAACCGGTGCTGGAGGCAGCAGTGATGTTAATGCGGAGGGCTTCTAGCTCGCTGAAAATTTCTCCAAACTTCTCATTAGTAGCTTCCTGGTTTGCTGCAATAGTGCTGAGTAAAGCATCATACTGCTCCTTCTGCCTTCGCTCCAGTGCGGCGTTCATCTGGTTCTGCTGATGAATCGCACGGAGGACTTCCTCAAGTGTGATTTCGGGAGCAGGGGGTTGTCGGGTAGATGTCTCTGGTATATCCTGGACAGGCTCAGCTGCATCCATAGCGTCCTGCATCTCATCCGCTGGAGGGTCTGCCGGATCATCATGAATAGGGACGTGATCGGCAACAACAGGTAAAACAAAGAGCCAGTTGGCTCGGCTGGATGGATCGATGCGGTCGCGGGACGGCAGAATGATATGATGGAAAATGGTGCCATGGACAACAGGGCTATACCTGCCATCCTCTCACTGCGCAATCAGGTGAGCGGACCTGCAATAACTCTTGGTGAGGAATTCTGCGGCTAGGTGAGGCTGATTGACGACCAAGTCACCAAGCCCCAACTGAATGGCGAGGGTGGTGACAATGCCTCCTATGAAGAACGGGGTGGAGCCTCTGTATGCAATGGCCTGGATATGATAAAGCATGAAAGGGGCAGCGTTGATCGGCTCGTCATTAAGAGCGCAGTGTAAGAATAGAAGCTCCTTGGAGTTGAGCTTATGGTTGCTTTCTCGAGCGAAGATGGTGTTGCATATGACACGGTGGAAATAGCGGATTGCCGGGTTGTGAATGTGCGTAGCGTTGAGGCTTTAGAAGGCTGATGCACGGGTGTTGGTTAAGTCGTGCCATAGAGTGAAAGCTTGTTCACTAAAATTATCGGGCACGCGACGGTGAGCTTCAGTTCTGTGATCGAAGCCTAACAACTCGGCTATCCTGCCTTGCGGAATGTTGAACTCTTGGCCATGCAATCTGAATTTGGCGACACCGGTGAGCTGACTCTGAGAACCGGTACCGGTGATGTAACTGAATGAGCTTAAGAACTCCAGTGTCAGAAGCTCGAATGTGGGCTGAGGTTGACTGCAAAGATCCCACAGACCGACTTTTTGAAGCAGGCTTGTAACACTGGCAAGCATTCCGAGTTCCCTCAAACAGACAGTGTCAATGTAACGTGTAGGTTGCACACCGCGGTTTTGGAATCGGAGAAAACGTTCTCGCTGAGTTTCTCCAGCATCACCTTCTCTAAAAGTAATAGAATCCATTGCATGCAAGAGCTTAGAGTGAAGAATGGAGATTTTTGATGTTTTTGTGAAAAAATGGTAAAATGAAAGAAATATTGATTCGGGATAAATAATGGAGAGTGAGAATGTGATAGGTTATGATAATGGGGGGTTAATGAGGTTTAAAGTTGGTAATGGGGAGGTTACGGAGGTTATGGAGAAAATGGGCAGTTTTGAGGAAGTTATGGAGGAAGAAGAAGAAGAGGCACGAAGAGAAACAGTTCTGTTTCTCACGATTCCTGTAATAGGGGTTGTCACGGTCGTGACAGGGGTGTGACGGTCGTGATACGCTATTTAAGCACGTCACGATCGTGAGATGGGTATGACGACCGTGAGGGCACGCTTCGTTGAATAATTTCCAGAAAAACATTTTCTCACTTAATTCACATATTTTATAATAATGTATTTTCTTCACTAACACTCATATTAAATTATAAACACCATATAGTATATAATTTCAACACAGTACTATACTAACTTGCATGGCATGAGAGATTGTATATAATATAAAAAAATGCAAGCATAACAGTACATAGAATGAAAAATATATAAATTGCTAAAAATGGAGAAATTTTGGAATTAAAGGTGCATTGCATAAAGTAATTGAAAATGAAGTTACATAAACGGAAATTACGGTATGAAATTGTTGCGAAAAATAAATCTAACTAGAAACGAAAACAATGAGAAAAATAAACTAAATCACTTATAGCATTTTCAAAAGCGTTTCTTCAAGTCTTCGATGGCGGAGTTCAAGTGATAGAATTGTTCGCAGGTTATGTCAGTCAATCCTATAATGTCCAATCGCATGCTCTTAATGTCTTCTTTAAATAAATTAATGTCAGTTTGGTAAGCATTGAGAGTGTTCATGATGTTTTGTAAGTTGTTAGCATAATCTCCTTGATTCACTTCAGGGGTTTCATGTACTTCTTCAGTGTGGTCAATGTCATGGTAACCAGGAGGTGTCTCAGGGTCAGTTTTGACATCGGTCATTATATCATCTTTTATCTTGTAAGACTGAGGTGTTTCAGGAGTAGATGGATAATCGGGTGGGTTTAACTCATAAAGCCAGTTATCCTTATTGTGAACACTTACTCTAGCATGGTTAGGCAATGTGAACAGGGTTACTACTTCGTTCCGGATTAGGTACTCAAAAGGTGGATGTCCTAAATTCCTTATGATATGTCTATTGAAGCAGAAATTAAGATTCATAGGGCGGGTTGTTCCTAGACGGTTGCACCTGTGCAGTTGGTACCTAAGTCCTATGGCATCAGCAATCATGGTTACAAGACCTCCTACTAATATAGGTAATTCAGGTTCTTCTTGGATACGGGTGAAGGTTTGCATCATGAAAGGTACACCATTAACAGGCTGTCCATTAGTGAAACATGACATAATAAATATTTCATCTTTAGAAACTCCGGTAATGTTTTTTTCTTTTCCAAAGAAGGTGTGGGCAAGGAATTTATGGAAGTAACGGAGAGCAGGATTATGGATCTCATCATTATTCATGTTATTTGGTTCAGGGTGGTAGTTTCCGGTTAAAGTTCCCCAAAAGAAATCTAGCTCAATATCCATCAATTCTACCTGTGTGGTAGTAAAAGCAAATGGTCCACTAGGGAATCCTAACAAGTCAGCTAGTTCTTTATGGTTAAAGTCATATTCTATTCCAAATAGGCGGAAACTAATAAATCCTTTCCTAAATCCAAAACCGCGCTCAGGTAGGTAAATTAAGGAGCTAAGGAACTCAAGGGTGAGCTCGCGGTAAGTCACAAACTTATGTTGGATCAATGCATTCTCCCATCTGAGTCGGTTTAACAAGTACATGACACTATCATGTATACCTAGGGTTTCCATAGTCTTATCATCCGGGTACAGGGTCAAATCCATTTGCCTCTGTGATAACTCTTCAAACTTCATTCTTTGGTTCCTACCTCTAAATTTGGTTTCCATATGGTTAATTGGTTGGTTAGCCATGGTCAGTGCAAATATGGGGGAAACAAATCGGGGGAAGAAGGAAAGTGGAAAAGACTTTAGAAAATCTGTAAAAAGTGATTTAAGATAAAAATAAGAAAATGAAATGCATAATGTAATGGCAATAATAGTAATATAAAATAAAACTATAAAATGACAAAACAATTAAACAAATAGTAAAACGATAAATAACAATATGCTAAAAGAAAAGAATAGTTTAAATAATTAAATAAGTAAATGGGTTGCCTCCCACCAAGCGCTGTTTTTATCGTCAAAAGCCTGACGTAATGCTTAGGTTTAGATTAATCAGGGGAATTAGTGGACAATTCTAAAAGCTTTAGATTATTCGCATAATCTCTATTTTCAACTTTATGATAATGTTTTAAACGTTGTCCGTTTACTATGAATGGTTCACTATTCCTACCCTTAATTTCTATTGCTCCACTCGGGAATACTTTAGTTATTTCAAAGGGTCCTGACCATCTAGATTTTAATTTTCCAGGAAAGAGCCTAAGTCTTGAATTAAAGAGGAGTACAACGTCTCCCACACTAAATTCTTTCCTAGATAGGCGTTTATCATGCCATCGCTTAGTTCTTTCTTTATATATCTTAGCATTCTCATATGCATCTAACCTTAATTCTTCTAATTCGTTAATGTCTAGGATTCGCTTTTCTCCTGCAACATTATAGTTTATATTGAGAGTTCTGATCGCCCAATAAGCTTTGTGTTCTAGTTCTACTGGGAGGTGACAAGATTTTCCATAAACTAGTTTGAAAGGTGTAGTACCTATGGGTGTCTTGTAAGCGGTCCTATAAGCCCATAAAGCTTCATTAAGTTTAGATGACCAATCTTTCCGAGATATGGCGACAGTCTTTTCTAAGATTTGTTTAATTTCTCTGTTTGAGACTTCGACTTGTCCACTTGTTTGTGGGTGATATGGTGTAGCCACACGGTGTCGTACTCCATATTTAGATAGTAATTTGTCAAAGATTTTTGAAATGAAGTGCGAGCCACCGTCACTTATGACGAGTCTAGGCACACCAAATATGGGAAAGATTATATTTTTGAAAAGCTTTATTACTACTCGTGTATCGTTTGTAGGAGAAGCTATGGCTTCAATCCATTTCGAAACATAATCAACAGCTACGAGTATGTAATTATTACCGAAAGATGATGGGAATGGTCCCATGAAATCTATTCCCCAGACGTCAAAGATTTCTACTTCTAAAATTCCTTTTTGAGGCATTTCATCTCTTCTTGAAATATTGCCAGTGCGTTGACACCGATCGCAATTTATAACAGCGATGTGGACATCCTTCCATAGATTAGGCCAGAATAAGCCGGCTTGCAAGATTTTTGCACAAGTCTTGGAAGTGCCTGCATGTCCACCATAAGGAGATGAATGGCATTGAGCAATGACATCTTCTATTTCTTCTTCGGGAATACATCGGCGAAAGATTCCATCTGGTCCTCTTTTGAACAATAATGGTTCATCCCAATAGTAATGTTTCAGATTATGAAAGAATTTCTTTTTCTGCTGATAGGTTAGATCGGGTGGAAGAGCTCCTGCGGCTAGGTAGTTGACAATGTCAGCGTACCATGGCAGTCCTACAGTTGTCTGGATTGTTTCCACGGATTCTGGTTCATTTATATCTAACTGAGCTAGGTCGCTTCCTATTTGTGCTATCAGCTGTTCATACGGAAAATCATCGTTAATCGGCACTTATTCGGGTTTAATACCTTCTATTCTAGATAAATGGTCCGCTACGACGTTCTCAGTACCTTTCTTATCTTTTATTTCTAGATCAAACTCTTGTAAGAGTAAAATCCATCTTAAGAGTCTTGTTTTAGCATCTTTCTTAGTTAATAGATATCGGATAGCAGCATGGTCTGTGTAAATGATTATTTTCGCTCCAACTAGGTAAGAACGGAATTTGTCAAGCGCAAAGACAACTGCTAACAATTCTTTTTCGGTAGTAGCGTAGTTCATCTGGGCAGAATCTAAGGTTCTACTGGCATAGTAAATCGCATGAAGTTTCTTTTCCTTTCTCTGGCCTAGAACTGCGCCTACAACATAGTCACTCGCATCGCACATGATTTCAAAAGGTAATCTTCAGTCAGGGGGTTGCATGATTGGTGCGGTGATGAGGGCTGTTTTTAGAGTTTCGAATGCTTTAAGACAATCTTCATTGAATATGAACTCAGCGTCTTTCATTAATAAACCAGTAAGAGGTTTAGTGATTTTCGAGAAATCTTTGATGAATCGTCGGTAAAAACCGGCGTGTCCTAAAAAACTTCGTATTTCTCGAACGGTTTTAGGGGGTTGAAGATCTTTTATTACTTCAATCTTAGCTTTATCAACTTCAATTCCCTTGTCGGATATTACATGACCTAATACTATTCCTTCGTTGACCATAAAATGACATTTCTCCCAGTTAAGCACGAGATTTACTTTTACACATCTTTCTAACACCATTTCTAAGTTCGATAAGCATCCTTCAAAACTTTGCCCGCATACAGAGAAGTCGTTCATGAACACTTCCATGATGTTGTCTATAAAATCTGCGAAGATTGACATCATACATCTTTGAAAGGTTGCAGGAGTGTTGCATAATCCAAAGGGCATTCGCCTATAAGCGAACGTTCCATAAGGACGTGTGAATGTAGTCTTCTCTTGATCATCAGGATGGATAGGGATTTGGAAAAATCCTGAGTAACCGTCAAGATAACAGAAGTAAGAATGCTTGGCTAATCGTTCTAACATTTGATCTATGAAAGGTAGTGGGAAATGATCTTTTCGAGTGGCTTTGTTTAGTTTACGATAATCTATGCACACTCTATATCCCGTCACTACTCTTTGCTATATCGATTCGCCTTGAGCGTTTTTCACAACAGTGATACCTCCTTTCTTTGGCACTACATGTATTGGACTAACCCATTCACTATCAGAGATTGGATATATTATCCCGACATCTAATAATTTCTTAACTTCTTCTTTTACTACAGTGTTAAGGGTTGGGTTAATTCTTCTTTGAGATTCTCTGGAGGTTCTGCAATCTTCTTCTAGCAGAATACGATACATACAAACTGAAGGACATATTCCTTTGAGATCAGATATGTTATATCCTAATGCAGTTGGATATTTCTTCAAGACGTCTAAAAGTTTCTTTGTTTCTATAGTTCCTAAACTGGAATTTACTATAACTGGTCTTTTACATTCAACGTCTAAGAATTCGTACCTTAGGTTATGAGGTAAAGTTTTTAATCCTAATGTAGGTTTATCTTTACTTGGCATGGGATCCGGTGTAAGTGCTAAACTTTCGCTTAGACTATCATCCTGATACGGTTTTTACCAATTATCATCTTCGAAAATCTGAGGGATTTGAATTTTCATTATTTCAGAATAAGTGGTCTCTTTCAGTTCCATTTCTCTTACACATTCGTCAATTACGTCCAATAGATAGCATGTATCCTCTATAGCTGGTGATTGTAAGAATTGTGTTAAAATAAATTCAACTTTCTCTTCACCTACTTCAAAGGTTAGCTTTCCTCTTTTTACGTCTATTATAGCTCCGGCGGTAGCTAAGAATGGTCTTCCTAGTATGATAGGTGTAGTGGAGTCTTCAGAGATGTCCATGATTATAAAATCAGTAGGGATGTAGAATTGTCCTATACGTACTGGGACGTTTTCTAGTATGCCTACAGGATATTTAACAGAGCGATCGGCTAGTTGAACAAACATTTTAGTTGGTCTTAGGTCTCCCATGTCTAGCCTTTTGCAAATCGTTAAGGGCATAACACTGATACTGGCTCCTAAATCGCATAAAGCTTTGTCAATGACGAATTTTCCTATTACACAGGGTATAGAGAAACTTCCTGGATCTTTTAGCTTAGGAGGCATTTTATTCTGAATTATGGCGCTACACTCGGCAGTAAGTGTAACTGTTCCATTATCCTCTATCTTTTTCTTATTGGATAAGATTTCTTTTAAAAACTTAGCATACGAGGGTATTTGGGTAATTGCTTCTGTAAACGGAATAGTAATATTCAACTGTTTCAGAAGTTCGACAAATTTCTTAAATTGACCCGTCGTCTTGGAATTTATTAATCTTTGAGGGTACGGAATTGGTGGTTTATATGGTGGTAGAGGCACATAAGGTTGTTCTTTCTCCACTACCTCTCGATTGTCATCTTCCTTTTCTTCTGGATCATTCACCACTTCAGTCGGTTTATCCGGTTTTTGGTACATGGCTGGATTGTCAAGTCTTGGATCGGTAGGTCCGTCAAGTTCCTTGCCACTTCTTAATATTACAGCGTTAGCATGTCCTTTCGGATTAGGTTGAGGTTGTCCAGGGAATACTCCAGCTGGTGCAGCAGTAGGTGCTTGTTGTTGAGCTACTTGTGAAATCTGAGTTTCAAGCATTTTGTTATGTGTAGCTAATGCATCTACTTTGCTCACTAATTGTTTAATCTGCTCACTAGTGTGAATGTTTTGGTTTAAGAAGTCCTTGTTTGTTTGAGATTGGTTAGCTATAAAGTTCTCCATCATCAATTCAAGGTTCGATTTTCTAGGGATATTAGGAGAAGTCTTTTGATATCCTGGTGATGTAGCTGGTGCTTGACCTGGTGCGTAATAAGCATTGTTATTCTTATAGGAGAAGTTCGGATGATTCTTCCAACCTGGGTTGTATGTGTTTGAGTAAGGGTTTCCTTGAGCATAATTCACTTGATCAGTGGGAGTTCCTGCCAATAGTTGACAATCAGAAACTTCGTGTCCTGGGACTCCACATAACTCACAGTTAGGTGTCACTGCAGCCACGGTGGCTGTAGGTGTTATGGCCAAGTTATCGATCTTTTGGCTTAGTTGGTCAAACTTCGCATTGACTTGGTCCATACTACTTACTTCGTACATACCTCCCTTTGTTGGTTTCTCAGTTGCGACTCTCTCGCTTCCCCAAAGGTAGTGATTTTGAGCCATACTTTCGATAAGTGCATAGGCATCATTATATTCTTTGTCCATCAATGCACCACCCGCGGCAGCGTCAATTGTCATTCTTGTATTGTACAAGAGTCCATTATAGAAGGTATGGATGACCATCCATTCTATTAATCCATGATGTGGACAAAGTCTCAGTAGATCCTTATAGCGTTCCCAAGCTTCGAATAATGATTCACTTTCTCTTTGCTTAAATCCGTTGATCTGAGCTCTCAGCATAGCTGTCTTGCTAGGTGGAAAATACCTATTCAAGAAAACTCTCTTAAGTTCTTCCCACGTAGTTACTGAGTTCGAAGGCAGAGATTGAAGCCAAGCTCTTGCTCTGTCTCGAAGCGAAAAAGGAAATAAACGTAGTCTAATAGCTTCTTGGGTAACTCCATTGGCTTTTACGGTATCTGCATATTGCACAAAGATCGAAAGATGAAGATTCGGATCCTCGGTAGGATTTCTGGCGAATTGATTTTGTTGCACGGCTGATATCAACGAAGGTTTTAGTTCGAAATCATTTCGGTTGATAGCCGGCGCTGCAATGCTTGAATGCGGTTCAGCTTGCGAAGGATTAGCGTAATACTTGAGTGGATGAGTCTGTTCTTCAGCCATCTCTGCGTCCTTTGATTTTACGACTGGTTTAGGCAGATCTAATTGAAGATCTGGAATATTGTAATGATTTTCGAAATCGAATATACGTCTTCTTACGTGTAAGAAGCGTTCCGATTCAGGGATTAGAGGTTGCAAGTCTTCGCTTTTAGAGCGAGTACTTGGCATACACTCGGAGATTAGATTAAATTAAATAGTTGATACCTTAGTCTAGACAATGCTACCTAAATGCACTAGTAACTAAATTAAGGAATCCCCGGCAATGGCGCCAAAAACTTGATGGGCTAAAGACGTGTCTACTTATGCGTCTAGCGGTATCTTACTGCAAGTGCACAGCCTATCGAAGTAATATTTAAGATTATCGATCCACAGGGATTCTATGGTTACTTAGTGCTAGATGAACTTCTAGTTTAGCTAAGGCGAATGGTTGTCACGATTTTTTGTTGATTTTTAATACTATTAAAGGCGGAATTAAATTTAAGTTTTAATAAAGTAATACTAAGGCGGTCGGTATGTAATTATACTAACTTAGGTGGGTCAATCTAACCTAGGCTTATAAAGGTGTTCACTTAATCTATTCGGTAGAGATTACCAGTTTAAATACCCTCAACTCACACTCTCGTGGTCTTATATCAGATCTTATCCCTAAAGCCCTATGCCTGCTCTCGCTAGCCCATAAGTGTTTAGAGGTAATTTTTGGAAACTAAGTAATTCTAATTTATCTTAAAGCGCTCTCGCTGTGTTTAATTTAAATGCCTAACTTTAGCTATCTGGTTAAAATCTCACACTCTCGTGGTCTTGACCTAACCTAATACTCTTTTCTTACTCTCGTAACGAAAAGGTCTATTTCAATTAAAAAGTATCAACCAAAATGTTAAGTGATTAATTATTTTTAGCCTATGGTTATATTTTACCGGTTAAGTTTGTTATAACTACATACCGCCCTAAGGTGTTTAGCTACTCATCGATGTTGAACCAGACAGAGACAGAAAATTTAATAATAACGTACTCATGGCAGAAAAATAAATAAACATTATAATTAAATTAAATTGCAATATAATGAAAAACCTGGTTAACAAATATTCGAGCAGACTCCTTCTTCCACAGACCGGAAAGCTTGGAGTTGGCGGAAATTGAAAATAAACGAATGCTGAAGGTTTAGAAACAAATAAATGTATAACAATTTCCTGATGTTGGAAATTGTTATATGGCGGGTTTGGATACAATAAAAAACGAAACAGAAAACTAAAAATAATGCAGGAATAGAAAGGCTGGTTCGTAATACAGTTCGGCAGAGCTTCCGCAGGAATTTGAATAAAAAAAATGCTCTGTGTCCTTTGTTCATAGAACTTGTACTATTTATAGAATCCTTAATGGGCTGGATTTTTGGTCCTTTGTTGCATGGGCCTTGCTGAATTTGTGGAAGGAATGCAGGAACGTGGCAACAAAATAGGAGAGATGGTCTTCACGTAATGCCAATAGGAGAAATGGTCTTCACGTAATGCCTTGACGTAGTCTGAGTCAAAAACCTAATTTTACCCTTGTCACGGTCGTGACAAGGTCTTCACGTTTGTAACTTGTGGTTTTTAAGTGTCACGGTCGTGACCACTCTCTTACGGTCGTGATGGCTCAAATTGGGGTGTCACGGTCGTGACACCCTTGTGACGGCCGTGGCTGCAACAAATTATGCAGTCTTTTGCAGGCTTCTTCATTTCTTCATCTCTTTATGGTTTCTTTTGTTCCTTTTGCTCTTAATTCATGATTTAGCTCCATATAATGATGTACCTGCAAAATGGTAAGAAAAACTCGAGAAATCGAGTGTTAAAACGGTGAATATGCGATAAAACGTTAATGAAACCTAGCAATATAATCGATGCGTTTTCTCGTTATCAACTGAGAATGCCAAGAAGGATTCAGTGAGAATCTCTTATAAAGAACCAGCCACTGAAGTTGAAATAGAAGTTTGACAGGAACCAGTTGCAGATGAAGCAGGTTCAATCAGACCTCGACGAACAAGACGCATGCCTGCAAGGTTGCAAGAATGTGTAATTATATCAGATGATGTAGTCGATGAATAGGGTGAGCTGGTACATTATGCTTTTTACGCAGATGTCGAACCAGTCAATGCAGCTGAGGCATTGAAAGATTCAAAGTGGGTGAAAGCAATGACTGAAGAGTTGGAGTCCATTGAAGCCAATGATACCTGGTCACTTGTCGAATTGCCGCAAGGCAAGAAGGCAATTGATGTGAAGTGGGTTTACAAGGTGAAGGTAAATCCTAAAGGAGAAGTAACTCGACACAAGACGATACTTATGGCAAAATGATTTCTTCAGAAGGAAGGAATCGACTTTGATGAAGTATTCGCACCTGTTGCTAGAATCGAAACAATCAGGTTGGTTGTTGGTCTAGCAAATATGAACAACTGGCACACATGTCAGATAGACGTGAAGTGTGCATTCCTTAATGGCCCCTTATACGAAGAAGTTTATGTTGCACAACCAGCTGGGTTTATGAAACAAGTCGAAGAAAGAAAGGTGTACAGGCTTCATAAAGCCCTGTATGGACTTAAGAAAGCTCCAAGATCTTGGAATAAGAAAATCGACAGCTTCTTAAGGGAGAAGGAATTTGTGAAGTGTACAACTGAGCATGAAGTATATGTAAGAAGAAGCAATGGCGAATTGCTTATACTATGTCTCTATGTTGATGATTTGTTGATAACAGGGAGTTGCAAGAATGAGATCGAAGATTTCAAACATGATCTTAGTGAGGAGTTTGAAATGTCAGACTTGGGAAATCTTTCATATTTCCTTGGCATCGAATTCTACAAGACAAGTAGAGGTTTGATGATGCACCGAAGAAGATATGCAAGCGAAATACTCAAGAGATTTGAGATGCAAGATTGCAACCAAACTTCGACTACAGCTGAGCCCAAATTACAATTGTCGAAGGATTAAGATGAAGATGATGTCGACCCAACCCAATACAGAAGACTTATTGGGTCACGTAGATACCTTTGTCACAAAAGGCTTGACTTAGCATACAGTGTTGGTATGGTAAGTAGATTCATGCAGAAGCCAAAGGTATCACACCTAGCAGCGGCGAAGAGGATACTGAGGTATCTGAAAGGAACTCTCGACTGCGGCGTTTTGTTTCCAACAGCTGATGAAGGAAAAGAATGCAAGTTAGTGGGAAACACATACTCCAGTTAGTATAGTGATGCTGAGGATCGAAAATCCACAATTGGGTATGTGTTTATGTTAGGTGGTGCACTAGTTGCTTGGAATTCGAGAAAGGAACCAGTAGTGGCATTGTCATCATGCGAAGCAGAATATATAACTGCTTTTCTTTGTGCATGTCAAGCAACTTGGATGGTGAATTTGGTCGAAGAAATCACAGGGAAGAATCATTGAGCAATAACCATGAAGATAGAGAGCATGTCAGCTATCAACTTGGCGAAGAATCCAATAGCTCATGGTCGGAGCAAGCGCATCAAAATGAGCTTCCATTATCTTCGAGAGCAGGTAGCAGAAGGGAAGATGAAGTTGGATCACAGTAGAACTGAGAATCAGATTGCAGATATCATGATGAAGGGAGTGCAGGTCGAAGCCTTCAGAAGACTAAGAGCCATGATGAATGTAGATAGTTTAGACACAATGAATTAGGTGGTGTGTTAAATGTAATTCATAGTGTGTTGAAGTCGAAATTGTAAGGAAGCAGTCAAAGTCTAAGTCAAGTGTCGAAGTGTCGAAGCTTTCAGTGTGTCGAAATAGTTTGTTTTGACACAAATTTGTTTTGATGAGATTTGATATGATTTATATTAGATTTGATTTTGAATATTTTGGGCCTTTTATGTTTTGGGCTTTTGTAAACCTAAAACTATAAATAGGTGCCTTGCTTTGTAATCAAATAGAACAGATTTCACAGTTGCAGAGTTTAGCAAGTGAAAGTTCAATAGTAATCAGAAATCCCACAGTTTATGGGTAACACGATTTTCTCCAAATATTTCTTCTCTCATTCTTCTCTTTCTTGTTATTTTTTTGTTATTCTTCTTCTCTTTTGTTGTTCTTGATAACTCTTTACTTGTTATCACCATTACTATCATATTGTGGGTTTGTGTTAGAACACAGATTGGTTCTTAATAATATCTCTATGTTTTGATGATAACTATTAGGAAATTTTGTATTTAAGAATTATATACTCTAAAATTTGCTTAAGAGTTTTTACTGCAGATAGTAAAGAAATTAACACTCCAGAAGCAAATCAGAATTGAACACAAGAAATTAGCTAGACTCTGTAGCGCCAGATGCATACATTAGAAGAATCTGATTACTGTCAATAGAAGATTCTGAGCGTAGCCTCCAGAAGATTTTGAAGCAGAAACTCCAGAAGGATCTGAAGCAGAAGCTCCAGAAGAATCTGAAGCAAGTGAGAAGCATCTGAAGCAAAGAAGAATTTTGTATGAGAGCTTTTCAAAGCAAAGTTTCTACAGAAGATTCTGAAAGTACTAAAGCTGCCAGTACTGAAGTTTTGTCTCAAATATGCTCTGATATTAAACACGCTGAAAGCACACCTGCTGCAGAAGACTCTGATTCAACAAGACTCTAATCATCATCAGAAGACTCTGACCCAATTAGACTCTGATGAATTTGCTGAAAACTGAAGAAGAAATATTCAAAAATTATATCCGTTGGAGTAAATCAAACGTCTCTTTCCTTATTTATGCTAGACACAAGAACACAGACAAAAAGGATTTTTCTGTGCTTTCTTCTTCTAGGAAAGGTCACTTGATGTGAAGACAAAAAGGCTCAGACCTTTTGGACACTCTTCTCAACGTGAAGCTCACCTTGGATCAGCTGCCTATAAAAGCAAGACTCCACCAAATTCTTCAGTTGACGTTTTGTTGAAAAGAAATTAAAACATTCAAGCTCTCATACTTTCATATTCTTTCTAAGAATTTATTTCATTATACTTAAACTTAAGAGAAATATCACAGTTGTGATAAAAGCTTTTTAGAAGCATTCTTACTCTTGTAATAGTTTTACATTGATTGTAAAAGATTTCCTTAAGAGGATCCAGTTGGGATCAGTAGCTCTTGAGAAGACTAAGAACAGTTGTTCTTAGGTGTTACTATTGTAATTTGTTTGATTAAATAGTGGATTAAGTCATTGATTGAGAAAGGCAAATCACTCTAGGAAGGGTGGACTGGAGTAGTTGAGTTCAACGAACCAGGATAAAAACACTTGAGTTTTAATTCTAAGTTTTAATCTTTCATACTTATTCAACCCCCCCTTCTAAGTATTATCTCACCTTCAGTTGGCATTAGAGCTTCGGTTCTGTGTGTGCTACCACTTAACAGTGACAGTAAAGATCCAGAGAGAAATACTTTGATATATATTTAGTTGTTACTATGGCTGATAATACAATATCCAACATTCACAATAAATATGAAGAAAGGGACATAATCAGCACCAAACCCCCTATGTTTGATGGGGAGAAATTTGATTATTGGAAAGACAAAATTGAAAGTTTTTTCCTTGGATATGATGCTGATTTATGGGATCTGGTCATAGATGGATATGTTCATCCCACAGATGGGAATGGCAAGAAGATAGACAGAAAATCTATGACAGATGCTCAGAAGAAAGATTTTAGAAATCATCACAAGGCCAGAACAATATTATTGAATGCAATATCTCATACTGAGTATGAAAAAATTACAAACAGGGAAACTGCATTTGATATGTTTGAATCCTTAAAGATGACTCATGAGGGAAACTCTCAAGTCAAGGAAACAAAGGCTCTGGCTCTGATCCAGAAGTATGAAGCCTTCAAGATGGAAGACTCTGAATCTGTTGAAGCTATGTTCTCCAGATTTCAAATACTTACAGCTGGACTAAAGGTTCTGGACAAAGGATACTCTACTGCTGATCATGTGAAAAAGATCATCAGAAGTTTACCCACTAGATGGAGACCTATGGTGACAACGCTAAAGATGGCTAAAGATCTGAACAAGATCTCCTTGGAAGAATTGATCAGTTCACTAAGGAGCCATGAAATTGAGCTTGAGGAAGATGAACCTCAGAAGAAAGAGAAAGGTAAATCTGTTGCTTTAAAATCTAATAAATCTGCTAAAGCTTTGCAGGTTATTGAAGATAGCTCTGAAGGATCTTCTTCTGAAGAAGAAGATGAATTATCCATGTTGTCCAGAAGGATCAACAGACTCTAGAAGTACAAGGGAAAGAAGTTCAACAACTTCAGAAAATCTGATCATAGAAAGGAATCTTCTGGGCACAGAAGATCTGGCAAGAAAGAAGTTGTGTGCTATGAGTGTAAAGAACCTGGGCATTACAAGAATGATTGCTCCAAACTTCAAAAAGAAAAACCCAAGAAGAAGTTTAACAAAAAGAAGAAGGTTCTGATGGCAACATGGATGACTAAGATGAATCTGAATCATCTTCTGAATCAGAAGAAGAATGTGCTAATGTTGCACTGATGGCCAGCATAGAAGATCAGGAGGAAGGAACTTCAGGATATGAATCAGATTCTGAATCTGACGATGACGCTGAAGAGGTAATGGCTAAACTTACTAAAGAAGAACTTATAAAAGTATTATCAAAAGTTCTGAAAAGTTATAACAATATCAAACTCAAATACAAGAAGCTAAAAAGCAGTCTTGAATCTGAGATTGATCTTCTGAAGACAGAACTTGTTGAGCAAAAAGAAATTAATCTGAAAATCAAAAATGACTTTGAAATAACTCAACAAGAATCTGAATCTGAGACTAAGTCATGTGAAAACATTTTAGAAAAATATGACTCTAGCTTTCAGAGATTTCTTACTAAGAGCATAGACAGAAGCAAGATGGCTTCTCTGATCTATGGTGTTAATGGGAACAACAGAAGAGGTATTGGATATGAATCTTCCTCTGGAAGTAATCCAAAATCTGTTGACGAACTCTTCATCAAGAAGACACCTCTGTACTCTCAATTTAAGTTTGGTCACTTAAATGACATTAAACACACAAGCTCTGAGAAGAATACTTATGTGTTTAAACCCAAGGCAAGTCAGAATAAACATTATGTTGAAAAACAGAAGTTTAGACAAACCTACAAATCAACTAACCCTAAAGGACCCAAGAAGATCTGGGTACCTAAAAGTAAAATATTCCTGTTGCATATGTTCTTAGCAGCAAGGTCAGGACGTCAATCATGGTACCTGGACTCTGGATGCTCACGACACATGACAGGAGAAAAGTCTATGTTCCAATCTGGAACTTAGATCTGGAGGTGACGTGAAGTTTAGAGGGAACCAGAAAGGCAAGATCATTGGATCTGGCACTGTTGGAAATGGTAAACTTCCCTCTATTAATAATGTTTTACTTGTTGAAGGGTTAAAGTATAACTTATTGTCCATAAGTCAATTAAGTGACAATGGTTATGATATTACCTTTAATCAAAAATGTTGTAAAGCTATTAGTCAAAAGGATGGCTCTATCCTATTTAGTGGTAAGAGGAAAAACAACATTTATAAAATAAATCTTTCAGAACTTAAAGTTCAGAATGTTAAATGCCTCTTGTCTGTTAATGAAGAGCAATGGGTCTGGCACAGAAGATTGGGCCATATTAATATGAGACATATATCTCAAATTAATAAACTTAATCTTGTCAGAGGACTTCCTAATCTGAAGTTCACCTCAGATGCTCTTTGTGAAGCATGCCAAAAAGGGAAGTTTTAAAAATCATCTTTTAAAACAAAAAATGTTGTTTCTACTTCCAGACCACTAGAATTACTTCATATTGATCTGTTTGGACCAGTGAAAACTGCATCCATCAGAGGCAAGAAGTATGGATTAGTCATTGTTGATGACTATAATAGATGGACATGAGTAAAGTTCTTAAAACACAAGGATGAGTCACATTTTATGTTCTTTGACTTCTGCAAGCAAGTCCAGAATGAAAAGGATTTCAAAATTATAAAAGTCAGAAGTGATCATGGTGGTGAATTTGAAAATAAATATTTTGAAAAATATTTTTCTGAAAATGGCATTGCTCATGATTTTTCCTGTCCTAGAACTCCACAACAAAATGGGGTTGTAGAGAGGAAAAACAGGACTCTGCAAGAAATGGTCAGAACCATGATCAATGAGACAAATCTGGCAAAACACTTTTGGGCAGAAGCAATCAACACAGCCTGTTACATTTAGAACAGAGTGTCTGTAAGACCTCTTCTGGAGAAGACTCCATATGAACTGTGGAAGAACAAAAAGCCCAACATTTCATATTTTCATCCTTTTGGATGTATTTGCTATATGTTAAATACTAAGGAAAATCTGAACAAGTTTGATTCCAAAGCACAGAAGTGTTTCATGCTTGGATATTCTGAACGCTCTAAAGGCTACAAAGTATACAACACTGAGACACAGATTGTGGAAGAATCTATTCATGTCAGATTTGATGATAAGCTTGGCAATAAAAAGCCAAAGCAGTCTGAAAACTCTGCAGATAGAAAAGTAGTCTTCACTGACTCTGAAGTTCCAGAAGCAAACAAAGCTCAAGTGAAGGAACCAGATGCAACGCCAGATGCTATTCCTTTAACTTCTCAGATGAACAATCTAAACATTTCTGAAGAATCAACTGTTAGAGGATCATCATCCAGAATTAAAGCTTCTCATCTAGAGGATGTCATTATTGGAAAGAAGGATGATCCCATCAGAACAAGATCCTTTCTAAGATCATCTGAAGCATCACTATTTGGACTGGTGTCAGAAATTGAACCATCTTCTGTAGATGAAGCTTTGCAAGACAATGATTGGATTATTGCCATGCAAGAAGAGCTAAATCAATTCACCAGAAATGATGTATGGGATCTAGTTCAAAGACCACAAGGATTCAATATAATTGGTACAAAATGGGTCTTCAGAAATAAGCTAAATGAGAAAGGAGAAGTTGAAAGAAATAAGGCAAGGCTTCTAGCTCAAGGGTACAGTCAACAAGAAGGTATTGATTACACTGAAACATATGCTCCAGTGGCAAGGTTAGAATCTATACGTCCTCTTATTTCATTTGCTGCACAAAATAACATCACTCTGTATCAGATGGATGTTAAAAGTGCATTTCTTAATGGTATTATAGAAGAAGAAGTTTATGTCCACCAACCTCCTGGTTTTGAAAATGAAAAATTTCCAGATCATGTTTTCAAATTAAAGAAATCTCTATATGGTTTAAAACAAGCTCCCAGAGCTTGGTATGAGAGATTGAGCAATTTTCTTCTGGAGAAAAATTTCATCAGAGGCAAAGTGGATACAACACTCTTTTGTAAATCAATTAAGAAAGATCTTCTAATTTGTCAAATTTATGTGGATGATATAATATTTGGATCTACCAATACTATGCTGGGAAAGGAGTTTGCTACATGTATGCAGGCAGAATTTGAAATGAGCATGATGGGAGAACTCAGATTCTTTCTAGGAATCCAAGTCAATCAAACTCCAGAGTGCACTTACATACATCAGACCAAATATGTTAAAGAACTTCTGAAGAAATTTAACATGACTGATAGTAAGCTGGCAAAGACTCTCATGCATCCAACTAGCTCACTTGGCAAGGAAGAGGTAAGTAAGAAAGTAGACCAACAGAGGTATGATTGGTTCTCTTCTTTATCTAACTGCTTCTAGACCTGACATATTGTTCAGTGTATGCTTGTGTGCTAGATTCCAATCAGATCCTAGAGAATCACACTTGACAGTTGTCAAGAGGATTCTAGGGTATCTGAAAGGTACTTCTAATGTGGGTTTGTGTTACAGAAAATATGATGATTTCAAATTAGTTGGATTATGTGATGCTGACTACGCTGGAGACAGAGTGGAAAGGAAAAGTACTTCTGGAAGTTGTCAATTTCTAGGAAGAAATCTAATCTCTTGGTACAGCAAGAAGCAACCCACAATTGCACTTTCAACCACAGAGGCAGAATATATTGCTGCTGCTGGATGTAGCACGCAGATGCTCTGGATGAAAAGTCAGCTAGAAGATTATCAAATATTTGAAAGTAACATTTCTATCTTTTGTGATAATACTTCTGCTATATGTTTGTCTAAGAACCCCATTTTACACTCTAAGGCAAAACATATAGAAATTAAGCATCATTTCATCAGAGACTATGTTCAGAAGGGAATCATAAATTTAGCCTTTGTTGATACAGATCATCAATGGGCAGATATTTTTACAAAACCCCTTGTTGAAGATAGATTCAAATTTATTCTGAAAAATATTGGTATGGATTTTTGTCCAAAATGATATTTGTCAGAAGCAAATTTTTACAAATGCAAAAATGCCTAATGCTCTGAAGTATTTCTTCTGATTGCTTATTTTATTAATTTGGTTTTGTGAAACTCTGAACTAACAATCCTTAGAGGATCTGAACGTTGGTTAACATTTCATTTCTCAAAAGAATTCAGAAAACATGCAAGCAAACACGTGTCACACCAAATCTGCAAAGGTGGCGTGTACATTACTGAAGAGACGTTTAAAGTGAAGTTTGAATAGTGAAAATCTTGATTTTCCCCCTATTTTTTCAGAAGCAATAAATGCTTGAAATGATTTTTATTCTTTTCATTTAATGCTTTGTTCAAACGTGCAAAATTCTGACTGTTTGTATGCCTACTTGATTTAGTATAAATACATCTCTTCTCTTCACTTTCACACTTTTCACATCTCAGAAATTTTATGCATTTTCATCTTCTCTTCTCTCTGCATAAAAACCCTAAGCGTGTGACAAAACCATCTTCAATGGCAACTTCATCATCAACAACTGCACAATTTCAATCTTCAATGGCTGCAGTTACATCTGCTAACATGGGTGTTGCTCCTTATTCTCCACCAAAAAGAACACTGTTAACCCCTGTTGAAAAGCTAGAAGTTTTGTGTGAATCAATGGTGGAATTTGATTCACTTGCAGAAAATGGTTTTGAGTTTCGTTCAATCATAGGTGCTCAAGGATGGGTGAAATACTTTGATAGACTCTTTGGACCAGTTTACCCCGTCCTTGTGAAAGAGTTCTGGATCCATGCTTCAGTTTACCCTAAGTTTATCCTATCTTCTGTACTGGGCAAAGAAATAATAATAACAGAAGATCTGATCAGAAAGCTTATTGGATATGAAGAAACAGATGGAGTTTCACACTTGCCAGCTGGGCGTGTGGATATGGATGAAGTGTATGAAGAAGTGATGACTGCTGGTCAAGCTTCTAACAAGTTCAAGGATCTGAAGCCTGACTACAAGATCTGGGCCAAGATCTTCATGGGATGCATTCACCATAGGAAGTCAACAAACTCTCCAGACTATATCAATAATGAACAGCTCTATTTCATGTATTGCCTCAGTCAGAGCACCAAGGTAGATCTTCCATATATTCTCTTTATGCATTTTTGGAACCATATAAATGCCTCTAGAGAGTATGTGAAAGAAAAAGGACAGAAGATCAGAACCTGGATTCCTTTTGGAAGATTAATCTCAGATCTTCTAACTGAGAATGGTCTAGTTACTGCTTTGTACGCTGCTGGAGTTACAGAGGAATTGGAATTCATTATGGGAAAGCCTCTGAATGCCAAAAGTCTTCAGAGACTTAAAATCGTGGATGAACTCACAACAGCTCCCAAGAAGCTGAATGTTTCTGAACTGAGTAAGAAGAGAATTCCTATAGATGATTATCCTCTGTTCTATGCTGAAGAACCAAGGCACATTGTTGTGATTTATATTGATGAGTGTAAGAAAGAAGGAAAGTCTGTTCCTGCAAACATTATACAGCTAGCAAGACAACCACTACCTGTTGTAGAAGAAGAAGAAGAACAACTACAAAGAAAGAGGACTCAGCCAGAAGCAGAAGTTGCACCTGCTCAGAAGAAGATCAAGATTGCTGAGAAGCCACAGAAGCTCTTAAAGAGGAAAGAATCTGGAGACACTCCTTCTGTACCAGCTAAGGGAATCAAAATTAAAGGTACTAAATCTTCTGTATCTTCTGCAAATCATGTTGTTTTAAATGATTCTAATATTAAGTCTATTCCAAAACCACCCTCTACACAAAATACATCTGTTACTGCTCCAATTTCCACATCACCACAAAAACAATCATCTGTTCCAACACCAATCACAACATAAACAATTCAAACTCCAAAAGTCTCTGTACCACAATCAACTCAACCAAAAATTCAAATCAAACAGTTTGTACCACAAAAACAACCTTCACAAAAACAACCCACAGAACAACAACAAACGACAAAACCATCTGCTCAATAAAAATCCTCTGAACCACTTAAATAAAAGTCATCTGAACAACAAAAGCACCCACAAGAAAGACAACCAGAAAAATCATCTGAAACCCTACCAGAAAAAGCCTCTGATCATCAACCACCATCAGATAATCCACCATCCAAATCATCTGAACCCAATGCATCTGTACCTGTTATCTTTAAACCTACAAAAATAACATTTGTTCCAGTTTCATCTGAACCAATAACAATTCCATCTGATTCACCTACCTCAGAACAACCATCAAAACCCTCTGAAATTCCTTCAGAACCAACCAATACTTCTGAACCCAACATTCCTGAGACAGAAGTTCTTGATGTCACACCATTAAAAACTGTGTTTCAAGCATCTTCTACCTCCTGCACACCAACCACCTCATCAAACTCCTCAGAATCTGACATCCACCCAGCTTTCTAATCTCTCCATCTCACAGAGACTCTGAGGTAAACCAACCAGAACCCATTATACCTTCTAAAGCTCTTATTCCAGATCCTATTCCCACACCTGCACCATCATCTGAGATACTGATTCCCAATTCTAACCCAAGATCATCTATTTCCTGTGCACAAGTTTCATCCATATTTCACAATCTGGCATATGGTTTCAAACTCAAAGATTTTTATGACAGAGTTGAACCATCTGACCCTATCACCCCTCTGAAACCCAAACTCACAATGACTCTTCCATCTGTACTCCTCACATACATACAATCCATGACAGATGTAGGTTCATTAGCAACTATATCTTATTCTGGTAAATCTAACAAAGCTGTTGCTTCAGCTATCCCAGTGTCATCTGATAAAAATGTTGTTTCTGATGAACCTCCAAAATCTGCATTCCAAACCTACTCAAATAAACCCTTTGATGTGGTTCCCTCTCACACCAGAGCAAAACCAAATCTGTTAAATGCTTTAAATAGATCCAAAGAAAAAGCTCCTGAAATTCCTTTCATTCCATACTATCCTCCTCCTCTGATCTCTATTCAGAAATCTATTTTTCCACCAACTCCCCAACCAAAACCAATAACTCTGGAAACTCTGTTACATCCTAAGCCCAGACTTAATGTTAATCATTTATTTCAATCATTTTTGCAAGAAATACAATTGTATTTAGGTACTGTACAGAAGAAGTGCTCAGCAACAATGGATGCCCAAGAATCTGATGTCATCTGGAATGGATTCATCAACAGATTCAACTCTGTGGCCTCCAATCTGAAGAACATATGTCCTGATGATGCGAAGCTCAGATTTTCTGAAGCTGCAAGAACTCTGTTCTGGACTGTCAAGAAATCTGAACCTCTGCTCCTTACAGATGCTCCTCCATCATCAGAAGAAACTACTGAACTTGCATCTGAAGACAATCCGTTGGCCATGACTCTGGTAGACCTTTCCTCTGGCTCAAATGCTCCAGACTCTATAGATCCCATGGAAATTGACTCTGTTCAAGCTCCAGAACCTGATCATACTTCTTCATCAAAGATAAAGAAAGAACATCCAGATTTTGAGGATAAGATTGCTGCTCTGGAAGCTGGTCAATCAGAGATCAAGTCCTGGATGGCAAAACAAGATAAAAAGTCTGAGGACATGACAGAGTGGATGTCAAAGCAGGATCAGAAAAATGAAACAATGGCTAAGTGGATGTCCAAGCAAGAGCAATCCTCCTCTGAGATTACAGATCTATTGAAGATGCTTTTGTCCAAACACTCTTAGATTTTCATTTTTTTTCATTCTGATGTTTTTGCATCTGATGTTTGCTATTGTATTTTTTTGATATATCTTCTGATGCATGTACTCTTGATCTGAACTTATTGAATGAATCAAAGTTTTTCTCCACTGAATTATCTCATTTAATGTTTCCTTTTATTTGTCCTTTTAAAGTTTTTACTTTTTGCTTATGACAAAAAGGGGGAGAAAATATAGATCTGAACTGTTTAATTTAACTTCACCAGAATGAAACTTCAGACATATTTATTCTATCTAACATTTAATCTGAGTATTTCAGAACATTTGATAAGCACACTCTGTAAAAGAAACTCTGAGTCTCTCAGATCATTTGACTATTATCAAACTATGAATCTAAAATTTGCAAGACATTCTGACTTTCAAATGTTGAAAGAACAATCAAGATCTAACTCTGATAATTACTCAAAACAAAAGGGAAGTTTCTATTCCTTATCTGTATTTAACTCAGGGGGAGATTCATCATCTCAGGGGGAGTTATAATTTTAATATTTTCAATTAAACAAAATTTCTGATGTTTTTGTCATCATCAAAAAGGGGGAGATTGTTAGAACACAGATTGGTTCTTAATAATATCTCTATGTTTTGATGATAACTATTAGGAAATTTTGTATTTAAGAATTATATACTCTAAAATTTGCTTAAGAGTTTTTACTGCAGATAGTAAAGAAATTAACACTCCAGAAGCAAATCAGAATTGAACATAAGAAATTAGCTAGACTCTGTAGCGCCAGATGCATACATTAGAAGAATCTGATTGCTGTCAACAGAAGATTCGGAGCGTAGCCTCCAGAAGATTCTGAAGCAGAAACTCCAGAAGGATCTGAAGCAGAAGCTCCAGAAGAATCTGAAGCAAGTCAGAAGCATCTGAAGCAAAGAAGAATTTTGTATGAAGAGCTTTTCAAAGCATAGTTTCTACAGAAGATTCTGAAAGTACTAAAGCTGCCAGTACTGAAGTTCTGTCTCAAATATGCTCTGATATTAAACACGCTGAAAGCACACCTGCTGCAGAAGACTCTGATTCAGCAAGACTCTGATCATCATCAGAAGACTCTGACCCAATTAGACTCTGATGAATTTGCTGAAAACTGAAGAAGAAATATTCAAAGATTATATCCGTTGGAGTAAATCAAACGTCTCTTTCCTTATTTATGCTAGACACAAGAACACAGACAAAAAGGATTTTTCTGTGCTTTCTTCTTCTAGTAAAGGTCACTTGATGTGAAGACAAAAAGGCTCAGACCTTTTGGACACTCTTCTCAACGTGAAGCTCACCTTGGATCAGCTGACTATAAAAGCAAGACTCCACCAAATTCTTCAGTTGACGTTTTGTTGAAAAGAAATTAAAACATTCAAACTCTCATACTTTCATATTCTTTCTAAGAATTTATTTCATTGTACTTAAACTTAAAAGAAATATCACAATTGTGATAAAAGCTTTTTAGAAGCATTCTTACTCTTGTAATAGTTTTACATTGATTGTAAAAGATTTCCTTAAGAGGATCCAGTTGGGATCAGTAGCTCTTGAGAAGACTAAGAACAGTTGTTCTTAGGTGTTACTATTGTAATCTGTTTGATTAAATAGTGGATTAAGTCCTTGATTTAGAAAGGCAAATCACTATAGGAAGGGTGGACTGGAGTAGTTGAGTTCAACGAACCAGGATAAAAATACTTGAGTTTTAATTCTAAGTTTTAATCTTTCATACTTATTCAACCCCCCTTTCTAAGTATTATCTCACCTTCAGGTTTGTTCATCAATCTTAAGATCAAGATTGAAGAGAATTCTTCATAAGGTGTGAGGTGAATTTCCAACACTTCGAAGTTTCAAAAACTTTTACAGAAGTGTTTGAGTCAAATTCAACCCACAAGTTTTTCCAGCCCTTATCTTTAGAAATCTCAATGCTTTTAAACACTCTACAATATTTTATTAACAAGGAGTTCTTCCAATCTAGTGGCTCAGCAAAAGATACGATAAAAGTGTCATTGTTGTCCTTAAAAATATTGCCATAACCTACAGAAAAAGGATTAGAGCAACAGGCATAAGAAAAACTAAGCATCTTGTAGGACATCCTGATGAGCCAAGTCCATAAATTAACAACAACAATGTAGGAGAAAAATAAATGATATATGGTTTAAGAATGAATTTTGCAATGGCAGCGCGTGAAAGTCGTCGTGTGACCTCTACATTAGACTTGATCATCAATAGGAAGCTTGTTTTCTATAAGCATCCAATTGAGAATTATATTTAAATATAATCTCAAATAAAGTAATGACTTTTATATTGTCACATCTAACAAGATACATGAATTATGAATTGAGAATTACGACTCTCCCTTGATCACTTGATTGTAGAGGTTATATCTATTGATATATTTTACTATTTTTATCTTCTATTTTTTCATTTATCTTCTCTTCCTCACCTTCTTTTGTTCTAGCTCCTTTTTCTATTTTTATTTTTTGAAAAAGTGGGCATGAAAACCTTTTACGAATTCTACATCTATCTTTTCTCCAAAAAATTATTTTCTACCAGTTATTTATTCTTTTCTTATTTTCCCTACTTACATTCTTCATATTCTCCCTTTTCAACAACATCTCCTTGTTCACTTCTTCCAAAAATAAATTCAGCTACTTTGTCAAGTTCACTCTCTACAATAATGTCTTCATCAGAATTTTCTTTTTCAACAACTCCCCCCTCCCTCAACTCACTTCGACATGTTTTTATTCCATTATATTTCTCATTAATATTTGGTTGGGTATTTCAAGTAAAACTTCCTCTTTGTCTCTCAACTTTTTTTTTTTTTTTTATAGTTTTCCATCTTCACTTATAAGTTTTTGATGGAGACATCAATGTTCTCTTAGGTTGTTATGTATAATTGCATAAGTTGGTTTAATGTCGCTTCATATTTGCAATTTTTTCGCACGGATGACTTTGTTGATATAGATAAAATGGAGGTTGCTTATAATTATAATTGATATAATTATAATTGAGGTTGTTATCCCTTTTGAAGTTGTTGAGTATGACTCATATTGTTGAGATTATTATGGATTGTAGATATAAATATGAGTTATTGAGAGTATAAATTATATTTTTGAAATAATTATGGATTGTTGAGATAATTATGGGTTTTTAAGAGTATAACTCATATTGTTGAGATAATTATGGGTAGAAATAATTGTTTGTTGAGAGAAACAGGAGATTAGGGATTTATATAAACTAAACCCTAATATTATACATATGACTTGTAACATTGTAATCCAATCAATTCTTAAGATAGAAATAAAGGGAATTATAATCGTAGAGGTATGCATTATTAGCCGAACTGCGTTATCAAAGATCAATTGTGTTCATTATCTTTTAATTTTGTTTATGTTTAATATTTTATACTAGTTGTTATTCTAACAATTGGTATCATATGGCAATTAACCCTAGTGAGAGATTCTAAATAACAAGGTTCGACGAGACGAGTAATTTCAGATTATGTAAAAGGAGGCTTAAGGATTTGTTGGTAGCAAAGTTTACAAAAGGCACTGTGAGAGACGAAGCCAACAACATGGAGGATACCAATTGGGCAGAGATGAAGGAGAAGACCTCAAGATTGATTCAACTATATGTTTGAGACGAGGTGGTGAATCATATCCTGAATCTGATGACTCTGAAGGAGGTTTGGGACAAATTGGAGAGTCAGTATATATTCATGACGCAGATGAACAAATTGTTCGCAATGTACCGACTATATTATCTGGATATGCGGGAAGGGTGAGATTTACAACAACATATTAATGTCTTCAACAACATACTTGTCGGTCTAGTGAGGCTTGTAGGGAAGATTGATGACGAAGATAAGACAATTACATTGCTTTGTTTGTTACTAGGTTCTTATGACCAATTGGTGACTATTCTTATCTACGTGAAGGACATTATCAGTTTTGATATGATTACAGGTATACTTTTGTCTCATTCTCTTCTCCTTTTTGAATTGGCTGCATTATGCAAAACAACATGGTATGTTCAAGTTGTTTTTGTGAAGAGATGACATGTGTGTAAGAGCAAGATTTGTCTCTACAGGATAATCTCTATGCTTTGATGATAACAATTGAGTATTTGTGAAAGAACCATTTTATGGTTTAATGTTTGTTATGTGCAGGTCATATTAAATTAAATATATTAGACCAAACAAACAGAAGCAACGTGTGCAACTAGCAACTTATGGAGTTACTTAGTGTGATGTCATGAAGCGCTTGTGAGAAGCTAGTTTGCTTATGTATTTGATCACGTTCAGTAAGAATCAAGGATGTTGTATATTGTTGTTGCAATGCGCCTGTGTATTCTGATATGAAGAAGTGCATCTGATCTGAAATCAAATGAAGCTCAGTAAAGAAGCAAGTTTGTTTCTGCATCTGATCATGATCAGTAAATAATCAAGGATGCTAGATATTGCAGTTACAATGCATCTATGGATTCTGCTCTGAGTTATGCATCTGATCTGGAAGCTAACAAGCGTCTCTGAAGAGTGAGTCCTTTGAAGACCAAGTGCGTCAAGACTCTGAAGACTGGTTCTGAAAGTCAAGACTCTGAAGACTCTGAAGATGGGTTTTGAAAGTCAAGACTTTGAAGATGGGCTCTGAAGGTCAAGACTCTGAAGAAGTATTCTGAAGGTCAAGACTATGAAGAAGTGTTCTGAAGGTCAAGGCTCTGAAGATTATGAAGACATGGTTTCTGAAGAATTAGTCATGAAGATTCTCAAGATTGTTTTAGAGGAAACTTAGTTCTTGGAATGCTGAAGACTGGATTCTGAAGTGGAAGATTGTGTCAGAAGAAGATTCATCCAGATGCAAGACGTATTACATCAGATAAGTTGTTGCTGTTCAATCTGATAAACATGTGTTTGAGTTAATAACCCTGATGTTGAAGCTTTCATATCAAAGTAGTTCTGAACTACTCATCAGACGAATCATCAGAAGTATCAAGAAGATTAAAGTACAACGTATGTAATTATTCAAATGTGGTAAAGACGTTGGTACTGTTCAAGCGTGGTTTCCAAGGATTATATATATTGAAGTTACAAGCTAAGGTCACTGTTCCAACACGTGAGCTTATTCTATCCGTTGGGATATGACCGTTGGAATGAGAAAGGAAAACTATATCCTCACAACAACTCTATTGGCTGCAATATAAAAAGAAGAATCATTTGATCAAAAAGGTTGTTGGGTTGCTGAGTCAAGCAATGTTGTTGCTGTTAAGCTGCACTATAAGAAATAACATTTGATTCATTCAAATGTTACCATGCTAGTAAGCATAAAGTGAAGAAAGAAAGAAAGAAGAAAAGCTTAAATGAAAAGAAGCCTTAGTGCTCTGTTAAGTGCAAATTTTACCTATTTTTGTATATAATTTTTGTTGCACTTAACGTTACTTTATGTTAAAATCGTTCGTATAAACCCCGCTTTGTTTATAAATGCGCTTACTTTACGTTATAGTGTATATATTATGTTTTCCTGTAAATATTATTGAGTTTAATTGAATTTCATTCATTTTTGTAGGTAATAAAGCATTGATGTTGGAACATTTTTAGATAGAGCATTGAATAAGCTTTCCAACGCTTCGAACCGGGCAAAAAACGGAGTTGCGGTTAAAAAGTTATGGTCGAAACAAGTTGGTTTGCTGTCATGTTCGCCAAAGTTCCCCCGGCGAATGTTCGCCAGGCGAACAAAAGTTCGCCAGGCGAACCGAAAGTTCAAAAACGCGTGAAAAACACAGTTTTTACAGAAGCAAAAGTTGTATATGTTCGCCAGGCGAATGGGACTTCGCCAGGCGAATACTGGGACCCATTTTTGTCTATTTAAGTGATTTTTCAGCATTTTTTAGGTTATGTTGTTTGGGAACTTTTTACCCCAACTTCATCAAACACATTCTTGAGTAGATTTAGCTTAGAAACAACATTGGAGGGTGCATCTTGACGATCCGGAGTCGAATCCACTTCAATCGGAGTTGACAGACCGTGAGATTTGTGTTCTTCTTCCTTACTCTCTATGTATTTTTCATTTGTTGGGGTTTTGTATGTAAGTTTATCTTGATTGTATGTATATTTATGGATCTTTGTATAAAATCTCTTTTACAACTCTTTATCGATGGTTATCTTGATTTTTTACTTAATGGGTTTGGATTGTGATAGACATATACTGTTCGAACTCGATCTTAGATGAACATCTATTAGATTCTAAATGCTAGAGATAGATTTAGGACTAATATTCACGTGGGTATCGATTCTTAATGCTCCGTGTTGTCGATTTGTGTGAGAGATCAACAATGAGACGATACGGTTGATCTCTCGACTTTGTGTTAGAGATAAACTCTGTTGTGAGCGATACGTGATGATATTGACGAGTGAATTAGGTTGCGTGCATTTGATCCATATATTTTTTAGTACATGATGGGTAGAACGAAATACAACTCCTGACGAGTTTTCTCATTTCTTAAGAATGTACTTATTTTCTTGTTTTATGTTTTTCCTTTTGAATTTTTATTCCAAACCATTCAAACCCAAGCTTAGAGACGTAGAGATTGTCGAATGACATTCTTTCCCTCACACTGATCCCTGTGGAGACGATAAATCCCGGAGGAAATTCTTCCGAAAATAATATTTTTGCTTGCTGCTTTACCGCTTCAACAAAATGGCGCCGTTGCCGGGGATTGGTTTTGATATTGAGTTGCATTGCGATAGTTTCTATATTTCTAAGCTTTGCACATAATTGTATATATATATGCTTGTATAGATATTTGGTTTGCTTTTGTCTTCTATTATGTTTGTTCAAGTGTTGTATATATTTTATTCTCGTAACATTTGTTCAAGTGGTTGGTTAGGACACTTGCTTTTGGTTTGCGCGGTGAGACATCACATGGCATGAAGGAAGGAAGTTACTAGCTAAGCACAATAAAGGCGTCGAGCTTACGACGTAAAACAAGCATGTTTTTTCCATTTTTGTTTCGTTATTACTTTTTCCTTCTAAACTTAGGTAGTATGGTGAACATTCATTAAACAAGTTGTTCTCAGATTATTCGTAAAATTCTCAAATCTTCACTTTACAACTTGTTTAATCCATTTTCACCCGGTATTTTATTGTTGTTTGGACTCAAATTTTTGTTTGGTAGCTTGAGGTATTTGAGGTGATTTTCCAAGTTTGAGTGTTTCAACTTGCGAATGCGTGGTAATGATAGTGTTTAAAGTTTTGTACACATTCAAGGTATGTGTTTATCGCTTTCTAGGCTTTAGCATATTCATCATACTTAGACTTTTTACAATTTCCATGCCATTCATTCTTTTGTATACTTGTTCATTTTGTGAATCACTTTAGTTCCCACCTTTTTGTGAGGAAGCCTTTCGTTGTTCATATATGCTCGGAGTACCAATATTCTTGTTTTAACTGGATTTTATTATGCTTAATCTTTTGATTGTGTTGATTATATGAAAGCATGAAAAGGATTAAGGCACTTGTTTCATTTTGAGCACAACTACCTAGCCAAATAGTCAATTCACCTTGTGAGTGTGTGATCATTTGTAACCCCTTTGAGCCTTTGGTCATTATCCATGTTGTTTGAGTTTTATTCTTGTCTATGAGTATCAAATTCATTTTTTGTGTGGATCTTGATTGTTGTTTTTTCTTGAGCCCTCAACTTTGTGTTGTTGTATGAATTTTTACCTTGCCTTAGAAAGTAGGGAGTATTCACATGATGATGTGGTTGAATTCAAGTTGGGGAGATGATGATCGTTCACTTGTGTTGTTGATTGCTATGAGGTTGAAAAATAGAAAAGAAAAGAAAAATGAGAAAAATATGAAAAAGAAAAGAAAAGAAAAGAAAAGAAAAATTGAAAAAGCTTAGAAAAAGATAAACAAAAAGAGTAGAATAATGTTATGCTAATAAGTTCTATGTGTTTGGTATAACACTTGGGATTTTGGAAGAAGTTTGATTGAAATTTTGGTGTTTGAAACTTTGTGAGTTTATCACTCCCTTAGGTTTAGGCAAGTTTTTGTTTCGATTAGCTTTAGGAATTATCCCTTGTTTGTTCACCCGACCACATTACAACCCTGAAAGTCCTTTTGATTCTTTCTTTTGTGTTTTCAACATGATTTTTGGATGATTGCATAATTTAGTCTTTTGTTTGCAAGATTATTGTGTGAGTGAAAAAAGCCCTCATTTTGTGTTTTTCATCTACCGATGATTGTTTTTGCTAGGTGTGATTCACGTTTGAGCTTGTGTTGTTTTAGAATGTTTGGTATGACTTTTGTATTTAGCATTTGTTTTGTGATTATGTTATCGTTGAAGTTTAGTGGTAAGTATTCACTTTGCGTGTATCAATTTTTGATTGAACCATTGCATTTGTTTTCCGTTTGTCAAAACTTGTTGTTACGTGATTTCCTAGATTTCGCTTTTGTTCCTTTAGTTGTCGACTTTGTTTGAGGACAAACAATTAGGTAAGTTGGGGAGAGTTGTTAAGTGCAAATTTTACCTATTTTTGTATATAATTTTTGTTGCACTTAATGTTACTTTATGTTAAAATCGTTCGAATAAACCCCGCTTTGTTTATAAATGCGCTTACTTTACGTTATAGTGTATATATTATGTTTTCCTGTAAATATCATTGAGTTTAATTGAATTTCATTCATTTTTGTAGGTAATAAAGCATTGATGTTGGAGCATTGTTAGATAGAGCATTGAATAAGCTTTCCAACGCTTCGAACCGGGCAAAAAACGGAGTTACGGTTAAAAAGTTATGGTCGAAACAAGTTGGTTTGCTGTCATGTTCGCCAAAGTTCGCCCGGCGAATGTTCGCCAGGCGAACCGAAAGTTCAAAAACGCGTGAAAAACACTGTTTTTACAGAAGCAAAAGTTGTATATGTTCGCCAGGCAAATGGGACTTCGCCAGGCGAATACTGGGACCCATTTTTGTCTATTTAAGTGATTTTTCAGCATTTTTTAGGTTATGTTGTTTGGGAACTTTTTACCCCAACTTCATCAAACACATTCTTGAGTAGATTTAGCTTAGAAACAACATTGGAGGGTGCATCTTGACGATTCGGAGTCGAATCCACTTCAATCGGAGTTGACAGACCGTGAGATTTGTGTTCTTCTTCCTTACTCTCTATGTATTTTTCATTTGTTGGGGTTTTGTATGTAACTTTATCTTGATTGTATGTATATTTATGGATCTTTGTATAAAATCTCTTTTACAACTCTTTATCGATGGTTATCTTGATTTTTTACTTAATGGGTTTGGATTGTGATAGACATATACTGTTCGAACTCGATCTTAGATGAACATCTATTAGATTCTAAATGCTAGAGATAGATTTAGGACTAATATTCACGTGGGTATTGATTCTTAATGCTCCGTGTTGTCGATTTGTGTGAGAGATCAACAATGAGACGATACGGTTGATCTCTCGACTTTGTGTTAGAGATAAACTCTGTTGTGAGCGATACGTGATGATATTGACGAGTGAATTAGGTTGCGTGCATTTGATCCATATATTTTTTAGTACATGATGGGTAGAACGAAATACAACTCCTGACGAGTTTTCTCATTTCTTAAGAATGTACTTATTTTCTTGTTTTATGTTTTTCCTTTTGAATTTTTATTCCAAACCATTCAAACCCAAGCTTAGAGACGTAGAGATTGTCGAATGGCATTCTTTCCCTCACACTGATCCCTGTGGAGATGATAAATCCCGGAGGAAATTCTTCCGAAAATAATATTTTTGCTTGCTGCTTTACCGCTTCAACATGCTCACACATAGATAAGCTTTTAAGCAATATGGAAACTATATTCTTATAATCTCTTAGAGATTCATCATTAGATTAGTTTCTGTATTAGGAAGCAAGGAGTTGTTACTCATTACTTGCTATGTGCTTAACTTGGAGTAATTAGCTTGCTAGGAAGCACCATTGTAATCTCCGGCAACACAGCATTCTATTTTAGAATTAGTGGTTCCTCAAGTGATCTTGTGAAGATCATTATACTTGAGATGACAAGTGACAGTAGTCATTTGTGGTTTTCTAATAGGAGATCTTTAGTGATCGGATTCTATTAGATGTTAATGAACGTTATATCCTTGGGGATCCCTGAACATTTCATTGATCTGTTGTTAGTCGTTTGCAGTTAGCTTGTGCATTTGTAATCAGTTCGGTTATAGTGGATTAAGTACTTAAATGATTAAGGCAAAATCACCTTGGAAGGGTGGACTGGATTAGCTTGGGAGTTGCTCAAGTGAACCAGGATATATGCTGTGTTCTTTACTTTCAGTATGCTTTATTATTTATGCTTCCGCAATGCATTTGATATGAGCGCATAAAGAAACAAGTGAAGAAGAAGATAAGAAAAGGAAAAAGTTTTCATTTAGGCATAAACTCAATTCAATCCCCCCTTTTGTTGTGTTTATTTCACACCTTCAATTGGTATCAGAGCCTGGTTATGTTATTGATGGATATCAAACACCTAACAGTATCAGAAAAAGATCCATAGGCTGTGTGAAGAAATACTTTTGGGGATTTTTCACCGTTCTTACAATTTCAGCCTCACATCAGTTTTTTAGGATGATGAGTTCTAAAATTGTAATCTATTTGGTTACTTGAGCAAGTCACTGATTCTGTGAAGTTTGAAGTGTTGAAGCCTTCAACAACAAATCTCCTCAAGTAGATTATGAAAGAAGAATGAAGAATCAGCTGACAAGATAGATTCATCAGATAAGTAGATATATCTGTTGAATACTGATCTTCAAATACGTTTGGATTTTCAAAGTAGTTGCTCAAAGTTCAAATCTTCAGCAAGCAAGAAATCAAGCTTTCTAAAGATTAATTATATGTGAGTATGAGATGTTTTCAAGAAACGGACTAGTCCACACTTGACTTTCTCATGAAAACTCATTGGGATTTATCTTAAGTAAGAAAAGATATATTGCTAGCTGGTGAAGTTTAGTCATCAGAACGCCAGAATGTAGTTTGCAGAAAAGGGCAACTTCAGAAGAATGTTCAAATCTGGAAGAAATGACTCTTCAGATTCAAAGGATTTGAAAGTTGCTATTCTTGAATAAGGTTCAAAGAATTCTGTAAAGGTTTCAAGATAAGCAGTGTTTATCAACTCATCTGGAAATGATGTAATTCAAAAGATCTGATATGAAGTAGCATGGACAATTAAGTTCTGTTAACTTGAGATGTTATCTCAGTTGAACAAACTGTAATTGATCAGATGTTTTCAGGCATTATTTTTTAGAAATTCTTAATGAATGTTTTGAGAAATAAAGGTGTGAGGAAAGATACAATGACAGTAGTCATTCTGTCTGAGGTAAAA
Source organism: Lathyrus sativus (assembly GCA_963859935.3). Classification (NCBI taxonomy): domain Eukaryota; kingdom Viridiplantae; phylum Streptophyta; class Magnoliopsida; order Fabales; family Fabaceae; genus Lathyrus; species Lathyrus sativus. The sequence goes on along the minus strand of OZ012740.1, from coordinate 51,754,620 downwards.
AGGATTTAAGTCTCTGGTGTTATTCAATCTGAATAAGTCAGTAGATATTCTTTTTCAAGAGCAGATGTTTCTGTTAAACTCTATTGATCTAACTCTTTACAAGTTAGCTCAGCATTGTAAGAGCAAAATTGTCAGTCAGACTGTGTCTCTTGATACATCTGAGTTTGATAATAATTGTATCTAGATTGGATTTGTATTTGTTTCAAGTAGACAAATTCAGAAGATGAAGCCTGATGGAAGCTAGATACTCTCTACTCATGAAGATCAGAATATCTGTGCTTTGAGGATGTCTCTCAGAAATCAGATAGATGTTGTTGTGTTGATGAAGATGCTACAGAATGCAACCAAAGGAATTGAGATTAGTTCAAGAAGAGTTATTCTGGAGATTCTACTTCATATGATGTTACTGGTTTGTCTCACAAGATGTTGGAGAATCAAAAGCAGAATGTGTTCCAGCAAAAGGATCAGAAGCTAACCCAGATGCTATTCAATTAGCCGCTTCTGAAGAATCAACCATGAGAAGTTTCCCCCATAATAAAATCTTCGCTTCCAGAAGAGACGTTCATTGGAAAGAAGGATGATTCCAGAAGAACAAGATTCTTTCTTCTCAAAGCTTGTCAGCAAGAAGCTTTTGACTATACAAAAGATGGGTGCTTCTGTAACAAGGAGTTTGCTAAGTGATACAGGCAGTAGCTGAAACCAGCACTCTAGAAGAGGCTAGTAAAGTCAGATCAGAAGTTGTACAGAAGGTTCTGTAATGCTGATTTTGTAGAGGCTCTGTTAGTCAAGACATCTCTCCTTCAATTGCTGGTGATTCTGAAGCAAAGCTACAGAAGCAAGGCTACTGAAGTAAAGCATAAGAAGCAAAGAAACTGAGGCAGTAGACACTTTCATTTGGTATCAGTATAGATTCAGAAGAAAGGCTACAGAGGCAAGGTACACAAGCTACAGAGGCAAATGTCAGAAGAATCTGAGAAGCAACTCTACAGAAGACTCTGAGCAGTTGGTTGATATGTCAGCAACATAGCTCACTTCTGGATAACAAGGAATCCTGAAGATTGAAGATCTAGTTTAATTTGAAGCATACCTCTGGATGAACTGTTTGCTGAAACATTCACTAGAGCTAAACTGCATAAATCTGAAGCTAAGGATCTAATACAAGGAACCATTTACATAGTTGTTCATTTCACATCTAGTTGTTCACTCAATAGATGCTGATCAAGATAAGTTGGGTTGCAACTTCACTGTCAGAAGAAAATACTTTGGATATCATAAAGTTGGTATCAGACTATTACCAATCTCCAACCTTCTGAAGAAGCACCTCTGGACAAAGGCTGATTGTTGATAATCAGAAGAACTTGCTAACATAACAGAAATAGTTATGATTAGAAAGTCTGCTGTAAAGAATCTCGTCAGAAGATTAAGCAAAAGCTTTGAAGATTTCTGAAGCTAATTCAGAAAGGAAAATGTTCAGTGAAGATATTGATACATGATTGTATCAGTTGTTGTTCACCATTCTCTGAACTCCTCAAGATCTAGTGGAAGTTTGAAATTGATCTGATGGAAAGATGTTTCTAACGTTCTAGTTCTTCACTTTCAAGTTCATACTTTAAAGATTCAAATCATGATTCATTTGATAACAAGCTTGGAATCAGAAACCATAGGTGGAGAAATCTAAGGTGATTTAGCAGAAGATCCTACTATTTCTGTTGGTACTCAGAAGTTCTCACGCCTTCAGTTGGTGCGAGAATTCTAGCAGAAAAAGTCACCCTCAGATACTGTTTGATAAGTACAAGATTGTCACTCAAATCATTTCAAGAAATTCATCTTGGGTTTGATGACAATTTATGATGATAATTTGTTTCCACTCAAAGGATAAATTTTTGGTGCAAGAAGATATAACTCTCATATGGAAACAAGTCATCTTGGAAGATATAGAGGCGTGATCAGTGAATGATCAGAAAATGAAGACCTAAGGAAGAATCTTATGAAGAATGTAGCAGACAGAAGATTAATCTGTCGGAGAGTAGCCAGCTAAGACTCTCATGCATTCAACGTACACTCTGAGAAAGAAAGAGGTTAGTAAAATGGTAGATCAGAAGCTCTACAAAGGTATGAGTTGTTCTCTTCTGTAGTTTACTGTTTCTATACCTGACATTCTTTTCAGTATATGTGTATGTGCTTGATTCCAATCAGATCCTCAAGAATCTCATTTAACAGTTGTTAAGAGATTTCTAAGGTATCTGAAAGGTACTACTAACGTGACTCTGTGTTGCAGAAAACCAGATAACTATTTTTAGTAGGTCTCTGTTATGTTGATGTTACTAAAGACAGAGCTAGTTACAAAAGTACCTCTGAATAGCACTCTCCCCTACAAAAGAAAAATACTGCTGAAGTTGATTGAAGTATCAGATGCTCTAGATGAAGTATCAAATGAAGGACATTCATTTCCATAAGATTGAAGGATCAGAATGCAAATTGTTGACACATCACCTTCAATTGATATCAGATGTTGTTTAAAAGATCTGAGCAAATCTGAAGTCGTAGACTCTCAGAAGTTTTGGATCATCTGGAGATCTGGATAAAAGATTCAAGGAGAAGATGGCTTGTTAAATCAAACATTGATACTTTTGAAAAGCAAAGCGTCAGATAACTCTGAGCGAAACTTCAGAAGATGTTGAGTGAAGATACAGAAGGTTCTGGGCACAGAACTATGAAGCAAAGATTCAGAGTCAACCACAAGCACAAACCTCTAAATTTCACACCTTCATTTGGGTATCTAACCTTTCAAAGAAAGAATCAAAGCAAGGCCAGAACAAGCATTTCAACTCTGGAACTTGAGATTTCTTGAGATATTTCTTCAATTGGTATTAGACTCTGAAATTGGATGTATTTCAAGCTGTTCTAAGTACTGGAATAATTGGTATCTAGATCAAGCCAGAAGGAAGAAGGAATTTCAACTTTCTTGTCTAAATCTAGCAGAAGAAGATTCCAGAAAAGAAACTTCCAGATTAGTACAAGAAGCTGAAGATGCTAAGAAGACTAAGCAAATTGCTATAGTTAGTTCTTCTTGTGAAACTACTTTTGTACGTTGAGAACGTGACATTAGTAAGTTAAGAAGAGATCAACAAGCTATGAAGGATGTACAAGTTGTCAGAGTAAGATCTGCTGTACAGAAACTTGTCAACAATCCTAGTCAGAGCATGCTTCTAGAAACTCTGAAGAGTTGTCACTCTCCAAGAAGCAGGGGGAGATATAGAAGATGAAATCTGGAACTTTAAAAAGTGAGTTCTCAGTGGAAAAGATATCAACCTACCTTATTGGTATCAACCTGTAAGAAGTAAGTTCTCAGGGGGAGAAATGAAAGATGATTAAGTTCTCAGGTGCTATCTCTCAACTCCTATCTTTTTAATTTCTGACATTAAAAAGTGAGAAATATTTTTTCTTAAAATCTATTTTTTTTCAATGAAAAACTCTAACTTTTTGATGATGTCAAAAAGGGGGAGAAATGAAAGATGATTTTGATATAATCTGGAATAATAGTATATAACGGGGAGAATGAAATGGGGAGAAATGAAAGATGTTTTTAATATAACTTGGGGAGAAATGGAAAATGATTTTGAGAAATAGAATAAAACTTTGATATATTCTATAACCTGAAAGATAATGCAACATATAAACTGCATTTATTACTAAATGTGTGTTTGATGTTTTTCCGAGGAACTCTGAACAAGTTCACTAGGCATTCTAAACAGGATAATTGAAAGAAATTTGAGCTCAAATGAACTGGGTTCATATAATAGAAGTTATACACTTCGTGAACATAGATTCAGAATCAGATGGACCCAATACTGTTCAGAGATCTGAAAGTTAAAGTCATCTGGAATCAGAATGTTCAAAAGATGTAAATTGTCTGTGAATATGATAATCAGAGCATAAGAATTAGAAATCTTCATAGAAGCAAGATTTGGATTCAGAATCAGAATCATGAGTATCATGTATTGGTGTCAGACTAAGAACCAACATGGGCATCTGACTCAGATTCAATATTGGTATCAGATTCAGAAGTAAACATTCTATTGGTTTCTATTGATATCAGACTGCTTTAAGAGATCAAGAATCTGAAAAGAAAGCAAGTCTGAGAAAGCAAGAATCAAGACTGTATCAAGATCAGAAGATCCAAATATCAGACATATTGTAATCAGGGGGAGTTCTCCCAGGAAGGTTCACAAGTCAGGATATTTGATTTTCACCCAGTCTGAAACTCAGGGGGAGTTTTTCATCTGAAAGATGTTCTGAAGATCAAGAGAAAATGCTTTAGAAGATTCTGAAGTTATATGACTCTGATACGATGGCTTAGAGAAACAAGTTCTAAATATCTGAAGATGGAAGTTTTGTTGAACTAGTCCAGATGCTGAAAACTTATGCTATCTTATATCGTAGGGAAGTATTCCTTCTATTCTACTCTATTTGATTATATTTTATCAAATTTATTTTTTGTAAGTCTTGGGATCAGAGTATGCCTCTGAACAAGCATAAAAATGTTTTAAAGGTTAACACATTCAGGGGGAGCAGTTGCTTAGAACTCTGAATAGGTTAATGCTTGGTGATTAACCTGTATAAAATGTTCTATCAAAATACATGTTTTTGTCATCATAAAAAAGGGGGAGATTGTAAGAGCAAGATTTGTCTCTACAGGATAATCTCTATGTTTGATGATAACAATTGAGTATTTGTGAAAGAACCATTTTATGGTTTAATGTTTGTTATGTGCAGGTCATATTAAATTAAATATATTAGACCAAACAAACAGAAGCAACGTGTGCAGCTAGCAACTTATGGAGTTACTTAGTGTGATGTCATGAAGCGCTTGTGAGAAGCTAGTTTGCTTATGTATTTGATCACGTTCAGTAAGAATCAAGGATGTTGTATATTGTTGTTGCAATGCGCATGTGTATTCTGATCTGAAGAAGTGCATCTGATCTGAAAGCAAATGAAGCTCAGTAAAGAAGCAAGTTTGTTTCTGCATCTGATCATGATCAGTAAAGAATCAAGGATGCTAGATATTGCAGTTACAATGCATCTATGGATTCTGCTCTAAGTTATGCATCTGATCTGGAAGCTAACAAACGTCTCTGAAGAGTGAGTCCTCTGAAGACCAAGTGCGTCAAGACTCTGAAGACTGGTTCTGAAAGTCAAGACTCTGAAGACTCTGAAGATGGGTTCTGAAGGTCAAGACTCTGAAGATGGGCTCTGAAGGTCAAGACTCTGAAGATGGGCTCTGAAGGTCAAGACTCTGAAGAAGTGTTCTGAAGGTCAAGACTCTAAAGAAGTGTTCTGAAGGTCAAGGCTCTGAAGATTATGAAGACATGGTTTCTGAAGAATTAGTCATGAAGATTCTCAAGATTGTTTTAGAGGAAACTTAGTTCTTGGAATGCTGAAGACTGGATTCTGAAGTGGAAGATTGTATCAGAAGAAGATTCATCCAGATGCAAGACGTATTACATCAGATAAGCTGCTGTTGTTCAATCTGATAAACATGTGTTTGAGTTAATAACTCTAATGCTGAAGCTTTCATATCAAAGTAGTTGTGAACTACTCATCAGACGAATCATCAGAAGAATCAAGAAGATTAAAGTACAACGTATGTAATTATTCAAATGTGGTAAAGACGTTGGTACTGTTCAAGCGTGGTTTCCAAGGATTATATATATTAAAGTTACAAGCTAAGGTCATTGTTCCAACACGTGAGATTGTTCTATCCGTTGGGATATGACCGTTGGAATGACAAAGGACAACTATATCCTGACAACAACTCTATTGGCTGCAATATAAAAAAAAGAATCATTTGATCAAAAAGGTTGCTGGGTTGCTGAGTCAAGCAACGCTGTTGCTGTTAAGCTGCACTATAAAAATAACATTTGATTCATTCAAATGTTACCATGCTAGTAAGCATAAAGTGAAGAAAGAAAGAAAGAAGAAAAGTTTAAATGAAAAGAAGCCTTAGTGCTCACACACAGAAAAGCTTTTAAGCAATATGGAAATTATGTTCTTATAATCTCTTAGAGATTCATCATTAGATTAGTTTCTGTATTAGGAAGCAAGGAGTTGTTACTCATTACTTGCTATGTGCTTAACTTGGAGTAATTAGCTTGCTAGGAAGCACCATTGTAATCTCCGGCAACACAACATTCTATTTTAAAATTAGTGGTTCCTCAAGTGATCTTGTGAAGATCAGTATACTTGAGATGACAAGTCACAGTAGTCATTTGTGGTTTTCTAATAGGAGATCTTTAGTGATCGGATTCTATTAGATGTTAATGAACGTTATATCCTTGGGGATCCCTGAACGTTTCATTGATCTGTTGTTAGTCACTTGCAGTTAGCTTGTGCATCTGTAATCAGTTCGGTTATAGTGGATTAAGTCCTTAAATGATTAAGGCGAAATCACATTGGAAGGGTGGACTAGATTAGCTTGGGAGTTGCTCAAGTGAACCAGGATATATGTTGTGTTCTTTACTTTAAGTATGCTTTATTATTTATGCTTCCGCAATGCATTTGATATGAGCGCATAAAGCAACAAGTGAAGAAGAAGATAAGAAAAGGAAAAAGTTTTCATTTAGGCATAAACTCAATTCAATCCCCCCTTTTGTTGTGTTTATTTCACACCTTCAATTGGTATCAGAGCCTGGTTATGTTATTGATGGATATCAAACACCTAACAGTGTCAGAAAAAGATCCATAGGCTGTGTGAAGAAATACTTTTGGGGATTTTTCACCGTTCTTACAATTTCAGCCTCACATCAGTTTTTTAGGATGATGAGTTCTAAAATTGTAATCTATTTGGTTACTTGAGCAAGTCACTGATTCTGTGAAGTTTGAAGTGTTGAAGCCTTCAACAACAAATCTCCTCAAGTAGATTATGAAAGAAGAATGAAGAATTAGCTGACAAGATAGATTCATCAGATAAGTAGATATATCTATTGAATACTGATCTTCAAATACGTTTGGATTTTCAACGTAGTTGCTCAAAGTTCAAATCTTCAGCAAGCAAGAAATCAAGCTTTCTAAAGATTAATTATATGTGAGTATGAGATGTTTTCAAGAAACAGACTAGTCCACACTTGACTTTCTCATGAAAACTCATTGGGATTTATCTTAAGTAAGAAAAGATATATTGCTGGCTGGTGAAGTTTAGTCATCAGAACGCCAGAATGTAGTTTGCAGAAAAGGGCAAGTTCAAAAGAATGTTCAAATCTGGAAGAAATGACTCTTCAGATTCAAAGCATTTGAAAGTTGCTATTCTTGAATAAGGTTCAAAGAATTCTGCAAAGGTTTCAAGATAAGCAGTGTTTATCAACTCATCTGGAAGAAATGACTCTTCAGATTCAAAGCATTTGAAAATTGCTATTCTTGAATAAGGTTCAAAGAATTCTGCAAAGGTTTCAAGATAAGCAGTGTTTATTCTAATACTGACTAAACTACCGTCGCAAAGATTTATCCCTTTCGATCGGAGAAGAAAATGGTTGTAAGATTCACTAGTCCTATCTTGAAATGAAGATGGAAGATCAGTTCCTTGAATATTGAGTTTCTTGGTTAATGAGAAAACTTTAATTTATTATCGCACTGATTTTACCATTTCATATATTTATGTATTTTTTCTGCCACAAGAAGAAAATTATAATTAAAGTGATGCACTTATTTTCTCACGCTAGAAAGTCACCCAATCCGTTCCTAAATTAATCATATGTTAGAGTGATTCAGTTGATAAAAGCACTGCTTTTTAGGAAACTTAAGCGACTAAACTGTTACAATTAAATAATTTAAAAGACCTCAATGTAATTTTACCTAAATGCTATTAAAATTTTGTACTGAAATCCTGTAAACAATAAATCAATAGAACAAAATATATTAAAAAGATAATGTCAAAGAATGTATGGCCAACATTTTCATATCAACCTACTCTAGAATTGGACCTTATTTGGAGCTTTTAAAAAGATTGAGGTGAAAATACCAACATATCTGAGCCTTAAATATCAATAGATTAGACACAAAAAGATATTGTATGTTTTCTATTCTATTGTTGCACACAAGATTTGGTCACATGCGATATTTTAAAATAAGTGGCCTCCTTTGGAAACCAGTTTTCTATAACTAAAACCTACATTCACAACGAAGAAATTATAACTAAACTTTACAGTTGCAGAAACTAAATTTTCTATACACATGAACTAAACACTGCCATTGCGCGTAACACCAATCAACATTACCTGAAAAATAGAAGAAAATAAAAAGATCAGAGACAATAGTAACATGACTTCAGATCAATTGAACAATGCATGTATAACTAACTAGCATTAACAATTTGGCTCTATAATCTATAAGTATAAGTTTTGCTGAGACAGTGATTAGTGATTTTGTTGTAATTCACAGTGGTACGCTGTAATTTTACCAAAACTGCTATTGAATTCAAGTATCCCATAAAGACTTACTACTTTATCTAACTTGCAACACTAACCACTCAAAGTGTACTTGCACGAAGTGCTGCAATCTGTAAAGTGGTTTTGACTCCACTACAGGAAAGTGCAACCAAACAAATAAAGGATAGATAGGGTAGAGACATGTTGTGTTAGAGAACATCTTAACAGCCTGTACCTCTATCAACCACACACACAAAAATCAGCCATCAGCCATCTATGCCAGCAGCTCTTGGATTGAGACCAGAGGTCTAAAAAACCGGGCTTGATATTTGTGCTAATTGTGAGGATTTGCTGCAACTTGTTGAATAAACTAAACAAAATCAATTTTGCTAGAGATAATGGCAAGAGGGTGTCACTTTCTGTTTTTGGTGACCAGTGACCATTCTCTCTCATTCACACACTCTTATTTACTTCACTATACCTATATTCTCTCTCAACTAATCCCAAAGTCGTACACTTTCAAATTCAGACAATCAAAATCCATCTGTGTCCTTTATTCCTTTCATGTTAAACATAAGTTTAAATGACCTCAATTCAATTTCGGCTAACTTTTTCTATTACAGAACACCAAAATTAATAATGACATATTTCCAACAGAAAAGAAAAACAATAAATAGAACTCTAAATCACCATATTTAGACACTAAAAATTCCGAAAACATATTTTTTTTTAATGAAAAAGTATAAGCTTTTGTACTCACCAAGCAAGCTTCAGTCCTTGAAAATGATTTCATCAGCTATATCCATCAACGGCCCAAGACATTCCGGCGAGAATTTCCTCGCAAAGAAATACGAGTAGCTTGAATTGGATCGCCTCAGCTGACGAACAAGCTCCGGAGAAACCTCGGCCGGAGTATAAAGATGGGGATGGCCGTCCCAACAATCAGTCCAGTTAACTCTAGTAAGTGTATAACCAGTGCAGCCATTTGGATCCTCCATTGACAAAAGAGTTGGAAAGTAATGTTCTTCTGGATAACATGAATACACATTTATACAAGGAATCTGAAATTTCTTCCATAGTTTTTGTTCTCCCACCACAAACCTTGCATGTTTCCGGTTCAGCGTAAAAAACTGCGAACCCACGCGAAAATCCTCGAACACAATTTCCGGCAACATTGCATTCTCACCGCGAGCATTATATCTGTCATTGAGATTCGGATCGTCTGAGAGAATCTCAATGAAGCTGGGGTATGGGTATGTAAAGTTATTATAGTCGGCAAAACTCTGTAATAACTTTAACTGATTGGTAAAAAGAGAGTTATAAACGAATCCAAACGAGAAGAGCGGCATACAGTGTTGGGAGATTAAGGTAAAGTACTGGTTGAGCGGATCATCTAGGAGGGCGGACGCTAGGAGACGTCGGGCGGCCGAGATGAGTGTTGGCGAAGCGCGTTGGGTTATTTGAGAAGGGATGAAACGGTTGTGGAAAACTCCGCCGGGTGAGGCGACGGAGGAAGTGGGGTCCGCGTGGATGTAGATGTTGAAGAGATGGTTGTTACCCGCGAAGAATTTTTCCCATAAAGGTGCGAAGGAGAGGTTTGAGTTTGTGAGAAAGAGGAAAGCGATTTTGGGTTTAGGGTTTGTGAGGGTGGAAAGGTGATTTGTTGTGTGGGTGGCGCGGTGGAAGAGGAAGAGGTCAGCGGAGGAGACGGCGGCGGGGGAGGTGGAGGAGGAGGAGAGAGGGGAGTAAATTTGGAAGATGATTTGTTGAGAGAAAAAGAAGAGGAGAAGGAGAGAGAGGATGAGAGCTGAGGAGACAAGAATGGGTGATGACAACATTGGATTCGATAATGTTTTTGTGTTTTTTTTGGTTGGGTTTAGTGGGTTTTGTTGGAGCAGTTTTCAGAGAATAAGAAATAAAAGAAGGAATGAATGTAGTGGAGTGTTGGAGAGTGGAAAAGGAAGATGAAAAGACAAAGGGTTTATTTGGGATTTTTTTTATTGTGTGTTGTTTTTTTCCGTATTTTAAGATTGTTAATTAATTCTGATGGAGCAAATTTTGCTAATTAGATAGATGGAGTCAATCTGATTGCGATAATCTTTGTTCAGATTTTATTTATATTTAAGGTTTTTATTTTGTCGAATAGTACTCTATAAACTATTGTCAGAAAAAAAACTATATAATAGAATATGGCTTAGATACGGAATCAAAAAAGACTGTAGGAAAAAAAAAACTAAAATAGTGTTTGATAAAAATAGTTAATAGAACATAATTGATTGATGTTTTGAATTAGTGGATCGCAAAATTGAATATTAAAATTAAAAAAAAAACAGCGCATAATTGATAAATAATAATATAACTTAGCTGATCAATTAATTTAAATATTTGATAAATTAGCAAATAAAAGAATATTTTTAATTAAACTAAAGAAAAATTATAAACTAAAAGCTAGAAACTTAACCTAAATAACACTTACTAAACATAACTTTTTAATTAAAATAAAATATAATTTGTCTTAACAAAAAGGTATCGTGAGGATGTGGGAGTGGAACACTATAAAATGAATGAATGATCCTATTAAAAAATTAAGAGAGAGGATTAGTAATTAATAAATAAATAAAGGATGAACTCCAGTCAAATTTATATTTAGGTTATTTTTGATAAAAATAACAGATAGTTCATAATTGATATTTATTGATTGATAAATAATTGATATTTATTGATTGATAAAAGTCAAAGATAATTTATAGCTAATAATTGATAGTTAATAATTAATATTTAATAAATTTAATTGAAATACATTGTTAATATAAAAGAATTTTATATTGTCAGTTAATCATAATTATTGGATGTTTAGAAGAGTTTGACTTTTTTTTTAATCACTTATAAAGTAAGGCGAATGGATGATGGTGATGAATCGACGGTGTACAATTTTTTACACTAACAGTGCATAGTAATTAATCTCATATTTAATAATTTAATTTAAATGTTTGATAAATTAACTGTTATAATAGCGGATAAATATCAAATTACGGATGGTAAAGCGGACTGTTCGCTTTGTCCCGCCTTAAACTCGCTAAAAAAAGCGGAGCAGGCAAGTCGACCAAGTAAAATTGGACTTAAAAATCTAGTCCGTCTCGCCAAGGTGACATGTTGGTGAGCGGCGGGCTTGCCCGCCTATTTTTTTAAGATTTTTTTTAATAGATTAAAAGATATTTTTTTTTACATTTCATTTAGAAAGCATCACCAACATTTAAAAGAATAAAATGACAACTAAAAGTCTAAAATCATCAAAAAAGTTGACCTAAAATAGAACCATTAACAAGAGTTCTAAAACTATCGTTCAAGTATTAAACTTCAACAAATAAATATAAATATTTTGAATGCTTGATAAATAAGTTGGCAAACTGATGGGCTAATCCAACTCTTTTTTGAAGGACTTAAGGCGAACGATTTTAAGGTGGAATGGATTGAATGGATAGGCGGGTACAAAATTCTAACTGAAATAACCATATTTTGCAAGCACACAGATAAGCCTGATGGGACACGACCCAATTTACCACACCTATATAAAATGACATAAAATAATATTCTTATTAAGAAGTTAATGGTCTCATTATATTATTAAATTTTATTTTATTTTATATAAATAAATATTGATAGATATATGTAAAAGAAATGTAATATATATATATATATATATATATATATATATATATATATATATATATATATATATATATATATATATATATATATATATATATATATATATATATATATATATATATATATATATATATATATATATATATATATATATATATATATATATATATATATATATATATATATATATATATATATATATATATATATATATATATATATATATATATATATATATATATATATATATATATATATATATATATATATATATATATATATATATATATGATCTGACCTGATCAGAAGGGAATCACTAGCTGACCACACTCTGTTGGACTGTTGCCTGTTCACTGGTGATGATGAGGAGGAGAGGGTGTACCTGCAAGGCACTCTGATGCCAAAGTAAGTATATGGGGAGAGTGGTCACAAACACAGAAAAGGGGTAAGAAGTGAATTACCTGGCCCTATTGTGAAAGAGGGTATTTATAGAGAGACCCCAACGCTGGGCCAACGGTCACTTGCGTTGGGCTGGATTGCCAGGCCCAACCCAGGTGTCTGCTAGGGCTTACGTGGCGTAGTGAAGACCAGGACTTGGTCTTCGCCCTAGTCCAACTGTCCCGTGATCTCTGGAAAGTGGGTTTAACCTGCTCTTTCAGAGGTGGGCAGTTGGTCGGTGACGTGTCCCCGCGGAGGGGAGCACGTGGAGAACGTGTGAAGGACACGTTGTTCTGCCCGACGAGGGAGCAGGTTCTGCCTACGGAGGGGAGAAGGTTCTACCCGACATGGCAGTGTTTGTTTTGGGGACATCCTCCTGCCCGACGTGGTTGGGGTAGGACCTTCTCGCGGACTGATCTATCCTGCTCGTCGGGGACCTGTGCCCGGCGTTGCGGTCCAAGGTGGGCTGGACTTGGTGGAATACTATTGGGCTAGACCCGCGTGGCCAGGTCGGGGCCCAGGCCAGAACAATATATATATATATATATATATATATATATATATATATATATATATATATATATATATATATATATATATATATATATATATATATATATATATATATATATATATATATATATATATAGTTTTGAATAAAATTTAACGAGTTTACATGAAATAATAGTTTTGAAATTCTAAATTAAGTTGTATTAATCTAAAATAATAATAAAAATAAGTTTATTATCTAATATTCTACAATTAAGATTCAGTGTTATTATGTATTTCTTTCGTCTTAATTGATTTATTTAATTCCCTTCAATGTTTCAATACTATCTCGAAACTCATCACTAGGTATGTAATTCATATGTTGCTAAAAAATCACTACTACAAAAAGTGCTTTTAGGGACAGACGTGAAATGCATTTTACCTCGGCTGCAGTAGCGAGGTAATGAAGGACGTCATGAAAAGTAACAGCTTATCACCTTGGTGTTTTAAACACCGAGGGGTAAATTAATTTGCAGATGGGTTCGAACCCCAGTGTTAGGTTATTTGTATTGTGAATGGCAGCATTTTGTTAAAACAAGTGAAATTGCAAGATGTCGGACCAAATGTCATGACATGCTTGTACGACATTGTGGCATGCTGTATTGGAAGATTTGTTTTTAAACGTGAAATCTCTGAAGATTCTTTGAAGATTTGTTTTAAGTATATTGTAGTCCAAGAAGCTTGTGTTTTCAGATGCATATGGTCAGTTTTATCTTTTCCTTGTTTCCTAAGAAAGAATGACATATCATTTAAGGAAACATGGGGATTTAATTTGATTCTGCAGAAGATTTGATTTGGATATTCACTTTAGGAAATAATATATTACCGATTTGCTCATTAAGTCCATACTTTTCCAAGGCTATTTATAAGAAGTCTCATAATCTAAAGAGGATAGCAGCCATATTTTTGTGAGAGTTGTTTTAGGGTTTTGGTTGTTCATTGTTATTTGTGAGCCACTCTTGTATCACCTTGATACTATGGTTGGACTGTTTTAGTAGAGTTGTAATTGTGAATCACATGTAAGCTTTTAAGTAAGAGCGCATTGTGTTTCTTGAAGTGTGTCTTCTTTTTTGATTGTTTGTTTTACCATCACTGTTGTGTGATTGAAAGGGAATGAGAGGGGTATCATATCTAAGAGTGTCTTAGATAGAAATTTTACGGGTAGTGATTAGGTGCGAAGATTGTAAGTCGGAGGTTGTTTACACAAGATCTTCAAACTGATACTATTTTAGTGGATTTCCTTCTTGGCTCGGTAGCCCCTAACCTAAATGTAGGCGACGTTCCACCAAATTAGGTTAACAACTTCCTTGTGTTATTTATTTCCTGCATCTTACTTTAAGTGGTGTATTTTTATTTATGTTGTCACGCCGTCTTAATATTTTATTCGACGTCCTGGTGTCCTAACATCGTATACGACATTTATCCTTTTAGTGGAAGAATATTATTTGGCATCAGAGCAGGTTCCCTATTCTGTTTTGGGTGAGCTTCATGGAGATATTTTTTGGTATTATGGACAAGGAAGAAGGATCTGTCAACCTACCACCTATTTTGAATGACACAAACTATGATTACTTGAAGGCGTGTATGGTGGCTTTTCTAAAATCTATGGATAGAAAAACCTGGAAAGAAATTATTAAATATTGTCTACACCCTATTGTGAAAGGAAAAGATGGGAATGACACAATTGAATTGAAGCTAGAAGAGGACTGGTCTAAGGAAGAAACTGATCTTACTCTTGGAAACTCCAAAACTTTGAACGCCTTGTTCAATGGGGTTGAAAAGAATATATTGAGGTTAATAAGTACTTGTACCATGGACAGAGATGCATGGGAAGTCCTCATAACCACTTATGAAGGCACATCAAAAGTAAAGATGTCAAGACTTCAACTTCATACCATCAAATCTGAAAATCTCATGATGAAAGATGACGAGTCCATTCATGATTTTCACATGAATATTCTTGATATTTCCAATACATCTAGTGCCTTGGGAAAGAAGATGTCAGAGGAGAAGCTGGTTAGAAAGATTATCATATCCTTTTCTAAGAAGTTTGACATGAAGGTCACGATGATTGAAGAAGCCCAAGACATTAGCAACATAAAAGTGGAAAAACTTGTTGGGTCACTTCAAACCTTTGAATTGGTTATCAATGAAAGATCTGAAAAAGAAGAACAAAAGCATAACTTTTATCTCCGACATTATTGATGAAGAGGTTCAATGAGAGATGAAGAGCGATGAAGGAATTTCTAATTTTATTGTGCTTCTTGGGAGGCAATTCAAGAAGGTGCTAAAGAGTATGGATAGGAAGCCAATACCAGATGCCAAGAGCATGTCATTCGACATCAGTAGGAACAATGTGTTTTTGAGAAAAGTAAGAACATAGGAGAAGCCAAATCAAAGAAAAGGTATTAAGTGTCATGAATGTGAGGGTTTTGATCACATTAGATCATAATGTCCCACGCACCTCAAGAATCAAAAGAAGGGCATGCATGTTTTTTGGTATGATGATGATCCTGAAAGTGAACCTAATGTTGAAATTGCTAAGCATGTTACAACTCTCATTAGCATATGTGAATCTGATAAAGATTCATGTGATGAGGATGTCTCTTATGAAGAATTAGTTGCTTTCTACAAGGAACTTTGTGTCAGAAGTGAAGAGGTGTGTAAGATATGAGAAAATCAGAAGAGAATCATAACTCAACTGTAGGCTGAAAAAGATAATCTTTTATCTGCTATCTCTGGTATTCAAGATGAGGTAACCCTATTAAATTCTAAACTTGAAAATATGACTAAATCAGTAAGAATGTTGAAAAATGGGTTTGACATGCTAGATAAAATTCTTCAAGTTGGAAAAGAGGTTGAAAGCTTAACATGTATAGGTTTTGATTACCAATCTTAAAATAAATAAGGAAACACTTTGTGACAAAATTTATATCTGCTGAAAAGAAGTTTGAGCATAAAATGTCCGACCAAATGTTTCGACATCTTGCCAGACATCAGGAAATTTAAACCAAAGTCAAGTTTTTGTCGTAGAAATGTCATTGTTGTGGTAAATATGGTCACGACAAACCTTTTTGTTACAGATTGTATGGTTATCCTAGACATCCTATGCAACCTATGACTAATCATGTGATGACTAAAACTAAAAAAGAGTGGAAACCTAAGGTGGTTTGATTTATTTAAATTATTCTGGATTATTTGTGTTATTTTGGCGTTTTGGGGGATTTATGGGGTATTTTAGTAATTTAATAATTACTGAGAATATAGAGTTTAATAGCAGAAAAATAAAATAGGATTAATTTAAATTATTAAATATAATTAGATAATTTTAATTATTTAAGAATAATTGTAGTAATTAGAATTATTAGAAATAATTCATAATATAATGGATTTTTATTAAATATTTATTTAAGTACAATTTTTATTTAAATAAAATAAAACTGTTACAATTATTTGGAAAATATAATTTTATATAATAAAATAAAACTTGAGAAAATATTTGAGTTAGAAGGGGGGTGAAGTTCAATTGGGATATTTTCGGGTAATATTAATTCTAACGTGAGGGGTTGAGCTATTGTATGAGGAAAACAATTAGAAATTTGGGAAGCAGTCAATATGAGAATTTGTAATACGCATAGCTTTGGTGAGCGATCGTAGGAACGTGAATAATTTGTTAGAAAGCTTGAATATTTAAGTAAAGGAGATCACTTACTTATGGGTGATAGTTAGGCAGCCAAGATGGTCAGGGGTCCCTACCCTCCCATCAACGTCATGGGTGATTTTTGTACTTTCTTCAATTCTCTGTAATTTCTGTAATGTGTTTTGCCAAATAGGGTGTAAGCAAAACCATATTGATATCGATCAAATAAAATTTTTTATTTCTGTATGTTACTGTGGTGACCAAATGAGATTTGTGATAAACCCCTTATGATAAATCTGATACTGGTGGTTCGGACTCGGCAGTGGGTGCGGGAGGATCTGGGCGTTTTTCGATAGTCTTGAGTTCGGAGAGTTTTTCATATATTTTTTAGCAATTTTTGACATCAGTGACCTTTTTGTTACCTTTGGGTCAATTTTGAGTAGTTTGAGTTAAACTCTCAAGTCTTACGATTAGTAGAGTTATCACCTATGAAAAGTTGTCAGTAGGATAATTTTGAGTACTTTAGGGTACCTTAGAGTTGTTATTGAGTTATAAATAATATGATAACTTATTTAGACTTTTTGAGTATTTTGTTGATTTCAGAGTTGCTGAGTAATAACATACATTTACTAATTTTGAGATGTTATATAATTATTTAAATAAATTATATATTTTTAGATGAGTAATCCAATGGGATTATAGTTAGGCCCGATTATTGGCAAACTTATGGTTATATAGTGGAACCTATTTTGAGTATGATTTTGATGATTATTTTAGTTGCATTTTGGTCTGCTATACATGATCATGCATGCATATATTTTGGAGTTAGGTAGGATTTCGGTCCAGTGAGGTCAGGTTCAGTGAGGAGCCATGATGATCTCATGCCCAAAGAGACACGGTTCAGAAATGAACCGGAGATAGGGGCAATAAGTAACATACCTTTGATCCCAAAAACCCTATACCACATGCATATTTGGAGGAGAAATTGGTGCATTAGCATTTGTATTATAATTTGGAATGTGATTGTGTTTTGTGAGAATAATATACTTGTGATTATTTCGTTTATCATCCTGCTGTTAATTTTCACCATTAACATTTGTAAGGTGTATTCTCGTTTTTTTTTTTTTTGTGGTTTTGTGAAATGTTGTACAAATACTTAGCAGGGTAATTGCTTACGAGTTAGAATATGCCTTGTAGCTTTCTTATTATTTATTTATTTATATTATTAGATGGACAATGCTCTGATTGTGTAACATCGAGGAATGAGACATATTTATTTTAAGATGATGTTGGATTTTATTCTCCTTGAATATTTTCTTTGAATAAATATTTGAAGTTATGCCATAATTTGAATTCCACTACGAGTATGTTGACTTTTTTGAATAAAGTATATACATTTTGCTGGAGTAACATCCTAAAATGTGATTTTCTCTTTTATAAATAAGAGTTGGGTTTAGAGTATTACATAGTGGTATCAGAGCATGTTCGGTTGTCCGACCAGGTTTTATGAATTTTTATTTGTTTCCTGGTGTACGACAAGTGTGTGGACACTTTCGATGCAATGTTTCTTCTAATGGTTATTTGCTGATATACAGAGAAATGGATGGAAGAAACTATCGCGCAAGCACATATGCTTTGGAATGGCTCATGTGATAGGACGGACTTTGAAAGCTCTGTAGAATCCATAGGACGAGAGTATCAAATCCCATGGGCTGAGCAGGTTTCAAAGAAACAATCCTCCAACTTTGAAGGAAAGGTATGATCCATAGGGTGCTCAGGTTTAGTTACAAGAGATTGAGAAAATCTTCAGGGTGATGGCTTACACAAATGCTAAGATGATTTTATACGATACTCATATGCTGGTGATATCATTGTATAAACATTTCAACTCTACAGGTGATATCTATTATATTAAGCTCAATTCTAGTTTTAGAATTGAGGGCGGACGTACCCCGAAGCGAGGACGGCGGGGGAACTTCCTCAACAAATCTTTGTCTCCTTTACTTTTCTGCACTTACATTTTTGCTTTAAAATTGAGTAATTTTAGTATAAGCAATTTTATCGAAATTAGTATTTGATTGAGTAAGTGCTTGTCACTGTTTTGAACTCTAGTACAATAGTATATTGTACAAGGAATCTAGAGTTACTTACTCAAGTCAAAACTCACTTGGAGTGCCTCGCACACTAAGTGTTTGATAAATTGTCTACACCAAAATTCACTTGTGTTGTTTACATATTTTGTGGTGATTGGGTAGCATTGGAACTAGTCCTACTAATTAGTGGTAAAATCAATTGATAATGTGACTAGTGTGTTGAATCTATTTTTTTGCTTATTATCACTGTTGCGGTGAGAATCGTGATACCAAGCTATTGATTAACTTGAATCTTTAATTCTTAGATTACAACCAGACTTTAATTTATCCAAAGGAAAGGTCTAAAGAAAGAAAGAACCTTTTGCGCGATGTAACAACAACGCTAAGAGATTCGGGGATCGGGGTTGGTTATGCATAGGGTAGGTATTTCACATCCTAAACATCTGTAGTACCCTACAGGAACCTTTTGTTTGTTTGCATGCTAAGTTGGTAAATGTTTGCTAAGGTTTGGGTTGGGTAAAGGGTGTAGGTTAAAACCTAAAGATAGCTTCTAAATTTGCTCGCAAAGACATCGCGTCCTCTGCCTACGTATCCTAACTAGGATAGAATCAGAGCAATCGTAGTTCACCTCACTAGGGTTGAAGAACACTTGATTATGATTAAGGTTCAAAAGGGAACAAACATATCCATGCTTGTGTAGAGTTTTACGAAACTCTTTATATCTATGTTGAACTCTCAAGAAAGGGGAGTAAGTAATCATATCTATGATTCTTATATAGAGTTTACAAACTCTATCCTATGGTTCTAATTAAAGAACACTCCTAGTGTAGGTGAGTTGTCTAGACTTAAATCAAAGTCTAATGGTTTAAAATGTTCTAACTTAACGAAGCTAGGGTTAGGATGACTTCACAAAGTCAAGAGGGATAAATGAGTTATCCAATGACACAAGGGTCAAGGGAGAAACTTTTCCTTTGGAAGGAGAGAGAGGAAGACAACTTGGATGAGAACTAGAAAGTTCCATCACTTGGGGGAAGAAGTACTTAATAAAGCAAGAAACATTCGCATGATGAATACAAGGAATATGGTTACAACCCAATACACAAACATATTACAATAAGCAAGGATCAATACAAGTGGTCACAACCAAGATTAATATCATGAGTGAGGTTCTTACAATACCTAAGCATAAAGATTTAGAAGAGAGGGCATATCTTAACAAAGATTATGGTGACAACCCCAAGGGATACATATTAACAAACATGGAAGCAATAATCATGCAAGCAAGTTACAACTCAAGATGATCATGTTATGAATTCAAGGTGCGTCAAATGTAACAATAATATTGATGACAATCAAGTATGTAAAGAATGTTCACAACAGTTAAATTCAAGATTTAGGAGGAGAGAAATGTAAATTCATGGTAAAAACCAAAAGAAACAAAGTCCTAACATGTTAACAAACACAAGGGAATCAATCATCAACAAATCTCACAAGATAAATTAAACATAGCATGAAAGAATTTCAACAAAGACGCGATGTAACGACCCTAACACATAACCATCCTTCAAGTAGGCAAAAGGCATTGTGACTACAAGCAATTCGAAATTTTATTTCACTAAATGAAACTAGACATTAATATGAACACTTTACAAAAGGAATGGATTGAAAATAGTGAAGAATGAGCAAGTTATGAATTATTGAAATTTGATGAATATTATGCACAAAGCAAACAATAAAAAAGAAAAAGGTCATGGGAGGGATTGAACTCACGCCCTCTGGTTCACAAACCCAACACTCAACCACTCAGCCATCAAGCATGCGCTGACAAGGAATGGAAATGCAAGAAGAAAATATGAAAAACAAGGTAAACATGAAAATTGAACAAAAGGGTTGATCCTCCTCAGGGATCGAACCCAGGTCAAGGCAGTGAAAGGTGCATTTTGAGTACAAGGCATAACCACTGGGGTGGCGATACATCCAGGTATTAAGCCACCCCAAATAACATATAAGGGTACATTGGGCAAGAATTCTGGGCCAGATTTCAAACAAAAATGCAAGAGGCGAATTGATTTCAAACTATGCCAAAACTTAATGGAATTAAATGAAATTTGAGCCAAACATGACTGGTTTTTTATGAGGAATGCAGTGGTATCATTGAATTTGTGAAACGATGCTCTTAATTCAAAACACGATGGCAAGTGCAAATTGGCATTTTGAATTGCATAATGAATTTCATGGCATGTTCTGAGCACATTCATATCAAACAGACATCACACACAAGTTATAAACAAGCTAATTGATGATTCTATAATCCAAGATTAAGCACAAACTAAACAAAACAAGAACTGGTTCAAAAGTTGCAAATATAGCATGAATATGTGTAGGCTGTCAAAATGCCAATGGAGGTTCAGTTCACATACATACATCTCATACTAATTTCAAAACAGGCCATCTAATACTCTTATGGTCATAGATTAAATTGGAATGCTTCAATCAGACAGAGATGGCATAGTATGTGCAGCTGTGTGTTTTGAAATGCAAGATGCAAATTGTCACTTGATGATGCAACAAGGGAGCGACATAATGAAACAAGCAGGATTAATTCATACAACCAATACTCACAAATCAGAAATATGATAGCAGATGAGTTTATATTCAAAATTTAATCACATCTTGTTTAGAACAAAATTTGGTATGACGATGGTTATGAAATGCAAACTGTTTTGACAGCAAGTTGATAATACAAGCTGGAAAGTTCAAAATGAGTAATTTCATGTCATGCCAATGATGCACACACATCACATATATAATAACTGATGATTTTATGCTAAAAACTCAGGCACACTCCTTTCAAAACAGAAACTGGTATATTGATGGCACTTTGATGCAAAGGATGCATTTTGAATGTGAAAAGCAAGAACAAGTAGAAACAACTCATACAACTCATACACACACATCATAAACATGATACTTAGTGTGATCAAATTGAAAAAAAACAGACACACTTCACTCATAGCAGAATTGAGCATGTTGGTGCTTGTGCAAAACAGTTTTGATGGTAAAGTGATGCAGCAGTTGTGTTTATTTCAAGATCAGCTCAAACAGATTTCAATTTGCATATGGCAGTGAAATGTGTACTCATGTTGAGTTCAAGGAAAAAAAGTTCAATTTCAATACTGATTCACAAAATAGTTGACAAATTGCAAGGGTATGAGAAAAATGCATCTTCAGTGCTAGGGTTCCAAAGCAGACCAGTTAAGGTCAAATGAATGCACATGCACATTCCATACTTGTTATCTATGAAATTTGTTCAAAGATTCAGTTCAAATTCATTCTAAATCAATAAGTGACTAACATGTTGCAAAATTGATGAAAATGATGCAAACAGTCATGATGCATATCCAAATGAGATTCAAGTTGTCAATTTCAAAACAGTTTGAAGGTTTAAACATGCTTCAAATATGGTATAGAGTGAATTCTAACAGAGACTTTCACTTAAAACACATTAAAATGAAAACTGGTTTTTGAGTTGGACACTTAACAATGTCTTGACAATCAATGATCAAATAAAGGGAAACATGTTCTTGACAGCAAAGAAATGTTCACATCAACAACTTAACATGGTTGACAACACGCAAGGCAATGGATGCACACAACAAGTACATGTCACACAAAGTACAACTTACAGTCACAAACAATCCATAAGTCAAAGGGTTGAAACAAATTCATTTGAGGACATATGATTGTTTGAGCAATTTCTGAATATGATGAGGAATGAGTTTCAATAGGAAATTTGCTTAAAACACATTAGATCAGAAACAGTGTATGTGGTACCAATGCGCATTTTCAGAGCTAGAACTCAAACGAATCATGTTTGCATCAATTCAAAAGTTTGTACACACTCCAAATACATGACATATAAAGTTCAAGCACAAATGGCACCTAGATTCAAACCAGAATGAAATGTGATTCATGAACTAAAAAAAATGACCTTGGCTTGTAGAAAAAAAAACTTAACAACAGTGGTGGTAAAATCGGTTACACAAACATCATGAATCAAATATACCTTAAGCATGAGTATCAAGCACAACATGATTAGAACCTTGGCTTGAAAACAGAAAACTCAGCTTTGCATTACATGACAGTGTTAAAATCTTAATGCATCACATGTTTCAAAATGCAAATGGCACAACTTTGAGAGAAACAACTTCAACAGTTTGAATATAAGTTCAAGGTATTTCAATGTGCAAGACATCCATCATTAACCATTCACATGACAGCTTATCAAATTTCAAACAAACTCAGCATGAAGTGTAAATGATAGCAAGTATGAGCAAAACAGTTTGGTAGCATAACAACAAGAAAATCATGGCAATGTATAAACATCAAACCAGTTCATGCCTATGACAGTTCAGTACCAAGGTAGAGAGTACTAACCTCTTGTAGACTCCCAAGTGAGCTTATGCAAGAGGGAAAACCTTGAGCAAACACAGTTGCTGCCTTATTCCACTTGCTGAAAAAAAAACAGTCCCTTTGCTTGCACTTGAGGAAACTTGTGACAAACCCCAAAATAACTGAGGATGGGATTATTTCAAGCTATGGACAACTTATACAACATATATTCAAGGTGTTTGGATGATTGGAAGGGTTAAAACATGTCTGAGGACAGATTTGTGTGGTTTTGTATGTGAAGTCAAACTTTCTTTGGTTGAAAGTTGACTTTATGGAAAATGATGGTTTTGAGTGGTTTAAAGGCTTTAACACCTTCTACACAACATTTGTAGATTGTGTAGATGGTTTTTGGAGGTTTAGAATGTATGGAAACAGATTTGGGAGCTGGACTTCCAAGACAGATTTTGGTGTTTTTGAGGATTTTGAGATTTTGGAAAAATGAAATAAGAAGGGAAAGAAAGAGAGTTATGATTTCTCTGGTTTTTGAGAATGCTCTGGTGTACTTGAAGATGAAGGTGAGGCCTCTATTTATAGTGCAAGGAAGAGTGAGGGCAGGCCTTGATTATTTCCAACTTTGGAGGGAGTTTTGGAAGAAAATCCTTCCAAATCTTGTGGCAGCCATTTTCACATCAGCTCCAAGGCTCTATGCAAGCCAATAGAAGTTGGAAAGATGGGATGAGGTGATTGGAGAAGGTCTATATTGATAGGGAGCTGTTGCTGCCATAATGTTGGAGAAAAGTTTCTCTTTCCTCCTTTAAAATGATTACTTTATTTGCAACTTCCTATCAACTTGTTTGGCTCCTCATTTCAACCTCTCTTCTGGTTTTCTCTTCATCTAAGCCTCTCATTATCAGCTTGCAACATGATCCAAGGGTTGAGAATGGTTAATGTTGTGAAAGTCTGATTTTGAGAAGTTTGGCCAAAGTGATTTCAAGTGTGACAGGCCCAACTTCCATGTACCATAACTCTTAGCTCACAAATCCTCTTGAGGAGTTCTTGTAATTTTTAGAAATCCCTCATGTAGCTCTACAACTATCATGTTTATCAAAACTTCCAATTCTATGTGCATCTTGGTTGAAAAACCCCTTGAAGTTGACTGAAAAAATGGTTTGTATGGTCAGAACTTGTGAAATTTCACTAAGTCCTTTACCCTTGAAAAATGATTTTTGCTATAACTCCAATTCCATGCATTTTTTGAATGTGGACCACTGTGGGACTTTTGTAGGGTTTGTCAAGACCTTTCAAACAAGCTTAGAACCACTTCAATCAGATGTGTGGTTAGAGAGTTAGGGTTTAGCCTCTTTCAAAACCCTAATTCCCGATTTTTGTAATTACTTCTCAACCCTTGATCCAACGGTCATGAAATTTTATGGGGATGTGTAATATGATATAAGGAACATTTTTCATTCACACCTTGAAGTCAAATTCCTTATTGTTGGAGAGTTGACGTTTTGGTCAACCTTTCGATCGATCGGTGTCTACCGAGTCGCCCGTTGGTGATCCGGACATCCTGAGGACTTGAAACTCTTTGGATGGACTTTACTAAGCCATAGGAGCTTAATGGACCTTGATCCCACCATTGAAATACTCTTTGAACCAAACGTCAAGCTACAATTGACTTTTTCTAATCGAAAACCCTAATCGGGTGTCTCAAATTGCACTGTTCTTAATCCCCGGGTGACCACCTCAAATTGCACTCATTCTTGGTCCAATGTATCATCCTTGATCTTATTTGAAGTTGGATCAATCCAAAACATTGATTGATCAATCCCTCGAAGTTTCGATTTTGACGGTACGGAACACTGATTCATCTGCATCTTAACAAAGATAAACTGAAAATGGGTTAAGGTTAGTTAATCAAGCAAATATGATCCTACAATGATGATGAGGGTCTAAAGGGTCAAAATTTGGGGTGAAACAGATGCCCCTATTTAAATATCTTCACTAGATGATAATGAGAGATGACAATCCTCACAGAATCGCAGTGAAAGGTATTTAAATATAGCAAACCAGAAATTTTGTCCCTTAGATCCGATGGTATGTCAAAGGACAAATGCTGAAACGCAAATGAGTTTAAAAGATGCTTTATGATGCTTGAATGCAAGACAAATGCAGACGCGCGAGTAAATATAAAAGAACAGCAATACGACGAGTAACCACTCACGAGGACCCCACACACTGGGGAAAGGTTCAAGACCAAGTAAGCAAGATAGTTCAGACATGACTAGAGATGCTTATCAAGGAAATTTTTCACACAGGGGACACAAATTCCAACAGGGAAGATACATCCTCATTGGGGAAAAGAGATACAAACCTCATCGGGGATAACCAGATGAGGAAGCCTACCGGGGAAGATGACAATTCTTCACTAGGGAAAGAAAAGAAAAGAAGCGCAAACCACACTGGGGAAAACTTTGCTTGGGAACAAATCCACTAGGGAAGCAAACCTTCACCGGGGGAAAAACGGAACGAAGACACGAACCTCGCTGGGGACAATCATATGAGAAAATTTCCTATAACGAAGAGTTCAAACGGGATCTTCAGGACAAGGTTAGAAACAAGACCGGGCGTGCCGGGGGAAGTTAGTATCCACTGATTCTCTGAGAGTTGACTGGGAAAGCAAAAGCTTCAACTGGGGAGACTGGTGATGACCAAAATGACAAACAACTTCAAACAGGGCTAGTTTCCACTAGACTTACTAGGGATATGGTGACGACCAAAGCAATAACGGTTTCCAAGAAGTGCTAAATATCACTAGACTTCCTGGGGATATGGTAATAACCAAATCGAAGTTCCAATTACAATTGGGCATTCCAAGCAATGTTGTTAAAACAACAGGACTCTGGCTGGGGAAGTTGGTAACAATTAGCTTTCGATACTAATAACGATTAGTTTTTAAGCAATGCCAGTAACCACTGGATCTAGAGGGGACTGGTGACAACCAATTTAGGATATACCAATAATAATTGGTTCTAGATGATGTTAGTAGCAACTAGACTTAACTGGGAATTTTGGTGATGACCGAGTCTAGGGATACCAATGACCATTGAATTTTCAAAGAGTTTGGTAACGACCGGATGATAACAATCTGCTTTAAGCGATGCCAATAATTACTGGACTTAGGCTAACTGGTGACGACCAAATTAGGTATACCAATGACGATTGGTTATGGATAATGCTAGTAACCACTATACTTCCAAACGAGGCTAGTGACCACTAGACTTATAGAGATTGACAATAACCGAATCAAGGGGTACCAATAACAATTGGGTCTGAAGATAGTACTAGTAACGACTAGGTTCAGAAAGATTGGTAATAACCGAATCAAGGGGTACCAATAAAAATTGGATTTGAAGGTGATGCCAATAATCATTGGACTTTTTAGGGAATTTTGGTGACGACCAACTCCAATGTCAATGACCATTGTTTTTTAGAAGGCAATACTAGTAACCACCAGATTTTTAGCCAGATTGGTGAAAACTGAATCAAAGGGACTCCAATAACAATTGGTTTGCTTTATAACAGAATCAGTAACAACTGGGTTTGGAGAATAGTTGGTAACGACTAAATCAAGATACCGATCATGATTAGTTCTAAACGTGTGCTAGCGACCACTAGTCTTTCAAAGTTTGTTGGTGATGACCAAATCGAAGATGAAAATTGGTAACAACCCCCTGTTGGTGTAAATTGGATATTGCTAGTCACCACTAGCTTCCCCATGAAAATAAGGAATCCCAGGATGTCGACTTTGAAGCGAACTTTGTAATAACAAGTCAAAGATAAAGGTAATGACCGAAGGATCTCAAAGGCAGGAATGCAAACAAATGCGTATGCTGGCATGATGTTGTATGCAAGACGCAGACCGACCCGTAGGAACAAAGGAAAACAAAATAAAGAGAGAACTCGTCACGCTGAGTTTCAAAATGCCTTAAGTCAGGTGACGCTTCCTTCTTTGGTGTAGATAACGATCTTTTCTCAATAATATCTTCGTAATTCTGCAGAGAAGAAGTCTTAGCTTAAGAGCTATAATTGCTGTCAGACACCTCTAGCTTGGTCAAAGGTAACAGCAACTTCCACAACTTCGAGAACTGTGTAATATCATCATATTACCTCTAGAATTTTTCAAACATTTTGTCAAATCATGTTTTCCTTTTTTACAAAACATGACTTTAAACTTTTCAAAACACTTTGCTTTCATGAAAATTCTTATTAACAAATAAGTGAAATTGCATAACAAAAAATAGCGGATCATAACAATGATTTGGCCAAAAATCTGATTTTATTGATAGACAAGAGCTTTACAAAAGGCAAAGCCTTGGGAGTTTTATAAGTTTGAAAAAAAATGGCAACAGAAAAGGTTACAGAATCCCATAATAATCTGGTCCTTCTGACTGCCAGTTCACTTGCTTTGCTGCTTCTGACGAGAACAACAGGCGTTGACCTTTCTTCTAATATTCTGCACAGGACTCTGCCCCAGCGTCTGCCAGCTTTCAAACATTGGGCTTTCATCTTGTTGAGGCACTGAAATCCCCTTTCTAGGTATTTCGTTTCAGGCGTAGTATTTTCTTACTGCGTCTGAGTTGATGGGATACTTGAGTTGTTCGCCATCCGTAGTTTCGAGAATCAGAGATCCTCCGGAGAAAACAGTCTTTACAACCAAAGGGCCGTCATAGTTGGGCATCCACTTGCCACACATATCTTTTTGAGTTGGTAGGATTTTTCTAAGCACAAGCTCTCCTTCCTTATACTCTTTGGGACGAACCTTCTTGTTGAACGCTCGGGCCATCCTTTGTTGATAGATTTGACTGTGGCACATGGCCGTCATTCTTTTCTCGTCAATGAGGTTCAACGAATCGAATCTTTCTTTTATCCACTCGTCTTCATCCAGCTTTGCTTCCGCCAAGATCTTTAAGGAAGGTATTTTGACTTCAATGGGTAGCACAACGTCCATCCCATACACAAAGGAAAAGGGAGTTGCCTCTGTCAAAGTGCGCACTGATGTTCGGTATCCGTGCAAAGCGAAAGGTTGCATCTCGTGCCAATCTTTGTAAGTTACGACCATTTTTTGTATTATCTTTTTGATGTTTTTGTTTGCCGCTTCAACTGCACCATTCATCTTAGGTCTGTAAGGGGACGAGTTGTGATGTTTGATCTTAAAATCGTCACAAAGTTCCTTCATTGTTTTGTTGTTCAGATTCGACCCGTTGTCAGTGACGATCTGGTTAGGGATACCATATCGGCAGACAATCTCCTTTTTGATGAAGCGTGCAACCACTTGCTTTGTCACGTTCGCATATGACGCTGCTTCTACCCATTTGGTGAAATAATCGATTGCGACAAGAATGAAGCGATGGCCATTGGAAGCTTTTGGCTCTATGGCCCCAATCATATCTATACCCCACATTGCAAAAGGCCAAAGTAATGTCATCACATAAGAGGATGTGGAGGGACATGCACTTTATCGGCATAAACTTGACATTTATGACACTTTTGAGCGAAGAGTATGCAGTCCGTCTCCAAAGTTAACCAGAAGTAACCTGCTCTTAAGATTTTATTAGCCATGGCGTGGCCATTCGCATGGGTGCCGAAGGTTCCTTCGTGTACTTCGGTCATTATAAGATTCGCCTTGTTTTCATCGACGCATTGGAGTAAGACCATGTCATGATTTCTCTTGTACAAGATACCATTGCTGATGAAGAATTTAGATGACAACCTTCGTATTGCTCTTTTATCAATTGCGGACGCGTTAGCGGGATACTCTTGATTTTGGAGGAAATTCTTGATATCATGAAACCATGGCTTCTCATCAGATTCTTCGTCTATTGCCATGACATATGCGGGTACTGTCCTTCTTTCGATGCGGATCAGAGGTGCCTCGTTGACAAACTGGACCTTCCACATTGATGCCATCATGGCTAGCGCATCGACAATGTGATTTTCTGCCCTTGGTACGTGCTTGAAGACAATTTCGTCGAAATATTCAGCCATCTCTAAGATGTGGGTCTTATAAGGGATCAATTTTTCATCCTTGGTTTCCCATTCTCCTTTGAATTGGTATATCACCAAAGCAGAATCACCAATTACTTCCAAGATTTTGATGCGGAGATCAATGGCAGCTTCCAACCCTAGGATGCAGGCTTCATACTCTGCTATGTTGTTTGTACATGAGAAACAAAGTCGGGTCGTGACCGCAGTGTACCCTCCAGTAGGATTTTTCAGAACAGCTCTGATGCCATGTCCATTTTTGTTTGATGCTCCATCGAACATCATCTCCCAGCGGGATCCCGGCTCGGGACCTTCTTCCGGACCAGGCTCTGGTTTCGTGCGCTGAATATACATCACATCTTCATCAGGAAAATCGAACTTAAGTGGTTGATAATCATCCATAGGATGCTCTACGAGGTGTTCCGACAAGACACTTCCTTTGATAGATTTTTGAGCAACATATTGGATATCATACTCTGATAAGAGCATATGCCATCGGGCTAATCTTCCTGTTTGAGCTGGCTTTTCAAAGATGTACTTGATGGGGTCCATCTTAGAAATCAGCATGGTAGTGTGACAAATCATGTATTGCCTCAGACGCTTGGCGGCCCATGCTAACGCACAACAAGCTTTTTCCAGGGGAGAGTAACGACTCTCGCAATCAGTGAACTTCTTGCTTAAATAATAGATTGCATGTTCTTTCTTCCCTGACTCATCAGTCTGGCCCAAGACACAGCCCATTGAATCTTCTAATACAGTCATATACATGAATAAAGGCCTTCCAGGTACCGGAGGAATCAACACTAGAGGTTCTTGCAAATACTGCTTGATTTTCTCGAATGTGGCCTGACAGTTTTCATTCCATACCACTGTTTGATCTTTTCGTAACAACTTGAAGATCGGTGTGCAGGTAGGGGTCAGATTGGAGATGAACCTGGAGATGTAATTCAAACGTCCGAGGAAGCCTCTGACTTTTTTCTCAGTTTTGGGAGCAGGCATCTCCTGGATTGCTTTAACCTTGTCAGGGTCTACTTCAATTCCTCGCTGACTAACGATGAAACCAAGTAACTTGCCTGAGCGAACTCCGAAGGTGCATTTTGCTGGATTTAATCTCGACTGATACTTTCAGAGTCTCTTGAATAGCTTCAGTAGATGATCCAAGTGGTCTTCTTCACTTTGGGATTTTACAATCATATCGTCCACGTACACCTCGATTTCTTTGTGCATCATGTCGTGAAAGAGTGTGACCATAGCTCTCTGATACGTCGCCCCTGCGTTCTTCAAACCAAAAGGCATTACCTTATAACAATAGGTGCCCCATGGTATGATGAAGGTTGTTTTCTCCATGTCATCTGGATCCATTTTTATCTGGTTATGACCAGAAAATCTGTCCATGAACGAGAAAACCGCAAAGCTTGCTGTGTTATCCACCAAAGTATCAATGTGCGGTAGAGGGAAGTCATCCTTCGGACTTGCTTTGTTTAGATCCCTGTAGTCGACGCTCATCGTGACCTTGCCATCCTTCTTCGGGACCGGTACAATGTTTGCCACCCATTCTGGATACTTAGATACTGCTAAAAAGCCGACATCTATTTGCTTTTTGACCTCATCTCGGATTTTAAGCGCCATGTTTGGTCTCGACCTGCGAAGCTTTTGTTTGACCGGAGGACATTCTGGCTTCAGGGGGAGCTTGTGAATGACAATGTCGGTATCCAACCCTGGCATATCTTGGTAGGACCAAGCAAATACGTCAACAAAATCTCCGAGGATTGTTATCAGCTTGTCTTTGACTTTTGGCCTTAATGATGCCCCGATTTTAACTTCTCTTTTGTCTTCCTTTGACCCCAAGTTGATGACTTCAGTCTGCTCTTTGTGGGGTTGGAGATAAACATCTTCGTATTCAGCCATTCTCTTTAACTCTTCTGGGACTTCTAACTCTACGTCATTCTCTTCTTCAGCTTGAAAGACAAATGAACCGCTACTAGAAGGAGCCGAAGGATCATAGGATTTTGGGGTTGATGGAGGTATTCTGCATGTTTTATTTCGGAATAATTAGGCGCACACACACAGACATGCAGATGAAGGGTTGTTTTTACTTCTCTTTTTTATTTTTAAAAATGCCATTTTCCTTTTAACAAAAAGAGTGAAAATGATGCGCAAAACAAAGAGCAAGAGTTTTAACAAAAACACTTTTTTTCATTAATGATTTTCAAATTTTGCAAAGTGGCCCAATACAAAATAATTCGCAGGCCTTGGGCAAGACTAGGATTTTTTAAAGAAAAACACAAAGCTAACAAGCAGAGTGAATTACTCTAAAGGTAAAAATATGGGAACTTCCACAGCCTCCCAATTGCGCAACGCTGCTCCTCCCCTAGTTATTAGATGATCCAGATTACCATCTTCATCTTCAGCAATAAGGGCGTTGACTTGCATGCCACCACTGGTGAATATCTCTTTTAAAGACTTCCTCTTCATGATGCTTTCTTCTGGCTCGCCTTCTGGAGTTGGTTTGTAACCCAACCCTTGTCGATCATTCTTGGCTCGAGCATTGACTTCGATGACTTCTCCCCATCCCAATGGGACTCCAGCTTTCAGTGCTGCCTTAATACTTTGAGCAGATGTAAATGACGGTCCTTGGGTTATGTCTGATTCATCAACTAGAACAGCGTGAGCTATTTCTAGTGCTTGGAAGGCCGTCTCGAGGGAATCTTCATCAGCCTCAATATACCAGAATGATGACAAGTTGCTCACCATTAAGTCTTATTCTCCATGGACAATGACCAGCTGGTCATTCACAATAAACTTCATTTTTTGGTAGAGAGTGTTAGAACACAGATTGGTTCTTAATAATATCTCTTTGTTTTGATGATAACTGTTAGGAAATTTTGTATTTAAGAATTATATACTCTAAAATTTGCTTGAGAGTTTTACTGCAGATTGTAATGAAATTAACACTCCAGAAGCAAATCAGAATTACATACAAGAAATTAACTAGACTCTGAAGCGCCAGATGCATTCATTAGAAGATTCTGATTGCTGCTAACAGAAGATCCTGAGCGTAGCCTCCAGAAGGATCTAAAGCAAGAAGCTCCAGAAGATTCTGAAGCAGAAGCTCCAGAAGAATCTGAAGCAAGCAGAAGCATCTGAAGCAAAGAAGAATATTGTATGAAGAGTTTTTCAAAGCATAGTTTCTACAGAAGATTCTGAAAGTACTAAAGCTGCCAGTACTGAAGTTCTGTGTCAAATATGCTCTGATGATTAACACGCTGAAAGCACACATGCTGCAGAAGACTCTGATACAACAAAGTTCTGGACATCATTAGAAGACTCTGACCCAATCAGATTATGTTGAACTTGCTGAAAACTGAAGAAGAATTATTCAAAGATTATATCCGTTGGAGTAAATCAAACGTCTCTTTCGTCATTTGTGCTAGACACAAGAACACAGACAAAAAGGATTTTTCTGTGCTTTCTACTTCTAGGAAAGGTCACTTGATGTGAAGACAAAAAGGCTCAGACCTTTTTGGGACACTCTTCTCAACGTTCAGCTCTCATTGGATCAGCTGCCTATAAAAGGAAGACTCCACCAAATTCTTCAGTTAGACATTTTGCTGAAAAGAAATTATAACATTCAAGCTCTCATACTTTCATATTCATTCTTAGAATTATTTGTACTTAAACTTAAGAGAAATATCACTGTTGTGATAAAAGCTTTTTAGAAGCATTTATACTCTTGTATTAGATTTACATTGATTGTAAAGGATTTCCTTAAGAGGATTCAGTTGGAATCAGTAGCTCTTGAGAAGACTAAGAACAGTTGTTCTTAGGTGTTACTATTGTAATCTGTTTGATTAAATAGTGGATTAAGTCCTTGTTGAGAAAGGAAAATCACTCTAGGAAGGGTGGACTGGAGTAGTTGAGTTCAACGAACCAGGATAAAAATAATTGTGTTTTTAATTCTAAGTTTTAATCTTTCATACTTATTCAACCCCCCTTCTAAGTATTATCTCACCTTCAGTTGGCATCAGCGCTCCGGTTCTGTGTGTGCTACCACTTAACAGTGACAGTAAAGATCCAGAGAGAAATACTTTGATATATATTTATTTGTTACAATGGCTGATAATACAATATCCAACATTAACAATAAATATGAAGAAAGGGACAGGATCAGCACCAAACCCCCTATGTTTGATGGGGAGAAATTTGATTACTAGAAAGACAGAATTGAGAGTTTTTTCCTGGGATATGATGCTGATCTATGGGATCTAGTCATAGATGGATATGTCCATCCCACAGATGGGAATGGCAAGAAGATAGACAGAAAATCTATGATAGATGCTCAGAAGAAAGATTTTAGAAATCATCACAAGGCTAGAACTATATTATTGAATGCAATTTCTCATACTGAGTATGAAAAAATTACAAACAGGGAAACTGCTTTTGATATGTTTGAATCCTTAAAAATGACTCATGAGGGAAACTCTCAAGTCAAGGAGACAAAAGCTCTAGCTCTGATCCAGAAGTATGAGGCCTTCAAGATGGAATACTCTGAATCTGTTGAAGCCATGTTCTCCAGATTTCAGATCCTCACTGCTGGGCTAAAGGTTCTGGATAAGGGATACTCTACATCAGATCATGTAAAGAAAATCATCAGAAGTCTACCTACCAGATGGAGACCAATGGTGACTGCCTTGAAGATGGCTAAATATCTGAACAAGATCTCTTTAGAAGAACTCATCAGCTCACTGAGGAGCCATGAAATTGAGCTTGAGGAAGATGAACCTCAGAAGAAAGAAAAAGGTAAATCTGTTGCCTTAAAATCTAACAAATCTGCTAAAGCTTTGCAGGTTATTGAAGAAAGCTCTGAAGAATCTTCTTCTTCTGAAGAAGACGAATTATCCATGCTGTCCAGAAGGATCAACAGACTCTGGAAGCACAAGGGAGAGAAGTTCAACAACTTCAGAAGATCTGATCATAGAAAGGAATCTTCTGGGCACAGAAGATCTGGCAAGAAAAAAGTTGTATGCTATGAGTGCAAAGAACCTGGGCATTACAAGAATGGTTGCCCCAAACTTCAAAAAGAAAAACCCAAGAAGAAGTTTAACAAAAAGAAGAAGGTTCTGATGGCAACATGGGATGACTCAGATGAATCTGAATCATCTTCTGAATCAGAAGAAGAATGTGCTAATGTTGCACTGATGGCTAGCACAGAAGACCAGGAGGAAGGAACCTCAGGATATGAATCAGATTCTGAATCTGATGATGACGCTGAAGAGGTAATGGCTAAACTTACCAAAGAAGAACTTATAAAGGTTTTAACAGAAGTTCTTAAAAGTTATAACAATATCAAACTCAAATACAAGAAGCTGAAAAGCAATCTTGAATCTGAGATTGATATTCTGAAGACAGAACTTGTTGAGCAAAAAGAAATTAATCTGAAAATAAAAAATAACTTTGAAATAACTCAACAAGAATCTGAATCTGAGACTAAGTCATGTGAAAATTTTTTAGAAAAATATGACTCTAGCTTTCAGAGATTCCTTACTAAGAGCATAGACAGAAGCAAGATGGCTTATATGATCTATGGTGTTAGTGGGAACAATAGAAGAGGTATTAGATATGAATCTTCATCTGGAAGTAATCCAAAATCTGTTGACAAACTTTTCATCAAGAAGACACCTCTGTATTCTCAATTTAAATTTGATCTCTTAAATGACATTAAACACACAAGCTCTGAGAATAATACTTATGTGTTTAAACCCAAGGCAAGTCAGAATAAACATTATGTTGAAAAACAGAAGTTTAGATAAACCTACAAACCAACTAACCCCAAAGGACCCAAGAAGATCTGGGTACCTAAAAACAAAATAATTCCTATTGCAGATGTTCTTAGCAGCAAGGTCAGGACGCCAATCATGGTACCTGGACTCTGGATGCTCACGACACATGACAGGAGAAAAGTCTATGTTCCAAATCCTGGAACTTAGATCTGGAGGTGATGTGAAGTTTGGAGGGAACCAGAAGGGCAAGATTATTGGATCTGGCACTATTGGAAATGGTAAACTTCCCTCTATTACTAATGTTTTACTTGTTGAAGGGTTAAAGCATAACTTATTGTCCATAAGTCAATTAAGTGACAATGGTTATGATATTACCTTTAATCAAAAATGTTGTAAGGCTATTAGTCAAAAGGATGGCTCTATCCTATTTAGTAGTAAGAGGAAAAACAACATTTATAAAATAAATCTTTCAGAACTTAAAGTTCAAAATGTTAAATGCCTCTTGTCTGTTAATGAAGAGCAATGGGTCTAGCACAGAAGATTGGGCCATATTAATATGAGACGTATTTCTCAGATTAATAAACTTAATCTTGTCAGAGGACTCCCTAATCTGAAGTTCACTTCAGATGCTCTTTATGAAGCATGCCAAAAGGGGAAGTTTT
Organism: Lathyrus sativus; assembly: GCA_963859935.3. Classification (NCBI taxonomy): domain Eukaryota; kingdom Viridiplantae; phylum Streptophyta; class Magnoliopsida; order Fabales; family Fabaceae; genus Lathyrus; species Lathyrus sativus. The sequence goes on along the minus strand of OZ012740.1, from coordinate 51,718,932 downwards.
CAAAAACATCTTTTAAATCAAAAAATGTTGTTTCTACTTCCAAACCACTAGAACTACTTCATATTGATCTGTTTGGACCAGTGAAAACTGCATCTATCAGAGGCAAGAAGTATGGATTAGTCATTGTTGATGACTATAGTAGATGGACATGGGTAAAGTTCTTAAAACACAAGGATGAGTCACATTCTGTGTTCTTTGATTTCTGCAAGCAAGTCCAGAATGAAAAGGATTTCAAAATTATAAAAGTCAGAAGTGATCATGGTGGTGAATTTGAAAATAAATATTTTGAAAAATATTTTTCTGAAAATGGCATTGCTCATGATTTTTCCTGTCCTAGAACTCCACAACAAAATGGGGTTGTAGAGAGGAAAAACAGAACTCTGCAAGAAATGGCCAGAACCTTGATCAATGAGACAAATCTGGCAAAATAGTTTTGGGCAGAAGCGATCAACATAGCCTGTTACATTCAGAACAGAGTGTCTGTAAGACCTCTTCTGAAGAAGACTCCTTATGAACCGTGGAAGAACAAAAAGCCCAACATTTCATATTTTCATCCTTTTGGATGTATTTGCTATATGTTAAATACTAAGGAAAATCTGAACAAGTTTGATTCCAAAGCACAGAAGTGTTTCATGCTTGGATATTCTGAACGCTCTAAAGGCTACAAAGTATACAACACTGAGACACAAATTGTGGAAGAATCCATTCATGTCAGATTTGATGATAAGCTTGGTTCTGAAAAGCCAAAGCAGTTTGATAACTCTGCAGATAGGGAAGTAGTCTTCATTGACTCTGAAGTCCCAGAAGCAGACAAAGTTCAAGTGAAGGAACCAGAAGCAACTCCAGATGCTACTCCTTTAACTTCTCAGATGAATAATCTAAACATTTCTGAAGAATCAACTATTAGAGGATCATCATCCAGAATTAAAGCTTCTCATCCAGAGGATGTTATTATTGGAAAGAAAGATGATCCCATCAGAACAAGATCCTTTCTAAGATCATCTGAAGCATCACTATTTAGACTAGTGTCAGAAATTGAACCATCTTCTGTAGATGAAGCTCTTCAAGACAATGATTGGATTATTGCCATGCAAGAAGAGCTAAATCAATTCACCAGAAATGATGTATGGGATCTAGTTCAAAGACCTCAAGGAGTCAATATAATTGGTACAAAATGGGTATTCAGAAATAAGCTAAATGAGAAAGGAGAAGTTGAAAGGAATAAGGCAAGGCTGGTTGCTCAAGGGTACAATCAACAATAAGGTATTGATTACACTGAGACATATGCTCTAGTGGCAAGGTTAGAATCTATACGCCTTCTTATTTCATTTGCTGCACAAAATAACATCACTCTGTATCAGATGGATGTTAAAAGTTCCTTTCTTAATGGTATTATAGAAGAAGAAGTTTATGTCCACCAACCTCTTGGTTTTGAAAATGAAAAATTTCCAGATCATGTTTTCAAACTAAAGAAATCTCTATATGGTTTAAAACAAGCTCCCAGAGCTTGGTATGAGAGATTGAGCAATTTTCTTCTAGAGAAAAATTTCATAAGAGGAAAAGTGGATACAACACACTTTTGTAAATCAATTAAGAAAGATCTTCTAATTTGCCAAATTTATGTAGATGATATTATTTTTGGATCAACAAATATTATGCTTGGAAAGGAGTTTGCTACATGTATGCAGGCAGAATTTGAAATGAGCATGATGGGAGAACTCAGATTCTTTCTAGGAATCCAAGTTAATCAAACTCCAGAGTGCACTTACATACATCAGACAAAATATGTTAAAGAACTTCTGAAGAAATTTAACATGTCTGATAGTAAGCTGGCAAAGACTCCCATGCATCCTACTAGCTCACTTGGCAAGGAAGAGGTAAGTAAGAAAGTAGACCAGAAGCTCTACAGAGGTATGATTGGTTCTCTTCTTTATCTTACTGCTTCTAGACCTGACATATTGTTCAGTGTTTGCCTGTGTGCTAGATTCCAATCAGATCCTAGAGAATCACACTTGACAGCTGTCAAGAGGATTCTAAGGTATCTGAAAGGTACTTCTAATGTGGGTTTGTGTTACACAAAATCTGATGATTTCAAATTAGTTGGATTCTGTGATGCTGACTACGCTGGAGACAGAGTGGAAAGAAAAAGTACTTCTGGAAGTTGTCAATTTCTAGGAAGAAATCTAATCTCCTGGTACAGCAAGAAGCAACCCACAATTGCACTTTCAACCACAGAGGCTGAATACATTGCTGCTGCTGGATGTAGCACGCAGATGCTCTGGATGAAGAGTCAACTAGAATATTATCAAATTTTTGAAAGTAACATTTCTATCTTTTGTGATAATACTTCTGCTATATGTTTGTCCAAGAATCCCATTTTACATTCTAAGGCAAAACATATAGAAATTAAGCATCATTTCATCAGAGACTATGTTCAGAAGGGAATTATAAATTTAGCCTTTGTTGATACAGATCATCAATGGGCAAATATTTTTACAAAACCCCTTGTTGAAGATAGATTCAAATTTATTCTGAAAAATATTGGTATGGATTTTTGTCCAGAATGATATTTGTCAGAAGCAAATTTTTACAGATGCAAAAATGCCTAATGCTCTGAAGTATTTCTTCTGATTGCCTATTTATTCTGTTTAATATTTCTGTTGTGAAAATCTGAACTAACAATCCTTAGAAGATCTGAACATTGGTTAACATTTCATTTCTCAAAAGAATTCAGAACACATGCAAGCAAACACGTGTCACACCAAATCTGAAGAGGTCGCGTGTACATTACTGAAGAGACGTTTGAGGTGAAGTTTGAATAGTGAAAATCTTGATTTTCCCCCCAAATTGTCAGAAGCAATTAATGTTTGAAATGGTTATTATTCTTTTCATTTAATGCTTGTTAAAACGTGCAAAAATTCTGACTGATGGTATGTCTAAGTGTTTTAGTATAAATACATGACTTATTTTCACTTTCACACTTTTCACACTCAGAAAATTATATGCGTTTTCATCTCCTCTTTTCTCTGCATAAAAACCCTAAACCTAAGCATTTGACAAAGCATTCTTCAATGGCAACTTCATCATCAACAACTGCTTAATTCCAATCTTCAATGGCTGCAGTAACTTCTGCAAACATGGGTGTTGCTCCTTACTCTCCACCCAAAAGAACTCTTTTAACCCCTGTTGAGAAGTTGGAGGTCTTGTGTGAATCCATGGTAGAGTTTGACTCTCTTGCAGAAAATGGCTTTGAGTTTCGTTCCATCATTGGAGCTCAAGGATGGGTTAAGTACTTTGACAGACTTTTTGGACCAGTTTACCCTCTCCTTGTGAAAGAATTTTGGATCCATGCATCAGTTTACCCCAAGTTCATCTTATCTTCTGTACTGGGAAAAGAAATCATTATCACAGAAGATCTGATAAGAAAGTTAATTGGATATGAAGAAACAGATGGTGTTTCCCACTTGCCAGCTGGGCGTGTGGACATGGATGAGGTATATGAAGAAGTGATGACTGCTGGTCAAGCTTCTAACAAATTCAAGGATCTGAAGCCTGACTACAAGATCTGGGCCAAGATCTTCATGGGTTGCATCCATCATAGGAAGTCAATTAATTCTCCAGACTATGTCAATAATGAACAGCTATATTTCATGTATTGTCTTAGTCAGAGCACCAAGGTAGATCTTCCATATATTCTGTTTATGCATCTGTGGAACCATATCAATGCATCTAGAGAGTATGTGAAAGAGAAAGGACAGAAGATCAGAACCTGGATCCCCTTTGGAAGGTTGATCTCAGATCTTCTTACTGAGAATGGTTTGGTCACTGCTCTGTATGCTGCTGGAGTTACAGAGGAATTAGAATTTATAATGGGAAAGCCTCTGAATGCTAAAAGTCTTCATAGACTCAAAATTGTTGATGAACTCACAACAGCTCCCAAGAAGCTGAATGTGTCTAAATTGAGTAAGAAGAGGGTTCCTGTAGATAACTTTCCATTGTTCTTTGCTGAAGAGCCTAGACACATTGTGGTTATGTACATTGATGAATGCAAGAAGGAAGGCAAGCCTGTACCTGCAAATGTGATTCAGCTAGCAAGACAACCCCTACCAGATGTAGAAGAAGAAGAAGAAGAAGCACAACTCCAAAGGAAAAGGACTCAGCCAGTAGCAAAATCTGAACCTGCTCAGAAGAAGGTCAAGATTGCTGAGAAGCCAAAGAAGCTCTTTAAGAGAAAAGAATCTGATGACGCTACTTCTGTACTAGCCAAGAGGATAAAGATAAAAGGTACTAAATCTTCTGTATCTTCTGCAAATATTGTTATAAATGACTCTAATATTAAGTCTGTTCCAAAACCACCCTCAACACAAACTACTTCTGTAACTGCTCCTAGTTCAAAATCACCACAAAAACAAACTTCTATTCCAACACCAACAACAACAAAAATCACTCAAACACCAACAGTCTCTGTACCAAAATCATCTCAACCAAAAATCCATATCAAACAGTTTGTTCCACAACAACAACTCACAAAGCAACCAGAAGTTCTAACCAAACCTTCTGCACCACACAAACAATCCACAATACAACAACAACCATCAGAACAACAACCACAACAATCTGTACAACAACAATCATCTGAACAACCAGAAAAACAACAAGAATCTCAACCAGAAAAAGCCTCTGAAAATCATCCACCATCAAATAATCCACCATCTGAACCCATTGCACTCGTTACTTCTGAACCTACAAAAGTAACTTCTGCTCCAATTTCATTAAAACCAATCATTATTCCATCTGATTCACCCATCTCAGAACAACCATCCAAACCATCTGAAATTCCTTCAGAATAAACCAACACTTCTGAACCTCACATCCCTGAGACAGAAGTTCTTGATGTCACACCCTTAAAAACGGTGTTTCAAGTATCTTCTACTTCCTGCACACCAACCACATCTTCTAACTCCTCAGAATCAGACCTCCACCCAGATTTTCTAGTCTCTCCATCTCAAAAATACTCTGAGGTAAACCAACCTGAACCTTCTATACCTTAAAAAGCTCCCATTCCAGATCCTATTCCCACACCTGCACCATCATCTGAGATATTGATCCCCAATTCAAACCCAAGATCTTCTATATCTTGTGCCCAAGTATCAGCTCTATTTCATAATCTGTCTTATGGTTTCAAACTGAAAGATTTTTATGACAGAGTTGAACCTTCTGATCCCATCAACCCTCTGAAACCAAAACTCACCATGACCCTTCCATCTGTGATTCTTGATTACATAAAATCCATGTTAGATGTAGGATCTTTAGCAACCATATCATGTTCTGCAAAATCTGATAAAGTTGTTGCTTCAGCTCTACCAATTGCATCTGATAACACTGTTGCATCTGATGAACCACCCAACTCTGCCTTCCAAACCTACTCAAATAAACCTTTTGATGTAGTTACCCTTCACACCAGGGCAAAACCTCATTTGCTAAATGCCCTAATCAGAACCAAAGAAAAAGCTCCTGAGATACCCTTCATTCCATACTATCCTCCTCCTCTGATCTCCATCCAAAAATCAATTTTTCCACCAACTCCCTAACCTAAACCTGTAACTCTAGAAACTCTGTTACGCCCAAAGCCCAGACTTAATGTTGATCATTTATTTCAAACCTTTTTACAAGAAATACAGATGTATTTAGGTACTGTTCAGAAGAAATGCTCAGCAACAATGGATGCCAAAGAATCTGACATCATCTGGAATGGATTCATCAGCAGATTCAACTCTGTGGCCTCAAATCTGAAGAACATCTGTTCTGATGATGCGAAGCTCAGATTTGCTGAGGCTGCAAGGACTCTATTCTGGACTGTCAAGAAATCTGAACCTCTGCTTCTTATAGATGCTCCTCCATCATCAACAGAATCTACTAACATTGCATCTGAAGAAAATTCGTTGGCTATGGCTCTGGTAGACCCTCCTTCTAATTCCAATGCTCCAGACTCTACAAAACCAATGGAAATTGACTCTGTTCAGGCTACAGAACCTAATCATACTTCTTCATCTGAGATAAAGAAAGAACATCCAGATTTTGAAGATAAGATTGCTGCTCTGGAAGCTGGCCAGTCAGAGATCAAGTCCTGGATGGCAAAGCAGGATAAGAAGTCTGAGGATATGACAGAATAGATGTCAAAACAAGATGAAAAGAATGAAACTATGGCTAAGTGGATGTCCAAGCAAGAGCAATCATCCTCTGAGATTACAGATCTATTGAAGATGCTTTTGTCCAAACACTCTTAGATTTTTTTTCATTCTAATGTTTTTGCATCTGTTGTTTGCATATGTACTTTATTGCTATATCTTCTGATGTTTGCCTATGTACTCTTGATCTGATCAAATGAATGAATCAAAGTTTTCTCCATTGAATTATCTAATTTACTGTTTCCTTTTATTTGTCCTTTAAAGTTTTTACTTTTTGCTTATGACAAAAAAGGGGGAGAAAATATAGATCTGAACTGTTTAATATAACTTCACCAGAATGAAACTTCAGACATATTTATTCTATCTAACATTTAATCTGACCATTTTTAGAACATTTGATAAGTACTCTCTATAAAAGAAACTCTGAGTCTCTCAGATTATTTGTCTATTATCAAACTCTGAATCTTAAATCTGCAAGACATTCTGACCTTCAGATGTTAAAAGAACAAACAAGATCTAACTCTGAAGATTACTCAAAGACAAAAGGGAAGTTTCTATTCCTTATTTTTATTTAACTCAGGGGGAGATTCATCATCTCAGGGGGAGTTATAATTCTAATATTTTCAATTGAACAAAATTTCTGTTGCTTTTTGTCATCATCAAAAAGGGGGAGATTGTTAGAACACAGATTGGTTCTTAATAATATCTCTTTGTTTTGATGATAACTGTTAGGAAATTTTGTATTTAAGAATTATATACTCTAAAATTTGCTTGAGAGTTTTACTGCAGATTGTAATGAAATTAACACTCCAGAAGCAAATCAGAATTACATACAAGAAATTAACTAGACTCTGAAGCGCCAGATGCATTCATTAGAAGATTCTGATTGCTGCTAACAGAAGATCCTGAGTGTAGCCTCCAGAAGGATCTGAAGCAAGAAGCTCCAGAAGATTCTGAAGCAGAAGCTCCAGAAGAATCTGAAGCAAGCAGAAGCATCTGAAGCAAAGAAGAATATTGTATGAAGAGTTTTTCAAAGCGTAGTTTCTATAGAAGATTCTGAAAGTACTAAAGCTGCCAGTACTGAAGTTCTGTGTCAAATATGCTCTGATGATTAACACGCTGAAAGCACACATGCTGTAGAAGACTCTGATACAGCAAAGTTCTGGACATCATTAGAACACTCTGACCCAATCAGATTATGTTGAACTTGCTGAAGACTGAAGAAGAATTATTCAAAGATTATATCCGTTGGAGTAAATCAAACGTCTCTTTCCTCATTTGTGCTAGACACAAGAACACAGACGAAAAGGATTTTTCTGTGCTTTCTACTTCTAGGAAAGGTCACTTGATGTGAAGACAAAAAGGCTCAGACCTTTTTGGGACACTCTTCTCAACGTTCAGCTCTCCTTGGATCAGCTGCCTATAAAAGGAAGACTCCACCAAATTCTTCAGTTAGACATTTTGCTGAAAAGAAATTATAAAATTCAAGCTCTCATACTTTCATATTCATTCTTAGAATTATTTGTACTTAAACTTAAGAGAAATATCACTGTTGTGATAAAAGCTTTTTAGAAGCATTTATACTCTTGTATTAGATTTACATTGATTGTAAAGGATTTCCTTAAGAGGATTCAGTTGGAATCAGTAGCTCTTGAGAAGACTAAGAACAGTTGTTCTTAGGTGTTACTATTGTAATCTGTTTGATTAAATAGTGGATTAAGTCCTTGTTGAGAAAGGCAAATCACTCTAGGAAGGGTGGACTGGAGTAGTTGAGTTCAATGAACTAGGATAAAAATAATTGTGTTTTTAATTCTAAGTTTTAATCTTTCATACTTATTCAACCCCCCTTCTAAGTATTACCTCACCTTTAGAGAGTGGAAGTGACAGCGCCATCTGTGTGAATCCATGGGCTTCCCAATAGACAACTGTAGACCGGATTTATGTCCATCACCTGGAAGGTGACTTCGAAGATTTGTGGTCAAATTAGGATAGGAAGATCAACTTCTCCTATCACGGTTCTCCTGGATCCGTCAAATGCCTTGACTATAAGAGAGGTTGGTCTCATGGTAGCACCTTGATATGCCAGCTTGGCCAAAGTCCTTTTAGGCATTACATTGAGTGTTGATCTAGTGTCGACAAGAACTCGGGACATTGTATCTTCTTCACATTTGGCTGACATATGTAAAGCACGATTGTGCTTACGCTTCTCAGCTGTCAGGTCATTATCATCAAAGCTCAAAGTGTTGCAGGCAGTGATATTTGCTACAACAGAGTCAAACTGCCCCACTGTAATATCTTTAGTAACGTGGGCCTGTGTCAGGATTTTGAGCAATGTCTGGCGGTGCGCTGGAGAGATTAAAAGCAAAGCCATGACCGAGATCTTGGAGGGTGTTTGGTTTAATTGGTCCACCACCCTATAATCACTTCGTCGAATGATTCTCAAGAATTCTTCTTCATCGTTCTTGAGACTTTCTTTTCCTCTAACTAAAGGTTCTTTGGCGGTGGCTGGTTCTGGAACAGGCTTCTGAGGAACATGCGTTTTTTGAACAGAAATTGCTGGTGGAGGAGTCTCATTATATGTTCGAGATTGATAGACGCGGCCACTCCGGGTCATTTTGCTTCTACTGGCAATGTTGGCCACACTTACTGGTTTCTTTTCTTTGAAAATCCCCTCACACCATGAATAGTCTTGTTTTGGTGTCACGACTCTTGGGTGAGGCTTGGATCCTCCCCTTGGCTCAAACCTAGTCTGTCCCCTCCCGAGTTTCGGGGGTGCATCATCGCGAAATACTGGCCGAACGTTCTTGTAGTTTTTGTTACTGTTATCATCTCTGAATACGGCTCATTTGGTGGGCTCTCCTGGTATGTTAAACACAGGTTCGATGACGGCCACATCTTCTTCCTTTTTCCGGTGGGTGATTTCTATCATTCCTTGTTCAATCATAGCCCGAATGTCCTTTTTCACAGCGTCACAACCCTCAGGATTCAGCATACATTCTTTGCAATCTTCGTGAGATGTCTTGAGTGACCATGCCTGAGCGAGGCATTTATGTAGGTCTGCTAGTGGCACTTTGATCTCACCAACAATAGTAACTTTCTTGTCTTCTGACCCCTCCCCTTCTTCAGTAATGGCATTGACTCCACCATGATTTGGAAGAGGGTTGCTCTTAACATTGGGGGGATTATCTTCGAAGGATAGAATTCTATTTTCAATAAGTTCACGAACTAGATGCTGAAGGGCGAAGCAACCTTCGAGATCGTGGCCTGGAGCATTCTCATGAAATAGGTGTAACACGGTGGGAGAACTGACTTTAAACAATGTTGCGGATAGCAAGAGTCGCCACCGACTTTTATTTTATCCATAAGGAAAGGTTATAAAAGAACAGGAAAGACCTTAGAGAATATTTTGGGTCCGGGGGGTAGGTTATGAAAAGGGAAGGTGTTAGCACCCTTTTCATCCATGGTTATCCATGGGCTCTTAGGTACTTAAGCTCACTTTTGAATTGTTTTGAAAGTGTAGTGTGTGAATAGAAAATTTTCAGAATAGTTAATAAATAATCCATGTAAGGATGTGTTAAGAACTTGTTTGAAAACTTGCTGAAAATTTGTTTAAGTGTGAAACAGTTTTGAAGTGAGCAAGTACCTAGGAGTAACCTACCCTAATGTTTAAAGGTCTTTCTTATTCTTTATTCTTTCCTTTAGTAAGACTATCCCTACTATAATGGAGTAGGTAGTCCTTACTTTGGATGTTAAGGGACATGTGAGGGACAATTTGACTTTGAAGGCCATTGTGGGATGTAATAAGCACATATAAGGGACCATCATCATTTTTCGAAAGGGACTCGATTCGTAAAGGCAACCATAAGGGACTTTGATGACTTTTCCATTTGAGGGACTTGCTTTATACACCCCACTTAACCATTATTCGTAGGCAACTTGAGGGATATCCTTAGGAAGTGAGACGGCGATTAAAATCGACTTACGTGTGTGACGTGTTTATTTTAATTATCTTTATTTAAAAGTGATCTAAATTTATTTTAACATTACATACAGGTTGTTACACTCCCTAATTACTAACCATAATAATAATTAAATAATTAAACAACTTTACATCCAAGAAACAATTACAAAATAATAAGCAAAATAATTAAATAGCAAAGATAAATAAAATATAAATAAGCAATAAATAATAAAGGGGGTTAATTCTAAGTTTACTCGGCAAGACATCGCATCTTGTGCCTACGTATCCTTACGGGAGTGGAATCAGAGTAATCGTAGTTCCCCTCAAAAGGGAGGTTAGATATTTCTTGACAGTGGTCAAGGTCTCACGGGGAATAAACGCATCTTAAGGACACGCTTATGTGGAGTGTAGGAACTCCAAATCTCTACGTTGAAATGTTAAGTTGTAATTAGGGTTAGGTTAGGGATTCCGCGGCGGGAAACCCTAAAATGAGCGCAGCGGCTCTTTGACCTAATGCTAGGGGTAAAATTGTAATTTTGCCTGCGGCGAGGCATTTGTGAAAATTAGGGTTTGTAAGAGTTGCAAGGGTTGAAGTTGAGGACTATTGACACGGCGGTCAAACGGCTAGGCCTACCCTTCGGATGTGTGTAATGTGACAGAATAATTGGTGAAAGTGTGAGAAATTTGAATCATGCAAACAGAAATAAAATGCAGACAGTAAGCCATACAAGCAGAAACTTAAAGACAGAAACTAAAGCGCGATTGTTAGGATTCGCGGAGTTACAGATGAGAAGCAGATACAATATGATAATAAAATTTAAATAGAACGATAATGAAATAAATAACAGTAAACGCAATAAACTGCAAAACGAACAAACAACGTCAGGGGGCAGAATTAAATGGATTATCCGATGGTGAAGAAGTGAAGTTATGCATCTTTTTGTGGTTTTATTTTATGATATAAACTTTAAATTAAAATAGGATTTTTTAATATTAATTTACTCAAATCCTAAAAAAAGATTTAAATGCTACTCATTTAAAACAACAATTAGATTTTTAAAAAAAGTTTATTATTTAAAAAAAGAAACAAAAAATAAAAAAAAACCCTTAAAGCAAATGGGTTGGGCCGGTCATCACTCCCGGACCCAACCCGGTCCTGGAACACAAAGGAAAAAGGGGGGAGGATTCAGATTAGGGTAACCCTAATCTTTCTTTGGCCTCCACGGCGCCGCATGCTCTCTCTTTCTCTCGCGATCTCATCTTTCTCTCGTGATCTCATCTTTCTCGTCTCCGCCATGTTCCTCGTATCTTTTGTTCTATGTTTTCCTGAAAAAAAAAGCACACAATAAAGACGTAAGTGATAAGGAAATTGCTCACCCTTCACTAGGGTTTGAAGCGGTTTTCGGAAACGTCTCCGTTGATGGTTGGATGATGTTCGTTTCGCATGGGCCGATGATGTGTGAACTGAGGCTATGCGTTGGATTGCTCGTGATTTTAAAGGATGATTATGAGGGTGATGATGATAGAACGCGTTCGTTCCTATGAGTTCAACCGGCTCTGTTTTCGGCTGTGGACGAGTCTCGTTAGGGCTTCGTCATTTGTCTTTTCGCTGCTTTGATGGTTAGCCCGTTCTCTCTAGGGTTTCAGAAAGGTGGTGTCGTTCCTTTTATATCTTCTTTTGATCTTCATGATATTCGTGGGCTTTTTGGATTTACGTTTCACTTTGGGCATTGATTTTTCAGAAACCCTATTTTTAGATTTGATTGAAGTTTGATGCGATTTCCTTCCTTTTTTGGTACTGATTAGATTGGATTTTCTGAATCTTCTTAAAACAATCTGAATTTATTTTGATCCTCTTTGAACAAACCGGATTCGTTTTGATTTGTGGATATCCAGTTTCTTCGTTTCCTCGATTGGATTGAATTGGATTTCTCTGACATGCTTTGGATTTGGATAACTGGATTCACATTGGTTTTTTCTGATGCAGGTCTTTCAGTATGGTTTTGATGTTCATGACAGCTTTGTCGTCCACATGATTACGAACTCGGTTCTGATTGTTTGATTCGAGATGGTTTCGATTATCCCTTGGCTGAGATGTGACCGTGAACTGGGCCATGATGTTGATGAACTGAGCCTTGAGCTTCTGTGCCTCGATTTTCCTACGTGACCCTGGGATTACTGTGACTGATATGAACTGGTTCTGCTGTTTGAACTTGTTCTCCTCTTTTCCAGATTGAACTGTTTTTTACTGCTTTCTTCTGGTATGATCTTGCACATTCACTTGCTCCTTTTGGTATAATGTGTGATTTGGGGATTTCATTTTTGATGCCCTGTTTGGTTGTTGGAACGTTCCTTGTTGATTCTTTGTAAACATTAATGTTGACCCTGATCTTCTAGTGTGGCTTGTTCTTTTTCTTATGGGGCTGATCTTGTTCTTTTGATTGAACTTGTTCTTAGGTCTGTTATGAGTTTTGGGGACTGCTGATGTTGTTTGGCTCTTGTGTTTCAGGCATTGGAAAATTTCGAAAAAAATGGTTCAGACCTATTGGCATCTGGGTCTGAACTCGGATTGGCTCTGCTGTTTAGCTTTGTATCAGTTTGAGAACAACTTGGAATTTAACATATTTACTTGATGACGACACCATGTTTACTTGATGGAATGGTGCTTAGCTTGACTTTGAAACAGAATCCAATTTTCGGCATGTGCCCCTTTTCAGTTAATCATTTATCGGCCCGAACTTCTTTTACTTCTTCATCTTTCTCGGTTGTCCCGTACGATAAGAACGATAACCACCTGATCTGACGCCAATGGCACAGATCGGTAACGGGGGTAGGATGCGGCTTCGGTCGTGCCACTCCCGGCACTCAATGATGATGATGTTCTGAGAGTGTCGAACATAAATTATAATCTTTCCTATTCTGTTTGTTTTGTCTTTGTTTTTCAGGTAATTGAGATGTAGAAGAACTCAAAGGGAATAACATGAAGACTAAACCAAGGAGTTTTTAGGACTTAGGATTTTTAGGATAGAAGTAATATCTGTAAATGTAATCTTACAGCAATTCAAATGTGAAATGATTCACTTCCTTTTGTAAAATGATATTCTTATGAAATAAAAATTCCAGAACTTCATTTATATATCCATGACCGTTCAACTTTGAATTTATTTATATTTATTTCTAGTTATAAATTATAAACATTTGTGAATAAATCCACAAATATTTAAATTCATTATTCTAGTCATAAACCATAAATATTCATGAATGATATTCTCGTTTGTAGTCCTAATCTCATCACCTGACTAAATTCACTTGCACTCCAACTTGGATTCTAGCCAGCAATTTCATAACCAAACACGGATGTGCGCCATGGTCACAACATTTTCAGCATCAACAGCAAAACTAATCGTAATTAAACTCCACTGACCAAATGCCAAATCTCAATATGATCAGAACTGGTGATTGATAAATGCCTCAAAACCATGACGCATCAAATGCCTCAGAATTTTAATAACAGCCCGGCTTCAAGGAATTGGTAGAATTTGTGTAAAATGACCAAAATACCCCTGGGACCAAATCTCTCTTTGATGTTGGCAAAAAAAATCATGAAGTTTGACTTTGGTTTGACCACAGTTGACCTCAGTTTGACTTTTTAACTGCATTGACTGCTTTTGACTTATCTGATCATCTGACTGAGCAAACTTTTGAGAAAAGTCTTGAAACTTGACATGGGGGTTCTTATACACATATAAGATGTTATGAAGCTCACTTGAAGTCTTGGAAGTCCATTTAGCCTGATTAAAGTCAAAACCCTAGTTTTGGATGCACTGCTTAGGAGGTGCATTGTCTGAGGGAATTGTCAACTCTTCTGACCAATTGTGAACTTTGTGAACCTTGTGAATCTTCATAAGATATCTTGTGATACTCATGGGAGGTATTGTGAAGCTTGTGAACCTTGTGAACATCATGAAGTGGCTTTGTAGGCCCCATGACCCTTAGGAAAGCTTTGTAAACATTGTGAATCTTGTGAACCTTGTGAACCTTCAAGAAGCAACCTATGGACTTCATGAACCTCATGAAAGGTCTTGAAAGCACTGTGGGACTTGTGAACCTTGTGAACCTTCATAAAGTAGCTTGTGGACTTTATGAACTTCATGAAAGGTTATGCAAGTTGTTGGAGAACTTGTGAACCTTGTGAACCTTCTTAGAACACAAAGTCTTGTATTGTGAGGGCAAATTTTGGGGTACAACAGCTGCCCCTGTTCAATTTTCTGAAACCTGAGGGGTTAGATTGGTATATTTGCCAGTCGTAACCTGGAAGGTTGAAGGGGATTGAACACAAAAGCCCAAAAATTTGCACTCACCAGTGCACTAGAGTGGTACAGGTGGCTAGTTGAATATGATTGAGTGGGCTTAAAGATGCCACTAGGGGGGGAGCAGTTCAAAATATGGGTGTATGGTGAAAGCTGTCAGGAGTCTGGAATAATAATGATGTAGCAGCATGTCTTCATGAGGATAGAGAAATCAATAGTGATAACCCTAAAGCAGTCTTGAAGCAATGATATGATTTCAGGAGGATAGAACAATGAATGGCTCTAAAGCAGTCTTGAAATAATAATGTGATATGTCTTCAGAAGGATAGAGCAATCAATAGCTCTAAAGCAGTCTTGAAGTAATAATGTGATATGTCTTCAGGAGGATAGAGCAATCAATATCTCTAAAGCAGTCTTGAAGTAATGATTTCAGGAGGATAGAGCAATGGATAGCTCTAAAGCAGTCTTGAAATAATAATGTAATTTCAGGAGGATAGAGCAATGGATAACTCTAAAGCAGTCTTGAAATAGTTAGATGGCTTCAGGAGGATAGAGCAATGAATAGCTCTAAAGCAGTCTTGAAGTAGTTAGATGGCTTCAGGAGGATAGAGCAATGAATAGCTCTAAAGCAGTCTTGAAGTAGTAATAGGACCTCATGAGGATAGAGCAATGAATAGCTCTAAAGCAGTCTTGAAGTAATAGGATGATTTCAGGAGGATAGAGCAATCAGTAGCTCTAAAGCAGTCTTGAAGTCATGAGAGGCTATCAGGAGGATAAAATAACCCTGAGGTTACAATAAAGCAGTCCCAAAGTAATAAGAAGCTCATCAGGAGGATAAAGTAACCCTGAGGTTACAATAAAGCAGTCCCCAAAGTAATAAGAAGCTCATCAGGAGGATAAAGTAACCCTGAGGTTACAATAAAGCAGTCCCAAAGATCATAAGCTTGTTTGTTGGATAATTAACCTGAAAACAAGGTAGCATTCTGTATAACAACATTAGTTTATGCTTTATGTATGCATGTATGACATGATGCACTTAGGTAATGTACTATAGACATATATGTTATGGTATGATGTAAATGATGTATGTATGATATGACACTGCTGGAAGTGTCTGGATATCCTTGTATAACAACTGCTGGCCAAGGAAAATAAATCCCGATTCGTTGTTGAAGAATATATAACCCTCCGTCTACTGGGGATAACAAGGTATAGATAACCTCCCGTTGTTGGGGATAACAAGGTATAGATAACCTCCCGTTGTTGGGGATAGTAGGGTATAGATAACCTTCGTTTTCGTTTGATAGTAGGATAAGTATAACATCCCGTCTTCGTTCATCGTGCCCTTATTGGAAAGTAATTTCCCGTATATCCGTATGAGGATAAAAGAGATGGATATAAATTCCAGGGGAGATTAGACTTTGTGAAGATGGATTAGTCCTACTGATGGCTTGTAACTGTCTTGTAAAGATGAACCGGCGAAGCTTCGTTGAAATCCTTCCCTCGTTCGTCCTTAGTAAATACTATTACTGCATTTTCATGCATTTCTGGTAAACATCAATCATATTAAAAGCATACATGCATTTCCGGTAAACATCAATCATATTCAAAGGCATACATACATTCAAACACAACCAATGGACGTTTCGCTTATGTAAATAGGGTAAAAGTAAATCTGGATTCAAAAGATGGAATTTATTTATATCAAAAGTGACCCATACCCGGGTAAGTTTGCACAAGGAGACACAAACCCTAGTAAGAGAATTTTGTCGTGAAGTTTCACAAAAAGAATCAGCTATGTGGGAAATAATCCTATTGAGTTTCAATTCTACTATTGCCACTCAAGTATCTCATCTTCTTGCTGTTGAGACGGAAACGATTGGATTGAGCTTTATCTGTTTGAGCTTGAGTAAGTAGTACAACTGGTTGCAGTTTCATGAGTGATCCAAACGAGACATAGTCATACGCTTTAATCCCTAACTTTTGCCTGGATTGCCCTTTCAGGTTTTCAATCCACCGGGATACCCTTTTTTGCCCAAGCCGCCTTTTCAGGTTTTCGACTTGCCGGGCGTACATCTTTTTATATATATATCCCTAATTTTTGCCCAAACCCTTTTGGTTTGCCGGGATGCCCTTATTTTTGCCTAGGCCTGTCAACCTAGCGGGTCTCTTTTTATGCGTAGTATTTTTTAACTATGTCTGCGTTTACAGGTTGTGGGAAGTCTTCACCATCCATTGTAGTCAGTATCATGGCACCTCCTGAGAACACTGTCTTGACTACAAATGGTCCCTCATATGTTGGAGTCCACTTGCCCCTAGGATCACCCTGTGGTAATATGATACGCTTGATTACCAAGTCACCAGCCTGATATACCTTTGGCTTAACCTTCTTGTCAAAAGCTTTGATCATCCGTTTCTGGTACATCTGGCCATGACAAACTGCTGCTAACCTTTCCTCATCAATCAAATTTATCTGGTCAAGTCGAGTCTGAATCCACTCATCTTCATCCAAGCCTGCATCCTTCATAATTCTCAAGGAGGGGATCTGAACTTCAATAGGCAGAACTGCTTCCATACCATAGACTAAGGAGAATGGGGTTGCCCCTGTTGAAGTACGTATTGTAGTACGATAGCCATGCAGAGCAAATGGTAACATCTCGTGCCAATCCTTGTAAGTAACAGTCATCTTCTGTACAATCTTCTTAATGTTCTTATTAGCAGCTTCAACTGCCCCATTCATCTTTGGACGATACGGAGAAGAGTTGTGATGCTTAATCTTGAACTGCGTACAGAGATCAGTAATCATAGTGTTGTTCAGATTAGAGCCATTGTCAGTGATAATCCTTTCAGGGATACCATACCTACATATGAGATTATCCTTAATGAACCGAGCCACAACATTCTTAGTCACAGATGCAAATGAAGCTGCCTCTACCCACTTCGTGAAGTAATCAATAGCAACCAGGATGAAACGATGCCCATTAGAAGCAGTAGGCTTGATCTCACCAATCATATCAATGCCCCACATGGCGAAGGGCCAAGGAGCAGTCAACACATTCAATGGAGATGGAGGTACATGTACTTTATCAGCATAGATTTGACATTTGTGACATGTTCTGGAGTGTTGATAGCAATCAGCTTCCATGGTAGACCAATAGTAACCTGCTCTCAAAATCTTCTTTGCCATGGTATGACCACTAGAATGAGTGCCAAAGGTCCCATCATGCATCTCTTCCATAATTTCTGTAGCTTCCTTCTTATCCACACAACGAAGCATAGTTGAATCATGATTACGCTTATACAGAATGCCATTACTCAGAAAGAACTTAGCAGAAAACCTTCTCAGGAACTTCCTATCTCTGACAGATGCCCCTTCAGGGAACTCCTGAGCTTCAAGATAGTTTTTCACTTCATAGAACCAAGGCTTCTCCTCTGCCCCTTCAGTGTCAATCTCATTGCAGTATGCAGGCTTCTCAAATCTATCAATGGTAATCTTGGGAGCTTCATCATCCCAGCTGATCTCAAACATAGATGCCATGGTGGCCAATGCGTCTGCCAACTGATTCTCTCTTCGTGGAATATGTCCAAAAGTAATCACTTTGAAATGTGGGATCAAAGACAACACATGTTCTCTGTAAGGAATGAGATTATCATGCTTTGTATCCCAATCTCCTTTAATCTGACTTACTACCAGAGCTGAATCTCCATACACCTCAAGGAACTGAATCTTCATATCAATAGCAACTTGCATACCCATGATACATGCCTCATACTCAGCCATGTTATTGGTACAATAGAAACAAAGTCTGGAAGTAATCGGGGTATGACAACCTTCAGGGGAACTAATCACAACACCAACACCATTACCATGTGCATTGGAGGCACCATCAAAAACCATAGTCCATCGGGATCCTTGTTCAGGTCCGTCATATTGTCCAGGTTCTTTGGTAACAGACATAATGTCTTCATCAGGGAACTCAAAATTCATTGACTGGTAATCATCTACTGCTTGATGAGCCAAATGATCAGCAACAACACTCCCCTTAATGGCCTTCTGAGTAGTATACTGTATATCATATTCCGTCAAGATCATTTGCCATCTTGCAATTCTTCCGGAGAGAGCAGGTTTCTCAAATATGTACTTGATTGGATCCATCTTTGAAATCAACAAGGTAGTATGGGTCAACATATACTGTCTTAGTCGGCGAGCAGCCCATGCCAAAGCGCAGCAAGTTTTCTCGAGCAGTGAGTATCTTGTTTCACAGTCGGTAAACTTTTTGCTAAGGTAGTATATTGCCTGCTCTTTTCGACCAGACTCGTCATGTTGCCCCAATACACACCCCATTGAGTTGTCTAATACTGTTAAATACATAATCAAGGGTCTTCCATCAACTGGTGGCATTAAAATTGGAGGTTCTAGCAAATATCTCTTGATTTCATCAAAGGCAGTCTGGCACTCATCATTCCATTCCATCACCTGATCTTTCTTCAACAACTTGAAGATTGGCTCACAGATGGTAGTTAATTGGGAAATAAATCTTGCAATGTAGTTCAATCGTCCCAAGAAACCTCTAACCTCCTTCTCAGTACGGGGAGCTGGCATCTCTCGTATAGCTTTCACTTTTGCAGGATCCACTTCAATACCTTTTCCATTGACAATGAAACCCAGGAGCTTTCCAGATCTAACTCCAAAAGTACACTTGTTTGGATTTAATCTCAACCTGTATTTCTTCAACCTCTCAAACAACTTGTGCAGATGATCAAGATGTTGCTCTTCATTCTGAGATCTGGCTATCATATCATCCACATATACCTCTATCTCATGATGAATCATATCATGAAACAAAGCCACCATAGCACGCTGATATGTTGCCCCTGCATTCTTCAAACCAAATGGCATTACCTTATAGCAAAAGGTGCCCCACTGTGTCACAAATGTTGTCTTCTCCATATCTTCAGGTGCCATCTTGATTTGATTGTAACCAGAGAAACCATCCATAAAAGAGAATACCTTATGCTGAGCAGTGTTGTCTACCAGAATATCAATATGAGGAAGTGGAAAGTCATCTTTAGGGCTAGCCTTGTTCAGATCTCTGTAGTCTACACACATACGTACCTTACCATCTTTCTTAGGAACTGGTACCATATTTGCAACCCACTGAGGATAAGAAGTTACGGCCAAGAACCCTGCATTGAACTGTTTCATTACCTCTGCTTTGATCTTTTCTGACATTTCAGGATGCATACGACGAACCTTCTGCTTCTTTGGACGACAATCTTCTTTCACCGGCAAACGGTGAACCACAATGTCTGTATCCAACCCTGGCATATCTTCATAAGACCATGCAAAGATCTCCACATAGTCACGTAGCATCTGAATCAACCTGCTCTTGACACTGTCCTCTAAATCAGCCCCTATTTTGACCTCTTTTCTGTTTTCTTCAGTTCCCAGATTCACAACTTCGACTGGCTCTTCATGTGGCTGTATAGCTTTCTCTTCTTGTTGTAACAACCTAGCAAGCTCCACAGGTATTTCACAATCGTCCTCGTTTCCGTCTTCAGTTTGATAGATCGGATTCTCGAAATTGTAATTGGCAATAGTAGAACTGTTATCAACTGGATCCAGAGTGGATGAGGATCTGCATTTTAGTGACGTGGGTGTGTGTAAGAACACATAGCTGATAAAGCAAAAATAAAAGAAAAAGAAAGACAAGGAACACAATATTTACGAAAACGACACGTCCACTGATTTTATCGAATGATGTATGCAAATGAAATGACAACCCGTAACAAGCACACCATTGTGCCCTGGGTAAGGCACATGGCTTGAAAGTTTTAATTGTTCCAGAAATTACAAATTTAAAAACATAACACAGTAATAGTATTTACTCCTGACTAAAGGAGATAGGGATAACATCTTCAGCTTTCCAATTATTGAGTCCAGCACCCACAGTAGGAAAAATCCATGCCTCCAAGTTGTGGTCTTCATCTTGATCTCCCACAGCATTGATAACCCCTTGATTGGTGATACGAACAGCACGAGCACGACGAACAGCCTTCTGGGACTCTGCAGTGAAACCCAAACCAAACTTGTCAGACTTGTATGGAATATCAGGAAGCTGACCCCAAATAGTACAACCACCTTCTTCCACCATAGCTTTTGCATCATTGAGGGAGGCCATTGCCATTGTTGGAGGGTTTCTGATGACCACAGGAACCTTCTTCACAGCAGGAGGAGTCACACAATCCTTAACAGCCCAGGGAACCACTTCAAATGACTGACATGGAGTTTCAATGTATTCACCTTCTACTTCCAGATACTTGAAAGTGTTTACATGGCTGACAGAGTATTCTTCCTCTCCAAAGACAGTAACAACTTTTCCATTCACCGGATATCTCAACTTTTGATGTAATGTGGAGGTCACCGCACCTGCCCCATGGATCCAGGGACGACCAAGCAGACATGAGTACGAAGGACGAATATCCATCACATAGAATGTAGCAGTAAACACCTGAGAGCCAACCTTGATTGGAAGATCAATTTCCCCATGCACTACTCTTCTAGAACCATCAAAAGCCTTTACCACAATATTACTGGGCTTCAATACCGTATCTTCAGGACTCAGCTTGTTCAGGACTTCCTTAGGCAACACATTCAGAGAGGAACCATTGTCTATCAGCACATGAGACAGGGTAGTGCCCCTGCATTCAATTGAAATATGCAAGGCCCTGTTATGATCCCTCTTGGCAGGGGTCAAGTCAGCATCAGAAAATCCTAACCCGTTGTCATAGGTCAGGTGAGCAACACAATTCTCAAACTGGTCCACAGAAATTGCACTGGGTACATGAGCCATCTTTAGAAACTTGATCAATGACTTGGCATGAGCCTCAGAACATAATAACAGGGAGAGCATAGAAATCTTTGAGGGAGTATGCCCCAGCTGATCAACAATATCATAATCACTCTTGCGAATGATTTTCAATACTTCTTCCATCTGCTTAGAGAGGTCATCAGCAGCTGGCACATCAGTAGATACAGGCTCAATAACAGGACCCTTGCCCCGAGCATCAGTGGTGGAAGTAACAGCAGGGGTAACTGCACTCTTAGAAGCAACTGGAGGAGAGAAGACTCTTCCACTACGAGTGATCTTGCTAGATCCAGCAATATTATCAATGTCAACAGGCATATCAGGTAAAGGCTCCTGCTTGACACCATGGATGTAAACATCAGACCCATAGTGCCAAGGCACAACTTTGTCAGATGTATAAGAAATAGGACCAGGAGTGGTAATGATCAGAGGAGCTACTCTGGCTTCAGCAACAACTTTCACAGGACCTTCAGCAGTAATCTTGATCGGGCCCTGATGAGTGATTTTAATGGGACCCTTTGAAGTGATTCTTAGTGGTACTTTGTCAACCATGTCAACCTCTTCAATCTTCTTACCCTGAGTCAGATGATCCACCATACTTTCTACAGATGCTGGTCTTCTTTCAAACACTATAGTATATTTATCCATGAGACGTTGAATCCCATCTCTCAAAATGAAGCAGCTATCCGGCTTATAGGTACAATATAGACAATCTTCATGACAACCTGGAAAGATCCCAGCTTGTACTAACCTCTTTTTGATAACAGACAATGGTGTGCTCAACTCTATAACTGAATAGACATGCAGATCTTCATCAATATCTTCATCAATGGCATTGACAGTCTTCTCGTGATTTGGCATTGGAGCTGTAATCACATTTGGAGTACCTGGTGGATCAAACTCAATTTCTCCAGCATCAATCATATCCTGAATTTTGTTCTTCAAGACCCAGCAGTTATTAGTATCATGTCCTGGACAGTTTGAATGATATGCGCATCGTGCATTGGGATTGTACTTGGGAGAGGTAACATTGGGATTCTGAGGGGCCTCCCTCAGGGTAATAAGTTCAGCTTTTAACAAGTGTTGCAATGCCTGAGCCATTGACATGTTGATCTTCGTGAACTGTCTTCTAGCCCTCTGTTGGTTGCCTTGAGGCTGCTCTGTTGTTGCAGGAGTTGGATTTGAAATATGAACTGCACTAACAGACTGATGCCTTCTGTTACGATCAGGCTGACCATACACAACATTAGATTCTTTCTTCCCAGTGGGAGGCTTCTTTGCAGCACCTGATGAAGAAGTGCCCACTTGGATCTTACCACTCTTGATACCATTCTCTACTCGCTCTCCTGTCATGATCAACTCAGTGAAGCCAGATGATGAGCTTCCAATGAGATGACTGTAAAACGGACCATTCAGCGTACACATGAACATATCAACCAACTCCCTATCAGTCAAAGGGGGTTGAACTCTTCCAGCTAAGTCTCTCCACTTCTGAGCATACTCCTTAAAGCTTTCTTTGGCACCCATAGACATGCTTTGAAGCTGCATGCGAGTGGGGGCTAAGTCAGCATTGTATTGATACTGCTTGTAGAAAGCTTCAGCAAGGTCATTCCAATCTCTGATGTTGACACTCTCCAACTGATAATACCACTCTAGCTGAGCTCCAGATAAACTCTCTTGAAAGAAATGGATCCACAACTTTTTATCAGCAGTGTGGGGTTGAATTCTTCTGACATAAGACCTCAGATGCAATTTGGGACAAGAGACCCCATCATAGACAACAAATGTAGGAACTTTGAACCCAATGGGTATGACCACCCCAGATATCAAGCTCAAATCCTCAAAATCCAGCCCAGATGATTTCTGTAATTCCATAGCATCCATTCTATCCACCAGCATCTTGAATTTGTCTTCGTTAGGCTCATGGTGGTAGTTAGCCTCAGAATCAGAGTCCCCCATAGTGTTGTGGAGACTGCCTCTCTCCTGCTCAGATTCTTCAGATTCATAGTCTTCAACATGTTCCTTGGTCTTGACAGGACCTTTGAACCTTCTTCCCATGTTGAGCAACCCAGCAGACCTTCTAGCCTTCTTAGTCTTCTTGGCCAGCAGTGTCTTCAATTCATCCTGCCCCTTGGATAGGTTCAGGATCAGCTCTTGGAACTGTGCATTCTGTGCCTGGAGATCCTTAACTGATTGTTCAAGAGCCATTGCTGAAATAAACAGCGAGAAGATGAGAAACCTGTGCACAATTATAAACCTGTGATGCAATGATATGGGAATGCATATGCAATGTTTTCAAGGACCGCAGGATTTAAATTTGCTTAAACGAACAAGAAAGTAACTTTTTATTAGTAATAACTTGTTTTGCCTTTTAGGCTTACAAAAAATGAAAACGAAATAAGTACAAAAGATGGGGTTTTAAGTCTCCCATGGACGCTTCCTCTTTGTGTTGAGGTATGAGTTGAGGTTTCGTTCCTCATGAAGTAGCTTTGTTAGCTCTAGGATCCTTGCTTGGCTTGCTTTGTAATGAGCCTCGAAAGTATCCCTTTGCTCTTTCAGTTGGATCCATGATCTCTGCAAGTCTTCCATATCAGTAGGCATGTCTGGGTGAAGGATGGTATAAGCTGTGTCTCCTTCAGCAACAGGTTCCATGGTAACTGGTAGGACGGCAGGATATGGCATCATGAGTGTCTGAGCACGAGATCGTACCCATCTGAGATAAGCCTCCATAGGAATAGTGTACTTAGGCTCCAGTGTCTTGCTGTCAATCCTGTTTACCTTTCCCCAAGCTCGGATGAATCTCTGACGGTAACCCTGAAGATCGTTGTCGTAATCAAACACAATGCCCTGAATCAACATGTCATG
This sequence comes from Lathyrus sativus, assembly GCA_963859935.3. Taxonomy (NCBI): domain Eukaryota; kingdom Viridiplantae; phylum Streptophyta; class Magnoliopsida; order Fabales; family Fabaceae; genus Lathyrus; species Lathyrus sativus. The sequence continues at coordinate 51,694,739 of OZ012740.1, read as the reverse complement.
TGGACCATCGCTCCGGGCGTAACCAAACTGTCGTAAAGCTAGAGATGGGTTGTAGGTGATGCCTCCTCTTATGCCTAGAAGTGGCACATTAGGAAACTCCCCACAACGGTCAATGATGGTGACATTCTCCATAGATCTGGAGCACCAATGGATGTCTGAGTGAGAAAGTGACATGATCCTCTTGGACCATCTGAACCCTTGCTCATTCTTCATTACTGAGCGAGGAAGGTGAGAAATAAACCACCTAGAAAGTAAAGGTATGCAGCACATCAAAGTTCCTCTTGCCCTTGTAGTACGGGTGTGAAGAGAATGTAGGATGTCTCCAAGTAAGGTAGGCACTGGATTGTGACTCAGGAATATGTTGATGGCATGAACGTCTATGAACTGATCAGGATTGGGGAACAACACTAAGCCATAAATCAATAAGGCTAAGATCTCCTCAACAGCATCGTAGCTCATAGCCTTCAAGAACATTTGAGCTTTATCCACTAATACCTTGGCAAGAATACCTTTAACTCCACTTCTCGTCTCTAGAACAATGTCAGACTTCTTCAGATGTAGAGCTGCAGCAATAACTTCTGGTTTAAGCTCCTTCTCTAAGCCTGTGAATGGCTTCTGATCAAGAACAGGTATACCCAGAAGTTTAGAGAACTCCTCCATGGTTGGAACCAGCTGATAATCAGGAAATGTAAAGCAATGGTGCTTAGGGTCAAAGAACTGAAACAGCACACTCATCATGTCTTCACTGAACCCTGAAGTAACTAGATCCAATAAGTGACCATGTCTCTTGTTGAACTGGGGATGATCAGGCACTAGGGAAACCAACTCTTTGAGCTTGGGAGGTATCCCTACAAAGTTGATCCTGATGGTGTTTCTACGAGCAGAAGCCATGACCTGCAACAAAGAACAAAAATAAATCCCTTGGTCCTTGAAATGGTTAGGGAAAATGATATGCTCATGATGCATGATGATGTCATGATGTTATGTTCAATCACAAACATGTGGCACACACAAACAAGTCACACAATTGCCCTAGGTTTAAAGGCTTGCATGAGGTTTAAAGGCAAGTACCCTCCCCTGAAGTTAGATGGTTCATCCTGTCCTACAAAAGTAACCAGGTTCTAAGGGATCTCAATATCATTGATCCTTCACAAGGGTGGTTGTTCAGAAGGCAACTTACTTGCCAACCAAAACCCTCCAAGTTTAAGATCTCAATGAGCGTAGTATCGAGTGTCAACCAACTTCAGTCTGCACCAAAGCCGGTTACCTCACTACTTTCTAAAGGCCAAGATGAGTTAACTAGGGTTCTAAAAGTCAGTTAGTGCATTGACAACATATGGCAGCCTCAATATTATCCTCAACTTGACTTAAGGAATATAAGCACCAACCAAGAAGTCGCACTAACTATGGCCACCAGATCAACCGTATCGATATACGTCGTACAGTTTCCTTGGTCTATTGCCATTTACCTAAGGTACACTAGATCCGGGTTAGGATCTTTCACACATAAGAGCACCCCAACAATATAATAATAAAGCAAACAAGGCAAACAATTTAAAGTGATCTTTAATTCCTAAGGGTACCCCTCTTAAATAGATCCCCAGCAGAGTCGCCAGTTCTGTAACACGGTGGGAGAACTGACTTTAAACAATGTTGCGGATAGCAAGAGTCGCCACCGACTTTTATTTTATCCATAAGGAAAGGTTATAAAAGAACAGGAAAGACCTTAGAGAATATTTTGGGTCCGGGGGGTAGGTTATGAAAAGGGAAGGTGTTAGCACCCTTTTCATCCATGGTTATCCATGGGCTCTTAGGTACTTAAGCTCACTTTTGAATTGTTTTGAAAGTGTAGTGTGTGAATAGAAAATTTTCAGAATAGTTAATAAATAATCCATGTAAGGATGTGTTAAGAACTTGTTTGAAAACTTGCTGAAAATTTGTTTAAGTGTGAAACAGTTTTGAAGTGAGCAAGTACCTAGGAGTAACCTACCCTAATGTTTAAAGGTCTTTCTTATTCTTTATTCTTTCCTTTAGTAAGACTATCCCTACTATAATGGAGTAGGTAGTCCTTACTTTGGATGTTAAGGGACATGTGAGGGACAATTTGACTTTGAAGGCCATTGTGGGATGTAATAAGCACATATAAGGGACCATCATCATTTTTCGAAAGGGACTCGATTCGTAAAGGCAACCATAAGGGACTTTGATGACTTTTCCATTTGAGGGACTTGCTTTATACACCCCACTTAACCATTATTCGTAGGCAACTTGAGGGATATCCTTAGGAAGTGAGACGGCGATTAAAATCGACTTACGTGTGTGACGTGTTTATTTTAATTATCTTTATTTAAAAGTGATCTAAATTTATTTTAACATTACATACAGGTTGTTACACTCCCTAATTACTAACCATAATAATAATAATTAAATAATTAAACAACTTTACATCCAAGAAACAATTACAAAATAATAAGCAAAATAATTAAATAGCAAAGATAAATAAAATATAAATAAGCAATAAATAATAAAGGGGGTTAATTCTAAGTTTACTCGGCAAGACATCGCATCTTGTGCCTACGTATCCTTACGGGAGTGGAATCAGAGTAATCGTAGTTCCCCTCAAAAGGGAGGTTAGATATTTCTTGACAGTGGTCAAGGTCTCACGGGGAATAAACGCATCTTAAGGACACGCTTATGTGGAGTGTAGGAACTCCAAATCTCTACGTTGAAATGTTAAGTTGTAATTAGGGTTAGGTTAGGGATTCCGCGGCGGGAAACCCTAAAATGAGCGCAGCGGCTCTTTGACCTAATGCTAGGGGTAAAATTGTAATTTTGCCTGCGGCGAGGCATTTGTGAAAATTAGGGTTTGTAAAAGTTGTAAGGGTTGAAGGTGAGGACTATTGACACGGCGGTCAAACGGCTAGGCCTACCCTTCGGATGTGTGTAATGTGACAGAATAATTGGTGAAAGTGTGAGAAATTTGAATCATGCAAACAGAAATAAAATGCAGACAGTAAGCCATACAAGCAGAAACTTAAAGACAGAAACTAAAGCGCGATTGTTAGGATTCGCGGAGTTACAGATGAGAAGCAGATACAATATGATAATGAAATTTAAATAGAACGATAATGAAATAAATAACAGTAAACGCAATAAACTGCAAAACGAACAAACAACGTCAGGGGGCAGAATTAAATGGATTATCCGATGGTGAAGAAGTGAAGTTATGCATCTTTTTGTGGTTTTATTTTATGATATAAACTTTAAATTAAAATAGGATTTTTTAATATTAATTTACTCAAATCCTAAAAACTATTTTAACCTAATTATTATTTTTTTTTAAATGGATTTTAATATATTTATTTAAAAAAAAGGGTTTTTATTTATTATTATAAAAAAAAAAGTTTTTATTATTAAAAAAAGATTTAAATGCTACTCATTTAAAACAACAATTAGATTTTTAAAAAAAGTTTATTATTTAAAAAAAGAAACAAAAAATAAAAAAAAAACCCTTAAAGCAAATGGGTTGGGCCGGTCATCACTCCCGGACCCAACCCGGTCCTGGAACACAAAGGAAAAAGGGGGGAGGATTCAGATTAGGGTAACCCTAATCTTTCTTTGGCCTCCACGGCGCCGCATGCTCTCTCTTTCTCTCGCGATCTCATCTTTCTCTCGTGATCTCATCTTTCTCGTCTCCGCCATGTTCCTCGTATCTTTTGTTCTATGTTTTCCTGAAAAAAAAAGCACACAATAAAGACGTAAGTGATAAGGAAATTGCTCACCCTTCACTAGGGTTTGAAGCGGTTTTCGGAAACGTCTCCGTTGATGGTTGGATGATGTTCGTTTCGCATGGGCCGATGATGTGTGAACTGAGGCTATGCGTTGGATTGCTCGTGATTTTAAAGGATGATTATGAGGGTGATGATGATAGAACGCGTTCGTTCCTATGAGTTCAACCGGCTCTGTTTTCGGCTGTGGACGAGTCTCGTTAGGGCTTCGTCATTTGTCTTTTCGCTGCTTTGATGGTTAGCCCGTTCTCTCTAGGGTTTCAGAAAGGTGGTGTCGTTCCTTTTATATCTTCTTTTGATCTTCATGATATTCGTGGGCTTTTTGGATTTACGTTTCACTTTGGGCATTGATTTTTCAGAAACCCTATTTTTAGATTTGATTGAAGTTTGATGCGATTTCCTTCCTTTTTTGGTACTGATTAGATTGGATTTTCTGAATCTTCTTAAAACAATCTGAATTTATTTTGATCCTCTTTGAACAAACCGGATTCGTTTTGATTTGTGGATATCCAGTTTCTTCGTTTCCTCGATTGGATTGAATTGGATTTCTCTGACATGCTTTGGATTTGGATAACTGGATTCACATTGGTTTTTTCTGATGCAGGTCTTTCAGTATGGTTTTGATGTTCATGACAGCTTTGTCGTCCACATGATTACGAACTCGGTTCTGATTGTTTGATTCGAGATGGTTTCGATTATCCCTTGGCTGAGATGTGACCGTGAACTGGGCCATGATGTTGATGAACTGAGCCTTGAGCTTCTGTGCCTCGATTTTCCTACGTGACCCTGGGATTACTGTGACTGATATGAACTGGTTCTGCTGTTTGAACTTGTTCTCCTCTTTTCCAGATTGAACTGTTTTTTACTGCTTTCTTCTGGTATGATCTTGCACATTCACTTGCTCCTTTTGGTATAATGTGTGATTTGGGGATTTCATTTTTGATGCCCTGTTTGGTTGTTGGAACGTTCCTTGTTGATTCTTTGTAAACATTAATGTTGACCCTGATCTTCTAGTGTGGCTTGTTCTTTTTCTTATGGGGCTGATCTTGTTCTTTTGATTGAACTTGTTCTTAGGTCTGTTATGAGTTTTGGGGACTGCTGATGTTGTTTGGCTCTTGTGTTTCAGGCATTGGAAAATTTCGAAAAAAATGGTTCAGACCTATTGGCATCTGGGTCTGAACTCGGATTGGCTCTGCTGTTTAGCTTTGTATCAGTTTGAGAACAACTTGGAATTTAACATATTTACTTGATGACGACACCATGTTTACTTGATGGAATGGTGCTTAGCTTGACTTTGAAACAGAATCCAATTTTCGGCATGTGCCCCTTTTCAGTTAATCATTTATCGGCCCGAACTTCTTTTACTTCTTCATCTTTCTCGGTTGTCCCGTACGATAAGAACGATAACCACCTGATCTGACGCCAATGGCACAGATCGGTAACGGGGGTAGGATGCGGCTTCGGTCGTGCCACTCCCGGCACTCAATGATGATGATGTTCTGAGAGTGTCGAACATAAATTATAATCTTTCCTATTCTGTTTGTTTTGTCTTTGTTTTTCAGGTAATTGAGATGTAGAAGAACTCAAAGGGAATAACATGAAGACTAAACCAAGGAGTTTTTAGGACTTAGGATTTTTAGGATAGAAGTAATATCTGTAAATGTAATCTTACAGCAATTCAAATGTGAAATGATTCACTTCCTTTTGTAAAATGATATTCTTATGAAATAAAAATTCCAGAACTTCATTTATATATCCATGACCGTTCAACTTTGAATTTATTTATATTTATTTCTAGTTATAAATTATAAACATTTGTGAATAAATCCACAAATATTTAAATTCATTATTCTAGTCATAAACCATAAATATTCATGAATGATATTCTCGTTTGTAGTCCTAATCTCATCACCTGACTAAATTCACTTGCACTCCAACTTGGATTCTAGCCAGCAATTTCATAACCAAACACGGATGTGCGCCATGGTCACAACATTTTCAGCATCAACAGCAAAACTAATCGTAATTAAACTCCACTGACCAAATGCCAAATCTCAATATGATCAGAACTGGTGATTGATAAATGCCTCAAAACCATGACGCATCAAATGCCTCAGAATTTTAATAACAGCCCGGCTTCAAGGAATTGGTAGAATTTGTGTAAAATGACCAAAATACCCCTGGGACCAAATCTCTCTTTGATGTTGGCAAAAAAAATCATGAAGTTTGACTTTGGTTTGACCACAGTTGACCTCAGTTTGACTTTTTAACTGCATTGACTGCTTTTGACTTATCTGATCATCTGACTGAGCAAACTTTTGAGAAAAGTCTTGAAACTTGACATGGGGGTTCTTATACACATATAAGATGTTATGAAGCTCACTTGAAGTCTTGGAAGTCCATTTAGCCTGATTAAAGTCAAAACCCTAGTTTTGGATGCACTGCTTAGGAGGTGCATTGTCTGAGGGAATTGTCAACTCTTCTGACCAATTGTGAACTTTGTGAACCTTGTGAATCTTCATAAGATATCTTGTGATACTCATGGGAGGTATTGTGAAGCTTGTGAACCTTGTGAACATCATGAAGTGGCTTTGTAGGCCCCATGACCCTTAGGAAAGCTTTGTAAACATTGTGAATCTTGTGAACCTTGTGAACCTTCAAGAAGCAACCTATGGACTTCATGAACCTCATGAAAGGTCTTGAAAGCACTGTGGGACTTGTGAACCTTGTGAACCTTCATAAAGTAGCTTGTGGACTTTATGAACTTCATGAAAGGTTATGCAAGTTGTTGGAGAACTTGTGAACCTTGTGAACCTTCTTAGAACACAAAGTCTTGTATTGTGAGGGCAAATTTTGGGGTACAACAATAGGCAGCGAGCATTTGCATTGTAATAGAACGAGAGTGGATTAGGTGGAGCACCTAATTTTCTTGTTTTAACCAGCCCTCTTTCTATTAGCATGGGAAATAGGTCGGTGTAACTCATTGGAATAGGCTGTATCTTTGGCCTATTTGCTTGATAATTTGCCCTCAGGGCCCTATTCTGAGGTTATTGACCCTGCAGCTGCTGGTATTGTTGCTGATTATTGGTGTGGTAATGTTGCTGATTGCCAGGCTGATACTGGCGTTGATTGCTGAATGCCCCAGGTTGGGGACCATGCTGTGAAGAAGGTTGAAAAACCGGGGTCACTGCCGCCACATATGATGGTTGGTACTGTTGGTGGTGTCTTCGTGAGCTCTGTGCTTTCTTTCCATATGTGATTGCACTCACCTCTCCCTCTTTCTTTTTGTGGAAAGTGCTGACTGGCTTCTTTGCCGTGATGGCGCTTGAGGTAATATTTGGAGTGGTCACTTTTCCACTCTTTAAACCTGCTTCCACTTTGACTCCCACTGCCACAATATCAGAGAAATTTGTTGTAACACTGCTGATCAAACGTTCATAGAATTCTAGTTGAATTGTATCCATACACCAGTCTGCCAACTCCTTCTCAGTAAGGGGAGGCTCTACTTGTGCTGCAGTTCCGCGCCATCTTTGCGCATACTCCTTAAAGGTTTCAGTATTTTTCTGCGTCATGCTGAGAAGCTGACGGCGGTCGGGAGCTAGGTCCATGTTGTACTTGTACTGTTGAATAAAAGCATCTGAAAGGTCTTGGAAACTGTGGATTTTATCTTGATCTAAACTGAGATACCACTTAGCTGAAGCCCCTTTAAGACTATCTTGGAAACAGTGAACTAACAGTTTATCATTTTCAATATGCGGAGCCATCCGCCTACAGTACATGATTAGGTGCTCTTTAGGACAAGTGGTCCCCTCATATTTGTCGAAGATTGGCATTTTAAATTTCTGAGGAAACACCAACCCAGATACCAGACATAGATCCTTGGCATCAGATCCAAAGACATGATTTCCTTCAATGGCCCTCATCCTTTTGGCCATGATGTCCATCTCCACTCTCAATTTTTCGTGTTTTTCGTCCTCAGCTTCAGATCCATCGGGTATATCAAAGATTGGCTGTTGATTGGCGAAAACTGGTCGTACCGTGGTAGGCCCACCTGCTTGAGTAAAAATAGGGTTTCTGATTGTTGAGTCGAACAAGGGATTGAGACTTGAAGACTGTATGTTGTTGAAAGGTGGCACAAAATCCCAGGACATGCCATAGGGAAACTCTGCTGAAGTAACAGGAGCTATTGTGACATTGGCTGCTGCTGTGGTAACTTCGGAGATCACTGTAGGTTGCGTATCCATTTTTGCTTTGATTATGTTGAGGACTTCCATGATCTGGCTGACGTCCCCTTTGATCCCTTCAATGTCATTATCCATCTGATCGAACCTTTGGTCGTTATCTGTCATCTTCTTTTGAGCTTGGGACCGTGTATTGTATTTGTGGGTACTCAGCGTGACTCCTTATCTCCTTCTGGACAAGAATAAAGGATGAGCTGCGGAACCCAAATGCAGGACTGATGCAGGATGACATGTAAATGCAAATGCGGATGCATAAACCATTCAAGGAAACTCAAAAAAACAAAAAGTTAGACCAACATGTAACGACATGCTTAAAAAGCATTTTTCATTTGATAGCTGGAAATCTATTACAATAGAGTGGCCCTTGCTAAAGACCTTTCTTACAAGGAAAATGAAAATAAATGCAACAAACAGGATTTCAATCCTTTTTTAGGGAAAGCAGGGAAATGGTGAAACAAAGATCAATCTAACAAGACGATCCTTCTCCTTCTTGGACTCTGACATGAACTTGATCCTGGAGGATAATCTCCCACAGGTCTTCGTTTTCTCTTTGTGCTTTGACCAAAGCGTATCTTAGCTCTTCCCTAGTTGCGGGGACCTCAGGCTCCATGGTTATCTCATAGTCATGAGTGTAGAACATGTTTAAGGCAATTTCTTTTGACCACAGTAGGTAGCCCCTGGTGGTTAAATAGCTTGCATTCTCCATTGGAGTTAGGCCTAAGAGGTGTGGATCTCTTTGAGCATATTGAGCATTTTCTTCTAGTTCTTGGTTGTGACCTGTCTCACAGAAGCAAGGCCTCAACAGTTTTGGTTCGGGCTCTGGTCCGGTAGGATACCTATGTTGACACCGAGCGAGAATAGGATTATAAGTGATCACCCCTTCTATCCCAATGAGAGGCACATTGGGGAAATCTCCGTAGCTAGGAATCATGACTTGGTCATCGATGCTGGTGTCATACCATGTGATATCATGGTGCCTGAGAGTGACGAGTTTAGAAACCCATGCGCTTTTGGTAGGAAGCCTCCAAAGGATATGGGTCCTTGGCAGATGAGAAGTAAACCATCGGTCGAGTAGTGCAAGACAGCATGAGAATTACCCACAATCATACAAGACGAAACGGTGGATGACTACATAAGTGTCAGCCAGTATTGTGTTGACCGGATTTTTGAGGATGAAGAGGCGGATCGCCTCTTCGCTGATGAAGTCGTAACTGCTTGGGAACAGATACAGTCCATATATTAGTAGTTCCAGAATCGCCTAAAAAATGCCCAGGTTTCTGCTTTCATAATGATACTCAGCCATCTCCATTAAAGGTCTGGCATCCATTCCATACCACCCTCCTTTTGCTCTCATCAGTGGTAAGTCTTCCAGTTTGATATGCAGGGCTTTAGCTAAGTCCCTTTTCTTTGGTTTTCCATAAGGGAGCGTAAAAGTCCATGGAATCTTTAAGTAAGCATTATACTCCTCGAGGGTCGGGAGTAACTGAAAATCTGGAAACACAAAGCAGTGGTAAGTTGTATGATAGAATTCCACCAAGGCTTGCAACATGGGCTCGTTGATCGGAGCGCTTATCAATGGCAATAGGTCCCCATATTTGATTATGAAAGCAACAGGGTTTCGGACAAGTCTTGTTAACATTCTTAGACGGCCCAATCTCAGATCTGGAACTCGAAGCATGTCTCTTCTTACCATGTTGTTGTCTGCCAAGAAAAAATGAATTTCCTTGAATGGTTAGAAGAAGTGCAAATGCAAATGCAAATGGTTGTCATTGAACTCAGATATTTTCGAACATCAGAAGTCGTCATTTCATTGATTAACAAAACGGATTACAAAACATTGTTTCCTCTTACAAGAGTTTTAAATACCAACTAAATGAATCCTATCAAGGTTCTCCTAGAAGCCTTAGGTTAAGCTTCTCGATCTTTCTTTCCATCTGAGTCTTCTCAAAGATGAGTCTGTCCACAATTATCTTCCATGGATTACACTGAGGCTCGTAAGGTTCTTCTAGTGCTTTCCTCTTCTTATAAGAGAGGATTTCTTCATCTTTCAACTGGAGTTGTCTCTGGAGCTCCGCATTTTCTTCGACGACTATTTGATACTTGTGCTTCCAAGCTTCTTCAGTTTGTTGTGCTTTGACCAAAGCAATTTTCAACCTTTCTTCTTCAGACATGAAGACCAACGGGCGTTCTTCCTTCAAGGCCATAGGTTCTTGCTTAGGATATGGCATCCTTAGTGTGACGACTCTTTTCCGAACCCATTGGAGGTAAGGTTCCAAAGAGACACAGTTGAGTCTTCCAAGATCCTTCTTCCCTTTCTTGTGTAGATGCTTCCAAGCTTATAGAATTTTCTCCTTTAATCCTTGACTATCTTCCCCTTCTTTGAAGAAGATGCTTTCCACTTGAACACTTTTGGGTTTGTCCTTTAGAGGGTATCCCAATTATCGGCGGGCGAGTATTGGATTGTAGCTGATCCCTCCATTAATGCTGAGAAGAGGTACATTGCCAAATTCCCCACAATTATCAATAATCATTGTCCCATCATAATCACGACTATACCAATCGATATCGGAATGGGTAAGAGCCATGATCTTTTGTGACCACCATCCTTTCTTTGGATCCCAAAAAGCGTTGGCTTTGGGTAAGTGTGAAGTGAACCATTTATACAATAAAGGAGCGCAACAAGTGATCATTCCTCCATTGTGAAAGTTCCTCAGATGAACAAAATGGTACGTGTCTGCTAACAAGGTAGGCACAGGATTCTTCTTCAAGAAAATTTTGATGGCATTGAGGTCCACAAAATTTTCAAAGCTCGGAAACAAGAATATACCATAGATGAGTAAGGCAAGAATAGCCTCGAATGCATCCATGCTTAAATGATCTGCATAGTACTGAGCTTTTTCAACCAAGCATTCTGCCTTTAACCCAAAGACTCCTCCTTTTGTAATCAAATTCTTTTTTATATCAACCACTCCCAAACGTGTAGCTTTGGCAATATCTTGCTCTTTAGGGTCCTTCTCTACAATCGGAAAAGGAGAATCTTCAAGAATGGGCAATCCAATTAACTGAGAATACTCTTCTAGCTGATAATCAGGAAATGTGAAACAGTGGTAGAGCGGTTCATAAAACTGGAGGAGAGTAGAAAGAAGTCCACTATCCATCTTTATCTTCAACAGTAGCAACAACTTCCCATATCGGCTTTGAAATCCCTCTGGATCTGTCACTAAGGTGCTCAACCTTTTCAAATTATCTAGGTTAAAACCCTTGTAAGCGTACTTCAAAGTTTTCTTTCTTTCATTGTTCATGACGACCTCTGATGTTCACAAATAACAAAGTCTGAGTTCCATGAAACCATATGATGATATGATGACATGATGATATGAATGCAAAAACATAAGCAAATGCATATGTACACAACACAAGCTTAGGGTTAAGGACAAGCATGAGTCCAAGGGTCTACCCATCCCCAAAGATTTGTACTATGGATTGATTGTACCTGCCGAACGGATTCTACAAAGTTCCCAGAGTCATCAACCCATCTTTCGGATATTATCAGCTTCCCAAATCACTTGGTAATCGATAATATTCTCAAGAGAATCTCGTCTGAGTGTAGTATCGCGTATCAACTATTTCGGAAATACTTCCTTATAGTCATCGCACTACGCCCTAATAAGGCCAAAGTGGGGTAAAATGTATTCTAAAAGTCCACAGTGTCATGGGCTCCTTCGTTGAAAGTAGCATTGTTTTCACGAATACTCGATCAACAATACTAAACTTTCAAGAGGGCCTACACCGAGCGGTGGTTTCTCAAGTTAGCTTGGTCGGGAATCAACTCCCTATAAGCCTTCTTGAATATACCACCATCCTATCATAATTGCACTCGAGTCCGGGTATAGGACCGTCTCACCACTCAAAGCACCCAATACCCAACATACAAACAAATATATTGACAAATATACATGTTAAGCAAATATTCACAAATATAGCATGCAATTAAACAAAAATAGGCTAAACCCTTAAGTTAAGTAATTTGTCCCCAGTGAAGTCGCCATTTCTGTTGCGGTGAGAATCGTGATACCAAGCTATTGATTAACTTGAATCTTTAATTCTTAGATTACAACCGGACTTTAATTTATCCAAAGGAAAGGTCTAAAGAAAGAAAGAACCTTTTGTGCGATGTAACAACAACGCTAAGAGATTCGGGGATCGGGGGTTGTTTATGCATAGGGTAGGTATTTCACATCCTAAACATCTGTCGTACCCTACAAGAACCTTTTGTTTGTTTGCATGCTAAGTTGGTAAATTTTTGCTAAGGTTTGGGTTGGGTAAAGGGTGTAGGTTAAAACCTAAAGATAGCTTCTAAATTTGCTCGCAAAGACATCGCGTCCTCTGCCTACGTATCCTAACTAGGATAGAATCAGAGCAATCGTAGTTCACCTCACTAGGGTTGAAGAACACTTAATTATGATCAAGGTTCAAAAGGGAATAAACATATCCATGCTTGTGTAGAGTTTTACGAAACTCTTTATATCTATGTTGAACTCTCAAGAAAGGGGAGTAAGTAATCATATCTATGATTCTTATATAGAGTTTACAAACTCTATCCTAGGGTTCTAATTGAAGAACACTCCTAGTGTAGGTGAGTTTTCTAGACTTAAAGCAAAGTCTAATGGTTTAAAATGTTCTAACTTAACGAAGCTAGGGTTAGGATGACTTCACAAAGTCAAGAGGGATAAATGAATTATCCAATGACACAAGGGTCAAGGGAGAAACTTTTCCTTTGGAAGGAGAGAGAGGAAGACAACTTGGATGAGAACTAGAAAGTTCCATCACTTGGGGGAAGAAGTACTTAATAAAGCAAGAAACATTCACATGATGAATATAAGGAATATGGTTACAATTCAATACACAAACATATTACAATAAGCAAGGATCAATACAAGTGGTCACAACCAAGATTAATATCATGAGTGAGGTTCTTACAAGACCTAAGCATAAAGATTTAGAAGAGAGGGCATAACTTAACAAAGATTATGGTGACAACCCCAAGGGATACATATTAACAAACATGGAAGCAACAATCATGCAAACAAGTTACAACTCAAGATGATCATGTTATGAATTCAAGGTGCGTCAAATGTAACAATAATATTGATGACAATCAAGTATGTAAAGAATGTTCACAACAGTTAAATTCAAGATTTAGGAGGAGAGAAATGTAAATTCATGGTAAAAACAAAAAAAAACAAAGTCTTAACATGTTAACAAACACAAGGGAATCAATCATCAACAAATCTCACAAGATAAATTAAACATAGCATGAAAGAATTTCAACAAAGACGCGATGTAACGGCCCTAACACATAACCATCCTTCAAGTAGGCAAAAGGCATTGTGACTACAAGAAATTTGAAATTTTATTTCACTAAATGAAACTAGACATTAATATGAACACTTTACAAAAGGAATGGATTGAAAATAGTGAAGAATGGGCAAGTTATGAATTATTGAAATTTGATTAATATTATGCACAAAGCAAACAATAAAAAAGAAAAAGGTCATGGGAGGGATTGAACTCACGCCCTCTGGTTCATAAACCCAACACTCAACCACTCAGCCATCAAGCACGCGCTAACAATGAATGGAAATGCAAGAAGAAAATATGAAAAACAAGGTAAACATGAAAATTGAACAAAAGGGTTGATCCTCTTCAGGGATCGAACCCAGGTCAAGGCAGTGAAAGGCGCGTTTTGAGTACAAGGCATAACCACTGGGGTGGCGATACATCTAGGTATTAAGCCACCCCAAATAACATATAAGGGTGCATTGGGCAAGAATTCTGGGCCAAATTTCAAACAAAAATGCAAGAGGCGAATTGATTTCAAACTATGCCAAAACTTAATGGAATTAAATGAAATTTGAGTCAAACTTGACTGGTTTTTTTATGAGGAATGCAGTGGTATCATTGAATTTGTGAAATGATGCTCTTAATTCAAAACACGATGGCAAGTGCAAATTGGCATTTTGAATTGCATAATGAATTTCATGGCATGTTCTGAGCACATTCATATCAAACAGACATCACACACAAGTTATAAACAAGCTAATTGATGATTCTATAATCCAAGATTGAGCACAAACTAAACAAAACAAGAACTGGTTCAAAAGTTGCAAATATAGCATGAATATGTGTAGGCTGTCAAAATGCCAATGGAGGTTCAGTTCACATACGTCTCATACTAATTTCAAAACAGGCCAGCTAATACTCTCATGGTCATAGATTAAATTGGAATGCTTCAATCAGACAGAGATGGCATAGTATGTGCAGCTGTGTGTTTTGAAATGCAAGATGCAAAATGTCACTTGATAATGCAGCAAGGGAGCGACATAATGAAACAAGCAGGATTAATTCATACAACCAATACTCACAAATTAGAAATATGATAGCAGATGAGTTTATATTCAAAATTTAATCACATCTTGTTTAGAACAGAATTTGGTATGACGATGGTTATGAAATGCAAACTGTTTTGACAGCAAGTTGATGATACAAGCTGGAAAGTTCAAAATGAGTAATTTCATGTCATGCCAATGATGCACACACATCACATATATGCTAACTGATGATTTTATGCTAAAAACTCAGGCACACTTCTTTCAAAACATAAACTGGTATATTGATGGCATTTTGATGCAAAGGATGCATTTTGAATGTGAAAAGCAAGAACAAGTAGAAACAACTCATACAACTCATACACACACATCATAAACATGATACTTAGTGTGATCAAACTGAATAAAACAGACACACTTCACTCCTAGCAGAATTGACCATGTTGGTGCTTGTGCAAAACAGTTTTGATGGTAAAGTGATGCAGCAGTTGTGTTTATTTCAAGATCAGCTCAAACAGATTTCAATTTGCATATTGCAGTGAAAGTTGTACTCATGTTGAGTTCAAGGAAAAAAAGTTCAATTTCAATACTGATTCACAAAATAGTTGACAAATTGCAAGGGTATGAGAAAAATGCATCTTCAGTGCTAGGGTTCCAAAGCAGACCAGTTAAGGTCAAATGAATGCACATGCACATTCCATACTTGTTATTTATGAAATTTGTTCAAAGATTCAGTTCAAATTCATTCTAAATCAATAAGTGACTAACACGTTGCAAAATTGATGAAAATGATGCAAACAGTCATGATGCATATCCAAATGAGATTCAAGTTGTCAATTTCAAAACTTTTTAAAGGTTTAAACATGCTTCAAATATGGTATAGAGTGAATTCTAACAGAGACTTCTAATTAAAACACATTAAAATGAAAACTGGTTTTTGAGTTGGACACTTAACAATGCCTTGACAATCAATGATCAAATAAAGGGAAACATGTTCTTGACAGCAAAGAAATGTTCACATCAACAGCTTAACATGGTTGACAACACGCAAGGCAAATGATGCATACAGCAAGTACATGTCACACAAAGTACAGCTTACAGTCACAAACAGTCCATAAGTCAAAGGGTTGAAACAAATGCATTTGAGGACATATGATTGTTTGAGCAATTTCTGAATATGATGAGGAATGAGTTTCAATAGGAAATTTGCTTAAAACACATTAGATCAGAAACAGTGTATGTGGTACCAATGCGCATTTTCAGAGCTAGAACTCAAACGAATCATGTTTGCATCAATTCAAAAGTTTGTACACACTCCAAATACATGACATATAAAGTTCAAGCACAAATGACACCTAGATTTAAACCAGAATGAAATGTGATTCATGAACTAAAAAAAATGACCTTGGCTTGTAGAAAAAAAAACTTAACAACAGTGGTGGTAAAATCGGTTACACAAACATCATGAATCAAATATACCTCAAGCATGAGTATCAAGCACAACATGATTAGAAGCTTGGCTTGAAAACAGAAAACTCAGTTTTGCATTACATTACAGTGTTAAAATCTTAATGCATCACATGTTTCAAAATGCAAATGGCACAACTTTGAGAGAAATAGCTTCAACAATTTGAATATAAGTTCAAGGTATTGCAATGTGCAAGACATCCATCATTAACCATTTACATAACAACTTATCAAATTTCAAACAAACTCAGCATGAAGTGCAAATGATAGCAAGTATGAGTAAAACAGTTTGGTAGCATAACAATAAGAAAATCATGGCAATGTCTAAACATCAAACCAGTTCATGCCTATGACAGTTCTGTACCAAGGTAGAGAGTACTAACCTCTTGTAGACTCCCAAGTGAGCTTATGCAAGAGGGAAAACCTTGAGCAAACACAGCTGCTGCCCTATTCCACTTGCTGGAAAAAAAAACAGTCCCTTTGCTTGCACTTGAGGAAACTTGTGACAAACCCCAAAATAACTGAGGATGGGATTCTTTCAAGCTATGTACAACTTATACAACATATATTCAAGGTGTGTGGATGGTTGGAAGGGTTAAAACAGGTCTGAGGACAGATTTGTATGGTTTTGTATGTGAAGTCAAACTTTCTTTGGTTGAAAGTTGACTTTGTGGAAAATGATGGTTTTGAGTGGTTTAAAGGCTTTAACACCTTCTACACAACATTTCTGGATTGTGTAGATGGTTTTTGGAGGTTTAGAATGTATGGAAACAGATTTGGGAGCTGGACTTCCAGGACAGATTTTGGTGTTTTTGAGGATTTTGAGATTTTGGAAAAATGAAATAAGAAGGGAAAGAAAGAGAGCTATGATTTCTCTGGGTTTTGAGAATGCTCTGGTGTATTTGAAGATGAAGGTGAGGCCTCTATTTATAGTGCAAGGAAGAGTGAGGGCAGGCCTTGATTATTTCCAACTTTGGAGGGAGTTTTGGAAGAAAATCCTTCTAAATCTTGTGGCAGCCATTTTCACATCAGCTCCAAGGCTCTATGCAAGCCAATAGTAGTTGGAAAGATGGGATGAGGTGATTGGAGAAGGTCTATATTGATAGGGAGTTGTTGCAGCCATAATGTTGGAGAAAAGTTTCTCTTTCCTCCTTTAAAATGATTATTTTATTTGCAACTTGCTATCAACTTGTTTTGCTCCTCATTTCAACCTCTCTTCTGGTTTTCTCTTCATCTAAGCCTCTCATTATCATCTTGCAACATGATCCAAGGGTTGAGAATGGTTAATGTTGTGAAAGTCTGATTTTGAGAAGTTTGGCCAAAGTGATTTCAAGTGTGACAGACCCAACTTCCATGTACCATAACTCTTAGCTCACAAATCCTCTTGAGGAGTTCTTGTAATTTTTAGAAATACCTAATGTAGCTCTACAACTGTCATGTTTATCAAAACTTCCAATTCTATGTGCATCTTGGTTGAAAAACCCCTTGAAGTTGACTGAAAAAATGGTTTGTATGGCTAGAACTTGTGAAATTTCACTAAGTCCTTTACCCTTGAAAAATGATTTTTGCTATAACTCCAATTCCATGCATTTTTTGAATGTGGACCACTGTGGGACTTTTGTAGGGTTTGTCAAGACCTTTCAAACAAGCTTAGAACCACTTCAATCAGATGTGTGGTTAGAGAGTTAGGGTTTAGCCCCTTTCAAAACCCTAATTCCCGATTTTTGTAATTACTTCTCAACCCTTGATCCAATGGTCATGAAATTTTATGGGGAGGTGTAATATGATATAAGGAACATTTTTCATTCACATCTTGAAGTCAAATTCCTTATTGTTGGAGAGTTGACTTTTTGGTCAATCATTCGATCGATCGGTGTCTACCGAGTCGCCCGTTGGTGATCCGGACATCCCGAGGACTTGAAACTATTTGGATGGAATTTAATAAGCCATAGGAGCTTAATGGACCTTGATTCCACCATTGAAATACTCTTTGAACCAAACGTCAAGCTACAGTTGACTTTTTCTAATCGAAAACCCTAATCGGGTGTCTCAAATTGCACTGTTCTCAATCCCCGGGTGACCACCTCAAATTGCACTCATTCTTGGTCCAATGTATCATCCTTGATCTTGTTTGAAGTTGGATCAATCCAAAACATTGATTGATCAATCCCTCGAAGTTTCGATTTTGACGGTACGGAACCCTGATTCATCTACATCTTAACAAAGATAAACTGAAAATGGGTTAAGGTTAGTTAATCAAGCAAATATGATCCTACAATGATGATGAGGGTCTAAAGGGTCAAAATTTGGGGTGAAACAGATGCCCCTATTTAAATATCTTCACTAGATGATAATGAGAGATGACAATCCTCACAGAATCGCAGTGAAAGGTATTTAAATATAGCAAACCAGAAATTTTGTCCCTTAGATCCGATGGTATGCCAAAGGACAAATGCTGAAATGCAAATGAGTTTAAAAGATGCTTTATGATGCTTGAATGCAAGAGAAATGCAGACGTGCGAGTAAATATAAAAGAACAGCAATACGACGAGTAACCACTCACGGGGACCCCACACACTGGGGAAAGGTTCAAGACCAAGTAAGCAAGATAGTTCAGACATGACTAGAGATGCTTATCAAGGAAATTTTTCACACAGGGGACACAAATTCCAACAGGGAAGACACATCCTCATTGGGGAAAAGAGATACAAACCTCATCGGGGATAACCAGATGAGGAAGCCTACCGGGGAAGATGACAATTCTTCACTGGGGAAAGAAAAGAAAAGAAGCGCAAACCACACTAGGGAAGGAACCCACTGGGGAAAACTTTGCTGGGGAACAAATCCAATGAGGAAGCAAACCTTCACCGGGGAAAAAACGGAACGAAGACACGAACCTCGCTGGGGAAAATCATATGAGAAAATTTCCTATAACGAAGAGTTCAAACGGGATCTTCAGGACAAGGTTAGAAACAAAACCTTCAAAAGGGAATAAAACTAGAGGATCGTGCTACGCGTGTGGAAAGACCGGTCATTATAAACCGGATTGTCCTTTGAATAAAAAAGGAAAAGAAAAGGAATCAAATAAATCACATAAGAAGCCATCAAAGCCCAGAAGAGCATATATAGCTTGGGAAAGCGATAGTGACTCCTTCGAAGATGAAAGCTCAAGTGATGAAGAAGAATCCATGAACTTGTGTCTTTTCGCCCACCAAAAGAAAAAGAAAAAACAGGTACTCACTCTAAATATGAAAACTCCTCTAGTATGTCTCATTTTGAATTATAAGGTGCATTTAATACTTTGCATTGTGAAGCTAAAGAAGCCTTTAAAAGGCTTGCCTCGAATAAACAAATATTTGTTCTCTTAGAACAAAAGATTCATGAGTCCGAAAGAAAACTTGAGGACTTAAAACTTCCATAGTGGAAAGTACTAAATTAGGTTGTGAGGACCTTAGAAGTAGAATAATTAACTATGGGTGTGATACGTGTTATGTTTTACAAAATGAAGTTAGAACCCTAAAGGCCAAACTTAACAAGGCTCTTGAGCCCAAAATTACCTTTGCTATCAATAAATCTGATTTTAGAAAAAGTATGGTGAATCTATATCAAAAATACAAATATGTTATAAGGGATCAAGATAGCAAAGGCAATTCAAAATTTAATTTTTCTTGTCTATATTGTTGCAAGAAAGGCCATTCCATTGCTAAGTGCCATTTTAGGAGATTTCTAGTTCCTAAAGGCATTTATCAATGGTTGCCCAAATGCGACTATTTTGTTACTCACAAATTAGGACCCAATAAGCCATTGGGTACCTCCTCTTGTTGATTGTTTTTCATAGGTACAATGTGTCGAGACCACCGAGAGAAGATGGGTTCTCGATAGTGGATGCTCAAGACACATGTCAGGAGACATGTCCCTCTTCATTGACTTCGTGGCAAAGAAGAAAGGATATGTAACCTATGGTGACAATAATCGCGGTGCAATACTTGGTAAAGATAGTGTAGGTAACCCTTCTTCCACTACTATTTCCGATGTGTTGCTTGTCTAGGGTCTTAAACATAATCTACTTAGCATTAGCTAATTATGCGACAAAGGATACGATGTATCATTTTCAAAAGATTGTTGCAAAATTGTGCACAGTGATGACAAGAAGAGTATGTTTAATAGCCTAAGAGTGAACAATGTCTACATGCTAGATTTGAATGAAGTATCGTTAACAAGTGACAAATGTCTCATGACAATGAGTAAAGACTCATGGTTATGGCATAAGCGTTTAGCACATGTTAACTTTGACTTTCTAAATAAAGTAGTCTCAAAAGATCTAGTCCTAGGTCTCCCCAAAATTAAGTTTACCAAGGATTACCTTTGTGATGCTTGCCAAATGGGAAAGCAAACCAGGATCTCTTTTAAATCCAAAAATATTGTTTCAACAACGAGACCTCTCGAGCTTCTTCATATGGACTTATTTGGGCCATCTAGAGTTAAAAGCCTAGGTGGAAACTATTACGGTTTTGTAATAGTGGATGACTTCTCTAGATTTTGTTGGACTATCTTTTTGGCTAGCAAGAGCGATACGTTCGCCGCCTTTGAGAGATTTGCCAAGCTTTCCCAAAATAAATTAAGCACAAACATTGTCTCAATTAGAAGTGACCATGGAGGTGAGTTTGAAAACCATTTATTTGAAGAATATTGCGGTAATCATGGAATTGATCACAACTTCTCTACTCCATGCACTCCTCAACAAAATGGGGTTGTGGAGCACAAAAATCGTATTTTAGAAGAGTTAGGGAGAACAATGATCAATGAAAGTGGATTATCGAAATATTTTTGGGCCGACGCCATAAGTACGACTTGTTATGTTTTGAATAGGGTGCTCATCCGCCCCATTCTAAACAAAACACCGTATGAGCTTTTAAAAGGGCGCAAGCCAAATGTATCTTACCTACATGTTTTCGGTTGCAAATGTTTTGTTTTGAATAATGGAAAGGAAAACTTGGGTAAATTTGACTCTAAGGCTGACGAAGGTATCTTCCTTGGATACTCTCAGTCAAGTAAAGCTTATAGAATCTATAATAAAAGATTACTTATTTGAAGAATAGGTACACGTAACATTTGATGAATCTTATCTGAGAAATATCGGAAAAGGTAGTGTTATTCATGGTGCAGGTACATCTACGGAAGACATACTCAAAGGTGCCGAGTCGGGAATTGATCAGCCCAACCAAGCCAAAGTTGAGGAGGAGAAAGATGTCCTCCATGAGGAAACCGAGGAAGTTCATCCTCCCTCAAAAGATGACCTCCCTCCAACTTGGAAGTCTTCCAAAGACCATCCAATTGACAACATTCTTGGAGATATATCAAAGGGTGTTACAACCCGTTCTCAGATAAGTAATTTCTGTTATCACTTCACTTTCATTTCGTAAATCGAACCTAAAAACCCTAAAGACTCCTTACTCGATGAACACTGATTTTTGTCAATGCAAGAGGAACTTAATCAGTTCACTAGAAATGAGGTTTGGGACCTTGTCCCTCCTCCGCGAGGACATCGAGTAATCGGAACCCGATGGGTGTTTAGGAACAAGTTGGACGAAAATGGGGTAATAACCCGAAACAAGGCATGTTTAGTCGCGCAAGGCTATAACCAAGAGGAAGGCATCGACTATGAGGAGACTTATGCGCCAGTTGCCCGACTCGAGGCTATACGCCTTTTGCTTGCCTTCGCTTGTGCGAAAAACTTTAAGCTATTTCAAATGGATGTTAAGAGTGCATTCCTTAACGATTACATTAATGAAGAAGTTTATGTTGCACAACCTCTGGGTTTTGAGTCTCACAAATATCCCGATCATGTTTACAAACTAAAAAGAGCCTTGTATGGACTCAAGCAAGCTCCTAGGGCTTGGTATGAGCGCCTAAGCAAGTTCTTACTTGATCAAGGGTATTCAAGAGGCAAAGTGGACACAACTCTCTTTATTAAACGTCAAGGAAAGCACTTGATATTGGTACAAATTTATGTTAATGATATTATATTTGGGTCAACTAACATGAATCTCGTGAGAGAGTTTTCTAACCTTATGCAGGGAGAACTCGAGATGAGTATGGTGGGGGAACTCACATACTTTCTCGGATTGCAAATTAAACAGCTTGAGGAAGGAACGTTCGTGAGTCAAACGAAGTACTATTTAGAACTTCTCAAGAGATTTGACATGGCAATCTCCAAAGCCATAGACACACCTATGCCTACATGCGCAAACTTGAATAAAGATGAAAGTGGTAAGGATGTAGAGGTAAAAAGGTATCAAGGTATGATCGGTTCACTTCTTTATCTTACCGCATCTAGACCCGACATTATGTTTAGCGTGTGCATGTGTGCTCGATATCAATCAGCTCCTAAGGAATCCCATTTGAAAGTCGTTAAGCGCATACTTCGCTACCTATCTGGTACTCCGAAGTATGGGCTATGGTATTCCAAAGGAAATGATTGTTCATTGGTAGGCTTCTTCGATTCCGATTTTGCCGGGTGCAAATCGGATAGAAAAAGTACTAGTGGTACTTGTCACTGATTTTCAAATTCTTTGGTCAGTTGGCATAGTAAGAAATAAGTTTTTGTTGCCTTGTCAACCACTGAAGAGGAATATGTTGCCTCCGACAATTGTTGCGCTCAAGTCTTGTGGCTTAAGCAACAATTGTTGGATTTTAACCTCAAACTTGAACGTATTCCTATTTTCTGTGACAACACAAGTGCCATTAATCTTACCAAAAATCTGGTATTGCATTCACGCACCAAACATATTGAAATTCGACACCATTTTCTTAGGGATCATGTAGAGAAAGGGGATGTTATTTTTGAACATGTTGATACTAAAAATCAACTAGCGGACATTTTCACAAATCCTCTAGCAACTAAACCTTTCTTTCATATCCGACGAGAACTTGGCATTCTCGATATTTCGGATCGTGTGTCATAATATTACTTGTTCATCAGTTTATTCATTTATGATTATATTCTCGTACATCTAACAATTCAAGGTTGTTATAAGTACAAGTGTATAGTCCATCAAGCTATCCTTGGTATTGAGGTGATGTTGTTCCTCTTTCTCTCTCTCTCTCTCTCTCTCTCTCTCTCTCTCTCTCTCTCTCTCTCTCTCTCTCTAAATTTTCGTGTTTAAAAGTTGTATCGCATGATAAATATTGTCTATATGCCATTTTTTTTATGTATCATATCTGTTTGGTTGCTTATTGTTGTGTGACATTGTATTTATGCATCAATTATCTGCTTATATGTGCATAAAATTGAAAATCTGCAAATTTTGCCTGTATGAGTCGACCACAACAGGGCAATGGTCGACGCACACATTTAATTTCTTTTGCATTTATCAAAATTCAAACAGTATGCATCGACGCATGCAGAGGAATGGTTGACGGCTCGCGTGAAAAATCAGATTTTTTCAAAAATGTTCAAACTTCTTATGCATTTAAAAGTGTCTTCTCATTTGATTATGCATCTATCTAGATTCATTGAAAATTACATCTACCTAATGCCTAATGATTCTTGTCCTCTCCTCTTCCCAAAAACCCTAAATTGCATCTATAAAAAGGGGGGCAAATCCTATTCCTTCAACTTACTCCATAATCTTCTAAGCACTCTTGCTCACTACTATCAACAAACTTCTCTCTATCATCTCCTACAAACCACCATCAATGGCTTCCAGAAGGATTACCGGTAAGAGAACAACAAGAGCATCACCATCCAACTCTGTTCCGATGACTGCTGTCTCACTTGTTCCACCGTCACTCAAAGAAAACTTCAACAATATATTCAGCAAACGTGCCGTGGTGAAACAACATGCGTACTATCAAAACACTACTGAGCGCATGCATCTTTCTCACGTCATATTTCTGCTGGACTTCCAAGGTATCAACAACTTCTTGGAGTGTAATTCAAAATATAGTGAAGATCTTGTGAAAGTCTTCTACACATGCATCAATGATCAGTTCAGGGGTTTTCTGTTTCATACTTATATTGGTAATACAAAGGTCAGTTTAAATTTTGCTGCTTGGAGCAAATACTTTAACTTGAAACTTGATGGTGATGGTCATCCTTTGTATAAGGTAACTGATTCTCGCACTATGGCTGTATATGATTTCAAAACTGCTTTAAATTCCATGTTGAAACGACCATATCCACCATATATTATGGCCAGTGATGCGTTCCCAAGAACTGTCACTGCGGGAAAATTGAAAATAGGTGATCGTATCCTACAATGGATTGTGGCGCGCATTCTGCGTCCCAAGAAAGGAGGTCTTTCTTGCGTCGAGCAAGCAGAGGTTCACCTCATGTATCTTCTGAAAAATAGAGTCAAGATAAACTGGCCCAATTACATTGCTAGTCGAATGTATGCTCTAAGGGATTCCGGTAGGGGAACCGCTCTTGCTTATGGTTCATTCATACAAGAAATTCTTACAGCTGCTGAAGTTGTTTATCCAAATTTTTGCTACATATCAATCACGTCTGACCAAGAATTCTGTCAAAAGACATTTTCCATGATGGGTTACTTTTGGTCCGAAGAACAAAGGCGGCACAAATTTGTTAGCAAGGCAACTACTCGTAGGAATGTTGTAGCATCTGATGACAATGAAGAAAGTGAAGAAGGTGAAGAAAGTGAAGAAGGAGAAGAAGAGGAAGATGAAGAAGCAGAAGAGGAACAAGCACATGAGGAACATGAAACTCACCAACAACTGGATACTAATGCGTATACCAATGCCACTTAGGCTCAATACAACAATTCAACTGAAGAAGAAGAAACTAATAATCAAGGTACGGTTGAATGGAAATACACTGGATGGACCACATTGAGACAATATTATTAGCCGTATCAAGGTGGTTCTGAAGCACCTCCATCTCCTCCACAGTCAAATACTTCTGAAATTCTCACCATGCTGTAGTCTATGCAATTGGACCAGCAAACCTTTATGAGGACTCAAGACAAGCGGTTTGGTCAAATTCAAAGAGAGCTCCACATGCAAAATGAAAGGTTAAATTCCTTTTCAACAAGGATGGATGCAAGGTTTGAGGCTCAAGCTGCATCAAATGAAGCTCAGGAAACGGCCATAACTCGCAGCATGCGGTATTTGACTAGTGTTGTGGAGTCGATTACCGACATGACCAACCCATACCGTAATCCACATTTCACTGGGAGGGGACGAGGATATTAAATTGTGTTTGCATTTTCTCAATATTTGTGTTGTTATCATGTTATTCAGTTTCTTACTTTGTACTAATACCAACTGTGTGGTTTTTTAATTTTTATGTCCTTTTGAGTTTCGAATTGTATGCTATCTCTTAATCTATAATATGATTATCAGTTGCTTTCTCTTTTAATTGACAGTATTCTGTGTGGATATTGGTTGATGCTTGTTATTACCTGTTGAGCATGTTTTGAGTTGCACATATCATTCTTAACCTATCTCTTTTTCTTTTTGATGTTGTCAAAGGGGGAGAAAAGAGTTGGAGTGTGCCAAAGCCAAGAAGATCACATCAGTTTTTTTTCCAGTTTTTTTAAAGTATGGAATTGCAAAAGCAAGGGGGAGATTATGTTATCAATATTGCTCGTTGCTCTCGTTGGCTTTGCGCGTTTTGTCATCATAAAAAAGGGAGAGTATGTGAGGGCAAACCCTCATATAGCATACATAATTGAGTTTCGACGATAACAAAACGTGATCATGAATGAGTCGGTTTTCTCGACTCTACCTCTACAACAAATGAAATATTTCACCTCTCATATCCTTCTTATATCCATCTAATGTGTCGAATTAAATTCAATATATATGGGAGACCATTGATTATGACTAGATGCATAAAAACCACAAAAATATGTATTTTGCAGATTTGCAGGGTTTGAGTCGACCACAGGTCAACGCATGGTCGGCGCATGGATCATTGCAAAAAGCCACGGGTCGGTGCACGCCGACCTATGGTCGACACATACTGTAAAGACTTTTCAATTTGCCTAAATCTGCAGGCTATGCGTCGATGCATAGTCCTGCTATGGTCGACTGTTCGCACGTTTATGCTGTTGCTGAAGACTTTCCACTTTGGGTGAAAAGTTGTTATGTTTGTTGGCTTGTTGGTTACTATATATAGATGTTTTATGTTCATTTCTAAACAACAGTTGAAATTTTGATTCAATTGTACAAGAACAAGAAAAGTGAAATAGGTCCCATCAAATCTCTTCATCTTCATCCTCAACAATTCACAACACAACAATTACACACAACAATTCTTGGTGTGCTTTGTATCTCGTTCAAGGTGATAAGGTCCGAATCCGTCGATTGTGAATCCGGTTCGGGTTGAGTTTGTGGCAGGTTTTTCTTAAATAAAACCTTGAAGGTTTTGTCCTCCAAGATTCGGAGAATTTGGGGGGTTTTTGGTACGGATCGTCTCTACCAACTTTCAACTGAGCGAAGGTGATTGAGAAGCGGAAGGTTTCGTCGATCTAGTAGCGGGAATCAGTGAAGTGTGCAAGAGAGTTCCGGGTTCGATTTATGTGTGTTTGAGATCATCCGAGCCGAGGGTTTGAAGAACGAAAGGTTGTTCAACAAAGAGGATGGAATCAGAGGTCTACTCACAATAATCGAAGAACTTGATTCGACTCGAATCAAGGAACAAGGAGAGAAAGCATCATCAACATCAAGAGAGCTTGTTTGCATATTTTGCTTGTCTATCCTTGTATAAACATTTCAACTCTATAGGTGATATCTATTATATTGAGCTCAATTCTAGTTTTAGAATTGAGGGCAGACGTACCCCGAAGCGAGGACGGCGGGGGAACTGCCTCAACACATATTTGTCTCCTTTACTTTTCTGCACTTACATTTTTGCTTTAAAATTGAGTAATTTTAGTATAAGCAATTTTATCGAAATTAGTATTTGATTGAGTAAGTGCTTGTCACTGTTTTGAACTCTAGTACAATAGTATATTGTACAAGGAATCTAGAGTTATTTACTCAAGTCAAAACTCACTTAGAGTGCCTCACACACCAAGTGTTTGATAAATTGTCTACACCAAAATTCACTTGTGTTGCTTACATATTTTGTGGTGATTGGGTAGCATTTGAACTAGTCCTACTAATTAGTGGTAAAATCAATTGATAGTGTGACTAGTGTGTTGAATCTATTTTTTTGCTCATTATCACTTCCATAAGGCTAGACGCATATCCGATCTTCTAATAACGGTTCGTTTTAGACGGTAATTTTTCCACGGCCGCTTCCGCAAATCAAATATTTTTAAAACCAATTTTTAATTGGTAGCGCCAACTGGTTTTTTTTATTGGGATCTATTCAACCCCCTTCTAGATCCTAGCCATCGTCTAACAATAAACACAATTGCAATAATTTCGAATCATTACCTTTCCAAAAATTTTACATCTTCAGAACTTCCTCTTAGGGTTTTCATGGGTGTTTGAAACCCACATCTTCATTGAAAGATTGCAACAACACCTTGGTATTTCTCTTCCATTAAAATTTCCAGTTGATGAATTTTTGCTTCTCCCTATTTTAAACCCTAATTCTAAATTAAAGGTGGAAATTTGCAGAAGAAGAAGAAGCAATTTGGTGTGTCGAAGAAGAAGATCACATCTCCATGTATTTCTCACGTTTCAGTATTTAATATGTCTCAATTAACTGATGTGGCATTAAGTATGGCCACGTGAGCAATTAAAGAAAGGCATAATTAGTCCCCGGGTCTCATAAGTTAATTTTATGTTCCACTTTAGTCCCTTAATAAAAAATTGTTACAGTTTGGTCCCGTAATACTAATTTTGTTAGCAATGTTGGTCCCTTCCGTTAGTTTAGCTGAGAAAACGTTAGTTTTTTCCAACGTGGCGTGCAAACTGTGTAATGACTCAGGAAAAGGATTAAATTGAAACCTTATAATTATTTAAGGGACCAAATTAGGAAAGTTAATCAAACTACAATTATATTGCATTTATAACAATTTCATAGCATTTTAGATTAATAAAACCTTTGATATCAACATAATCTTAAATCTAATTACATTAAACCCATAACCCCTTTCATATAAATTTCTTCCTAACTGTAAAATTTTCTATAAATTTCTTCAACCCTTTTTACAAAATTTCTTCAACCTCTTTCAACTACAAATACGATGACCCCTTTCAACTAAAAATATGATGTATTCATATTCCCCTTACAAAGTGACTTGAGTAGTACTCTCTCCCCTGTCCTAAATATAAACATTGAGAAAATTAAATTAATAAAATTATTGAATCTGATCCCAATTGCAACATATTAGCAAATTTGTATCTTATACCAAAGCACTTAAAAAACAATCAATCAATCTTTCAGATAGCAATACCTTCATAAGATTAATTAAACAAGTTTTTCTTAACATGTCCAAAAATCACACCTTATTGATTATGGGTGTAAATGGTCAACGGATGGATACAGTAAGGGTAGAAAAGCAATTATATGCATATTAACTATCATTAAAGATTAAAATATTACTCGTGGCACAAAAAAATTAATTATGGAGATGATAGCCCAGTCTATACAACTATGCTGGAAGAGGTAAAGATCTATAACCAACATATGACTATAATATACAAACTACTATATACAACATTTATTTGTTTGTCTTGACTCAACTTTGCTGCCATTACTTACAGTCAGATGAAAACCAAGAAAGTGGGAACCAGAAATTGTTGATCATAGTGAAAATAACAGTCTCCTCAAAATTGTTAATCCACATCTGATAGAATAGTAACTCCATAGTCTAGGGAAAATATTAGGTGTCTTTACATGATTCTATTTTGGAACCTCCATCACGTGGAGGTTGAAATTAGGTCTGCTATGGGACCTTAGTAGTTGACCCAGTAAGAGTCTCTTCAAACATTTCATTCACATTCTTCTTTCTTCTCTTTGGTCTCTTGGGTCTTTGAATGACTGGATCAGTATTTAAGTAGACGTCATCCAATTCATTGTCCCTAGGTGAGGTATCAAATTCACTAGTCTTTTGTGAATTCTTTGTTCTCAAACTTTTCTTATCTGAAGCTGAAGCAGTTTTTCTCTGCAAATAAACATCATGTTAGAAAGTTGAAAATAACAAACTCCCAAAAGGTACATCTAAAAGTTCAAATATCATCACCTAAATGATAAAACCAATAAAAGACTACAGATTTTTATTCTCTATAGTTACATGATGATCTGGTTATAAAAGATATAATCACAAAGGCATCAAGTTGAAGACTATTTTGTAGATTATTCTAATGGTTGGTATTTTTTTGTTGATCTATCAGGTTAAGCACTCTCATGATTCAGAGAAAGAGAAAGAATGAGACAATTAGGGTTTTGGAAAAGGAGAGGAGAAAGAGAGGAGTGATATAAGAATATAATAGTAAAAAAGCCATATAGATAAAAATAAATCCAACTAGATTTCCATGTAGGTAAGGGTTAACGTTTTCTTAGAAAATTAAACGGAAAAGACTGATTAGATTAACATAATCGTATTTAAAGAACTAATACGTAACCTTTTTTAATTAAAGGGTTAAAGTGAAACATTAAATTAAATTAAGGGACTAAAAGATGAATTAAGCCTAAAAAATGAAAAATAAAAAAATGCCACTAAGCATGCCACATATGCTAATGACGTGTGTCATTTTCACTCAAGGTTTAAACAAACATAATCTTTAAATGAAAATGATGCTTTTGCAATAATTTTTTTTACAGGGGAGTAAACCACAACACCCCTATATGGCAGGGCGTAAAGTGCTATTATCCCTAAATAATATAATAACTTATTGAGACGTTTTGAGTATTTTATTGATTTCAGAGTTGTTGAGTAATAACATACCTTTACTCAATTTGAGGTTTAATATAATTATTTAAATAAATTATATTTTTGAGATGAGTAATCTGGTGGGATTACAGTGAGAGCTAATTATTGGTAAATTTATGATTTAAGAGTGGAACCTATCTTGAGTATGATTTCAAGATGATTTTGGTGATTGCTTGAGTTGCATACTTGTTTGCTATACATGATCATGATTGAATATATTTTGGAGTTAGGTATAACTTTGGTCCAGTTAGGTCAGGTTCAGAGAGGAACAATGATGATCTCATGTCTGGTTGGTCAATACTGACGGATAAATCTGTAAACATACAATTGATTGTGTAGTCTTAAAAAGGTTGTCGAACCCACAATAAAAGATAATCAAACTAATATTATCTAAGGTTATTGTGCAAAGCTAAGGCTTTAGTTAAACAGGAGTTAACACTAATTACGGGGCTGAAATTTAAGATCTAAAAATAATACTAAAACGAGCCCGAAATATGATTTCTGTGCACCTAAGGAACCTTGTAGACAAATGTTACTAATTATGTTTACACGCCTATTCTGTAGGATATATCGACTTAAAGGTTCCGCCTCACGCTCTCGTGGTCTTAACTAAGTCGTACTTCTTAATCCCAAGATTTTTTTCTTGCTCGCCCGGTAACTAAGACTTAGTCTTTGAAAGCCAATAATATCTTAATCAACATCTAAAGCGCTCTCGCTATATTTATATATTGATGCCTATTTCCACTATCTAGTTCACTCCTCATGCTCTCGCGGATCTCGGCTTAAATCTTTATTTTCTTCTCACTCTCGTGACGAAACAAGGTTAAGTAACCTCTCACTCTCGTGACAAAGCTACTTAAATTAGACTTAGAAATTACAATCAAAATGGCGTGGATTCACAATTTCGTACCTATTATAACTACGGAGCCCCGCCGGTTACGACGATCCTCATAAGACGGTCTCTAATTAATTTAGTCAGACATAATGAATTCTAATCTTAACATGTTAACAATTCTAAAAATTACAACATGCATATTGAATTGATTTTAAGAAAATATTAGTTTTTGGTTTTTATGAAAATAAGTTAAGTTGTAGACACGTAGAAATAAAATGCAGTAAAAACAGAAAAATAAGAACCTGTAAGTTGTAATGGACTAAACGAAAAACAAACTTTAATTAATCTTCGATCCAAGTATACAGTAGCGCGACAGAAAAATAAAGTACAATACTGCAACAATTCATCGGTGTAAGCAATTGTTGCTTTGGAAAGTAAATATGTGGTTAAAGGTCTAAAGAAAATTCAGCAGCGCTTCCGCACGAGTTGAATCTGGTCAAACTGCCCTCAAAGAAGTCTGTTTATAGTGGATAATGCAGTTGTATAACTCCCATTTCGATTTCGGGACTTCGAGAGAAAGTAAACTGCTAGAAACTGCTTAAAAACCGAATTATGTAGTTAAAACTGCTCCTGTGAACTGTACGGCGATCGCCGTGGTGCCCATGACGAGCTCCATGGTCTCTATGGATGCGTGGTGGCCTTCAGCTGGTAGATGGCAAATGCCATTTGGAGGTAGCGAGCGCCATATCAGAAAAGCTGGCAGATCTTGCTGATTTTTGCTGTTCTAGCTGAATTTTTCTTCTCTTTCACTTGTTTTCTCAATTTCTTCTAGGATCTCGACGGGAACACCTGACAACATAAAAATAAAGTAAGAACACAATAAAAATGCAAAAGACTCGATAAAAACTCGGATCTAAAATGCACAAATGAGCCTAAAAATACGATACAAAATCATGTTATCAATGTCCAGAGAGGGACAAGGTTTAGAGAGGAACTATAGACATGGGCAATCAATAACATTCCTCTGATTCCAAAAACTTGGTACCACATGCATATTTGGAGGAGAAGTTGGTGCATTAGCATTTTCATTATAAATTGGAATGTGATTGTGTTTTGTGAGAATAATATACTTGTGATTACTTGTGAGTTGGAAGATAACCTTGCATCTTCCTTCTTATTTATTTATTTATGCTATTAGATGGATATTGCTCTTGTTCTGTAACATCAGGGAATGCGACGTATTTTATTTGATCTGATGTTGGATTTTATTCTCCTTGAGCATTTCCATTGAATAAATGTTTGAACTTATGCCATAATTTGAATTTTGTTGCGTGTATGTTGAATTTTATGAATAAAGTATGTATGTTTTGTCATAGTAACATCCTAAAATGTGATTTTCTCTTTTATAATTGAGATTTGAGGTTTAGGGTGTTACAAGACATGCATGTCAAATTGCTTTTTCCTCACTTTGGTAGGGGGAACCTCACCATGACCGAACTCTTCCTCATAACCAAGTCCATGAAACCAATATTGCTTTTCCTCCTTCATTGTTACCTCTTCTGGAGAAAGAGAACCCAACTGGGTACCATGGGAGCCAACTGAAGGAAAATCACAATCCAAAATTCAGCGGAAATTAAAACTTCCCCTTTAGTGATCCTTATGAATGTGCATCATCAGTAATAGAAATCGTTACCTCCTGTGACAATAAAACCTTTTACACCGAATCAAAGGAGTGATCACGAGCGTTGAATGATGAACAACACCTTTAATCAGTCCACACAAACAAATTCCTTCAATCTCAGTGCTAGCTGCTATAATTGAAGGCTTTGAGTGAGATAGAGAAAGAGTGAGAGAGAGAGAAGGAAAATACAGTTAAGGTTTCACAGTCCGAATTTTCATCAAGAGTGAATGCTTCTGAACAAGGGTTCTATTTATAAAACCACTAGTTTAGGATGCAAGCTAAAAAGCCCACTTAAGTGCATGTGCACCATATGTTATGGTGTACCGTATATCACCTAAGTGCACGGTACCTTACCATATTCTGTATTCTACTTAAGTTCACCATACCTTACGATGTTCCTTATTTACTTTACCTCTTATTAATCTGTCTCTATGTGTGTGACCCCATAGGTTTTTGCGATGTTGATAATTATATTAAATCATGCATTTAACATAATAAACAGTAAGCGGTATCTAGCAACACATCACTGCTACCCAAGTCACAAAAAATGTCATGTGATCTAACAAAACCTTTTGTGATAATACTTGTGTGTACAATTAAACTTTTGCCCTTATTTCTCTATTGAACAACCGTGTCATCCTTGTCCAATTCAATATTGGGCCCTTAGAAATTTACTTGTTATGCAGGATGGTCAAATTCCATCTAGGTCACTCTTGTCCCTCAGTATGCTTTGTGGAGTACCCATCAACTGTATTTACAGTCATCTAGTTATAGACAATGTTAGATCAACAATAAAGTACTCGATTCTACATTTATGGTCCATAGTGGTTTCAGGTCGAAGGGTGGTGGTATACACCACTATCTCCATGAGAGTAACTTATGACACTTTGCATAGCATTCTATGTAGTACTCTCATAGCGGGTCAATCCAGTATAAATATTACTCCTAATATTCATACTTATATTAAGACTTAATAACTCCTTATCCATGATCAATAAGATGTGATCATCAGTCTATCTACATAATAGTCTTAATGTTTTACGGTTATCACACTTCATAGTAAAGCTCGACTACGAATAATTTAAGAGTAGTGTCTTTATGTTTAATGGGATCTCATGATTAAGTCACACTTAATATTTCATTAAATAGACTAGCTATTCTAGGGACTTTATTATTCTGGAAAAACAAACATAATAATTAAATGCTTTTTATTAATAATAAATAATTTGATACAAGTACAAAAAGTATTGGCCTCTAGGGCTTACACCAACACCCTGGTTAAAGGTGATCTTATACCAGTACTTTTGATACGAAACCCGATAGTATTGAGGAGAATCAGTGGGGTGTAATAAAAAGCAGAATGAGTTGTAAAGGAGCCAAACTAAGGGATGACCGATTGAAGCTAAAGAAGCCCTCAGTTACAAAAGTAATCCATAGACGTACGCGTTGGACAAGAAATATCAAAAAATAAGCCGAGAGAGGGCTTCAGAGATTTATACTTAGCACACAGTTGAAAAACCCTTATATACGCCCAAGACCCCTTATGAATCTAGGAAGGAGTAACTTTTAGATGCTTTAGGATGACTATCTCAAATTCAGAAAAAGGTAGTAGAAGTTTTACTCTTGTAAATAAGCACTCGTGTAATGGGACCATGCAGTCATCAAATAAACTAAATATCTTATTCTCTCCTGGTATCGGATGGACTAACCATTCCAAAGGGTCACATACCGCAATGACAACATCTCTCAGGGCGGTCTCAGTGCTCATAACTGAGGAAGTTCTTACTACTTTTGCATCTACCCAATCATACATCGGTGCACTCGGCCGATGTTAAAGGTTCAAATGCTTAAACACCCCGGCTTTGCTAGGCTCGCAACCTAAGGTCCTCCGATAAGTCTGAATGAAATCTCTATCAAGGTCCCTCTTTTGTATATTGACTCGTATCTCTTATTCCGACAAGGTGGGATGGGAAGAGGGACCTCGAGGTGATTGTTTATCTCGTCAACATTTGATATAAGGACATCTAACAACCTAGAAGAAGAAGAAGTTTCTCATTCTAAGAAAGGTTTAAGCATCCATTCTGACCCAGAGTCATCAGATATGGTTATAACCTCTAATCCTATGTGATCATTTCTAAAAGAAGGGTGAAGAGAATCAGAGGATGACCTAGATGAGATGTCCACTTCAGAATCTCTCACTGAGTCAACTCTCACTGAGTCAACATTATTGTCACTCATTTTGGTGACATAAAATAGAAGATGCTAAAAAGCTTGAGTCAGAAGGGTACCTTATTAAATAAGGTTAATGAAGTAGGAAGAATGAAAAAGCTTTAAGCAAAACTATAAATCACTTTTAGTAATGTTCTCAGGAAAAAAGGAACGAATAAGTTTTTTGGAAAAATAATTGAAATTTTAAAAGATGAAAGGTTGCAAAAACCTCCAACTATTCAACACGCTCAATTTATAAGCAATGTAAGTTGAAGAATCAAGACTGATGATGGACAAAGATCACAATATCAACGACTAGAATTCTTCTAAAAAAAACACGCCAAACTCAAGTGCAATCAAGCACTCTATGAATTGTGCCACACTGTAGCTAGTCAAATCATTGTACGTCTCAAGAATAGGTGTCAAAGCATACACATTAAATGCATTTCCTCCCCATTACTTTTCAAAAAAATAATCCCAAACAATTCAGTTATACTTTGCACCGGGCTATGATATAAAGGTCGGTCAATCATACTTAAGGCTTACCTCGGCTGCTTTAGTGTCCGAAAAAGCCTTGGGGACAACTATTCTGAATCGGTCAAAAGGCTCAATCGACTAAGGTCTAATCCATTAAAGGTTGCCTTTAATCGACCCGAATATAAAAATTGTTCCATGCAATGGGAAAGTAGACAATTATGATCTCCAATTTCACATTACTCATCTTGAGTTTTGAACTGACTTGGATGTTAGAGTGCTAACTATGAAGGTCCTCCCTACACCGCCGTAATTGAGATCCAAGTCACTGTTCAAGACCATTATTATCAAACTCTCATCATTTTTGGTTCCTTCGTGAAGCTGAAACATCAATTTCTATTTCTCGAAAGGAACAACACATATGTGTGGTACACATTGAATGATAAGAATAGTTTTTTTTTTAATAATAAGGGTATAAATTGAAGAAAAACTAACAAGATAAAAGCTACAAACTCAAAAGTTACTTTAAATAGATTTTGAGAAAAAGTCATAAACTAATTTAAAAAGCTACAAGATAATATCTAAATAATAAGCTTAATTAGTCTCGAAGTCCCTTAACTTAATTTTAGATTTCACTTTAGTATCTTATTTAATAAACTTTACACTTTAGTCCCTTAAAAACCATTCCATCAGTCAAATTAATCATTTATGTTAAATTTTAAGAAAAAACGTTAAGTTTGGATAATGGTGCATGACATCCTGGAAAAAACCAAAATAATGAGTCAGCAATTTTGTTAAAGGACTAAATTGAAACCTTATATTTAGTTAAGGGACGAGACCTTGACAATAACCAAATTGTGATTAAAGAGACCAAAATAAAATTTTATAATATTTTATCAGACCATAATCTGTTATTTACCATACCAAATTTCATATAACAAAATATTGAATTTAATGACATTAAATTAAAATTTTGTTACATTCTTTGATTCAAACAAAAATCATTAATCTAAAATGACATTAAATATGTTCTAAAATCACATAAGATATAGACAGACACAACTACAAAATGTGAAGGTGTCAGAATCACAGACTTTCCATAGTTTAATATAGTCGATGTCGCATAAACTTGTATATTAGTCATGAATCACATCCTTCATATAGTTTAATATAGTCAATGCTGCAACAACTCTTGGATTGTAATCAGGACATTTTTCCCAACAAATTTTGATTTCAAGTTTCTGGCTTATTCTTTCTGAAGGCATTAAAAGCTTGACAAACTTTTACACTGAAATATAGGCATGATATGCCACAACACAAGGTAAACGTGCAAGCTGCAGCTCCACAACAATTGTTCCAGATGTGCATAATGCAAGCTACAGCTCGAAAACTGATATTTTTCACAATATTCATGTGTGGTTCACAATTGTTGCATTAGCAAATATGCCACTAGTATATATATATATATATATATATATATATATATATATATATATATATATATATATATATATATATATATATATATATATATATATATATATATATATATATATATATATATATATATATATATATATATATATATATATATATATATATATATATATATATATATATATATATATATATATATATATATATATATATATATATATATATATACTCGTAATTATATATCAATGCTAAACTAACCGTTCTATCTTAAAGGAACAAAAATATACTTAGATTAAGAGACACATTTGCTATGAAATGAGTGTATATTTTGGATGTGAATTATTTTTATAATAACCAAGTATTTTTTATTATTTACCATAAAAACCAAAGATTCAAAATATTTTTCAAAATGACACAAAATCAACCTTTTGTCGCCGGATGAAATGGCGACAGAGTGCAAGGTTGTTTCTGGTTTTATTGAAGTCGCCATCATGATTAACGACATTGTTGCTTTTTAAAGTGATTCGCCAGCTTGATTGGCGACACTGGCCATTCTAGGGTTTCCATTTTTCTGTTTTAATTTCTAATTTTAATTATTTTTTTATTAATATTTTCTATAAAAAAATATTAAATATATTTTTAATCAATATTTTAATTTATGTAAATATTTTAATAAATTATTTAAAGAATAACAATATAAATGAAATCAAATATTTAAATACATATTTAAAAGATAATAACATTAAGTTTGTTATTAAACATATAAATATTTTAATTACGTATTAATAAATATTTGTTATTAAATTATGTTGTTTGTTTTTCATAATAAATTGAAATTCAAATAACCTTAAAATAATATAGACATGTAAAAAAATATTAAAATATATTAATTTACAATATAATGAAAATTACAACTAAAAAAAAAACTAATGACCGGCTCTATCCAAGTGACCACCGGTGCCACACTGCGGGGGATGTGCGTTGCAACGAGGTCTACGACGAGGTTGCTGTGGTGTGTCTGGTCGTTGTGTGTTGAGTTGTGGAGGAGGGTTTTGTTGGGACGGCACCGACGTATCAGATAGATTTTGCAGCATTTGACCCCAATAGCCGGGAGGTCCACTATCAACGACGCTTCCGTAGTTTAACCCAATTCCCATGTTTTCGTAGGATGGTCTGGGAGCTTGGGTGGGGTATGGACGGTATGGTTGTCCGAATTCGTACATCAAATTGGGTTGGAAATGGTGTGTTGGTTGTTGTGAGGTGTGGTAGTCAAATAGAGTTGGAGGGGTAGTTGGAGGAGGTAGGGTCAAATGAGTTGTTTGGGCTATAGGTGGAGGGGGTAGGCTCAAAAGACGTATTAGGGCTATAATGGTATGATGGTTGAGGCTGAGACTGAGTGGATGGCATGTACGGGTCATGGTAAGGATGTTGTTGTTGATGGGGGGCATTTGTTGGCATGTATGGGTTATGGTAAGGCTGATTTTGGGCATTGGACTGTTGTTGTGTGTTTGACGAAGAAGCGTGTTGCCTTGGGTCAACCAAATAGGTTGGCTTGGACATAAATGATTGAGATGTCGTGACAGACCTAAACCAAGTCATATATTGAAGACTTGGCCTAGCCCCATGCACAATATGGTCGGTTAAGACGTGTTGCCTTCTTCTCTTCCAGTGTTTACACAACTCTTTCGCAAACTCCTTCCAATGGCTGACACTCCACTGTGATTCCACCCGCTTTTGATGTCACTGCCCCAATTCTACCAGAGCATCTAGAATATCCCGATGCATCCCAAATTGTAGCTTCAACCGGTCACTTTGGTGCATCTCCACCATAGTTAACCTAATTATGGGTGTTCTTGATATCCATACGGCAACATCATTGGGGTCGGGCTGGTGGTCGAGACCCTCGTACGACATCCAGGCAAACCACAATAAAGGTGGACAAATAAGTTAGACAGAGATAGACAAGTTTATGTATATAAGTTAGACAAATTAAAGGTAAATAACTTACATCATTTGGCCCAAGGTGGTCGATGAGGTTGCAGTATTGAATTATAGAGTGCCTGGGACATCTTTGATAATTCATCCCTGGAACAGACCACCTAAAAAAAAGAAACACATATAAGTTAGCATCTAAAACACATCTCACAAATTATTAACTTACAAAGAAAAATTGGTTGTTAAATAATCTTGAAAAGAAACTTACTTGTTGGCGCACGGGAATGTAAAAGGATTCCGGTCTATTGGAGCAAGCGTTGGCATCCTAGACCAACCCCACGCTTGTAGGAGATAGGTACAACCATAAAAAGTACAGGAATTTTTTTTGGAATTTTTGCAAAGTGCGATATACAGATGGGTGAGGACAGTTGATCCCCAACTATATTTGCACACTTTGTTTATATTTTGTAATAATGTTAAATACATAATATTTACGCTATTTCCAGTTCCCTCTGGAAATAAAAAGTGACCGAACAAAATCATAATATAGCACCATGTTTTGACTATTTTGTCATATTCGGTGCTATCCTCACTTAAGACAATATTGTTGTATTGTTCTCTGAGGTATTTTATATTTATTCCCTGACCCCTCGGGCGGCCCTCACTTTCCTCCTAAGTTGCATCCATACAAAGAGGGGCACCCAATAAATCTTTGCAAAGTTGGTCAGGGATACCAACTTTGCCGTTGATGGCCTTACCATCAATGTGTAGGCCGAGCAACATGTAGGTGTCTTGGAGAGTCACAGTACACTCACCAAAAGGTAGGTGAAATGTATGTGTCTCTGGTCTCCAGCGTTCTAACAACGCTAGTTTAAACTTCATATCAAGAGAGTAAGATTTGATTTTGATCAAATCACCAAACCCACAATGATGAAGGTACCCCGCTATGAGGGGGTCGTGTGGTATGTAATCATGCACACGACATCGAAACCTTGATGCATCCTGCAAAATAATTAATGTTTCGTTAGACAAGAACTAAAATAACTAACGTTTCGTTAGACAAGATTGTAAACATAGATAAGAACTAAAAACTTACAAACTCGGCGATGTTTTCAGTCGTGCCTCTGTGAGAGTTGCCCATGGTGAGTAAAGACATTATCGTTTAAGAGGTTGAGATGTAGAGATGTAGAGATGTAGAGAGTTTTAGAGTTTGAGAGTTTGGGAGTTTGAGAGTTTGAGAGTTTGAGCGTTTGAGAGTTTTACAGTTTTGAGAATTTGGGAGTTTGAGAGTTTGAGGGTTTGAGATATCGTGTTCCGCACTTACGAGTATTCTGGTTTCTCAGATATCGTATTACATGTTACGTTACAACAATAACAACTGTCTCAACAACTTGATTCTTATCAAGTTTTTTGCGATTCTGATGAGGAACACGCTGAAGTCAATGTCGTTGACGAAGAAGAAGAAGCAACTGAAGTCACTGTTGACGAGATGGTGAACAACCAGGAGGATGGGGTTCCACCCGACCATGTTTATTGCCCACCTCAGCACATGACAACTCTCGACTTAGGTGGCGATGAACCCTCGACGGATATTTTCTACAACCCCAACTACGCAACAGAAGGGCAACTAAAAGAGGGTGACGAGTTTCGTACCAAAGAAGATTGTGTCTGGGCAATCAAACAATTTCACATGGAGTTGTCAGTCGATTATAAAGTCGATCGAATAAATCCGATGCGGTATACGATTTATTGTCGTAACGAGGAGTGCCCGTTCCGATTAACAACGTCTTTTAGAAAGAGAAGCGATTCCTGGAAGATAGGGTCAATGGGTCCGACCCACACTTGTATAATCTCGAATTCGATGCAGGACCATCGCAAACTCATCTCTCGATTGATTTGCGATGAGATTCTGTCATTCGTTAGCTACAACCCGTCTTTGAAGGTGAGTACCATAATTGCACATATGGTTCAAAGGTACAATTACACTCCTTCATACCAAAAAGCCTGGATTGCTAGGACTAAAGCGGTTGAAAGGGTGTTTGGAAATTGGGAAGAGTCGTACAAGGAACTTCTAAAATTCCTGGTGGCTCTTAAACACTACTCTCCAGGAACTGTTGTGATATTGGAGACAATGCATGCGTGTACACCAGACGAGACTTGCGTTGGTGGAAATGGAATTTTTCACAGACTCTTTTGGGCGTTTGAACCATGCATCAAAGGGTTTGCATATTGTAAACCTATAATTCAAATTGACTGAACATGGTTATACAGGAAATATAAGGGCATATTGCTCATGGTTGTGGCACAGGACGGGAACAACAACATTTTTCCAATAGCCTTCGCTATAGTAGAAGGGGAGACTGCTGGGGGTTGGAGTTTTTTCTTAAAAAATCTCCGCTCTTACGTGTCTCCCCAACCTAACTTATGTTTGATCTCTGATCGACACCCATCAATCGAGAGTGCATACAACAACCTTGATAACGGTTGGCAGGAGCCTCCCTCAATCCACGTCTATTGCATAAGGCATATTGCCCAAAATTTCATGCGGGAAATCAAAGACAAGATGCTACGGAAGAAGGTTGTGAACGCGGGATATGCACTAACAGAACCCACATTCAAATACTACCGTGACGAGATCAGACTAATAAACGCGGATGCATTAAGATGGATTGATAACATTGATAGGGAGAAATGGACGCGAGCATACGACAATGGTGTGCGATGGGGCCACATGACAACTAACCTCGTCGAATCAATGAATTCTGTTTTCAAGGGAATCTGAAACCTCCCGATAACTGCCTTGGTAAAGGCAATCTATTTTAGGCTAGGATCACTCTTTGATGGCAGACGTACGAAGTGGGGTTCAGTATTACAATCAGGTTAGTTGTACAGTGATACTTCAATGAAATTCATGAAAGAGGAAGCTGCCAAAGCCAACACACACGTGGTCACAATCTTTGACTGTACAGCTGGTTGGTTCAGTGTTACCGAGTCTATTGATCACAACGAAGGAAGGCCTAGGGGATGTTACCATGTTGAATTGTATAAGAGCTGGTGTGATTGTGGAAAGTTTCAAGCATTCCGTATGCCTTGCTCTCATGTTATAGCAACATGTACGAAGGCGCGCCAGGACCCAACCAACCTTCTTTCTGCAGTTCACCAAGTGATAAGTCAATGCAATGTCTACACATGTAGCTTTCAGGTGGTGGAAAAGGAGGACTATTGGCCTCAATACGAAGGCGAAATTGTTTGGCATAACGACTTGATGCGCAGAAAGAAAAAGAGTCAGTCTAACAGCACACACATTCGAACAGGAGATGGATATCGCAGACAAGCTGGTAAGATTGTGTAGTTCGTGTCGACAACCAGGACACAATCGTACAAAATGTCCTAACATAGGATCAAGAAACAGATCATAGTTTCATATGTAATCGTGTCCCTTTAATTCAATAGCAACTTTCATTCGATTAATAGCAAATTTTATTCGATTAAAAGCATACTTAACTAACATAACAACAACATAAAGACAGAACACTGCACCAAGACAACATAAATTAAACAAACATAACAACAACGTAAAGATATAAAACAGAACACTACACCAAGGCGTCTACGATATCACAACCATCAACTTTATCTTCTTTGGTGTTAACATCATCACAAGGACACCGACATCATTTTCCACTTTTCTCCATTCGCGAGTAACTCTGTTTCTCTCGGTCTCCTCGACCAACCTCTCAATTTTCCTAATCTTTTCTCCTGGAGCAATATCTCTTTCTAGCCAGCGGTTCAGTTCCCTATGCAAGTGCTCCAAGGTCTGCGTATTCCACAGGAGCACCTTCATCGGAGGCTTTGTTGTTGAAAACGCAACTAGGGCATTTCTTTTTATTAGATCGAATGTTAGAAAGGGTTCCTCTGATGCTGATGACGACGACGAAGAACGTTGATTTATAAATGCAGACATTCTAGACTCCACTCCACTCCACTCAAAGTGCACTAACGCTTCAGTCTTTTGGTATACAATGTTGTGAAAACATATATGTCTTTGCAGTTGTATTTATAGTTAAAAAAAATAGTACGTGCCCCATATGATATGTCTTAAATACCCTTATAAAATTTATACACTTTAAACTTCAATGGTTAATCAATTTTTATGTTTTAAAATTTATAATTTAAATCAATTTATGTGCTTTAAAATTAAATCAAGACTCAATTTTTATTTTGTATTTAAACCTAAATTTATAAAACCAATTTGAGTTTATTTTTAATTAAACCTAAATTTATTAAATTAATTTAAGATTATTTTTATTTAAACCTAATTATTTTAAGTTTATTAATTAAAAACTTAATTTTAACATTATATGAAAAAATTAAAAATATTAATAATAATTATGTTTAAAAAAATAATTAAAATTAAATATATAAAAAAATAATTAAAATTAAACATTAAAACATTAATTAAAAATAGCATAAAAAACGAAACCCTAGAATGACCTGTGTCTCCAATCAAGCTGGCGAATCATTTTGAAAAGTAACAATGTCGCCAATCATGATGACGACTTCAATAAAATCAGAAATAATTTTGCACTCTGTTGTCATTTCATCCGACGACAGAAGATTAATTTTGTGTTATTTTAAAAAATATTTTAATTCTTTAGTTTTTGTAATAAATAATAAACAATACTTGATTATTATAAAAAAAAAAAATCGAATTGAAGGAAATATTGTATATGACGATAAGAACAAGTGATTTATTTCTTCTAAATGAATGGCTAGGCTAGAAAGGTGGTGGACAGTGGGAAGTATCCAAA
Source organism: Lathyrus sativus (assembly GCA_963859935.3). Taxonomy (NCBI): domain Eukaryota; kingdom Viridiplantae; phylum Streptophyta; class Magnoliopsida; order Fabales; family Fabaceae; genus Lathyrus; species Lathyrus sativus. The sequence goes on along the minus strand of OZ012740.1, from coordinate 51,651,620 downwards.
TGGATGGGTAGTGATGGTGACTGATGGCGGCATTTTAACATTTTAACAAAAATTTCTGTTCACTGTAAATCTGTCATCAAGGTGAGCACTTCCATACGCATTCATTTCGAGGGATTTCGGTACATTATTGTTTAGTGTGACATTGATTATTCAACATTTTAATCGTTGAGTGTGATTATTCAACATTTTAAAAGTATTCAAAAGATCTATCAACAGCATCAACTAATTGTTTAGTATGAGATTATTCAACATTTTAATTGTTTACAGTGAGATTATTCAACATTTTAAAAGTATTCAAAAGATCTATATCAACAACATCAAATAATTGTTTAGTATGAGATTATTCAACATTTTAAAAGTATTCTATCTGTTTCAAATTATGTGTTTCTCTTTTATTTTTTTTAAAATTATTTAAAAGAATTATTAGTTGTGTTGTTTTTAATAATAAAGTGAATTTTTTTAATAAAATATTCTTATTAATAATTATTATTTGAATAGTTAGATGAAATAAAGTGACCGAAAAAATTGATACGAGCAACGATAACAAACAATTTATTTAAATATAATATTCGAGGTGGATGTAAACATTTTTCCCACACATTAAAAAATTAAATAAGAAAATATCATATCTTTGAATTTGTGCACTCAATTTCTTAAAGGATTTCAATATTATGAATTTAATATAAAAGTTTTATTTTCATATTTCTTAACGTGTCTTCTTAAAATACAAGTTAACACGATTTGACATTTAATTCATATTTCTATATAGACAATTCAAAGAATGAAGTATGATTGACTTTCAATTTTTAAAATTTGGAGTGTTATGTCTTATGTTAATCATTTCGTCTCTTCTGATCTCGTGTTTAAGAAATTGTAACTTGTTAGTATATTATGACTCAAGTTTCCGTACTATCAACAACCTCGACGCATTCACCCTTACCATTTAAGATGTACGAAAATGATAAAAAAGAAGATAGGCGAGGCAAAACATGTGTCAATCGTAAATGTGAACTTGCCCCATTTTGTTACATCCTCAGCATAGTGTCACCCGACACGCTAACTAGTGGAGCAAGATCATGTAAGTCGTTACTAAGATTATAGCCTCAATACCTATCCTATTTCGTTAGTCACGTCTTGTAATATTTTGGCCATGAGTCATCCACCATGCAACGGAAGAGAGCAGTGTCGTGTAAGTCATACCCAAGAATATAACTTTGAGACCTGTGTTGAGCATGTGATGCTGAAAAGTGGTGTCCCAAATAATGAGGATTGAGATAATACGAATTGTTTTTTGAAATCACTAAGGTGTCAAGTTCAATTTATGTACCATCTTCTACATGTTAGAAAGGCATACTTGTCAAAAGGTATAAATATGTAACACCCATATGCAAGTAGGGGTGACTAGAGATTTTAAGGAATTATGGTGGTTTTAGGGCTAGGTCATGGTTGAGAGAAACCCTATTTTGATGTGATTGTGATAAAGAGAGAGCATGCTCACATGGGGTGAGAAGCTTTGTATCTTTGAGGTATCCCATGTGTATGTATCAATTGTCCCCTTGATTGTTAGATTGAGGTATTTATAGAGGCTTAAGGGTCTGGATTTTGGGTATTCTTGGAAATTACAACCACCCACCTAGTAATGATAGTGGACCATTGAATCTCTATTTCCTAGGAAAATGTGAGTTATTCTCGTGACTCCTCTTCTTTATTTCCTTTGACCAAGACATGTCTGTCGCGGTGAAATTTGGATACCAAACTATTGATTAGTTTGAATCTTTAATTCAATTTGCAACCGAACTTTGATTTGTCCAAAGGAAGGGATAAAGATCGAAATTCCCACAATGCAATGCAAATGCAAGGTTTAGAGAGTTATAGGTTCGGGGGTTGGTTAAACTTAGGGAAGGTACTAGCATCCTAAGTTTCTGTAGTACTCTACAGGAACCTCTTGTTTTATGTTTGTTTATTGCTAAGTGTTTATCTGCTTAAAGAGTGTAAAAGACCCTAGTGGTTTATTTCTAAGTATACTCGATAAGATGTCGCATCTTATGCCTACATATCCTTACGGGAGTGGAATCAGAGTATGTTGTAGTTCACCCTAAAGGGTTAGAGGAGTTCTTTGACTGCGGTCAAAGTTCCTACGGGTTTAGGGTAGTTGTTTTGATTAGGTTTAGGAGAAGAGACGAGTCTTCATGTTAAGGGAGATGTAACCACCACAAATGTAAGAGGGGTTGTAGGAAATGGTCTTTGCATCATCTTAAGAAAAGGTCTTAAATACTCGGATGGTCGCCAAGTATGCCTTTATCGCTCTTAAGGCAAAGTCCCTACATGTTGGATTGTATTGTTGTGGGGGTGGAGATTATATCTCACTTAAGATGATTAACATCTATTCTCTAAATGTGTTTGTAAAATTGTTTTTAAGTTGGTTGTTTGTTTGTCTAAGTTGTAAAGATAAAAGACTAGGTCCTCCTATAGGGTAGGATCTATCCTAGAGATCGACTTGAATGAGATCAAGGATCAAGGGGATAATGATGCAAATGTAAATGCAACTACACACAACGTTGAATTATGTGTAGGTTTTTCCTTTGGACGGATGCGATGCATAAGATAAATTGATAATTGTAAATGACTGTCGAATAAATTGCAGAAGGGTAAATCATACACATACGCATGAGAGCGCTGGGTGAGTGTGTGTGTTGTGAATAAGAGCAGATAAAGATAAACAAAATATACGCATGAAAGCGCTAAGTGTAGGTGCATGTGTCGTGAGTGTACGTTTAGATTGAGTTTTACGCTGTTAATTGATTTTAGACGGGATGTATTGATTTTAGTTTGAATTAAAAAAGTTGATTTGAATTAGTTTTGTCTATTTAAATTAATCATATCTTCCTAAAAGAAAAGGTTTTAAGTAAGAATTTTAATATATTAAATAAGAGGTTTTATTATTATTATTACCAAATGTCATTATAAAAAAAGCTTATTATAAAGGGTTTATTAAAATTGTAAAAGACTGACTTTTTACTAATAAATAGATCATGAAGTGAATTTTTTAATATTAGTAATTATAAAATAGTTTTATTGTATTATAGATTTATTAAAACAGAGACTTTTAAATATTAAAAAAAAACTAACAAGTAAATTTGATTAAGAGGGAGGCGCTGTAATTTATTTAAAACAAAGAGGCCTATTATCTTAAAAAAGTTATTAGTTTGATTTTTAAAGGTTGATTAAGGTGTTAATTGGTGATTAGAAGAGGGTTAAAGGTTAATGTGCGTGGTTTATGTGGTTAGTGTGTGTGGTAATTGACAGATTACAACTTAAACAAAACAATGAAAGAGGAAAAGAAAAAACGCGAGGAACCCTAGCTTTCCCCCATATCCCCTTTCCGTCCGTCACTCTCCCCGCTTCGTTCTCCGCCGATCGCCTCTCTCTAAGTCTCTGTACCTGAAACACCATCAAAACATTAGATATTCAACGAATTCGGTTCGAAGTTAGGGATTACCGAAGACTGGTAGAATGGTGAAGACGCTCGCGATGGAACGGGCTTCGACGGTTGTGTCTGCGTCGGAAATATGCAGCCTAGGAATGCTTCGGCGGCGGCTCGAGGAGATAAGTCTGTCGGGCCCTCTCCTCTCTGTGTTTATGTTTTGTGATTTTATGTGCTTAGGGTTTTTTGTGTGTGAATCTTTGTGGAGAAATTTCGTACTAGGGTTTTTTGTGAACGTCCATCTTCTTGCTTCGAGTTCCCTTTTATAGAGGACTTGGGATAAATCCCTGATTTGAGCATTGATTGGATTGGTTCAAACATTTGATTTGGATTTCCTTTTTGGAATCAATCAGATTTGAAACTTACCATCTTCGCCCAACACTCGTTTAATACCTGTTAATAGAGGTTTCCCATTATATCGATCTTGTTTTATACGCTTATTTGTCCAGATTCAATGATTCTGAGGTTTTGGATAGGATCTTTGGAATATTCTCTTATTTGCTTTTGCTAACTTGATTTTGGTTTGGCAGGTGTGGATAATAGTTAAATTATTGGGTCAGCTGATGAATTTAGAAGCCCAAAAAGGGGAAGCTCGTGTTTGGGTACGAGGATGCTGGTGATGCCTTTGGTTGCTCATTCTGAATCATTTGACTTTTCTCTTCTTCTTTCAGGCTGTCTCTAAGTTTGGAAGCTGCCAATTCTGGGTCATTGTCGGGGAAGGTATAACGACGATGACGACCTATAAGTCTGAGCTTGTGGCTGTGTTGTTGGTACCTTGGTTTGTGTTGGAGAAAGAATTACGTGGATGGTTGCCCTGTTTGTCTAGTTTCGAATTTATCAATGCCCGGTGATGAGTTAGTCTGAGGGCCATGTTTGCTTCGGTTGCCGCTTTAGGTCCTGCGTTGTTGTTGCTTATTGTCGCTGCTCTCTTCCGCTGTTTGCTATTTGTTTACAGATGATGAAGCGTTTGACGCTTGTGTTTGGTATACCTGTCGCTTGTAACTGGTATGGTTGCACTGCTGTTTGTTTGTAACTTGCATGGAGTTGCTTCTCAGGCTTGTTGCGGACTTGTTCGTAGCTGTCTGAAGTTGAGATGCCCCGTTCCGTTATCGTTGATGCCTTGACTGGTGCAGCTTGTGTGAGACTGGTACTTGTTGCTAATATTACTAATTTTCCTCTTCTTCTTTCAGGCTGTTACTGATTTGTTCAGAATCCGCTGGTCTTTGTTTTGGTGCCGAGAAAAGTGTAACGGTGATGATGACACGGCGGTCTGAACCGTGAGCCAGGATTGTTGCTTCCGAAATCTTGGCCGTCCTTGAGCCAATGCTGAGAGCTGTTCAAAAGGTGGTTGCCGCATTTGATTCCTTCGGTGTTCGGTAAGGAGTTGACGACGGCCTTGACTGTTGTCCTCCTGGCTGCCCGATGTTTAGCCCGATGATAGACTTAAGCTGAGGGCTAAATTTTTCTTGACCTTCCCATTCTTGGACTCCATATTGTTGTTGCTTTTGAGAATACTTGCAGCTGCTGTTGTTGATGTCGCGACCTGTCATTTGCTGGGCTGTTGCTATATTTGCTTGCTATTGTCGGTTATGCTTGTTTGCAGGTACTTGCTGATACTTGTTGAGGTTCTGTTGTCAGCGTGCAGAATTACTTGTTGGTGCTCGTTGAGATGACTTGCTATCCTTGCGTGCCACGGCGCGCTTGCGACCACTGCACTTGCGAATGATTCTTCTGATAAATACCCGTTGTCTGAAACTTTATGATGGATGCTCGGGCTATTGGAGACATACTGATGACTTTTCTCTTTTTCTTCCAGGGGTGAACATAAGTCTGAAAGCTGTCGGTCTTGTACCATCGGCGAGAAAGGATATAACGGTGATGACGACTTGATAGTCTGAACCACATTGGTGTTGTCGAATGTGGTTGTCTTGCGAATTACGTTGAGTTGTTCGAAATAGTTGCCTTATTTCGATTTTCGATGTTCGGTAGGGAGTTGATAATGGCTACGGTCATAGTCCTCCCGGCCGCTCGAGTCTCATGCCCGATGATGAGTTGAACTGAGGGCCAGACTTAAATTCTCTTCCCCTTAAACCTCACTTTATTTTGACGGCAAATTGAATAATGGTTGTGTTTTGACAGGTCGAAAGGGGGTCTCGGTCGCGGTAACTGAGTGGATCTCATGTACGCCTGGTAGCTGTGGGACTGGTTCTTCTCTCATTTGTCAGTGGCTTAAACGAAGTAGTCCTTGATGTGCATTACTACAATCTTCTTCAGATGCCTTCCATGAATGTTCAACAAAACGTCGCCTCCAAAAGGAACAACAGAGCCTCAGGTCTTAGCAGTGTCTCTTCAACAAATTCTTAGTTTTGCCGGTAAACGTATATTGATAGTTTCCTTCAAGAGCACAATATATATTTGAGATGATTATATGTTATTTCTTTTGGCAGGAGGATGTGCTGGTGAGTGAAGTATACAAGGTGCGTATATGCGAGACTGCCAGATACATGCCCAAGCACGACTGGATGTGTATTCTTGCGGAATGTACTAATGCCTTCTCAGGTTCATGATCATGTACTTGGAGAAGTGGCGGCTAGAGGTGGTTTTGTACTCTATTCCTGAAACAACTCAGTGCGACCAACTTTCCACGACCAACCCTCCTTGACGTCACACAACAGCAAACTTGCGCTTAAGGTGTAGAGAGATGGTCTAGCAAGCTCTTGATTTGGTTTTGTATGCAGCAAGTCCCTTGTATGTAACAGTAGGGGGATCCTTGTTGTGAACACATGCTTATGATGATTTACCGATTATTAGACGCGTTGCCGGCGAGGATAATCCCATGTCTTGTTCCTTTAATGTCCTTAGTAGTATAACAGGGCCTGAATATGATGGTTGTCTTTAATATTTTCCCAGAACTTGTATAAACATGTGTAAATAACTTTGGTGCCTTAAAATGAGGTATTCTGACTGTTGGCATCATGTGATGTGTTCATGTATTTAAATGAAGACGAGACTTGAATAGCTTGTAATGAAATGTACGAAAGTACCCAACTTGGAACCAACTTGTCCAATCAGTAGTCAAAGAGTCTTAAAGAGAAATTATCTTCATGAGAACAAAAGGTTACATCCACCACAGCGTCAAATTTGGTGTGGTTCCTGTGAAACTCTACTTCGCGCGGCCTTTGAATCTTGTAAACTCAACCACAATTTGAATATGGACAATTCTTCTCATCTTAATATCCATAGTTGAAACCAATCTACCAATGCTTGAAATTATTTTGGACCAATTTATACTCTTGAATAATTTGACATTTCGGTCTGAATCCCATTCACTGAATCACGCCCTGAAATTGTTTAAATGCGGGTATGGAGGCCATCTCCGCTTGGAGTTACTGCGTACAAATTGGTTAGCCGTAAAAAAACATGAATATTAAAATAAAGTCAGATAATAAGAGAGAAAGAGAGAGAAAAGAAAATGCGCAAAAAGAGGTGGCATCTTACGGTTAAAAATTAGGGTGCAACAGATGCCCCTATTTAAGTTACTCCTATTCGGAGATATGGAGATCGAAATCTCTGTCTCGTCGAGATAGGAGGGACTTAAATACAAACATTTGCGCAAATTTTTGGCCCTAAGAGGCCACCGAATGAGGATGATATGCAATGACATGAAGATGCAAGACGGACAAATCTGTGAGGAAAAGGTCATAGGGGATGAACTGGATATGACACGCCAGACAAAAGAGCAACAGATCCAACAAGGCGGGACCCTACGAGGATAGGAACAATCACCCATGGGAAATCTCCAAACGTGTAACGGTAACTCATACATCAAGGATGCGGTGATTTTGGCGATTTGTGATCGAAAGATACTTTCACTACCAAGGTGGTGGTCAATAGTAACTCAAAATGGATCTTTTTGATTAGGGCGCAATGCATTCTTCGCCATTTTTTTTATATTTTATTATTTTGTAACTCAGCTGAAACGGTAAAATGTGTAGCCTCCCCGAGCGTCATGGTACAGGGACCATGGGCTAGTCTCAGTCTTTGATGTCATTGTAGTTGTAGATGTTGAACTTCCCCTTGCGTCATGGTATGGGAGCCATGAGCTGGTCTCGGTTTCTGATGTCGAACTTCCCCTCGCATCATGGTATGGGAGCCATGAGCTGGTCTCGGTTTCTGATATCGATCTTCCCCTTGCATCATGGTATGGGAGCCATGAGCTGGTCTCGGTTCCTTCCCGAAATGATGAGAACTCGTGAGAGCATCTTCACAAAGAGGGGTTGTAAATTTGTTGATTGTAGATGTCGTTGTAGACTGTAAATGTAGTTCGTTGTAGAACCCTGTAGATGATAAATGTTGTTGATGTAGTCTGTAATATACTCTGTTGTAAATGTGATTGTAAATGTAGATGCAATCTGTTGTTCAAGAACTGTAAATTGTAATTTGTTGATGTAATCTTGTAAATGTGAAACTCGTAGATGTGATCTTGTAAAATGTAGAGTTTGTAGAATATGCACCGGGGATCTTCAAAGGAGTTGTAAACCGGTTGATCGGTGGAGTGTCCTCTTGTAAGGAGATATGTCGTTGATAGTACTCATAATAAACTCTCTGGGGAAGATCATTTTTTTTGAGGAGTATCTTTGCTGTAATTGTAAAAATATGTGAGATTGTTGTAGCAGAAATCCTCAGATGGGGAAGTATCTGTAATGTCCTCTGTTTTGACTTGATAATCCTGAAATAGTCCGTTGGGGAAGGACATATTGTCTTGAGGAAATTGTTGTTTGTCATTTTGAGAATAAATCTGCCCAAAACTATTTGCTCAAATAAAGAGATCTTCTGTCTTTCAGTTGTAAGTTGTTGAGTGGATCTTGTAATGTTGTTGAAGAAACGTTGTGTCTTCAAATGGTGATCCTCATAATGTTAGAGTGCAAGATAAATGCGCTCTTGATCCATGCTCAAAAGCTGGAGATGTTCGTAGTGTGATTGCCAAAGACCGAAGTTCAATTCGGGGAATAACCGAAGAGAAAACTGTCAAGCAAGACTCGACCATAGAGGTATAAACTCCAATGGGAATGTACTGAAACAACCATCTTCCACGAGGATCGAACTTCGTGGGGAAATAGAAAAATTGAGTTTTTTTTTTTTGCTTAGGGCTGACAACTCTATTTGGAAGGAATAAGACACGCCCAAATACCCAAGGGTAAACGCAATCGAAGAGATGGAGTAAAACGAACAAAGGATGCACAAAATGCAAATGTTATGCTATCTACTTATATGATATGCGTATGCTTATGTTTGTGCTGACAAGTCGAGAGGGACACAATATTTATGCATGGGGAAATGCTCGAGCCCTATCTCCACAGATCCTTCGAACGAGAGTGACTTTCACTCTCGGATGGCGTAAGCATCAATAGTCTGGTCATCTCTCTGTGAGTAAGAGTGAGCATTGGCGGTCATCCTTTCGTTATTCATATATCAAGTAGAGCAAATTTTGAAAAGGTTTAAATCAGTTAAGATTTTGCTATCAAGATCACAGATTTATAGTAAATGAAAAACTTTTTATTGAACGGCGGTCAGCGGAAAGGCGTGAACCGATATTACAGTGTTGGAAAATGATATCGATTACATAGAGGGAATAATGTCCTGCTTCTCCTAAACAAAGTATTTCTTGACAGCATCCGTATTTACGGGGCGAGTGATCTCTTCTCCATCCATTGTTGCTAACATCAAAGCGCCTCCTGTCAAGACCCTTTTGACTACATATGGTCCATCATAATTCGGGGTCCATTTTCCTCTGATGTCAGTGAGGAAAGATTGGATTTTCTTGAGCACAAGGTCACCTTCCCTGAATATCCGGGGTCGAACCTTCTTGTCAAATGCTTTCTTCATCTTCTGCTGGTACAACTGCCCATGGCATAGCGCGACCATCCTCTTTTCTTCGATTAAGTTCAACTGATCATACCTATTCTGGCACCACTCTGCCTCTGATAATTTTGCCTCTACTAAAATTCTCATAGAAGGAATTTCAACTTCTATTGGGAGTACTGCCTCCATACCGTAGACAAGTGAAAAAGGAGTTGCCCCAGTTGATGTACGTATCATCGTACGATATCCATGTAAGGCAAATGGGAGCATTTCGTGCCAATCTTTGTAAGTAACAACCATTTTCTGAATGATCTTCTTAATGTTTTTGTTGGCGGCTTCAACAGCCCCATTCATCTTTGGTCTGTAAGGAGAAGAATTGTGATGCTCGATCTTGAATTCTTCACACAACTCTTTCATCATTTTGTTATTCAGATTGGAACCATTGTCTGTAATAATTCTGCTTGGCACACCATATCGACAAATAAGCTGATTCTTAATGAATTTGTCAACCACATGTCGAGTTACATTAGCATAGGAAGCCACCTCAACCCACTTGGTAAAATAATCAATGGCTACTAAGATGAATCGGTGTCCATTAGATGCTTTCGGCTCTATCATTCCAATCATATCAATTCCCCACATGGAGAATGGCCACGGTGATGAGATAACATTCAACAAAGTCGGAGGCACGTGAATTTTATCTGCGTAGATCTGGCACTTGTGACACTTTCTAGCAAACTTGTAACAATCTGACTCCATAGTGATCCAATAATAACCAGCCCTTAAAAGCTTCTTAGCCATAGTATGTCCGTTGGCATGAGTGCCAAAAGATCCTTCATGAATTTCCGACATTAACATATCCGCTTCTTGCTTGTCAACGCATCTCAGCAAGACCATGTCAAAATTCCGTTTGTACAACACATTGTTACTCAGGAGAAAATTTCCGGCCAACCTTCTCAAAGTTTTCTTGTCTTTGTTGGAAGCTCCCAGAGGATATTCTTGAGTTCTAAGAAACACTTTGATGTCATAGTACCAGGGTTTATCATCCTTAACTCCTTCGACAGCAAAGATGTAGGCAGGTCTATCGAGACGTTTCACTTCAATCCGAGGACACTCGTTCCAAAAGTTCACCACAACCATCGAGGCCAAAGTTGCCAACGCATCTGCCATTCTGTTCTCATCACGAGGGATATGGTGAAACTCAACCCTATCAAAGAACGGTAACAGTCTTCTAGCATAATCTCTGTACGGGACCAAGTTATCATGTCGGGTTATCCATTCTCCAGTAATTTGGTTGATTACTACTGAAGAATCACCAAACACATCTAAATTCTTAATTCTCAAATCGATTGCTTCTTCGAGACCCATAATACATGCCTCGTACTCAGCTTCGTTATTAGTACACTGGAATGTTAATTTGGAGGTGAATGGGAAATGGGTCCCTTGAGGAGTCACAATAACAGCACCTATCCCTCTTCCATGAGCGTTGGCAGCTCCATCAAAGATTAAACCCCACTGAGAACCTGGCTCTGGTCCTTCACCGTGTACGGGTTCTTCACAATCTTTCATCTTTAAGAACATAACATCTTCATCAGGAAAGTCATCATTTGAGGGTTGATGATCCAAAATAGGTTGGTGAGCCAGGTGATCAGCCAAAACACTTCCTCTAATAGCTTTCTGAGTATGGTACTCGATATCATACTCGAATAATAACATCTGCCATCTGGCAATTCTCCCGGTCAAAGCGGGCTTCTCAAAAATATACTTGATGGGATCCATCTTTGAAACCAACCGATTAGTGTGGTTCAACATATACTGGCGTAAACGCTTAGCGGCCCACGCTAGAGCGCAACAAGTCTTCTCTAGCATAGTGTATCTGGTCTCACAATCAGTAAATTTCTTGCTCAGGTAATAAGTGACATGATCTTGTTTTCCGGCTTCATCTCGCTGACCGAGTACGCAACCCATTGAATCCTCTAGAACAGTCAAATACATAATTAAGGGACGCCCTTCAACCGGTGGTATCAGGATAGGTGGTTTGAGCAAATATTCTTTGATACTATCAAAAGCCCTTTGACAATCTTCAGTCCAAACGTACCCTTGTTCTTTCCTCAGGAGCTTGAAAATAGGTTTACATGTAGCAGTCATATTGGATATAAACCTGGAGATGTAGTTCAAACGTCCTAAGAATCCTCTGACTTGTTTCTCAGTGGCGGGAGCCGGCATTTCTCGGATAGCTTTTACTTTGTCAGGGTCCACTTCAATTCCTCTTTGACTGACAATAAAACCCAATAGTTTCCCTGATCGTACTCCAAATGTGCACTTGTTGGGGTTCAAATGAAGTTTGTACTCCCTCAAACGAACAAACAGCTTAGCCAGGTGTTTAACATGATCATCTTCGGTTTTTGACTTAGCTATCATATCGTCCACATACACCTCAATCTCTTTGTGCATCATATCATGGAACAAAGTAGTCATAGCTCTCTGATATGTTGCCCCTGCATTCTTTAATCCAAATGGCATAACTTTGTAACAAAAGGTGCCTCAGGGTGTTATGAATGACGTCTTATCTCTGTCCTCAGAAGCCATTCTAATCTGGTTGTAACTTGAAAAACCATCCATGAAGGAGAACACCTCATATCTTGCAGTACTGTCCACCAAGATGTCAATGTGAGGTAATGGGAAATCATCTTTCGGGCTGGCTTTATTCAAATCCCTGTAATCTACACACATACGAACCTTGCCATCCTTCTTCGGAACAGGTACAATATTAGCCAACCATAGTGGATATTCGGCAGTAACAAGGAAACCTGCATCAATCTGTTTTTGTACCTCCTCCTTAATCTTTAGAGCCATGTCAGGTCGAGTTCTTCTGAGCTTCTGTTTTATCGGCGGGCATTCTGGTTTTAAAGGTAAATGATGCTCAACTATAGCCGTGTCCAAACCAGGCATATCCTGATACGACCAAGCAAACACATCAACAAACTCTCCAAGCAGATCAATCAGCTGTTTCTTCACATCCGGTTTGAGTAGAGCTCCAATTTTCACTTCTCTACGGATTTCCTCTGATCCCAAGTTGATTACCTCCACCGACTCTTGATGGGGTTGGGTAGCTTCTTCTTCTCTCTCAAGCAGTCTAGTAATTGCTTCTGGAATATCATCTTCTTCGTCCTCGGCTTCGTACACAGGAAACTCAAAATTCGGAGAAGGTAGTGGATCATTATTCCCATGTTGTAATTTGTGTAGCAATCTGCGCAAGTGACGTGATTTTTTTAATAAGTTTTTGTTTTGTAAAGTGGAAAGTGTGTGTACGCGAGATGCTACTTATTATTTTCCAACATCATGAATAAAATTAAATTAAAAAAAAAAACAGATGTAAATGAAAGTAGTTTATTGATGATAGCAAAACCGAAAAGACACGCCCAACAAAGTCACCTTTGCCTTGGGCAAAGCAAAAGGAATTATTAAAAGTATGCCCTACTAAATGCAGTTTCGCCTTGGGCAGAGCGAAAATTTTAAACAAATGCTTTACTTAGATATATGAATGGCGGTAGGAGCTTCAACCACACTCCAATTCTTGACCACGGCGCCTGGGGTCACAAAGTCTGGGATGTCTTCAGCTGGCTCTTCCTCGGTGATGGCGTAAACTCCAAAGGTATAGTCGAAATCATCTGACACGTAGCCTGGATCTTCCATATAGGGCTCGTAGTCTTCGTAAGGAATGGAGGACCTTGTAGAACCGTCTGATATGTAGCCCTCGAGTTCATCTTCTAACACAACATTAACCTGAGGATGGTGAACGATCCCTCCACTACGGAACACTTCACTGATCAGTGGAAACCCTTGATTCTTGGTGCCTTGTTGAGCAGAACTGCTGGTGAAACCGAGACCCTCCTTGTTCTTGTTCTCTGGCAAAGACAACACCTTTCCCCACATTGATTGGTGACCACTGTTCACTATTCGTTGTGCGTCTTTAAATGATGACATGGATGCCTGAGATCTCTGAGTACTCTCACCCACAACAGACAGAGCTTGAAACTGCGTGCCAACCTCCTCTTCAGCTTCGACGTATGAGAATGATGACAAGTGACTTACCACCAAAGCTCTTTCTCCACAAACTGTAACTACTTTCCCTTCAAAAACATATTTTAACTTCTGATGCAGGGTAGAAGTAACTGCTCCAGCTTCATGTATCCATGGCCTCCCTAGCAGACAGCTATAGGCGGCACGAATGTCCATGACCTGAAACGGGATCATGAAAGTCTGTAGTCCAATAGTCATAGGCAAATCAACCTCACCAATTACTGTTTTCCTTGACCCATCGAAAGCTTTGACAATAACGCGACTTGGCCTCATCGGTGGTCCCTGATATGACAGCTTAGATAGGGTAGTCCTAGGCATTACATTTAGAGACGATCCAGTGTCAACCAGCACACTGGACAGGGAGTCATTTCCACAGTTCACAGAAATGTGCAAAGCCATGTTATGTTTCCTCCCTTCTTCTGGGAGATCATCTTCATTGAAACCCAGATTATCACTCGAAGTAATACTGCCAATGATGTTATCGAATTGTTCCATAGTCACATCCTGCTCGACATAGGCTTGTTCCAAAATCTTCTGAAGTGCTTCTCTATGAGCCTCGGAACTCATCAACAATTGTAGCACAGAAATCTTTGACGGGGTCTGCAAAAGCTGATCTGCAACCTTATACTCGCTTCTCTTGATTATTTTTAAACATTCATCGGAGTTGGATAAGTTAGACCCACCAAATTGCCCCACATTTGGGTCTTTTAAGCCTGATGGTTCGAGCAAAACCTCTTTTTCTTTCGGTGGCACAGTCGGGTAGATTCGACCGCTTCTTGTCACCCTACTAACATCTGCAATATTAACGATTGAGGGTATAGTGGGCAGGGGCACTTCTTTCCCATCCTCCAACATAGTAGCATTGTATCTGTAAGGGATGGCCTTACTAGAGGTATAAGGGACAGGTCCAGGCACATTGATTACCAACGGAGTAACGGTTGGCTTTTTGCTATTGTAAACGATTTCTATACGTTCCACCTCTTTAAAGTGGGGTACTATGATACAGACTTCTTCAGCCTTTTCATCATTTTCTAAACAATCTTCAATCATATTGACAGAGGGTGAACCATGTGGTGGTAATGGATTCTTCTGTATATTAGGGTCGGAATCCCTAAAAGACAAGATCCCATTTTTTATGAGCCTCTGGACATCCATCTTCAAACCGAAACAACTCACAATATCATGTCCTGGAGCACCCTGATGGTAAGGACAGAACTTGTCAGCTCTATAAGAAGGGGGATTCGTGGGAGCTGGAGGTGGAGCTCTCGTCTGAATGTGACCCTTTTTGATCAAGGCGGGGAATAAATCAGTATATGTCATTGGGATCGGATTAAAATTTATTTTTCTGTACACACGACCCTGATTGCTAGGTGGCCGGTTCTGCTGAGGATTCTGTGGACTCTGCTGGAGTTGAGGTTGTTGAGCAATGGGAGACTGAGGTTGTTGATAGGGTTGTGGAGACTGTAGCTGATAAGCCGGAGCATTAAACACTGGCGATACCGCTGCAACCTGATGTGGTGGCATGTACCTCTTTCTGAATTGTCCCTTTTGAATAGCATTCACACTTTGTTCCTTTTTCTTCACAAAATTGCTCCCATACCTCTTAGGAGCGTTTTCTTCTTTGGTCAGCCTTCCCTCGCGAACACCTTCTTCTAAACGCATTCCCATGTTGACCATTTCGGTAAAGTCACTGGGGGCGCTGGCTACCATCTTCTTATAAAAGAAAGGACCCAGAGTCTTCAGAAAACTTTTGGTCATCTCTTTTTCTTCTAAGGGTGGTGTGACTTGTGCGGCCAACTCGCGCCAACGCTGGGCATATTCTTTGAAGTTCTCCTTATCCTTCTGTACCATTGCTCTCAACTGATCTCGGTCGGGCGCCATGTCCACATTGTACTTATACTGCTTGATAAAGGCTCCTCCCAGATCATTGAAAGTTCAAATTTTCGTACTGTCCAATCCCATATACCACTTGAGTGCGGCGCCTGTCAAACTGTCTTGGAAATAGTGAATGAGTAATTGATCATTATCAGTTTGGGCGGACAATTCCTGGCGTACATAATGAGATGGCTCTGAGGGCAGGTATTCCCCTTGTACTTTTCGAAATCAGGAACTTTGAACTTTGGTGGGACCTTAACATTCGGCACCAAACACATCTCAGAAACACTCTTACCAAATAAGTCTTTTCCGCGAAGGGCTCTCAATTCTTTTTGTATTTCAGAAAACTGGTCTTGGAATCCATCCATCTTCTCTTCTAAACCCACGGTTTCGGTTGGCGACCCATGTAGAATTGGTTCATCCAGAACATACGGAACAGCGTTCACCTGCGGAGATGCATTAGTCATCACAGCAGAAACAACAGGAGCAGCTTGAACAGTGGTCACAACAGGGGTCTCAGACACAAGCGGACGGTAACCAGCCGGAGTAAAATAAGGAGGCATCCCCCACGGGAAACCTTGAGGCATACTGTAAGACACTTCAGCAACAGAAGACACCACTGGGATCGGCGCTGGCATCACTTTGGATGCAACAGTCCTTGGAACTTCTTGGTTGTTGATCGAGATTTGACTGGACAAAGCTTCCACCAGGCCATTCAATTTCTCCAAGCTCTCTTTCATACTTGCAACTTCATCACGGAGCACCCTGTTCTCTTGTTCTAGCTGATCCATCTTCTGACGTCGACTGGCTCGAGTGTTGTATCGGTGATTCAGCTTGTTCTGCGGAGATGAAGCAAGAGTAAGACCCTGGAATGCAAATGATGCTATGCTTATGTAAAATGCAAATGAGTGTGAAACTTTCAAGAAACTCAAGTAACTCTGGCATTGTAACCTTGGAAAAACTTATTTTATTTTGAAGATTGAAGCATTACAAAAACGGAGTACTCTTTTAAGAGTTTATTACATTGAATCAAAAGCAAAAAGAGAAACTCGGGGATCTACTCCTTATGCTCCCTCTGCGCGCGGAGTTCTCCTTCCAACTGATTGATGTGTTCTTGCAACTCGGCCTTTTCTCTGATGAGTCGGTCGACACACTCCTTCCAAGCCATAGTATCTGGGGGAAGATCATCATTGGTGACAACACTTGAAGAGGCGTGAGAGGAAAATAAATCCCCTTGTGCTTTTCTTTTCCTTGCGAGTTCAACTTCTGGTAACCTCTGGGACTTTTCTTGATCTACCTTAAGCGTAAAAAACTTGTTCTTCCAAGCGGCCTTCAATTTTCGAGCTTCATCCAAAGCAGCCTTCAATTGATCCACTTCACTCACATCGAACCAATCTGGGTCATGGAAGGCCAACACCATGGGTTCATGGAAAGGGAACGGCATCCTGAGGTCAAGAGCTCTTGCTCGCACCCAATGTAGATATTCTTCAGAGACAGTACAATTGGGGTATCCTAAAGCAGCCTTCCCCTCTTTATTGATGTATTCTCAAGAGTAAATTATGACGGTCTTCAGGTCTGGGTCTTCTCCTTCTTTGAGAAAGATTCCTTCCAATAAAGTCTGGTCAGGTACTTCAATAATGGGATGCCCAAATTGGAGACGGGCCAGCGTAGGGTTGTAACTTATGCATCCTTCTCTTCCAATAAGCGGTACGTTAGTAAAACCTCCGATGCTGTGGATCATACTTATACCTCCATATGTAGGATTGTACCACACAATGTCAGAGTGAGTAAGGGCCATGACTATCTCGGGCCAACGAGGCGACTCCTCCTCTTCCCAAATAGACGGGTGTCGAGTTAAGCGAGCAATGAACCATGAATACAACAGAGCGGTACAACAAACGACGTGTCCTCCTCCCTCGGCATTCCTCGAGTGGATTGAAAAGTATGTGTCTGCGAGCAAGGTAGGAACGGGATTCTTAAGTATGAACAGTTCAATTGCGTCCATGTCAACAAAATCATCAATCTTCGGGAACCAGAAAATTCCATAAACCAACAGGGCAAAGGTGGCTTCCACGATAAGGACTTCTTTTCTTTCAGCATGGTAGCGAACTTTTTCAATCAAAAGGTCAGCAGGGAATCCAATGACTCCTTCCTTGGTGGTTAGGTGCGCTTGTACGTCTGCCAAACTGAGGTGAGTGGCATTGGCAATTTCTTGATGACCGGGCGTGTCTTCCTGACCGGTGAATATGGGACGGGCTGTTACAGGCATCCTCAGAAAATCATAATACTCTTCCAACGTCGGCATCAACTGGTAATCTGGAAAAGTGAAGCAGTGGTACAATGGGTCATAGAATTGAACGAGGGTCTCCAATAACCCCTCCTTCATCTGGAGTTCGAGGAGACGGAAGACTTCTCCATACTCTGCTGCGAAGGCGTACCGATTCTCGATTAGGTCAGCTAGCTCTCTCAAGCTTTCAATGTTAGGGCTCTGAAAAGTGTACTCCAAGGCTTCTCTTTTGAAATCCATGGTTACAATACCTGAGAAATGAAGTTGAGTTTCTTGAAATGAATAGAGAAAGAATGTAATGCAATATGAGTAGGACTTCATGGGATCCCAGCTATTTATAAACATTGTAGTAAAAGAAAACGTTTTTTTTTATTTATTAATTTCGAAACGGAATACAAATAATTGCTTTTAAAAGTCCCAAATAAAAGCTAAATAAAAGCTAGTAAAGACACTAAGGAAGTTTCGAATTTTACTGCTTGAGCTGCTCTTCTAATTGCGCCTTCTCACGGATAAGGTTGTCCACAATTAGTTTCCAAATAGTACATTGCGGGTCGGAGAAAAATAAATCCTCCATGACCCTCCTCTTCTTGCAGGGGAGTAACTCTTCATCCTTTAACTGTAGCTGCTTCTGGAGTTCCTCTTTCTCTTTCTGGAGTTGGTCAATCTCTGCAACAGACACTTGATACTTGTTCTTCCATGACTCTACTTCTTGTCGCAATTTTCTCATAGCAACTTCTGACTTCTCAGTTTCAGACATGAAAACATAAGTGGGTTCCCTCCTTGGGGGTATGGGGTCTTGGCGAGAGTAAGGCATCTTCAGCTTGATCACCCTATTCTTCACCCACTGGAGATATGGTTCCATAGACACACAATTGGGTTTTCCCAAACTATTCCTATCTTTCTTATGCAAATGCTTCCAAGCCTCCACGATCTTCTCTCGGAGTTCTCGATTATCCTCGAAGAAGACACTCTCAACTTGTATGCTTTTAGGTGGTTCCTTCAATGGATATCCCAACTGTCGGCGGGCTAAAATCGGATTGTAACTGATCCTTCCCCCAAAGCTGAGTAAAGGTACATTAGCGAAATCCCTACATCCATCAACAATCAAAATTCCATCATACTCATGGCTATACCAATCGATGTCAGCATGAGTCAAAGCCATAATCTTTTCTGACCAACGCTTATCATTGAGATGCCAAAAGGAAACATATTTGGGCAAATGGGTAAGGAACCATTTATATAATAAGGGCACACAACATGTGATCATTCCTCCACCACGAAGGTTTCAGAGATGTATAGAGTGGTAGGTGTTACCTAATAGAGTCGGCACTGGATTGTTCTTCATGAAGATCTTAATGGCGTTAAGGTCCACAAACCCCTCAAAACTGAGAAATAGGAAAACCCCATAGACAAGTAAAGCGAAGATCGCCTCGAATGGAGCCTTATTCGTAAAATCAGTATAAAATGAGGCCTTCTTGAATAAAAAATCTGTAGTCAAACCAAAGGTCCCACTTTTAACAACCATGTTGGCCTTAACGTCAGATACCTTGAGATAAAGAGCCTTAGCGATGTCTCTTTCTTCGGGATCCTTCTCCAAGAAAGGAAAAGGAGATTCTTCTAGAATGGGTAACCCTACCAAAAAGGAGTACTCTTCCAAAGTTGGCAACAACTGATAATCTGGAAAAGTAAAGCAGTGATACATTGGATCATAGAACTGTAACAGAGCGGAAAACAGGTCTTCATTCGCCTTACGTCTTAACAAAGATAGTAACTTCCCATATTTACTCTTGAACTTCTCTTGGTCTTCAATCAAAGCTCCTAACTCCCTTAGGTCATCCAATTCGGGACTTTTAAAAGTATATTTTAGAGTATTTTGTCTATCCATAATGTCCTACAATGTTCATAAATAAAGGGTAAGTCCCATGAGGTCCAATGTAGTATGATGCTATATGAATGCAACAAACACAAGTAAACACATATGGGCGCAAAAAACAAACAAAAGGCCCTAGGTTTTCAAGGAGCATGGAGCCAAGGGTATACCCATTCCCAAAGGTTATGGACTAAAGGTTGATGGTACCTGCAGAACAAGGTTCTAAAGAGGTTCCCAAAGTCATTAGCCCATCTTTCGGATATTATCAACTTCTCAACTGACTTGAGGATTAATAATATTCTCAAGAGAACTTCTCTTGAGTGTAGCTTCGCTTAGCACTATTTCGGGACTTACTCCCTCATAACCTCGCACTACATCCTAATAAAGGCCGAAGTAGGGTTAAAGGTATCTACGATCCTTAGTATCATGGACTCCAATTGAGAATAGTAAAAGTTTTCACGACTAAAATCGTTCAACCGAACCATTTTCAAAAGGGTCTCAACTAAGCGGGATTCTTGAATCAACTTAGTCGGGACTCACTCCCTATAAGCCTCATCGAATATATCACCATCCTATCTTAATTTCTCTCAAGTCCGGGTGTAGGACTTTGTCTCACCACTCACATATATCAACCCAAAAGAAAATAAAAAACAATTGTACAAATAAACAGATAAGCAGATAAGCAAATATAAAGCGATAAACAAAAAACAAGTTAGGGAAACCCACGAGCAAAATCCCCAGTGAAGTCGCCATTTTTGTCGCGGTGAAATTTGGATACCAAACTATTGATTAGTTTGAATCTTTAATTCAATTTGCAACCGAACTTTGATTTGTCTAAAGGAAGGGATAAAGATCGAAATTCCCACAATGCAATGCAAATGCAAGGTTTAGAGAGTTATAGGTTCGGGGGTTGGTTAAACTTAGGGAAGGTACTAGCATCCTAAGTTTCTGTAGTACTCTACAGGAACCTCTTGTTTTATGTTTGTTTATTGCTAAGTGTTTATCTGCTTAAAGGGTGTAAAAGACCCTAGTGGTTTATTTCTAAGTATACTCGATAAGATGTCGCATCTTATGCCTACATATCCTTACGGGAGTGGAATCAGAGTATGTTGTAGTTCACCCTAAAGGGTTAGAGGAGTTCTTTGACTGCGGTCAAAGTTCCTACGGGTTTAGGGTAGTTGTTTTGATTAGGTTTAGGAGAAGAGACGAGTCTTCATGTTAAGGGAGATGTAACCACCACAAATGTAAGAGGGGTTGTAGGAAATGGTCTTTGCATCGTCTTAAGAAAAGGTCTTAAATACTCGGATGGTCGCCAAGTATGCCTTTATCGCTCTTAAGGCAAAGTCCCTACATGTTGGATTGTATTGTTGTGGGGGTGGATATTATATCTCACTTAAGATGATTAACATCTATTCTCTAAATGTGTTTGTAAAATTGTTTTTAAGTTGGTTGTTTGTTTGTCTAAGTTGTAAAGATAAAAGACTAGGTCCTCCTATAGGGTAGGATCTATCCTAGAGATCGAATTGAATGAGATCAAGGATCAAGGGGATAATGATGCAAATGTAAATGCAACTACACACAATGTTGAATTATGTGTAGGTTTTTCCTTTGGACGGATGCGATGCATAAGATAAATTGATAATTGTAAATGACTGTCGAATAAATTGCAGAAGGGTAAATCATACACATACGCATGAGAGCGCTGGGTGAGTGTGTGTGTTGTGAATAAGAGCAGATAAAGATAAACAAAATATACGCATGAAAGCGCTAAGTGTAGGTGCATGTGTCGTGAGTGTACGTTTAGATTGAGTTTTACGCTGTTAATTGATTTTAGACGGGATGTATTGATTTTAGTTTGAATTAAAAAAGTTGATTTGAATTAGTTTTGTCTATTTAAATTAATCATATCTTCCTAAAAGAAAAGGTTTTAAGTAAGAATTTTAATATATTAAATAAGAGGTTTTATTATTATTATTACCAAATGTCATTATAAAAAAAGCTTATTATAAAGGGTTTATTAAAATTGTAAAAGACTGACTTTTTACTAATAAATAGATCATGAAGTGAATTTTTTAATATTAGTAATTATAAAATAGTTTTATTGTATTATAGATTTATTAAAACAGAGACTTTTAAATATTAAAAAAAACTAACAAGTAAATTTGATTAAGAGGGAGGCGCTGTAATTTATTTAAAACAAAGAGGCCTATTATCTTAAAAAAGTTATTAGTTTGATTTTTAAAGGTTGATTAAGGTGTTAATTGGTGATTAGCAGAGGGTTAAAGGTTAATGTGTGTGGTTTATGTGGTTAGTGTGTGTGGTAATTGGCAGATTACAACTTAAACAAAACAATGAAAGAGGAAAAGAAAAAACGCGAGGAACCCTAGCTTTCCCCCAAATCCCCTTTCCGTCTGTCACTCTCCCCGCTTCGTTCTCCTCCGATCGCCTCTCTCTAAGTCTCTGTACCTGAAACACCATCAAAACATTAGATATTCAACGAATTTGGTTCGAAGTTAGGGATTACCGAAGACTGGTAGAATGGTGAAGACGCTCGCGATGGAACGGGCTCTGACGGTTGTGTCTGTGTCGGAAATATGCAGCCTAGGAATGCTTCGGCGGCGGCTCGAGGAGATAAGTCTGTCGGGCCCTCTCCTCTCTGTGTTTATGTTTTGTGATTTTCTGTGCTTAGGGTTTTTTGTGTGTGAATCTTTGTGGAGAAATTTCGTACTAGGGTTTTTTGTGAACGTCCATCTTCTTGCTTTGAGTTCCCTTTTATAGAGGACTTGGGATAAATCCCTGATTTGAGCATTGATTGGATTGGTTCAAACATTTGATTTGGATTTCCTTTTTGGAATCAATCAGATTTGAAACTTACCATCTTCGCCCAACACTCGTTTAATACCTGTTAATAGAGGTTTCCCATTATATCGATCTTGTTTTATACGCTTATTTGTCCAGATTCAATGATTCTGAGGTTTTGGATAGGATCTTTGGAATATTCTCTTATTTGCTTTTGCTAACTTGATTTTGGTTTGGCAGGTGTGGATAATAGTTAAATTATTGGGTCAGCTGATGAATTTAGAAGCCCAAAAAGGGGAAGCTCGTGTTTGGGTACGAGGATGCTGGTGATGCCTTTGGTTGCTCGTTCTGAATCATTTGACTTTTCTCTTCTTCTTTCAGGCTGTCTCTAAGTTTGGAAGCTGCCAATTCTGGGTCATTGCCGGGGAAGGTATAACGGCGATGACGACCTATAAGTCTGAGCTTGTGGTTGTGTTGTTGGTATCTTGGTTTGTGTTGGAGAAAGAATTCCGTGGATGGTTGCCCTGTTTGTCTAGTTTCGAATTTATCAATGCCCGGTGATGAGTTAGTCTGAGGGCCATGTTTGCTTCGGTTGCCACTTTAGGTCCTGCGTTGTTGTTGCTTATTGTCGCTGCTCTCTTCCGCTGTTTGCTATTTGTTTACAGATGATGAAGCGTTTGACGCTTGTGTTTGGTATACCTGTCGCTTGTAACTGGTATGGTTGCACTGCTGTTTGTTTGTAACTTGCATGGAGTTGCTTCTCAGGCTTGTTGCGGACTTGTTCGTAGCTGTCTGAAGTTGAGATGCCCCGTTCCATTATCGTTGATGCCTTGACTGGTGAAGCTTGTGTGAGACTGGTACTTGTTGCTAATATTACTAATTTTCCTCTTCTTCTTTCAGGTTGTTACTGATTTGTTCAGAATCCGCTGGTCTTTGTTTTGGTGCCGAGAAAAGTGTAACGGTGATGATGACACGGCGGTCTGAACCGTGAGCCAGGATTGTTGCTTCCGAAATCTTGGCCGTCCTTGAGCCAATGCTGAGAGCTGTTCAAAAGGTGGTTGCCGCATTTGATTCCTTCGGTGTTCGGTAAGGAGTTGACGACGACCTTGAGTGTTGTCCTCCTGGCCGCCCGATGTTTAGCCCGATGATGGACTTAAGCTGAGGGCTAAATTTGTCTTGACCTTCCCATTCTTGGACTCCATATTGTTGTTGCTTTTGAGAATACTTGCAGCTGCTGTTGTTGATGTCGCGACCTGTCATTTGCTGGGCTGTTGCTATATTTGCTTGCTATTGTCGGTTATGCTTGTTTGCAGGTACTTGCTGATACTTGTTGAGGTTCTGTTGTCAGCGTGCAGAATTACTTGTTGGTGCTCGTTGAGATGACTTGCTATCCTTGCGTGCCACGGCGCGCTTGCGACCACTGCACTTGCGAATGATTCTTCTGATAAATACCCGTTGTCTGAAACTTTATGATGGATGCTCGGGCTATTGGAGACATACTGATGACTTTTCTCTTTTTCTTCCAGGGGTGAACATAAGTCTGGAAGCTTCTGGTCTTGTACCATCGGCGAGAAAGGATATAACGGTGATGACGACTTGATAGTCTGAACCACATTGGTGTTGTCGAATGTGGTTGTCTTACGAATTACGTTGAGTTGTTTGAAATAGTTGCCTTATTTCGATTTTCAATGTTCGGTAGGGAGTTGATAATGGCTACGGTCATAGTCCTCCCGGCCGCTCGAGTCTCATGCCCGATGATGAGTTGAACTGAGGGCCAGACTTAAATTCTCTTCCCCTTAAACCTCACTTTATTTTGACGGCAAATTGAATAATGGTTGTGTTTTGACAGGTCGAAAGGGGGTCTCGGTCGCGGTAACTGAGTGGATCTCATGTACGCCTGGCAGCTGTGGGACTGGTTCTTCTCTCATTTGTCAGTGTCTTAAACGAAGTAGTCCTTGATGTGCATTACTACAATCTTCTTCAGATGCCTTCCATGAATGTTCAACAAAACGTCGCCTCCAAAAGGAACAACAGAGCCTCAGGTCTTAGCAGTGTCTCTTCAACAAATTCTTAGTTTTGCCGGTAAACGTATATTGATAGTTTCCTTCAAGAGCACAATATATATTTGAGATGATTATATGTTATTTCTTTTGGCAGGAGGATGTGCTGGTGAGTGAAGTATACAAGGTGCGTATATGCGAGACTTCCAGATACATGCCCAAGCACGACTGGATGTGTATTCTTGCGGAATGTACTAATGCCTTCTCAGGTTCACGCTCATGTACTTGGAGAAGTGGCGGCTAGAGGTGGTTCTGTACTCTATTCCTGAAACAACTCAGTGCGACCAACCCTCCTTGACGTCACACAACAGCAAACTTGCGCTTAAGGTGTAGAGAGATGGTCTAGCAAGCTCTTGATTTGGTTTTATATGCAGCAAGTCCCTTGTATGTAACAGTAGGGGGATCCTTGTTGTGAACACATGCTTATGATGATTTACCGATTATTAGACGCGTTGCCGGCGAGGATAATCCCATGTCTTGTTCCTTTAATGTCCTTAGTAGTATAACAGGGCCTGAATATGATGGTTGTCTTTAATATTTTCCCAGAACTTGTATAAACATGTGTAAATAACTTTGGTGCCTTAAAATGAGGTATTCTGACTGTTGGCATCATGTGATGTGTTCATGTATTTAAATGAAGACGAGACTTGAATAGCTTGTAATGAAATGTACGAAAGTACCCAACTTGGAACCAACTTGTCCAATCAATAGTCAAAGAGTCTTAAAGAGAAATTATCTTCATGAGAACAAAAGGTTACATCCACCACAGCGTCAAATTTGGTGTGGTTCCTGTGAAACTCTACTTCGCGCGGCCTTTGAATCTTGTAAACTCAACCACAATTTGAATATGGACAATTCTTTTCATCTTAATATCCATAGTTGAAACCAATCTACCAATGCTTGAAATTATTTTGGACCAATTTATACTCTTGAATAATTTGACATTTCGGTCTGAATCCCATTCACTGAATCACGCCCTGAAATTGTTTAAATGCGGGTATGGAGGCCATCTCCGCTTGGAGTTACTACGTACAAATTGGTTAGCCGTAAAAAGACATGAATATTAAAATAAAGTCAGATAATAAGAGAGAAAGAGAGAGAAAAGAAAATGCGCAAAAAGAGGTGGCATCTTACGGTTAAAAATTAGGGTGCAACAATGTCATTTCCCACGTTTCCCCATACTGGGCGAACGAGAGTGTCGTGGACGGCACCATTTGTTAGACGCAGTATAATATATATCTAGAATAATATCATATATAGTGTTCACTGGTATTGATACAACATAAGTGTCTAACAACATCATTTAATAATAAACATCTTTAATGCAAATCTTCAAAATGATTTTTGATGCAAAATATTTTTGATGTAAATGCTAAAATAATATCAATGCATGAATGAATGAGTGATGCACATGGATGCAATGAGCGGATGCAATAAAATAAAACTAATGCACTGAATGATTGAATGAATAAAGCATGAGATGCACAAATGTATCACATACACATATACATTTCAAACATACAACATTTTAAACATTTTGAATAATTACAACTATGTATGCACCCAAAAAATAAAGAAGAATTAGAACGATCATACCAATATAAACGACCTAGGCTTAACTTGATGCACACAAAAATAGTTAATAATCAACCACAAGAATATCATAAGCAAAAATATGATCAATTGTATACTAATTAGATACAACCTCCTCTTGCACGTCTGAAGAATATTGTTGTACCTTGAAAAATGAGTGCATGACCTTGCAAAGCGCAATCGCACACTCGCGGGATGGGCTTAACAAAGTCGCCACCGATATTTATCTATTCCCATAGAGGCAAAGGTAAAATATCAAATAAAAACCCTAAAAGAAAGACAAGGATATGGTCATCGCAACCTATATCTAATTCTGGGAGCCGGCTGTGCAAGAGGAAGGTATTAACACCCCTCACGTCTGTTGTACTCAACAAAAAATGTTAGGTTAGTTGTGTGTGTAAGTGTTGGATTAAAAGTTAGACTTTTCAATTTATTAAGGGAAATAAAAGAGAAAAGGACCTAAAAAGGTTTTTATTATTAGGGGGCCTGAGAAGATTTTGCAATTATGCTCCTACGTATCTCAAAAGAGAAGTCAAGGAAGACGTAGTTCTGGGTAAAAAAGTTTGTTTGTTGGTCGATTTTAGCGAAAGCTATCTTGTATTAATCGACAAAAAACATTATTTTACCCAAAATAGGTGAGGAACGGGCACTTGTATCACATTGAATGGCTTTACGAATCAATATTCACAAGAAATCGTCATTTATCTCAACTCAACGATTGTGGATGAATCATTTCTCAGCATCATCTTAATACAAGATATATTTCGTTTTTGAAAAGGTTTTTTAAGGTCACACAGCGGTGAGAAAAAAAAGTTAATATGTTGGATGTTTTGTTTGAATGACGATTATTCAGATGGTCGAGTAAGTTAACTCGTATCCAAATAATCGAGGAGAGGAATCGAAGGCTCCAGACCATCTTTCTTTTTATCCTTAATCGAGAAAGGATTTAGTATATTTAGAATATTTTGAGTGGATAACGAATACTTGAATGACCGAATAAGACAACTCGTATCCAAGCATTCGGGGAAAGGGAATAAAAGGCTCTATACCACTTTCTTTTTCATCTAAGTTAATCTAAAAAATAGGTTTTGATTTGATTTGATTACAAAAAGGTTTTAAGGTGAATCAGATTATAAGTTTTTTAAAAGATGACAATTGTTTGACTAATCGAGTAAGGCAACTCCTACCCAAACAATTGAGGAGAGGAATCTAAGACTCTAGACCATCCCCCTTTTCATCTTTAATGGAAAAATATTTAAATATGATTAGGTATCTTAATTTGATTTGGATAAAATACTCGATGTTGATCCAGATTTAAATTTGTGTGCGAAACGGAGTAGCGATTGGAAATGATCTGAAGGGAAGACCTACTTGGTGTTGGGTTAAGGTTTTTGCATTTTGAAAGGGGCTTAGATACAAATTAAAGCTATTATTTACAATGTCAAAATTTTATATAAAAAAAAATCAAGTGTATGTAAATAAAATGTGCTAATTATAAAAAACCTAAGAGTAAGCTAATGAGTGTGTGCAAGACAAAATTCATTGTAAGAAATCTCAAGAGTAAGCTATGTGAGGTTGATGGCGATGCTAAAAGCGTTCGACTTACAAATGTGTTAAAATAGGCTCGACATTGAATCGAGAATTATTTTATCTTTTTGAAAATGGTTTGATATGATTTTGAGAAAAAGAAATACTTAAATATTAAGAAAGTATTTCTTCTTTTTTTATTATTAAAAGAAAGTATTCACTACTAAAATAAATATTTTTTAAAATATGTTTTTAACCTATAATTAAGTCCATTATTTATGAAAATAAATATTTAAACTTTTAATATGAAAATAATAAGAAAAAAAGGAAAATATTAATATTAAAAAAAACTAGAAATATTAAAATCTTAACTCAAAATTAAATAAAGAGAAAAAAAAAGATAAATCTAAACTCAAGACTAAAAGGAAATGAACCTAGGGATGTCGTCAGTAAAAAAGGGGGTGGCAAAGCCTACTGGGCATCCACCTAGTGGGGCGCTCCAGCCCAGTGAAATTGGTTGGTCTTTGACCCAATCCAGGTTTGAAATAGCTTCACCAGTCTAAAAGAGAAACCCTGAAATTCTAACTTGAAAACACGACTGAATAAATTGGTTATGAAGATGTGTTCTCTGCTACCAAAAAAACTTCAAGAACGCCTTTCACTAACTCCTTTTTTTATGTAGAACCAAAATCCAATATCCCACTATCGAACAAGTCGAAATGCACCCTCCCCCTTCTCTCTCTCTCTCTCTCTCTCTCTCTCTCTCTCTCTCTCTCTCTCTCTCTCTCTCTCTCTCTCTCTCTCTCTCTCTCTCTCTCTCTCTCTCTCTCTCTCTCTCTCTCTCTCTCTCATTCTCTCTGATCCGCCCTTTCCCTCTTAATATGAACCTACCTTTACAAAACCACGAAAGAGGGAAAAAATGTAAATCACACAAATAGGAAAAACTATTCGCTCTCTCACCTCTTATAAACACGTTATGCTCTCTACTTGAAATCGATTGCGAAAACCGATTTTTTTGAACTGTTGGAGTAAAATGACAAAACGAGAAATCAATGGGTACTCATGGCAACCGCAACAATAATAGAAGTTGGTAAACCGTAGCAAAATAATAGAGTTCTAAGCGTCACAAAAAATTGCTGAAGTTCAGAGCAAGTTAAGACAATATCAGAGGTTGAAGCAAATCAAAACAAGAAAATGTCGAAGAAAAGTTGACAACGCGAGGGAAGGATGAGTTTTACCACACTGAGTGATAAAATCATAACACTCCTACATAAGGTAATTGCTCTACTTCTTTCACCTCACTGAATCGCTTCTGAATGTTTGGCTTAGGTTGAGTATTTGATTTCTTTTGATTTTTTGGTGTGTGCTGGCTCCTTCAATATGGTGGTTAGGATCTTTTTAAGAAAATTTTTAACAGACAAATGATGAAAAACGAATTTTCTCTTCAAACTTGGTGGTATGCAAAAATGATATGTTGTTTAGGTTTTTTTGTTTTGGAAACTGCCCTGGTTTTTGTGTTGTGTGTAATGCTTCAGACCCTTTTTTTTGTATCCTCTCTGTTCTATTCAACAAAATGTCAACTGAAGAATTTAGTGGAGTCTTGCTTTTATAGGCAGCTGATCCAAGGTAAGCTGCACGTTGAGAAGAGTGTCCAAAAGGTCTGAGCCTTTTTGGCTTCACATCAAGTGACCTTTCCTAGAAGAAGAAAGCACAGAAAAATCCTTTTTGTCTGTGTTCTTGTGTCTAGCATAAATAAGGAAAGAGACGTTTGATTTACTCCA
This sequence comes from Lathyrus sativus, assembly GCA_963859935.3. NCBI lineage: Eukaryota > Viridiplantae > Streptophyta > Magnoliopsida > Fabales > Fabaceae > Lathyrus > Lathyrus sativus. Next base: position 51,622,399 of record OZ012740.1, on the reverse strand, counting down.
ACGGATATAATCTTTGAATATTTCTTCTTCAGTTTTCAGCAAGTTCATCATAGTCTAATTGGATCAGAGTCTTCTAATGATGATCAGAGTCTTGCTGAATCAGAGTCTTCTGCAGCAGGTGTGCTTTTAGTGTGTTTAATATCAGAGCATATCTGAGACAGAACTTTAGTACTGGCAGCTTTAGTACTTTCAAAATCTTCTGTAGAAACTATGCTTTGAAAAGCTCTTCATATAAAATTCTTCTTTGCTTCAGATGCTTCTGACTTGCTTCAAATTCTTCTGGAGCTTCTGCTTCAGAATCTTCTGGAGGCTACGCTCAGAATCTTCTGTTGGCAGCAATTAGAATCTTCTAATGAGTGCATCTGGCGCTTCAGAGTCTAGCTAATTTCTTGTGATCAATTCTGATTTGCTTCTGGAGTGTTAATTCCTTTACTATCTGCAGTAAAAACTCTCAAGCAAATTTTAGAGTATATAATTCTTAAATACAGAATTTCATAATAGTTATCATCAAAACATAGAGATATTATTAAGAACCAATCTGTGTTCTAACACTATGGAGGGTTGATGGCCCAGTGTCCATCGAGCTGTGATGATTGGTATCACATGCATTGAGTCTTGTTGCACTTGCATTTATGAGAAGATTTTGAGTAAATTATGATGTTGTGGCCTTTGATGCCCATTGATGAATGTGATGATGTTGAATATGCAAATGACGCCATTTTATATGTTGATTTCCTACATTGATTATTATGATTCGTTTTACTCACCCTGCCTGTTTGAATGTTGTCTCCTCGTGGGTAACGTGCAAATGACCAGGTTTAGCTGTGGATGCCGTTGAGGACTTTTGAAGTTTTGAGTGGTTTGCATTTTGGTTAACTTAGAGGGTCTTGCTCTGATAGTGTAACATCGGGTTGGGGTATTTGAGTTAAACCATATTTTATTACGTTATTTTGATAATCTTTCTGTATAAGGAAAACTTTGGATTATGCCTTTTGAATTCCGCTGCCTTTGTGAAATTTTTGATATCTTTTGGGAAAACCCGTTGCGCATAGAGCCTTGACCTATTTTGATTTATTGGAAAATGTACGCCCTTTGAGGTGATTTTTATTGAGTTTAGTATTTTACTCTGATATATGTGACAAATGTGCCCTTTAATTGTGGGGTAGAAAATGGTGTTACATTAGTGGTATCAGAGCTGGTCGGTCTGTCCGACCAAGTTTTTATGTTGTTAGTCCCCTGTCAGTCAATAGTGTGAGAACACTATTGGATGAGTTGTTTTCTTCTAACCTTGTTGGTGGTTGCAGATGACTGGAAGAAATGGTCGTGCTATTGCTGATGTGCTGGAATCAATTGCCCAAGTGATGACCCAGAATGGTGGACCTCCTGATGAGTTTCGTGCTTTGGGAAAGTTTTAGAGAAACAATCTGCCGACTTTTGTGGGCACTCATGATCCTGATGGTGCGTAGAAGTGGCTGAAAGTGATTGAGAAGATTTTCCGAGTTATGGCGTGCACTGATGCTCAGCAGGTGCAGTTTGGTACGCATATGCTAGCAGACGAAGCTGAGGACTGGTGGGATAACACTCGTCAGAGATTGGGAGGTGTTGGCATTGCAATAACTTGGGTTGTGTTTAAGGAAGAATTTTTGAGGAAGTATTTTCCTGAAGATGTTCGGGGCAAGAAAGAGGTGGAATTCCTTGAGCTGAAACCAGGGAATATGATTGTGGATGAGTATGCGGCAAAGTTTGAGTCTTTGGTAAAGTTTTATCCGCATTACAATCGTGCTGACACAAGGATGTCAAAGTGTCTCAAGTTAGAGAATGGATTGAGACCAGAGATTAAACAAGAAATTGGGTACCAGCAGATTCATCGGTTTGTGGAACTGGTGGACAAGAGCAGAATTTATGATGAGGATACCCGAGCTCAATTTACTCACTACAAGCAGCTGAGTGAGAAGAAAGAGAAAGGTCAGTATAGAGGGACATTGTATGTGAATTCTTGTGATAAGAGGAAGCAGAAGGCTTCATATGGGAAAAAGTGGCTATTGCTCCAGGTAAGTGTTATAGGTGTGGCAAGCAAGGCCACCATGCTGAAAATTATAGAGCGCTGAGATGTCATCGTTATGGCAAGAGAGGTCATAAAGCTACTGATTGTAAAGAAGAAGCTCCAATTTGATTCAACTGTGGAGAGAAGGGTCATATCAGTACCCAGTATCAGCAGCCAAAGAAGACTGCTACTTATGCTCAAACAAATGGCAGAGTGTTTGCTTTGAGCGTGCAGAAGAGTCTAAGACAGATAACTTGATCAGAGGTACTTGTTTTATTAATGATGTTGAACTGATTGTTGTAGTTGATACTGGTGCTACTCATTCATTTATTTCGCTAGAATGTGCTAAGAGGTTGAATTTGAAATTATCTTCTATGATTGGGAGTATGGTTATCAATACCCTGGCTAATGGTTCTGTGACTATTGCGTTAGTCTGTTTGAGATTCTCTTTGACCATTTAAGATAAGAATTTTGTGATGGACTTGGTCTGTCTACCTTTGCATAAAATTGATGTTATTCTCGGAATGAACTGGTTGGAGTATAACTATGTTCGTATCGATTGCTACAGCACGACTGTGAGGTTTCCAGAGTTTGGTGATGGTGGATAGCTGATGTTTGTATCGGCCAAGCAAGTAGAAGAAATCTTGGAAGATGAGGCTCAGATGTTTGCATTGTTTGCATCACTTCAAGTTGATTATGAAGCAGTGAGCGTGGAGCTACCAGTTGTTCGGGAATATCTAGACGTGTTTCCAGACGACGTGAGTGACTTACCTCCTGAGCATGAGGTAGATTTTACTGTTGAAGTGATATCGGGCACTAGTCCTGTGTCGATGGCTCCTTATCGGATGCCTACATCTGAGTTAGGGGAATTGAAGAAATAGTTGGAAGAGCTGCTGGAGAAGAAGTTTATTCGACCGAGTGTTTCTCCGTGGGGTGCTCCTGTGTTGTTGGTGAAGAAGAAAGATGGTAGCATGAGATTGTGTGTGGATTACCGGCAGCTGAATAAAGTAACAATCAAGAATAAGTATATGCTTTCAAGGATTGATGATTTGATGGATCAATTGGTGGGTGCTTGTGTGTTTAGCAAGATTGGTTTGAGGTCCGGTTATCATCAAATTCGTGTTAAGCCTGATGATATTCCGAAGACAACTTTCAGGACGAGGTATGGACACTATGAATATATTGTGATGTCATTTGGTGTATCTAATGCACCTGGTGTATTCATGGAGTATATGAATAGAATTTTTCATCCTTATTTGGATCAGTTTGTGGTAGTGTTAATTGACAATATCTTGATATATTCTAAGTCCGAGGAAGAGCATTTGCAACATCTAAGAGTGGTATTGTAGGTTTTGAGGGACAAGCAGCTTTATGCCAAGTTGTCCAAGTGTGATTTTTGGTTGAAGGAAGTGAGTTTCCTTGGTCATGTGATTTCTAGTGGAGGAATTGCGGTTGATCCGTCAAAAGTTGATATTGTGTTGCAGCGGGAGACTCCAAAGTCTGCTACTGAGATTCGAAGTTTCCTTGGATTGGTTGGTTACTATCGCAGGTTTATAGAAGGATTTTCAAAGTTGGCACTGCCATTGACTCAGTTGACTCAAAAGGGTCAAGCTTATGTATGGTATGTTGCTTGTGAGAAGTTTTCCAGATTTTCATGACCGAAGCTGAGACTTTGATGATCGCTTTGGAGAAATCACAACACGAAACCAAAACATGGAAGAATAAATACCATGTGATGGTCAGTGAGTACGAAGAACTTCAAAAGTAGTTTCAGTCCAATAATGAAGAGGTGCTCTCCTACAAAAAGAGGAGAATCTAAGAGGATTTATTTTCCTCCAAGTGTCCGCCTACTCCGTGAAGTTGTGGACCATGTTTCCTTAGGGCTTCATTAGCTTTTATTTAGCCGTTTTTTGCTACAAAAAAATTTTCTTTTAAGAATATGAGTTGTAATCCATTTTAATAAATAAAAATTCCCGTGTTATTCCGCAATATTCATAAATGTTTGAATTCCATGAATCATTTCATTCGCATTTTGCATCTTAGCATCATACTTTGCATTGCACGTGTCTCCCAGTTTCTTATTCTCGGTTCTCTCGCCTTCCAGTTTTGTCACCCTGGATCCTCCGCATCAGTACAATACTAGAGCCCAAGCTCGAAAAAGGATGGAAGAAAAAGCTCAAGAGATCGACCGTGTCATCCATGAACTCGAAGATCTTCGAGGAAGTGTGGGGCAGATTATGGAGATGCTACAAGCTCTTAATGTGAGGATGGATAGTCAGCCTACTGTTGTCTCTAAGAGTACCAATATTGTTGTGGGTCCTCAACCGACTGTTACTGTCAAGAATATACCGCCTCAAGATCGTCAATCCAGTTCAGTGCCTCCTACTATTGCTCAACCAGTTCGACGAGTTACTCCTCCAAAGTGCAAAACTCCAAGCTTTTACCATTATAAAGGATCTACACGTCTGGGGAATCACTTGAGGGCTACTCACCCACCTTGGAAACCTCAACAAAATTATGTTCAAGGTTATCCAGTTCAGTACGCTCAACAACCCTATGTAGCTACTGTTGCACCTCCCTTCAATCAGTAGTTTCCTACATATCAGCCTATGCAACCGGCTTCGGTCTATCAGCGTCCGGTTTATCAACAACCTCCTGTTTATCAGCCTGCACAAACTCCAGTCAACTGTCAACGAGCGCCCAATGCTTTTTCTAATCAACAGCCAAGGAATCAGGCACCTCGCCAAAATGCTCCGACTAGGAGACAATACAAGCCTTGTCCTCCAATTCCGATGACGTTCACCGAGTTGTATCCTTACTTAGTGCAACGAGGTTTGATCACTACCCGAGCAATGGGTCCGCCTCGTAATCCTTTGCCTGCCAATTACAACGTCGCCACTCATTGTTTATTTCATGAGGGGGCGCCTGACCATGATTTGGACGATTGTTATGCTCTGAAGGATATTGTCAGAGATTTGCTAGAAAAGAAGATCTTGTCTTTCTATGATCCTCAGCCAAAGATCAAGACTCCTCTCGGTTCTCAACATATCTCAGCCAGTTACTTCTGCCGAAGCCGGGAGTTCTTCAGATGCCTAGTCCATTTCATTTCAGCAGCCCTCAAGATGATATGACCCCGATCGACAAAGAATCTGGGAAAGTTATTCTGAGTGAAGATTTGCAGACTGGTATTGAAGCAGTGACAGATATAGCTGAGGAAAACAAGATGGTTTGCAGTGATCGTACTCCCCATGTCATTGAGGCTCCGCCAGAGGAAACCACTATAACCATGCCGGTGTTGAATACAAAGACTTCATAAACACCTGTTGAAGGACTGGTCATACAGTTCATTTTGTTTATTTATATTCTGTTTCTTTGATTAAGCATAATTAGCATGTACGAACTTGTTTATTTTGATTAATTAATGCGATGCATGTTTGTCTTGAATAAATCCATTCGTTTCACTCACAAAATATTTTTCAATTTTGCCCGATCTCTTGTTCTGATAGAGAATTGGGAGGAGGAAGATGAACAAAAAAAATGTCAGATCTCTTGTCATATGCTTTCGATTGAAACCTGCTGATGATGTAAGGCATTGTTTCAAATCCCAAACACTGGAGATATAAGGATGATAACCCTTCTTTACCCCCTTTGAGCCTTGAAGTAGGAGTTTTCTTCTATTCCAAATAAAAACCCTCATCTTAACCTGGGGCAAGGTAGTTTCAGCTAAACTGATCGAGCGCTTAGACTTTCAAAAAAGAGGAGTGAACCATCAAGGATCTATCCTTAGCATCTTAAAAAGTCAAAATGCAACGACCATCCCTCTACTACCTAAAGAGTGGGGCAGTCACAAACCTTCAAAAGAGTAACATGAATCGTTCACAAAAATATAGAGCCTGCTAAGTCAAAACCTATGAAGGAGACTTAGGCAAAACTGGGGCATCCCGCTGGACTCCAATGTCAAATCCAGAGACGTCGTCCAGGCAAAAGTTAGGGAATAAATCGCGAAAAACAAGGGGTTACAATAATGAATCCCTAATGAATAAAGTCGTGTGACCAATCGACAAAAGCAAATAGGTGAGTGATTTCCCTGTCCAAAGCCAATGATAAGTTCTCGACCATATCAAATTCGATTGAGGTATGAGTGCTCGTGTCCGACTAAATGAATTAGAATTGGAGAACATCACGAAGAATGGGTGGGTACAAATAACTTTGAGCCTTTGTCCTTTATTTCTCAAAACCATGAACCAAGCCACGATACAACCCTTAAAAGACCTAATTGAAGTAGGAATTCTTTTGAAAGTATACTCGACGAGATAGCGTTTCCTGACTCTTACGAGCTATGCTCAATTTAACTTTGGCATTATAAATTAAACTTATATCCTAACTAGTGGTTCAGTCACGAGTTATTACGATATCTTTTTCAAAACAAAACCAAAAAAAAAAATTAAGACAAATCCATATGTTGCATTGATAGTTTCAGGATTAGCATTTCACGCGTGTTGGTTTTGCCTGATATCTTAGAAACTTACATATAGATGTCACAGATCCTGCTAAACAAGGGCAGGTGGCCTTCCAAATCACTTATTGATGCAAGCTGACGCTCCTGAGAGCTATTTCTTGAAGACTCCGTCATGACACCGTCGATCTGAGCCGGTTACGTCGAGATCCAACAAATCTCTCCATGAGTTTGAAAACAGTGGGGCAACCTGTCTCCATGTTCTCTGTAAAATCCTCTCGAGATGACTCTTTCTCCTAAAGTAACTACTCTGGGGCATGGCATATTTTTTCAAAATGGCGACTACTACCAAGTCCATTAAGAACAAACTAACTTGTTTCACAACATTCTTCTTGCACCCGATGGATCTTACTCCTGGCGGTCTTCGTTCCGCAGTAAATCTCATCGTTGTAGAAGTACTTTAAACCATTGCCTCAACGCAGTCCCCAGTGAGACTATAAGCTGAAAACACTTTAGACCGAGCCAAGACAGAAGATATTTTACCAGCATCTTCCCAGTGATAGTCCCCAACGATACTTTAAGCTGACGACACTTTGGATTCATCCGATAAATCTCCAGTGACTCCCGATGCTGCAGAGATCTTCCCGGTATTTTCCAAATGATCCATGTTCTTGAAGACCCATTCTCAGTGGGATCATCCGTTCCTCAGTGGAATTTCCTTACTTTCCTCAGGAAATATTCCCTAGGAGACCACCTTCTCCCCAAGAAGTCAACTTACTTTCCCAAGAATATCTGGTGAATTCTCCTCAGTAAGTCTGATGAACTCTCCTCAGGGAAGTTTGATATATTTTATCCCTAGTCAGATGTACCTTTCCCCAGGAAGCCGAGGTACTATTCTCAGGAAGTTGCTACAGTATCTCCATGAAGCTGCCTAGCTCTACATCTTCCCCACGAAGCGGATATTTATTTTATCCTCAAGAGCTCTTTGATCCTAGGAGTTTCTTCGGCTGATTATGATTCATGATAGCAATCTCCCCAGTGAAGTCATGATATCATACTCTCCATTGAGGTTTTTATGGTATCCCTGCGAGGAAGTCGTGATAGTGTATCCCCAAGTGGATTATTTTTCTCCCCGGAGAAGTTAGAACTTCGACACCAAGATTTGGTTCTACCATCAACTCTTCCTATCCCTCGATAGATGTACTGTTGCAGAGGTCGCCGGGAATTCCCGTCAAGATGTTTATTTCATCTCATGTCTCCTCTCTCATCTGTTTTGTCAGCATAAGCATGAGCATTGCATACTCATTCTTCATTTCATTGTCATACACATTGACATACGCAGTTAGCATTTTCATGTTTTCTCTTTGTCGTCATCTTTGTCGTTACCGCCAAGTAACTGGGTTTGTTCGCTCGCTCCTAGTAGATCGTCAGCCCTAGGCATAAAATACTCATTTGTTCCCGGTTTCCCCATAGAGTTCAACCCTCATGGACGATGGTTATTTTCGTTATCTTTCCGCGCTAGGATAAGATAATCCCCATTTGAGTTCATTTCCTCAATAGAATCGTGTTCGACGGTTCTTTCTAGCCCTATTCTAGATCGAACTTAGGTCTCGTCGGTCACCGAACACACCTGGGATGCGCAAATATTTTGCACCATCTTTCAAGAAAATCCTTTACAACGTCGATACACGATAGTTCTCGCCTAAGAAATCTATCAGTACATCTTACAACAACCGGTATGCGAATTTTCTCACCAGAGAAGCCTATCATTATCACCTACATTACCCTTTACAATTTATCATTATCACCTACATTACAGTTTACAATTTATCGTCACATTCTACAATTGATCTTCTCATACAAGAAGTTCATCATTACTCAGTGATCTCAATGTTTGTCCTCATCACAACCTTCTTTACAATTTGCATTACACGGTGATCTCGATGTTTGCCATCATCACAACCTTCTTGACAATTTACAGTGATCTCGATGTTTGCCATCATCACAACCTTCTTGACAATTTACATTATCTGTTATCACTCAGTGATCTCGATGTTTACCATCATCACGACTTCTTGACAATTTACGTTATATGTTATCACTCAGTGATCTAGATGTTTGCCATCATCACAACTTTCTTTACAATTTACATTACCTCTTACCACCTCTACAAGCAGTGCTCACCCGAGAAGCTTATCCCTGCCACTCTTGCAAATGAGCGGTATTTCTCGCCTGAGAAGCTTATCCTATCTTCGTTATGACTTGCAGCAAAGGGCCATCTCCATCGAGCAGCTTGGTTTCCATTTTCCTTTTCATCTTGAAGTGCGGGGAGGTTTGAACTGAATCATATTCAGGAGGGCATGAATCTTGAAGTATGAAGAAGTTCGTTTTATCCTTTAGTAAAAGAAGGAGCTGAATCATATTCAGAAGAGCATGAATCTTGAAGTATGAAGAAGTTCGTTTTATCCTTTAGTAAAAGAAGGAGCTGAGTCATATTCAGGAGAGCATGAATCTTGAAGTATGAAGAAGTTCATTTTATCCTTTAGTAAAAGAAGGAACAAAATCATATTCAGGGCATCAGATCTTGAAGTATGAAAAAGTTCATTTTATCCTTTCGTAAAAGAAGGAACTGAATCATCTTCAGGGCACCAGATCTTGAAGTATGAAGAAGTTTATTTTATCCTTTAGTAAAAGAAGAAACTGAATCATATTCAGGGCACCAGATCTTGAGGTATGAATAAGTTTATTTTATCCTTTAATAAAAGAAGTAACTGAAGCATATTCAGGGCACCCGATCTTGAAGTATGAAGAAGTTCATTTTATCCTTTAATAAAAGAAGAATCTGAATCATAGTTCGGGCGCCGACCTTAGATATGAAGAGGTTTATTTACCAGATGAGTGAGAATCCCTCCAGTGGAGCTCCTCAATCAATTTTTCATCTATTATTCACAGATAAGCAGCAGTCTCTTTATTTGAGAGCTTATCCAGTTTTGGCATGTAAGTCCCTTCCAACGATAAGTGGCAGTTCTCTCTCGAGAAGCTTATCAGGGCATTTCCCATTAAAGTCCATTTATTTTGGCATACATCCAGTTTTACCCTATATATTTTCTACGGATTCTCGAAAATTCCGTTTGATCCTGTCACGAGGGAGAGTTTACAGAAGCTCGGATGTTATTCTTCGCTCAATGCTCCAGCACTCCGTTAATCGATCCTACAGTCGTGCAGATCCAATTTTACTTTTTACCCTAGAATATTAGCCGGTCACGCCTGAACCTGTTGATAATTACTCTCAGATATTCCCTAGTGGATGCCATCTCATCGGTGCCATCTCCATGGAGGATCCCGTTTTACCATTCCCTTTCTAAAAGTGACAATTGGTCATGCTCGCACTAGTTGACCATCGCCTTAGAATTCCCCAGTGTCGTATTGTTGTCTTAGTGTGTCGTGTTCCTCAGTGTGTTTGTTGGTCGCGTCTGTCCCTTGTGTCATCGTATCGTCTGCAGCCTTGCATTTATTATTCCATCATACGCATCATACTAGATTCATGGCATTGTCAGCATTATATTTCGATCCGTTTTGTCCATAGTATTGTATATCATTACATCTAAGGGCAAAATTTTTGGTTATCTATATTTAAATCCCTTTCATCATGATTTCTCGAGCCTACGCCGCTCAAATCACACAGTAAAGTTATTTAAATAGGGGCAACTGTAATACCCCAATTTTTGCCCTAAGATTTATTGTTTCATCTGGCATTTTATTGCCTTTAACCAGTTAGTAACAGGTTGTGTAGTTGGTTGATTTTTGCAGGAAAGTATCATGTGGTGCGCTCTCTAGTTCATGAAGGGTAAAACAGTCATTTGTTTGCAGCCGGCTGTCAATTTACGAATTTTGAGTTGTGTCAGGAAAGTTGGGCCGTTTGGTTGGGTTGATGTGAGTCAAGGTCGAGGTAGTTGGAATGATTTGATTGTGGAAGATTTGAGCTGTTCAAAATAAAATCGATTCAAGTTACGAGATTGTAGTTAGCCGGAGAATGTGATCAGTTGAGTTTAATCAGACAGTTGATTTATCCAGATAAAGTTGCTCATTTGGACTGCCGGAGAGATTATTCGGAAGTTCGCATCGGGAACGAGATTAGTTGGATAATTTGGATCTAAAATGGATTTTTAGTGATTATTTTTCATTTCATTTTAAACCAAAAAAAAAAAAAAAGGATAAAAATATTTTTCATTTCAAGTGTGTTTTTTATTTAATTTTCTTATTAAGTCAAATTTTATTTCTTTTTTAGAGTCATATTCCATCTTCTTAAATTAATTTCATTACATTTTTAAAATCAATCATAGTTCATTTCAGCGTATTTTTTAAAAATTAATCATATATTATTTTAAATTCATCTCATTTTAAGGCAATCATTCTTTCATTATTTAAAGGAAAAATTAATCTCTTTTCTATTTCATTGGTGTTTTTTAGTGTCATTTCATTTTTAGATAATTTCATTTCATTTTCATTTTTCATTTTTCTATTAATTTCAATTTTTAATTAATATTATTCTCATTCTATGCATTTTATAATAAGTTTGAGTTTTATTATTATTTATATTAAAAAATAAAAAATATAATAATGTTTTAAAGAAAATAAAAATAAGAAATTCTATTAATAATATTATTTCTCACAAAAAAGGCATAATAAAATAAAATTACAAAAAAAATACAAAATTACATTTCACATAAAAATTAAATTCCTAAAACTCCTTCCGATTCTGACTTTTTCGATTGTTCTTTCCGAACCTGCAAAACCAAAACAAGCAAATTTTATCGGTTTATTTCGTCCCGACACCCTCAGCACATTATCATCATCGGGTGCGTCGGGAGGGCAATGATGAAGCCGTCGCCAACTCCCGACTCGATTCGCAACCTCGACGAATGGCTTAACTAACAACTTCTGTTCTTAAGGCAACCGAGAGAGAGAGAGAGAGAGAGAGAGAGAGAGAGAGAGAGAGAGAGAGAGAGAGAGAGAGAGAGATAAAGAAGATTTTCCAGAAAAATGCTTTTAAACAAAGCTGGTTTGAAAAAGCACTTATTGGAAAAAGCGCTTATTTGAAAAGCACTGGTTCAAAGCGGATTTTCAATCAAAGCCCAGCCTAACAACTTTTTCAGATTTTTTCAAGGGTTCCAACGGATCAAACAACCCGCTAACAATGTTCTCAAATTTGCTGAATCAGAAATGGATCAAACACAACAAAACTAACTTTTTCTAAAAATGCTGTAAACCATGTCCGTTCGACAAATCCACGTTAAGTGCCAGAAAAATCGCAATACAAGTCACGATAGCCATAACCATTTCCAAAACAGATCGTAATAAATCCGTATAATCCCAACCACAATAGCCAACTGGTTCCTGAAAACATATAACATGGATCATCAAATAACTGCAGAATCCGCAAGAACAACGCAAAATTCAATATTATTCTCGCAACCTAAAACGAATCCGGCCCATAAAAAGAAATCAAAAGCATAAATGTCATCATAAGAAGAGTTCAGCAAAAAATAAAAAAAAGGAGGAGAACCCAAAACGAACAACAGAGCGGCGCAAGGAAGCGGAGGTTCAGAGGATCTCCAGATCCTTCATCATCACCATCCGACGGACTCAGATAAACCTAAAGGATTTCATCATCATCGTCCGGTAAAACGAAAGTAGAGGAGGAGGAAGTTCTCGGAACCACGAACCGTCAACAAACTCATTGTCCTCAGTTCTTCAACATCATCGGACATTCCCCGTGAAAACCGCCGGTGAGAACCACTTCCAACCTCAAAAGAGGTGAGCAATTGACCCTAATCAATTTTGTGTTTTTTCGTTTTTGCAGGGGAAAGAAACGGGAGAGGAAGCATCAAAGCCATGCAAGGAGAAAGGAGGAAGAACATTCGTGAAACGGGAAGAAGATGAACCAGACAAGAGAGAGAGAGCGGCGGCGCCCATCAAGAAGAAGAAGGGATGCCAAATGAAAAACGCTAATGTCAACAAAGGCCATTTATCCGTCCTCTCCACCCCTTTAGCTTCCGTTTTTATTTTCTTTTTCTTATCTTTTTCCTTATTTTTAATTATAGTCTTATTATCTTTTTTGAGTTATTACCTTTTACTTTTTTTTTTGGTTTAATAATCTTCTTAACTAACATTTTTTGTTGTAATTATTCCATCCTTTTTTAATAAAATTAAATCAAAAATCATTTTAAAAAAATAAAATAAAAAATTATCCTTAAAACAAAAAATCATTTTAAAATTAAATTTTTTTTTAAACGTATTCAATTAAGATCTAAACTTTTTCAAAAACAGGATTTTGTGAATAAATTTAAGTCCAATTTTAAATTAAACCTTTTCAGACTAAAATACGACTTTGTGTAATTTCTTCCGTTAATCTGGGAGCTCTTCGTAAAATATGTCTGAGAGTCGCCTAACTTTCGTCGTTGCTTGTTTGTCCGTGGTGCAATTTCCGTATGTTTTGTATAATATTCTCGCGATTGTAATTATGCGAGGCTATCGTCGCAGTTATATATTCTTGCATTTTTTGGGATTTGTAATTTACACGAGTGATCGTCGCGATGCTTTTTGCTTTACCGCTTTCCTTATTTTCGCACTTTAATTCTGCCATGTAATAATTCATCATCTGCTTAATTTGTCTGCTAGCTTCCGAAGGATTAGGTCTCGTAGTTGGACCGCCGAGTCAATAGTCCTAACCCTTGACCGTTTCAAAACCCTAATAGCCTAGATGTCCCGTCGTGGGTGAAAATACCCTTTACCCTAGCTTTAGGTCAAAGAGTCGCCGTACTCTGTTTTAGGGTTTTTCACCAAGAAATCCCTAATTTCAACCCTAATTTCAATTCACAAATTTCAACGTAGAAATAGGAGTTTTAGGACTCCACGTGAGCGTGTCCTTAAGATACGTTTATTCCCCGCGAAACCTTGACCATAGTCAAGACGTTTCTAACCTCCCTTTTGAGGGGAACTACAATTACTCTGATTCCATTCCCGTCAGGATATGTAGGCACAAGATGCGACGTATTGCCGAGTAAACTTAGGACTAACCCTTAGGTCTCTTTAGGTCACTCTATCCCTTAGCTCAGTATATATTTCAAGAAGATTATAAAATAAAAAAGGCATACATTAAAAAAAAGGTTTTTGTAGAGTACTACAGAAGTTTAGGGTGCTAGTACCTTCCCTAAGCTTAACCAACCCCTTACCAGGTCTCTCCCCGCATCGTGTTTACGATGAAAAAATAGATTTGTCCTCTTTTGACCTTTTCCTTCGGATAAATCAAAGAGTGGTTGTGAATTAAGAATTGTGATTCAAACTAATTAATAGTTTGATATCCTATTTCCACCGTAACACCCTCCAAATCGGGACGAAGCAAAAAGTGGCTCAGGAGAGATTTTGGTCCCCTCCATCTACCCTCTCCCCCTCTTAAAATTTGAACCAAACACATAAATTATTAAGTATTTTCTCCCCTCCCCTACCCTCCCCTCCCCTCCCCTCCCTTCCATTTACCCCTTACCAAACAGACCCTAAGGGTCTGTTTTGTTCAATCAAAGGGATGGGATGTGAGGGATTTTTATCAAAGGGAGGGGAGAGGAGGAATTTGAATTACATATATGTTTGGTTCAAAATACGAAAGAGGAGGGGATGAGATACATTTTATTTACAAATAGGTTTGGTTCACAAGAGGAAGGGAGGTAATTTAAAACTAATTTACTTTTTTATCATTATACTTTTATAATAAGACTTGTGATATTTACCGTTTATAATTCGAATAAAAATTTATTGACAAAATATAAATATTCAATCAGAGATCATCATGAAATACTTTATAAAAACGCAATGATTATAATATATAGTTAGCTAAATTACAGTTTTGTTCCTCTTATTATTATAAACAAAAACATTACGATAACTAAAATTAACATAAAAATATAAAAAATAAATAAAAAATTTAAACAGATATAACGATAGTAAGATGAAGATATAAAAATACAACAAATATAAGTTAAATTTATATTTAAATAAATAATAAGGGTAAATATGTAAATATAATTATAATTAAAATCAAACATCTTCCTTCACTTCCAAAACCCTCCAAATTGGGGGGAAGCAAAAAGTGGCTCAGGAGGGATTTTGGTCTCCTCCATCTACCCTCTCCCCCTCTTAAAATTTGAACCAAACACATAAATTATTAAATATTTTCTCCCTTCCCCTCCCCTCCATTTACCCCCAACCAAACAGACCCTAAGAGTTCAAGGGACAATATATCGCATATTTGAAAATACCATGGTCAAGATTACAATGTAAAATTGTGTGAAATCTCTACAGTAGAAAATGAGTTGATTTTAGATCAAGATGGATACAATATCAATATTGGTTTCACGCATTAAAACAATCTTGACCATTAATTTAAGATCAACAACTAGGTATGTTAAAATATCCTTCAGTTAAAGTAGGAAATCATGTTCATGGTATAAACTGACTCCTTAAATTGTGGCCTATTCATATATTTTAAGCAATGTTTTCATCATTACATGGAAATAAGTTATAAAAAAAATTAGATAATGGCCACTACTCATCCATGTCATGAACGTGTTTCATAAAGGGTTTAGGAGACATTTTATTTACAAATAGGTTTGGTTCACAAGAGGAAGGGAGGTAATTTAAAACTAATTTACTTTTTTATCATTATACTTTTATCATAAGACTTGTGATATTTACCGTTTATAATTCAAATAAAAATTTATTGACAAAATATAAATATTCAATCAGAGATCATCATGAAATATTTTATAAAAATGCAATGATTATAATATATAGTTAGCTAAATTACAATTTTGTTCCTCTTATTATTATAAACAAAAACATTACGATAACTAAAATTAACATAAAAATATAAAAAATAAATAAAAAATTTAAACAGATATAACGATAGTAAGATGAAGATGTAAAAATACAACAAATATAAAAAGAAAGATTAAATTTGTTTAAAATAAAATTTTTAACATTGTTATAAGTTAAATTTATATATTTTAAGCAATGTTTTCATCATTACATGGAAATAAGTTATAAAAAAAATTAGATAATGGCCACTACTCATCCATGTCATGAACGTGTTTCATAAAGGGTTTAGGAAACAACTTCTATATTTCAAGTCAATATTTTCGTTGTTGTTTAAAATCTTTTTTGTTGTAGTGCACCTAAGAACTTTTTTCTTCAAAACTTTACTATGATGCAAGCTTATTAATCCAAATACTAGAATACAAGTTCTGATTGTACATTATGTTAACGATGTATATTAAGTTTTATATAATAAATGTATGGTGCTACATTTAGAATATAATATATTTTAGGAACAAACAATCCATGATAAAACTTATAATTAAGCCTCACAAAATAAGACAACTATTGAAGAAATCCTAATTTCTTATATGTAATTAGAAATGAAAAATTATATACAAAATAATAATTATACTCTTGTATATATAGTTCTCATAGAATCACTTAAAAGTACAGAATACAAGCAATGAGGTGCCTCTGTAAAAATTCTTAAACTATCCATCTTATTTGCTCCCAACTTTGCCATAAAGTCGGCACATTTGTTACCTTCTCTATAAGTATGATAAAATGAAATAGTCCAATCTCTAGAAATATATTCTCTAATAGTGTTTACAATAGAAGTGTATTTCTGAGGTAGAAATGTTGAACCTTGAATCAAATATAATGCTTTCATACAGTCTGATCTACAACTCACATTTCTGTAACCTGAATTCCACGCTACCATCAATCCATTTAGTATGGCTAATAGTTCGGCTTCTAAGTTGTCAGCAAAATCAATATGCCCACTAAATCCTAACAACCACGATCCTGTGTGATCTCTTATTACACCTCCATAACCCGCTCTACCAGGATTTCCGTAAGAACTTCCATCAACATCTAGGGCAACTTGATGTTCGGAAGGTCGACCCCAAACAACCAACTAAATTAAACAAAAAAATAGACGACAAAATTAGACAAAAAAAATTAAACTAAATCCTAAATCCTAAACCAACTTATTCTAAAAATATTTTTGCTTCAATTATAATAATGATCATGCAACATTATAGGCATAATTATAAGAGTTTATAGTCAATAGAGAAAATTTGAAATAATCTTCTTAAAATATGATTAAAAAACCCAAGTTAGTTACAATAATGAAGCAGAGCACAAAACAACAAAAATATTTTAAAAATTATCTTAAATTCGTTTTACATCAATTTCTGAAAAGGATCTACATTAACTTGCAAGAGGTTATATTTAACATGCTATTTGATTATATTTCTTATCATTAATTAAAAAAAGATTAATATATAAACTCAAATAGAATTGTGAAAAGAAGAAATGACAAGAGTTTTATAAACTAACCATGGTAATAGTGTAAGAAGAAGAAGAAGAGTTGCGTTTGAAAGTAATGTAAACTGAGTGATTGAGTGATTGAGAAGATTTATGAAATGAATGTATAATAGGAAGAGAGTTGTAATAATTTAAGTTATTTATATTGCATAATTCTTTAGCGGATATGATCAAATCAAATCTTTTCAATATTTTAAAAAAATATTATATTGATATATTTATTATAATGAATTAAAATTATATTATTAAATTGATATAGAGAAAGGTTCGGAAGCACTATATTATATTTAATAACTAATGACATAAATTATAGGAAAGTTGTTATATTTAATAACTAATCACATGAATTATAGGAAAGTTGTTATATTTAATAACTAATGACATAAATAGAAGGAAATAAGCAAGACAATTCAAAGACTTTGTCTCCACCCAAGGAAATCAATGAATGAGTCACCTACCAGCAATTACGTGGGAAAAATACTTTCCTATGTACAAACTCAAATGTAGTAATTATTTGGACCTGAGAAAATAGGAAATGTGTAAACGACAACGACGTGTATTCTTCCTATCATTTTAGTAATTTAAAACGATTTAAATAATTTTATAATATTTGTAAAATTAAATTACAACAGAAAATACACAAATTAATCGGTGTTTAATTTGATTTGATAACTTTAATATCTTACTATAAATAATATTTCCAAAAATTTATTGAGTCAATATAGCACTTAACCTGGAAATTCAGTCCTGATAGAGATGTTAGAATTACTTAATTTAGTGTGTGGTAGGCTTCTTGACTCACATCCCAACGACAACAAAGACAAGTCCTTATTTAATAGACACATCTACCTTTCTTAGACCCATCTTATTTAATAGAAATATTTGATGTTAATAAAAGAGGAAAACAAAGTAAGATATCTAAGTGGAATTATTCAAAATATCTTTTAAAAGTGATATTCTAGTGATTTTAAGAAATTTTATTTGGTGTTTTTATCAAAAATCTTTTCTCACTGTTTTCATACCTTTCTGAAATGGACCGGTCGTGAATTCATCTTTGAGAGTTTCCTCTCGTGGTTTGGTCCCCCAACTTAACACCTATTGTGTTCATATCTACGGTTAGTTCATCCGAGAGCGGGTACTTCATGCAGAGATATAATGCTGATAGGGCAGGTCCAAGATGGTTGAATTAGGCAGCCATATAATCATATTATATGAGGACGGTGCATCGATAACAAGGTTCATCACCTTAATCTTCCTTGTCTGCAAATATGGTCGTTCAAGTCCAAGCAAAGTGATAACTCGTCGACAAGCATAATGATAATATCGAAGTAATAATAAAAAGATCTTCTGCACAATGATTATAATTTATTAAGAAAATTATGTGAGATTGTCAGTAATTCAATGGGGTGGCTCGTTAGAAAAAAAGCGTCTAAAACAAAAAATTGTAAGGATGAAATTCAATATGAGAAAGATGATTAAGTCTTTATTATCGAATCCCCTTATTTTTATATGTTGATGAACTGTGTATTTGTTGAGTTTCAATTAAATTATTATCGCACTGCAAATTATCAAAGCCACTGGATCCAATTCATTGGTGCGCAGCTCACTAATTTATACAATAATCCCTTAATTTCTTATGTCAATTCAAAGTAAAATTAGGAGTTCTAAGTGCGTTAACTCATAAGCAACAACTTCTAATTAGATCTATTCCTAGTTAATTACAAATTTGAATACATTTCCTAAATTAGATAAATATACTAACTGTAAGACATTCCTAATTATCTATATCGATTCGCATACGCGTAAGCAAGAAAAAAAAACACAAGAACAATTTAAATAAGATAATGACATTAAAAGTACTCGACAAATCTTAAACAAACATATGATCCAACAAGGTTAAAATAAGGTTCATATCAAAAGGACCAAATATCGAGAACCTTAACCACTCATTGAAAAATCTATAAATATCATGAATATATACGCAGTCTTCATTAAAATTTATGGAAGAATTTATCTCCAATAACTCCAATGTGCTTCGAAATCGCCTCTTGAATGTCCTCACTTGCTAAAAGTGAAAATTTATAAGCTCTCACTACTACAAATAATATTCATAACCTCACACACAAAAGAGATGTAACCTCGGCTACCAAGTTGACGTAACAAAGGGTGACATGAAAAGTTTCCACTTAACACCTCAGCTAATGAAAAAAGAGGGGTAAAGTTATATGATCATGGGTTCGAACCCTAACATCTTCATTTTTATTATTTACAAAAACAACGTCTCATACCTCTCGGTTTATTTAAAAACTGAGGGGTTAGATAGTTTGTTTGTTTTTTATAATAAAACTAGTTACATTGTTTACACATAATATTTATAAACTAATTTGTTTACAACTTATATTGTTTACACAAAATATTATATTGTTTACATATAATGTTAAAGTAAAAATATTATTCTTCATTATCATCGTTGTCGGTGAAGAACAAATGTTGGATATCTTGGAGAAGAAAAAATGTTGGGATCCTCGTTTCATAGATCAAATGCAATATATTCTCTATGATTTGCATTCATTTGTTTCTAATATAAAACAGAAAAAGGTTAGCTAAATAAAATAAATATTCAATTATATTATTATTAAAGAACAGAGACCTTGTAACCATGATAATTTTCGACATTTACAATCCATCACATAAATCTTTGGCAAAGTAAATACACTCTCATTGTGCTCTAACTTAACATAGAGTTTCATAACTACATTTATTTTTGGATTCACTACTATCTAATTTAAATATTCATAATGCTTTTATAATAAGAGTTCTAGGTATCATGAGGATCACTAATGGAAGTGTCTTAAGCATTGATAGTCATTAAATGGACGGTAAAAATTTGTTTAAGGATTGTGAAGAAATCGAAAACACACTAATATGTTACCTCGGTCATTACTCAAAACCGAGGTGAAAAATCTTTGTTTTATATATTTACATTGTTTACAAAGAATATTAAAATAAATTACTTAACCAAATCAAGAGTTTGATAATGGATTATTGGAGAACAACCCAGAGGAGTTATGTGTTTCAAACAAGGGAAATATTTTTATATTTACATTGTTTTCTGATTTCCAAGAAGTTATATGTTCTTACCAAGAGAATTTTTTATGTACTTGCAATCCATCTCATATTATATTGAGAAAATGCTTTCATGGTAAATGGCTTCACATGAAAAAATACATGAAAGAGAAATGGATGTGTGTGTTTAGTAATAATTTTTCCAATGCTGTCAACCGAGGAAAGCAATATATTTCTCAACATTTTCTTTGATTGACAACATAGGAATGTTATTACATAAATACGACAATAACATCAACACCATTATGTGAGATGGATTGCAAAGGCAGAAAATATGTTTTATTCAAGATATAAGAACATTCAATACTTTTTTCTGCCTTGCAATCCATCCCGAATAATGATGATTGAGGCGGCTTTGTAACACCCCAAATTTTATTGGAATATTTATTTAATTTATTTAAATAAAATATTCGCATTTTGGTGATTTTCGGTGGTTTTGTGGAATATTGAAAATTAATGGAATTTGGGTTATTTATTTTGAATAATAGTATATAATATGAATATATTAATATCATTATTAATTAAAATAAATATAAGCTAACTAAGGGTAAATTGGACAATTAAGAGGAGTTAGTGAAGGTAATATTGGAAAAGCCCAATTGTGAGGCTCAAGGCTATGTTTAACAAAAAGGAAATTATGATGGGATTATGATTCATTTTGTTAGACCGTGAAAAGAGTTGAGGCCAGAGCTCTGAGGAGGAAGAATTGAGGCAAAAGCTTCGAAAGGTTTCTGAAAGATTTGAGAAGGGTTAGAGTCGGCAACTAAGGTATGTGGAGTATTACCTTCATTTTTTTCAATGTGTAAATTCAATATATTTAAGGTCGGTTTAAAGGTTTAAGGTTTTGAGGCTGATTATGATGAAAAAGGGATTTTTGGCCTTCATGGCCTGGATCTATTATTGAGATTTTAACCGTAAGGATTTATTCGGGTTATAGAAAACTAGGCCTTCATGGCCAAAACTCTGATTTGACAGTTATCTAACCCTGTAGGGATTTTAGATAGTGAGTAATTCTAATGATTGTGGTGTAATTGGAATGGAATTTGGGATTTAGGGCATGAATATGATACAGTATTGGCCTAGGAAACCGTAGGTTTTGTGCCTTTATTGGCGTAAGACCTTAGGGATGATTCATGGATGTTTTGGGGGCATTGGGAGAGTGAATCGTGTGGAATTTTGGGTTGATTTAGGTTCTAGTGCATAACAGTGTTTTGTAGTCATCGCGTTGTTTGCACAACGAAGAATCCTTTGCACAGTGAACGATTTCGTCCCAGACTCGCACTGCAAAGAATCCTTCGCACAACGAAGAAACTCGCCCCAGACTCGCCTAGTGAACTTGCTAGCGAACGTAGCAGAGTTTTGTGAATGCTGATTTTGTGCAGCGATGCCTTTATGTTTTGATGCAGTGATTTCTCTGATGAATTAACATGAGTATGACTGTGAATTCTATGTAATGTTTACATGATTATATGATGATTCCTATGATGTAATCATTGGAGAACTCTGATGATATTATCATGAGTTTTGATGAATTCTATGATGATATGATATTTGATGATGATTGTGATGATGATGATTTTGATGAATGATGATGCACCTATGACGTTATTATGAGGATGATTATTGACGTATGCATCATGCATTAATGTGCATCCGGACTTCAGTTCAGGACCTCGATTACTTTGGCTTCAATCTCATAGTCCGGATCTGAAGTATTTTGATTAGCTCCAGTTCTCGAGTAAAATCGATCCTATTGATAGGGATCTATGGAGGGTTGATGGCCCAGTGTCCATCGAGCTGTGATGATTGGTATCACATGCATTGAGTCTTGTTGCATTTGCATTTATGAGAAGATTTTGAGTAAATTATGATGTTGTGGCCTTTGATTCCCATTGATGAATGTGATGATGTTGAATATGCAAATGACGCCATTTTATATGTTGATTTCTTACATTGATTATTATGATTTGTTTTACTTACCCTTCCTGTTTGAATGTTGCCTCCTCGTGGGTAACGTGCAAATGACCAGGTTTAGCCGTGGATGCCATTGAGGACTTTTGAAGTTTTGAGTGGTTTGCATTTTGGTTAACTTAGAGGGTCTTGCTCTGATAGTGTAACATCGGGTTGGGGTCTTTGAGTTAAACCATGTTTTATTACGTTATTTTGATTATCTTTCTGTATAAGGAAAAATTTTGAATTATGCCTTTTGAATTCCGCTGCCTTTGTGAAATTTTTGATATCTTTTGGGAAAACCCGTTGCACACAGAGTCTTGACCTATTTTGATTTATTGGAAAATGTACGCCCTTTGAGGTGATTTTTATTGAGTTTAATATTTTACTCTGATATATGTGAAAAATGTGCCCTTTAATTGTGGGGTAGAAAAGGTTGTTACATTAGTGGTATCAGAGCTGGTCGGTCCGTCCGGCCAAGTTTTTATGTTGTTAGCCCCCTGTCAGTCAATAGTGTGAGAACACTATTGGATGAGTTGTTTTCTTCTAACCTTGTTGGTGGTTGCAGATGACTGGAAGAAATGGTCGTGCTATTGCTGATGCGCTGGAATCAATTTCCCAAGTGATGACCCAGAATGGTGGACCTCCTGATGAGTTTCATGCTTTGGGAAAGTTTCAGAGAAACAATCTGCCGACTTTTATGGGCACTCATGATCCTGATGGTGCGTAGAAGTGGCTGAAAGTGATTGAGAAGATTTTCCGAGTTATGGCGTGCACTGATGCTCAACAGGTGCAGTTTGATACGCATATGCTAGCAGAGGAAGCTGAGGACTGGTGGGATAACACTCGTCAGAGATTGGGAGGTGTTGGCATTGCAATAACTTGGGCTGTGTTTAAGGAAGAATTTTTGAGGAAGTATTTTCCTGAAGATGTTCGGGGCAAGAAAGAGGTGGAATTCCTTGAGCTGAAACAAGGGAATATGACTGTGGATGAGTATGCGGCAAAGTTTGAGTCTTTGGTAAAGTTTTATCTGCATTACAATCGTGCTGACACAAGGATGTCAAAGTGTCTCAAGTTCGAGAATGAATTGAGACCAGAGATTAAACAAGAAATTGGGTACCAGCAGATTCATCGGTTTGTGGAACTGGTGGACAAGAGCAGAATTTATGATGAGGATACCCGAGCTCGATTTACTCACTACAAGCAGCTGAGTGAGAAGAAAGAGAAAGGTCAGTATAGAGGGACATTGTATGTGAATTCTTGTGATAAGAGGAAGCAGAAGGCTTCATATGGGAAAAAGTGGCTATTGCTCCAGGTAAGTGTTATAGGTGTGGCGAGCAAGGCCACCATGCTGAAAATCGTAGAGCGCTGAGATGTCATCGTTATGGCAAGAGAGGTCATAGAGCTACTGATTGTAAAGAAGAAGCTCCAATTTGATTCAACTGTGGAGAGAAGGGTCATATCAGTACCCAGTGTCAGCAGCCAAAGAAGACTGCTACTTCTGCTCAAACAAATGGCAGAGTGTTTGCTTTGAGCGTGCAGAAGAGTCTAAGACGGATAACTTGATCAAAGGTACTTGTTTTATTAATGATGTTGAACTGATTGCTATAGTTGATAATGGTGCTACTCATTCGTTTATTTCGCTAGAATGTGCTAAGAGGTTGAATTTGCAATTATCTTCTATGATTGGGAGTATGGTTATCAATACCCCGGCTAATTCTTCTGTGACTATTGCGTTAGTCTGTTTGAGATTCTCTTTGACCATTTAAGATAAGAATTTTGTGATGGACTTGGTCTGTCTACGTTTGCATCAAATTGATGTTATTCTCGGAATGAACTGGTTGGAGTATAACTATGTTCATAGCGATTGCTACAGCACGATTGTGAGGTTTCCAGAGTTTGGTGATGGTGGATAGCTGATGTTTGTATCGGCCAAGCAAGTAGAAGAAATCTTAGAAGATGAGGCTCAGATGTTTGCATTGTTTGCATCACTTCAAGTTGATTATGAAGCAGTGAGCGTGGAGCTACCAGTTGTTCGGGAATATCTAGACGTGTTTCCAGACGACGTAAGTGACTTACCTCCTGAGCATGAGGTAGATTTTACTATTGAAGTGATATCGGGCACTAGTCCTGTGTCGATGGCTCCTTATCGGATGCCTACAACTGAGTTAGGGGAATTAAAGAAATAGTTGGAAAAACTTTTGGAGAAGAAGTTTATTCGACAGAGTGTTTCTCTGTGGGGTGCTCCTGTGTTGTTGGTGAATAAGAAAGATGGTAGCATGAGATTGTGTGTGGATTACCGGCAGCTGAATAAAGTAACAATCAAGAATAAGTATCTGCTTCCAAGGATTGATGATTTGATGGATCAATTAGTGGGTGCTTGTGTGTTTAGCAAGATTGGTTTGAGGTCCAGTTATCATCAAATTCGTGTTAAGCCTGATGATATTCCGAAGACCACTTTCAGGACAAGGTATGAACACTATGAATATATTGTGATGTCGTTTGGTGTATCTAATGCACCTGGTGTATTCATGGAGTATATGAATAGAATTTTTCATCCTTATTTGGATCAGTTTGTGGTAGTGTTAATTGATGATATCTTGATATATTCTAAGTCTGAGGAAGAGCATTTGCAACATCTAAGAGTGGTATTGCAGGTTTTGAGGGACAAGCAGCTTTATGCCAAGTTGTCCAAGTGTATTTTTGGTTGAAGGAAGTGAGTTTCATTGGTCATGTGATTTCTAGTGGAGGAATTGCGGTTGATCCGTCAAAAGTTGATGTTGTGTTGCAGCGGGAGATCCAAAGTCTGCTAATGAGATTCGAAGTTTCCTTGGATTGGTTGGTTACTATTGCAGGTTTATAGAAGGCTTTTCAAAGTTGGCACTGCCATTGACTCAGTTGACTCAAAAGGGTCAAGCTTATGTGTGGTATGTTGCTTGTGAGAAGTTGTCCAGATTTTCATGACCGAAGCTGAGACTTTGAAGATCGCTTTGGAGAAATCACAACACGAAACCAAAACATGGAAGAATAAATACCATGTGATGGTCAGTGAGTACGACGAACTTCAAAAGCACTTTCAGTCCAATAATGAAGAGGTGCTCTCCTACAAAAAGAGGAGAATATAAGAGGATTTATTTTCCTCCAAGTGTCCGCCTACTCCGTGAAGTTGTGGACAATGTTTCCTTAGGGCTTCATTAGCTTTTATTTAGCCGTTTTTTGCTACAAAAAAATTTTCTTTTAAGAATATGAGTCAGCCTACTGTTGTCTCTAAGAGTACCAATATTGTTGTGGGTCCTCAACCGACTATTACTGTCAAGAATATACCGCCTCAAGATCGTCAATCCAATTCAGTGCCTCCTACTATTGCTCAACCAGTTCGACGAGTTACTCCTCCAAAGTGCAAAACTCCAAGCTTTGACCATTATAAAGGATCTACACGTCTGAGGAATCACTTGAGGGCTACTCACCCACCTTGGCAACCTCAACAAAATTATGTTCAAGGTTATCCAGTTCAATACGCTCAACAACCCTATGTAGCTACTGTTGCACCTCCCTTCAATCAGTAGTTTCCTACATATCAGCCTATGCAACCGGCTTCGGTCTATCAGCGTCCGGTTTATCAACAATCTCCTATTTGTCAGCCTGCACAAACTCCAGTCAACTGTCAACGAGCGCCAAATGCTTCTTCTAATCAACAGCCAAGGAATCAGGCACCTCGCCAAAATGCTTCGACTAAGAGACAATACAAGCCTTGTCCTCCGATTTCGATGACGTTCACCGAGTTGTATCCTTACTTAGTGCAACGAGGTTTGATCACTACCCGAGCAATGGGTCCGCCTCGTAATCCTTTGCCTGCCAATCACAACGCCGCCACTTATTGTTTATTTCATGAGGGGGCGCCTGGCCATGATTTGGACGATTGTTATGCTCTAAAGGATATTGTCAGAGATTTGCTAGAAAAGCAGATCTTGTCTTTCGATGATCCTCAGCCAAAGATCAAGACTCCTCTCATGGTTCTCAACATATCTCAGCCAGTTACTTCTCCTGTGAATCTACTGAAGCCGGGAGTTCTTCAGATGCCTAGTCCATTTCATTTCAGCAGCCCTCAAGATGATATGACCCCGATCGACAAAGAATCTGGGAAAGTTATTCTGAGTGAAGATTTGCAGACTGGTATTGAAGCAGTGACAAATATAGCTGGGGCAAGCAAGATGGTTTGCAGTGATCGTACCCCCCATGTCATTGAGGCTCCGCCTGAGGAAACCACTATAACCATGCCGGTCTTGAATACAAAGACTTCATAAACACCTGTTGAAGGACTGGTCATACAGGATTGTTTTGGAAAAGTCTATATACTCATGACTGTTTGATTGATTGGTTCATCAAATAATTAAATCACTTGCTGTTGGCAAAAGACGTACTGGCAGATCAATTAGTATACACAGCTCTAAATAATTCAATAGGAACAGTTTTGAGAAATTCTGCGTAATTATACAAATGAAAGATTGCAACAACACTTCAATCGCCTCTTATCCAAGTTAGAACAGGAGGAATATATTCAAGATGGCATTGACTGGGCTAAAGTTTAATTTGAAGACAAATCAAGACTGCCTTAATCTTTTGAGAAGAGGCCATTGGAGTCATTATCCCTGCTAGATGAAGTCCACTTTCCCGATCGGTACAGAAGCTTAAGCAACATTCACATTCCAACTCTTGTTCCGAAGGAGAGAGAGACCAAGTTTTTTTTGTGTGTCATTGCGCCGGGGAGATACCGCCAAGGCAATCATGGTTATCCAAGTGCATCCGCATGCCTTTCATCATAACCAGTGGACTCCCCACGCCAACATCTCGACCAAGTCCTCATAATAGGCATCATAGGTTCGTTGTTTTCATGATGTCAGAGCTGCAAAATGGCACTTAAATTATTAAACAGGAATGATATAACTGGTAAACGCGTAAGGCTTGGAGCAAGTTGACCTGTGGGAGCTCGTCGCAATTGGGTGCTCCAACATTTGACCAAGGCAAATCTTGAGGTTTTCAATATCAAGTGGACTCAGCTCTAGCCAAATCTCCACCAGTGAAGTTGAGTTCCCCTGTCAATAGCAACAAGCAGTGTTAACATTTTGAGAACAAGTCATCAGAATTATGGGAATACAAATTATCAAGGCCTCCTCAGTGAAGACGTGGCCAAGACAAAGGCAATATCACGGTTCGCTCACAGCAGAATAACATCAAAGAAACCTATAAAGGAGACCTGGCTGTTGCTTCACAATGTTTGTATGAACCGCGGCCGCCACAAATTCGTTCACCATGCCACGACCTACTGCATTACCAGGCACCACAAACCTGTCAACAAAAGAGGAAGTGATTTAAAGGAAAACGAGAAGAACTAAACAAAGCTAAGTGTAACCACGGGATTATCCACACCTTATAACAACCTCGCAATAATCTACCGACAGCAAAAGAAATATGTAGATGCCATACCCTGCTACAATGAGATCCTCCGCGCCGATCGCTTGGCAGATGATGGTCTTGTAAATCAAAGAATTACCTACAAAGATTGGAAGAATTAATGAGGCTATCTAGGATTATATATGTGCGGTTACTGCTGAAGCTGGGTCGCTGATTGAGTCGTTTCACCTTTTCAGTATATGCATATATACTTGGAACAAGTTGTCCATCTCCCAGCATTATCATCATCATCTGAGACAACCCAGCACAACACTGTTTTGCATATCATGACATCAACGGTATTACGAACACAAATAAACCACTCGCCTAAATCCCTGCATAAAGTTCAAAGTCACCGTGAGACTTGTCAACTTGGCCAAAGATAGGACACAATTAAGGATATCATGGATAATTACCAACTTTTGTTTCCTGATAGGCAGGCCGAGGTAGTAAGAGCACATGTCTGGTTGTTTCTAACTGTAAACCATTGAGTTGTGACTTGGTTCAGCTGGTATCAGATTCAACTTATACAATGAACCTCTACCACACTTGCTTATCCCCTCAGGCTCCTTACATGGCAGGTCAAAGAGGAATTGTTGTCAGTTATCACAACTATTTTATCAAGCACAACAACAATAGATTGAGTCATAAACGAAGAAGGAAATTTACCCATCATGGAATGATTCCTCGTATTCACAGCCGACACTTTTGGAAGGAGCCTTAACACAGTTTTCTGAAAATCAAAGCAAAGTCAATTAGATTCCAAACTTATCCAACATGTTTAGACATGTTGATTTTTCTCCCAAAACAAGAATGGAAAGAAATCACGAATCGATTAATGCATTCAATCAGCAATCAAGGGCCTACAGCTATAAATAGAGGCGAATTTCGGAAGAAAAAGAGGGGAACAACGATCGTAAGACCCAGACACTCAACAAAGAAAATCCCCAAATTCAACCTAGAAATTGTAAAAGGGGAACTTACCCCTTTCAATGTTCCATCCACGCCCTTCCATCCATCGTAATCTCCCATTACCCTCGCTGACCGCCGCGAACTTCAAAAGATCCGCCGGAGAAAACAAAGAAAATCTCCTTCGAAGCCGATCATCGCCCGACATCGTTGAGATCGCCACCATACCTGCGAGGATACCATAAAATCGTGAGATAATTTTTTTTTCTAACACTTTAACTTTCACTGTTGTTTTGTTCGATTTGTGTAGGAGCAAGAATGAAGAACATGGAAAAGGGGAGAAATCGCAGAGAGAGAGTGGAGACGAAAGAGGAGATAACGAAGGGGATTAGGGTTTTGAGTTATTTTATTTATTATTGTAACATAATCAAATACATGCACACACACCATAACTATGGTGCACACCTCACATACATCTGTCAGATCCAACGCCTGACGCGATCTCACGACCTTATTGCGCAGCCACACCGTACACCCCCTCCAACGTATCATACCGGACCCCACTTAACCTCCAATTAATAACTAATTATCTTTTTTAATCTACTTTTAATTAATTTAATCATAAACTTAATTGCTAATTTAATTAATAAACCTTTTTTAAAAATCTTATTAATCAGTTTTATTTAAAATAAACTATTAAACCTAATTTTATTTAATTCAACCTTTTAAATAATCTATCTATTTTATTAAATAACTTCCTTTCATCAAATAACTCTCTAATTAACCTAATAACAATTTATTCACCCACCTTTTTTATTATTTCACCAACTTGATATCCATATTCTTAATAATAAAACTTTTATAACCAGAACCAATTTATTTAATAATCTTTTTTTCTTAATTATTTAATTAGTATTTTTCTGAAAAATCTAAAATCTGTTTCTTTTAATCTATTTTAACCTCTTAGTAATCTCTTAATAAGTTTAACCTTTTTTTAAATTATTTATAACTCTTTTCATTTAATAAATCTTTTACCTAAAAAAAACCTTTTATCTAACTAATTTATAGTCTAATCTAAAACAAAAACTAATAAATTCAATATGTTTTTTTTAAAATTAATCTCGCTAAAATAAAAGTACTTTTTAGAAAATAATAACATCAACCTTAATTAAAAAGCTAATTCCTCTTTAACATTTCTCTTAAAATCAATCCAACTAAAATGAACTTCATCACTTAATACAACCTTTTCTTAAACTAATCATATAAAATCAATCCTACAACTTAAGCTCACGAGTTTAAAATCGATCCAATATCCCTCTTATAGTCGACATCTCCTTTAAAATCGAATTCACCTCTAAATCTAATCAATACATTTCCTCGAAGTAAAATCAATCTCACCCAAAAATAATATATTTTCTCATAAGTATAATTCAATTATTTTCCTAAAATCAAACTCGCATTAAAATCAATTCACAGCGTAAAATTCAATCACACCTCACATTCACGACACTCACACTTACACTTCAGCGCTTTCATGCGTACATGTATGTCTACTTACCTGCCTTTACTTTTCCGTAATTTACCTTCCGCAATTTACATTTATCGCAAGTCATATTATCGGATTGCCTAACCGTCCAAAGGGAAAACCTACACATAATTCAACGTTGTGTGTAGTTGCACATCATTTGCATCATACTCCCCCATGATCCTTGATCCCATTCAAGTCGATCACCCTAAAATAGATCCTACCCATAGGAAGGACCTTTGTCTTTATCTTTACAACATAGAAACAAAATCAATCAACTCAACACACAATATTCAAACATTCAACAATACAATTCAAACAATATTCAAACATATTAGAGAAAGATGCCAAATCATCTTAAGCGAGATAGAATCTCCACCCCACAACAATACAATAAAGCCGTAGGGACTTTGCCTTAAGAGAAATAAAGGCATACTCGTCAAACAATCCGAGTACTTAAGCCCTTTCCTTAAGACGATGCAAAGACTATTTTCCTACACCTTGTGGTGGTTACATCTCTCTTAAAATGAAGACACATCTCTTCTCCTAAACTCAATCAAAACAACTACCCTAAACCCGTAGGAACTTTGACCACAGTCAAAGAACTCCTCAAACCCTTTAGGGGAACTACAAATACTCTGATTCCACTCCCGTAAGGATATGTAGGCATAAGATGCGACATTTTATCGAGTATACTTAGATAATAAACCCCTAGGTCTTAACCTTAAGCAGATAAACACTTAGCAATGAACAAACATAAAATAAGAGGTTCCTGTAGATTACTACAGAAACTTAGGATGCTAATACCTTCCCTAAGTTTAACCAAGCCCCGAACCTAAAATCTCTTGCATTTGCATTGCATAGTGGGAATTTCGATATTTATCCCTTCCTTTGGACAAATCAAAGATCGGTTGCAAATTGAAAGAACGATTCAAACTAATCAATAGTTTGGTATCCAAATTCCACCGCGACACTATTCTCAGGAAGTTGCTACACTATCTCCATGAAGCTGCCTAGCTCTACATCTTTCCCCACGAAGCGGATATTTATTTTATCCTCAGAAGTCTCTGATCCTAGGAGTTTCTTCGGCTGATTATGATTCATGATAGCAATCTCCCCAGTGAAGTCATGATATCATACTCTCCAGTGAGGTTTTTATGGTATCCCCGCTGTTGCACCCCAAAATTTGACCAACAATTATTCATCCATCAAGTGTTTGAAAGTTGA
The DNA here is from genome assembly GCA_963859935.3 of Lathyrus sativus. Lineage (NCBI taxonomy): Eukaryota > Viridiplantae > Streptophyta > Magnoliopsida > Fabales > Fabaceae > Lathyrus > Lathyrus sativus. The sequence continues at coordinate 51,591,289 of OZ012740.1, read as the reverse complement.
TACCTTCATCAGAAAGTTCAAGGGATCCTCAGAGGAATTGGTTGAAACCAAGGTTGTGTGCTTCATAGCTTGAGAGTTGTGGGAGCTCCTCAGATGATTCTGAGACTTTGAGAATTAACTTGAAGCTTTGAGAAAGCCCATGAGATGTCTTGAAAGCCATCATGAAGCCCAGAGAAGTCATTATGCAAGAATTCAGAAGATTCAACCATGAATGGTATAATTAGGGTTTTGACTGGGTCAATCCTAGGTCAGCTGAAGATTTGGAGAAGGTTGAGACCTAATCCAAGGGCCATGAGATCATGAAATTATGTATGGAGATGCCATAAAGATGATTCCTAGACAAAATCATCATGATTGAGGAGTTTGAGAAGTTTTAAGTTAGGGTTTCCATGGATTGTCAGTGAAAAAAAACCTAATTTGATCCCTATCTTCCAGGCCGTTTTAGCTCAAGATGTGATTGATATCTCATCTTCCCCAAAACATGAATGTTGTAGATCTTGTTCTTAGCTTTAATTTGAGTGGTAGAAGTCCTTGATAGGATGTGCAGAGCTCAAGTTATGGTTTTGACAAATTACAGGTCAGCTGAGGTGTGTGAATCTGGGTCCTTGAAAGTCACCCAACTTGCAGACAACTTTTTCCCTAGTAGGATGATTCCTATGATATCTTGGTCAACATGAATGTTGAATAGAATCTTCTAAGCTTTCTAGAGAGTACTAGAAGTCCTTGATAGGATTTGTAGAACTCAACTTATGGTTTGAACAAGACAGGGGTATTTTGGTCATTTGGTGATTATAGGTCATTTTAAGCAAAGGCCATATCTCCTATTTCCAAGCCTCAAATGGAAAAAATCAAAACATCAAAGTTGTTCAAAATGGGATTTTAAGCCTAGAAAAGTGGTCATGAGTTGTTGAAAAAGCTTGTAGCAAGGAGTTACATGAATGGGTGAAAATGACCTAAAAATGACTTATAACTTAAATGGATCCAAGTTGGAAATTGGTTTGGGAGATCCACAAATCCAAAATAGGTCATCCAATATGTCATTTTGAATACAAACATCATTTTAAAAACAATGGTTCAAATAGATTTTTGATTTGAGGTCTTAAAATGGGGGCTACTTTGTAATTTTGTTTCTTGCATATTAAGGAACTTTGAGAAACTTGGCATAAGGCAAAACCAATGCTTGTTTTTCCACACATTCCTTCTCAATATCTCTTGTAAGGAGATTTTAAAGCAAAATTAAGGGACTTAATGCATGAAAGGAGATAATACCACATATCACTACATGAGATTTTCCATGATTTTCTAGGGCATTCTAGATGAATCTAGACTCTTCCATTGGTTGTTATTTAAAGGGTGAATCACCATGAAGAAAAAGGTTGGTGAAAGTTGGTGAATCCATTGGTGAAGGGTGAGAGGAGAAAGAGATATTCAAGGTTTCCTTCAAGTGCAAGTCAAGCTCGAATTCATCATTGCAAGCCTCATCCATCACAACTCTTGCAAACAGAAAGCTATCCACCCTTAGAGGAGTGTTTTGCATCAATTACAAGTTTTGAAACCATCTCTACACACCTCCACCATTGATATTTGACAGGTTGGTGTTTTCATTGCCATCTCTTTAATTAGGTGCTAGATGTTTAGATCTTTAGTATAGAATGGCTAAGATAGGTTAGATGACTATTTCCATAGAGTTTCAGAGGGTTTCATGAAGGTTGGTAACATATCATAATTTCTTTCAAGATCAAGATCAAGCCGTGTATGGAGTTTTAATGGATATGTGATAGCATAGAATGATGAGGGTAGCATGTAGAACAAGTTTATATCATTAGATTGAAGTTCTATTAAGGTTGATACCAGAAGAAAATGGTGGAACCCTAGTCTTGAAGCTTTCTGTTTGGAGGATACACGATGGTTCAAAGGAAACTACACGCATGGTTGTGTTCCTGGTGATTAGTAGAGCATCTTTGCTTTTGGAATTTTTGAATTTCATGGAGCGAGCAGGGAGAACGATTGGAGAGAAATTCGTGCATGAATTCTGTGTTTTGGCTGAAACCCTAGGTGTCATTTGGGGACGATGGCCATCAACCGTTGGATCATCCTGGTTAATTGACTTTGTAATTCCATCGCACGGCCATGATTTAATTTCAAAACGGAGGGAGTTTTCAATAGCTAAACGCAGCGTTCTATTAAGTGAGTAATCCTGGGCTTAATGAATTGTGATATTCACACCCCTACCATTGGCCCAGTCCAATTTTAAACTTAGAATTGTTGCTATTCATACCGCTGGCGTAATGATTTTCCTTTAATTTTTCTATTGATTTTCTGATAGCGCATGGGCCTAGGGTGTTCGCTAATGGCACCCCCATCCCTGGCCCATCTGGTAATTGAACTGGGCGCAGTTATGTTTGGCACCCCCTCCCCTTTATTTCATTCTCTTTTATTTTTAATTTCCTTTAATATTTTAGCATTTTATAAAATTCATATAAAATAGAAAATTGATTGTTTTTTAATCCTTGTTTTTTCTACATGTTCATCATTCTGTCTAAAAAAATATCAATAAATAAAATTGGCATTTTATTTTCTTTTAATATTTTTAGTATATTTTCCATGTAAATAGCTTTTTATAATGTTTAGTGTTATACTCAATTTTGTAGAATTTGTTTTAGGACCTTCCCTTAGGATTTTTGAGCCATTCTTTTTGGCATAGTTAGATATTGAATCATAGTTTCCCATAGGATTTAATTCAGGATTTTTAGGTTAAAATTTGATTAGTTTGTTTAGGCTAGCATTAGCATAACAAAATTAGGGTTTTATTCAACATAAGTAGACTTAACAATTTTGTTTTGGGTTTTTAGGTCAAGATTAGAGTATGGGGAATATATGGGTTAAGGGTAGGTATGTATAGAATCCCCTAGAATTTTACTAGAATATTATATAGTATTTTAGTATTTTTAATTGATTTTTGAATTTATGGTTAGTATGTGTGTTGCTTAAGGGCATAGTTTGTATTGTTTTGCTCTCTTTTCTTCTCCTTTGAGTGTGCGAGCCTTGAAGATTGAGTTGAAGACCTTGTGGATCATCATTGAAGACTTTGAAGACCTTGAAGAGGAGCTTAGTTTTAGCTTTTGTTTGTTCTGTTTATAGGATCATAAGTACATAGGTAGAGCTTTAGATAGAATAATTCCATTCAATAAACAAGGAGTGTCTTGTTCACCTCCTTCCTTCTCTATGATATAAAGTCCCCTAAGGGTATTCACCTCTCTCCTTTGGAGGGATTAGTGACCTTGCCCTATGAGGTAGAACTTTGAGAGAGCCTTTCCTTTTGATGTTAAGTCCTTAATGGCATCCTTTGGAAGTCAGTGAGCACTCTAACATCCTCACCTCATCTTGTTGATTGAATCTTGTTTGTTGGAGCATTTGGGTTGTTGAAGATAAAGAAAGCAATGAAGAGTATTGAAGATTTGATTGAAGATCTAAAAGCCATTGAAGATAGAAGCTGAAGCTTTGAAGAGGATGATTCCTTGAAGATTGTTGAAGTCTGAAGACTTTGTGAAGATCAAGTTGACACTTGGGTTAGAAGCTGAAGCTTAAGGGAGAAGATGAGTTGATACTCATGTGGTAGGGTTGACACCTAGAAAGCAATTGATATTTGAAGTCTGAAGACTGAGTTGCTGCTGGAGGGGCTGAGGCTTTCTTCTGTTTTTCTTTTCTGTATTGTGTGTTTTGTTTGATTTGTCTGTTGCATTAGATTAAGTCCATCTAGAGTAAGTAGAATCTAGGAGCATGATTGCATTAGAGGTTGAGTTGCTCCCTCTGCTTGTATTTTTATTGCGTGGCTTTGCTTGCGGGTATTCGGTAGAGCCCGACTCCCTTGCCCATGTGTTTTGTTTGCCTGATGGCATTTCATTTCCTTTCATCTGTATGATTGCAGTTTACTGTTTATTGCTTGATAGCATGTTGTTTATTTTCAGTATGATTACTGTTATTTCATGACTGGCTTGAGGTTGAGATGAGCTTGTGGAGGCTGAAGCCCCACACACATTTCCTCCCTCACTTGCATTGCATGCATTTTACTGTTAAGCTGATGCTTTGTCTGTTTGGTGTGTCATTGACATGATCCCTTAGGACTCTCATTTCCTTTGATAAGGATTTAATGATAGAATTTTAGGTTGAAACCTATGCATGACAACATCTAGGAGTTCCCTGTTCAAACTTCAACCATAGGATGAATCCATGGCATGATAACAGTAGGACTTGATAGTCTCCCTCCTAGTTGGGCCTGTTCTCTTCTCATCTCAAAACAGTTTAAGATACAGTAATCATGAATGATTTCTTTCGTACGTTACGAGCCTTAAGCTATCTGAGAAAGGATTGTGGGAGAGTTTCTTTTCCATAGTCTGGATGTTTAGTATGGTACCCTTTGGGTGACATGCGACACATTCACTCTCAGGTCATAGTCTTTAGTGCGGTTGAAATCGCAAACACAATAAAAAACACTTCTTTCGTAAACAGGAAATAAGCCGTACTTTCCCGAACTACGTTTGCTCTGATCTTCCATGCAGTGTGGAAGTACGTAGGCATAGGATGTGATATCCTAGCGAGCAACCTTTCCCCCGTAACCCTTCGTAGGCCGAACTACGTTGACTCTGATTTCTCATTCTCTGATGAGAATACGTAGGCATAAAGTGCGACGCTTTGCCGAGTCATTTTTCTTTTCTTTTTCAGCCAGCCTTGATAGGTAGATAGATTATAACCAACCCGTCCAAGTAAACAAACAAGCGTGGATCCCGTCGAGTACGACGGACGTGAGGGGTGCTAATACCTTCCCATTGCGTAACCGACTCCCGAACCCAGACAATGGTTGCGATGACCTTGTCTTACCCTTTTTCGTCAGGTTTTTCCGATCATTTCCTTTCCCGCTCTGAGGGATAAATAACGAAAGGTGGCGACTCTTCTGTCATGCCGGCACCTTATTTTCGCGCAAGCGACAACTGGCGACTCTGCTGGGGACCGAACCCAGAATCTCTGGTTCTTCGGTTCCCTATGAGAGTCAATCCTAGCGCGTGTATGTTTGCTTGTTGGGTTGCGTTTATTTATCACATTTTTACTTCTCGCACTTTATTTCCCGCAGTTTATTTTCAGTATAATATGATTATTTGTGCTGTTGTGGGATGGGAGTTCTGATGAGTGAGAAGCCAGACCCAGGCTTGAGTTCACTATAGACTTAGAGTGGAAATTAGTGGGCGCGTGCTTGCTTTGCAGGCACTAGTGTCTCATGAAATCCACACTCAGACGAGGTTCATCCGGTTGGCTTCACTTTCAACCCTTTGGGTTGAGACGGTTGCTGGTTTGGTGGATTGTCGACTCTGGGGACCGATCATTTGTGATTCAGCTAAGTGAGGTCGCTTCATGAGCTGGTGATGCCACACCTTCTGGGTATCGTATCACCCCTCTTGAAAGTCTGTGACGCTGATGAACGCATAGGATGCCGTACCTTGAGTCAGTTTAGGTCCATGCCTGTGAGTGGGATTGGGTTTATTGCAGGAAACTTTGACCTTCAGACTACCTGGTTTTCTTGACAGTGAATCAGTTATGTTGGTACCAGGGTTTCTCAGTTGCAGAATTGTCTGTTCTTGACAGAGCAGGTTTTTGATCAGAGGATCTTATCATCAGGTGTATGTCTGTTCTTGATAGAGCAGGTTTTAATCAGAGTATTGTCATCAGTGGTTTGTTCTTGATAGAGCAGATTTTTGGGGTCTGAAGATCTCATTAGCAGATGTTGTTTGTTCTTGATAGAGCAGATTTTGAGTGGGGTCTGAAGATCTCATCAGCAGCTGTATGTTTGTTCTTGATAGGGCAGATTTTTGATTTGGGGTCTGAAGACTTCATCAGCAGATATTCCTTGATCATACATCCGGGGTCCTTATTATCAGCCATTTGTTCTCGACAGAGCAGAATTTCGATCTTATGTATATGGTCCTATCAGATGGTCGTTCTTAGCAGATCAGATTAGTGGTCTCACACCGGGGTTTACTTCTCATCAGTGATTGTTGATACAGAATCTCCACAGCAGCTATCCTGATATATTAGTGCATGCCTGCATTTTGCATTAGTTTGCATGTTCATTTGCATTCCATTAACGTGTGTCTGTGTTGCATGTACCGTTTCCCCGATCCAGGATTTCTCGCCTCCTATTGTTATTATGGCCTCTCTCAGGAAGACTGTTGCGTACAAGTTCCCGACCCCTGATGTGTCGAAGTTGACTGGGTTGATAGCTCTAGCAGGTAATTCTGTGAAGGATAGGTTCAGGAAGTCTTATGGCAGGTTGCTTAGTCTGGTTTGCAAACCTTCTACGTCCGAGTTGAACGGGTTACATGCTCTTCTGCAGTTCTATGATCCTCCTCTGAGGTGTTTCACTTTTCAGGACTTCGTTCTCGCGCCGACACTAGAAGAGTATGCTGATTTGCTGGGTGTGCCTATCAAAGGGCAGATGCCTTTTGTCCACATGGATGCTGAGCCTGATTTGGCTGGTTTAGCTTCTTCACTCCATTTGGGCGCCTCTGAGTTAGTAGTGATGAGTTGGAACAAGGTTCCTGGGTTCTCCTTGCAGTTTCTGATAGCTAAGGCTCAACAGTGTGCTAAGGACAAATGTTGGGACGCATTCAATGCCATCCTTGCTTTATGCATATATGGCATTATCCTGTTCCCCAACATGCCTGATTTCGTAGACTTTGATGCATTTCACATCTTCGCCTCAGGGAATCCAGTCCCTACTCTGATCGGAGACGTCTATCACTCAGTGCACTATAAGAATGAGAACCGGAGAGGGAAGAATGTCTCATGCTGTGTACCGTTGCTGTACAAATGGTTTGATAGTCATTTGCCCAAGAGGGGTTCTTTTGTCTTGTCTGCAGCCACAGCTGAGTGGCCTGAGCGTCTGATGAGTTTGTCTGCAGAAGATATTGATTGGTTCGTTGACAGAGATAGGTTAGGCACCAAGGTGATCTTCAGTTGTAGTGGGTTTCCTAATGTACCTCTGATAGGTAGGAAGGGTTGCATCAACTACAATCCGTCGTTGCTAGTTCGTTAGTTCGCATATGCTTTGAGGACTCCACCGAAGGAGGAAGAGGTACAGGAATCTCTGTACCTCACGGGTACTCTAGAGGGGGATTTGTTGTCCAAGCTTCAGCGTGCGTGGAACAATATCAGCAAGAAGGGAAAGCCTTTGTTGGGAAAGAGCAACAGTCAAGCCTACCCTCCTTATTCAGCTTGGATCAGAGCCAGAGCCAACGCTATAGGGATGCCATTTCCTCATGTCAGACCAGAGAGTCCCCCACCAGTCGAAGAGCCTACCACTGTGTCCATTCATCAGCACAACCAGGTATTAGCCGAGCGGGATGAACTGAAGCGGGCGAACGCAGAATTAGAGAAGGAGTTAGCTCAGCTTCGAAGTGAAAGGAACGAAGCCGTGCATGCTTTCAAAAAGCAAACAGAGTCGGTAAACCAACTGGGTGCAGACTTGGCAAAGCAAATAGCTGACCGCGAACGCTTGGGTCAGGACTTTAGGGCTGTTAATGATGTACTGGCTACGAAGAAGCAGCATCTGGACGAGGCATATCGGAGGATATCTAAGTTCGACCAGCATTGGAAGACCTCCCTGGCCACCAGGAAGGAGCGAGAGGACAAGCTGATGCTACAGATCTCTAAGCTGGAAGCCGAAGTAAAGGACAGTGAGCGGAGGTTTGATGAAGAGATCGCCCGCAGATACGCCGCCGAAGGCCGACTCAACAAAGCTCTTGCTAACCTGAAGGAGCATAAGCTGATGTTTGAGTCTAAGAAGCGGAAACTGGAGGATTGCTTTGGCGAAGGAGCTTGGGAAAGTTCTGTTCAGGGGCTTCAGCATACCATTGTGCAGAGGGAACTACTCGTCGAGGGGTTGCTCACTTTGCCAGATCATCCAGAGACGAAGGAGTTATTAGCAGAGTATCGCGCCCGTGGCCGTACTTGACTAGTTGTATTCCTGTTGTTTTGATCTTTGCTGTATGCTGACCATCACCAGACTTGTTGGCTGAGGTCATGCTGTTGATTTGTTTTGTACTCGCTGATACGGTGTACTGCCTTGACAGGCCTTTCCATATATATATGAGATTGACGTTTCCATGATTGGGCTCAGACTTCTTCTTCTTATTATTGTCAGCACTGGCACTAAGGCACTAGGATCGGGGGAAATCTCCCAAGCACACAGACACACGCATGCATCTGCATGAAGCATTTGCATGGCGTACATTTTGTTGCTTTTCCTAACCTTTAATGTTTACAGGTTTTCCAGGTTCACAGGTTCCGAGCTGCTCCCAGTCTCCAGGATTGATCAGAGACTCATTCACCGTTACTCAACTCGAGCTAATCAGACAAGGATCATGGATCAGGTGCAGTCAGATGTTCAAGAGCTCCGTGAACGGATGGATCGTTTTATGGAACTGATGCAAGTAGTCGCTAATGGTCAGGACCAGCTTCGTACTTTGGTTCAACCTTTGATCTCCAGGGTTGATAGTAACGGCATACTGCATGGCGGGGCTGTGCCTACTCCCCCTCCAGTGGATGCTCCCCAGAATGTTGTTCCTGTTGCCGGGGGCAACGGCAGTGCTAACGGCAATCTGATGACTAATATCAGACTCAATGCGGCGGGCGCCGGCAATGGTAGTCTGGGAGCTAATGTCAACATAGGGCCGGTCAACGGCAACGCTGGTGTCGGAAATCTGTTGGTGCCTCAACCGTGGCTTGAGGATCATCAGGATGACGTATTTTCTCAAAGAGGTGTGGAAGCAGAGTTGAATGCTGAAGCACGACTCAGGTTCAAAGCGCTAGAAGACAAAATGAGAGACATTGAAAATCAGAATACATTGGGCGTTGATATGTCCAAGCTGGGGTTAATTGCTGATTTCAAGGTACCTCATAAGTTTAAGGTGCCTGTCTTTGAGAAGTATAAGGGTACTACTTGCCCTCGTGTCCACCTTCGATCTTATTATAGAAAGATGTCTGCCTATTCTGACGATGAGAAGTTGTTGATGCACTTCTTCCAAGATAGTCTTTCTGGTCCATCCCTCGAATGGTATATGGGCTTGGAGCCAGCTACAGTGCGCACCTGGAAGGATCTCACTGAAGCGTTCGTCCTCCACTATCAGTACAATAGCGACTTGGCTCCCAATCGAGTTCAGCTCCAGAATCTCTCACAGCGGAACAATGAAAGCTTTAAAGAGTACGCCCAGCGGTGGCGTGAGTTGGCTGCTCGGGTCCAACCGCCAATGGTTGAGCGCGAGCTAGTGCAAATGTTCGTGCCTACCCTTCCTGGAATCTACTATGAAAAGCTGGTCAGTGGCATGTCTGGGACATTCTCGGCTCTCATCACTATGGGCGAGCATGTCGAGAATGGTATAAAGATTGGAAAAATCCAAGGTGAATCATCCTCAGCTGGAGGAGGTGGTAAGAAACCTTACGCTGGCAAGCATCGAGAAGGAGATGCAAATGCTGTCACCAACGCTCGGAGAAAGGGAAAGGGTCCTCAACAGCAGATTGCTAGCATAAATATCCCGGCAGCTCCGCAGCAGCAGCAGCAGCAACCGCAGCAACAGAATCAGCAGGGGTATAGGAAATATCAGAGTCGGGCTCCTTTGGCAAGCCGTCATTTTGAAGCTCCACCTATGTCGTATGCGCAGCTTATGCAAACTTTGCTGCAGCTTCAGTTAGTTCAAAAGAGGACGTTGGCTCCCTTGACAGGGGCACCACCACCTGGGTATGACGCCAATGCTACTTGTGATTTCTATACTGGGGCACCAGGCCATACGATTGAGAACTGTAAAGCTTTTAAGCACAAAGTGCAGGACCTGGTGGACGCCAAGGTTATTAACTTTTCTGATAGTGTGCCCAATGTTACCAAAAACCCTATGCCTCATCATAGGGGAGGCGGAGTGAACGCCATTATCACAGAGGAGAGTGCAGACTTGCTGACTGATGTCAAAGACTTGAAGACGCCGCTTAGTTTCGTCAAAGCAAAGTTGCTGAAGAAGGGCTTCTTTCCTGGATGCGGAGAGTTATGTATGGCTTGTGCTACACTTCCTGATGGGTGTGAGCAGCTGGTCGAAGGTATCCAAAGTCTGATGTCTGAGGGTATTTTGCAGTTCAGCCGGAGCGTTGAAAGTATATCAGGGGAGGTTGTGCTGAAGCAGGCAGATGAAGTCGCTACCATTACCATTCCTCGTCGACCTATTACTATTTCTGCGCCCCGACCGCCTAAAATCACTATTACCAGGGCCGGGCCAATCCCATTCGAGAGCACTAACGCCGTTCCGTGGCATTACGGCGCCGAAGTCTATTGCAATGGTCAGAAGATAGAGCTAGAGCCATACGGGTCGACTGTGCAGAATCTCGCCCGAGTCAGTGGTATTACTCGAAGCGGAAGAGTGTTTGCGCCGACAGAGGTTGTGGCAGAGAAAGTGGTCAGGGCTGAGGCTGCTGATAAGGGTAAAGGCAAATCCGTCGAAGAGGTCCCTTGTGGGGCAGAGAAGGATTTGCTAGTCAAAGATGCTGATGAGTTTATGCGGTTAATCAAGAAGAGCGACTACAAGATTGTAGACCATCTTCATCAGACTCCGTCAAATATTTCTATTCTTAACTTGTTGCTGTGTTCTGAAGCGCACCGCAACGCGTTACTGAAGGTATTGAACGCTGCCTACGTGCCGCAGGAGATATCAGTAAATCAGCTAGAAGAGGTGGTAGCCCATGTTAATGCTGGCAATGGGCTAGGTTTCACAGATTTAGAGCTGACTCCTAAAGGGAGAGATCACAATAGTGCCTTGCACGTCTCGATAGAGTGCAGAGGCACGATCATGTCGCATGTCCTGGTGGATACGGGCTCTTCGCTTAATGTGCTTCCGAAGAAGGCATTAATGAAGTTGGACACTCGTGGATTGCTTTGCACGCCCAGTGATCTGGTGGTGAAAGCCTTTGATGGAACTAAGCGCCACGTTTTCGGAGAGTTGACCCTGCCGATTCAGGTTGGTCCGGAGACGTTCGATACGGTTTTTTATATCATGGATATCATGCCTGCCTACAGTTGCCTCTTAGGTCGGCCATGGATCCATGCTGCGGGTGCCGTGACGTCCACGCTGCATCAAAAGCTCAAATATGCTGTCGGGGGAAGCATAGTAACCGTCTGTGGTGAGGAGGACATCATGGTGAGCCACTTGTCATCCTTTAAATATGTTGAAATGGACGGCGAAATCCATGAAACGCTCTGCCAAGCATTTGAAACCGTCAAGGTGAAAGAGGTAGCTCCTGTCGTTATAGAGAAGCAAGAGATGAATCTCTCCTCGTTCAAAGAAGCTCGGGCCGTCGTCGAAGCCGGTTCCACCCCAGGCTGGGGGCATGTTTTGGAGGTACCGATCAAGCAGGATAAGTTTGGATTGGGGTATTCTCCTGAAGCTGAAGCTTCATCTTCTTCGTCTAGCAGCTCGTCTCGTGGGAAGGGGCCGATCCTATTCACCAAAGGCGGAGTGATTTTCGAAAGCATCAACGCAGCGTCTGAGGACAGCGGGGATAGCGATTGTGATCTTGACGCCTGGATTCAGCCAAGCAAGTCGGGCGAGCGCCTCAACAATTGGACCATCAAGGAGATTATCCAGCTGACAAGTGAAGAGTAATGATTTGCTTTTTACAATCTTTGTACAACCCTATGTCCTGCCCGGGGCATGGTGGTTTTATTGCCAGGGCCTTGTTGGATTATGTACATGCATTTTGTTAATAAATCAAAGGCGTTTTCTTCGTTCTCAAATATTGTGTTCTCTGTTATTCTTGTTTTATGTTTATTTTGAAAAACAGTAAAATGGCAACGGGGTTTGTGCTAACCTGCATATTCTTGCTTTAAACTTAACCCTTGTTATTGCATGATCCACATAACAGACGACATCGACTCTGGACCCTCTACGGCTCACTACGACTTTGATTGCCCGATCTATTAAGCCGAGGATGAGGTTGATGAAGACGAAGACCTTCCGGAAGAGTTGGCCCGCTTGTTGAGACAAGAGGAAAAGGTTATTCTGCCTCATGAGGAAGATATTGAGATCATAAATCTGGGTTCTGAAGAGCTCGTCAAAAATGTCAGAGTAGGGGCTGCGCTGCAGAATGATGTCAAGCATAGACTGGTCGAGATGCTTCGAGAGTATAGTGACGTCTTTGCTTGGTCATACGAAGATATGCCCGGACTTGACACAGACATCGTGGTTCATCGCTTGCCGTTGCGAGAGGATTGCCCTCCAGTCAAGCAGAAGCTCAGGAGGACGAGACCAGATATGGCTGTAAAAATCAAAGAAGAAGTCCAGAAGCAGTTAGACGCAGGATTTCTAGCCGTTACCACTTACCCTCCGTGGGTCGCCAACATAGTGCCTGTACCAAAGAAGGACGGTAAGGTACGCATGTGCGTCGATTATCGGGATTTGAATAGGGCGAGCCCTAAGGATGATTTCTCGTTGCCTCATATCGATGTGTTGGTCGACAACACAACCCAGTTCTCTGTGTTTTCGTTCATGGATGGCTTCTCCGGTTACAATCAGATTAAGATGGCACCGGAGGACATGGAGAAAACGACGTTCATCACCCCCTGGGGAACATTTTGCTATAAGGTAATGCCCTTCGGTCTGAAGAACGCAGGGGCCACTTACCAGCGAGCAATGGTAACTTTGTTTCATGATATGATTCATCATGAGATCGAGGTCTATGTTGATGACATGATTGCAAAGTCCCAAACGGAGGAAGAGCATCTGGTCAACTTATTGAAGCTTTTTGAGAGGCTTAGGAAGTTCAGGCTGAGGCTGAATCCTAACAAGTGCACTTTCGGAGTGCGGTCCGGAAAGTTATTGGGGTTTATCGTTAGTGAACGAGGTATTGAAGTTGATCCTGCAAAAATAAAAGCTATTCAAGAAATGCCAGCGCCGAAAACAGAAAAAGAAGTTCGTGGTTTCTTGGGCCGAATAAACTACATTGCAATGTTTATCTCTCAGCTCACGGCCACTTGTGAACCGATGTTCAAGCTTTTAAAGAAAGATCAGGCGATTACTTGGAATGAGGATTGCCAGAAGGCATTCGAGAAAATAAAGTAGTATCTTCAAGAACCTCCAATCTTGATACCCCCAGTGGCTGGACGGCCATTAATCATGTACCTGACGGTTCTGGAGAATAGTATGGGGTGTGTTCTCGGTCAGCACGACGAGACGGGCAGAAAAGAGCATGCCATTTATTATTTGAGTAAAAAGTTCACTGAGTGTGAATCTCGATACTCGATGCTGGAGAAGACGTGTTGTGCACTAGCTTGGGCTGCCAAACGTCTACGACAGTATATGCTCAATCACACCACTATGCTAATTTCGAAGATGGATCCGATCAAGTACGTCTTCGAGAAGCAGGCTCTTTCAGGCAGGATTGCCAGATGGCAAAGGGTTTTAACGGAATATGATATTCAGTATGTCTCCCAGAAGGCCATTAAGGGAAGCGTATTGTCTGATTACCTTGCCGAACAGCCAATCGAAGACTACTAGCCGATGAAGTTCGAGTTCCCTGACGAGGATATTATGTTTCTCAAAGCGAAGGATTGCGATGAGCCATTGCCCGGTGAGGGGCCAGATAGGACGTCTCAGTGGAAGTTGATATTCGACGGAGCAGTTAATTCCTATGGAAGTGGTATCGGGGCTATCATCACGACTCCTCACGGATCCCACATCCCGTTTACTGCGAGACTGACGTTTCCAGTTACCAACAATGAGGCAGAGTATGAAGCATGTATTATGGGTCTAGAAGAGGCAATTGATTTGAGAATCAAGAATCTAGACGTATATGGTGACTCAGCTCTTGTAATCAATCAGATTAAAGGGGAGTGGGAAACTCGTCAAGCGAATTTGGTGCCGTACATGAATTACGCCAGGAGGCTGCTTCCGTTCTTCGATCGAGTGGAACTCCATCATGTACCCAGGGCTGAAAATCAGATGGCTGATGCCTTAGCCACGCTGGCTTCAATGTATAAAGTCAATCTTTGGAATGAAGCTCCAAGCATTGTTCTTTCGCGTCTTGATAGACCGGCATTTGTCTTTGCAATCGAGGATGCCGCCGACGTCAAACCATGGTTCCACGACATCCAGACCTTCCTTATGACTAAGGAGTATCCTGCGGGTGCGTCAACCCAGGATAAGAAGACTCTGAGGAGGCTATCCGGAAACTTTTATCTCAATCCTGATGGAGTGCTGTATAAGAGAAACCACGATCTCGTGCTACTCAGATGTGTAGATGAGAAAGAGGCGAGTATGCTCATGGAAGAAGTCCATGAGGGCACATTTGGTACGCACGCCGGCGGGCATGCCATGACGAGAAAGATCCTGAGAGCAGGGTATTACTGGCTGACTATGGAGTCGGATTGCTTCAGATTCGCGAAGAAATGTCATAAATACCAGATTTATGCTGACAAAGTTCATGTGCCGCCGTGCCCATTGAATGTCATGTCCTCCCCTTGGCCGTTCTCCATGTGGGGCATTGACATGATAGGCAAGATCGAGCCCACTGCATCCAATGGTCATTGTTTCATTCTGGTAGCTATCGACTACTTCACCAAATGGGTGGAGGCAGCCTCGTACGCTAATGTGACCAAGCAAGTGGTAGCTAAATTCATAAAGAGGGACATCATCTGTCGTTATGGAGTTCCCGAGCGGATCATTACTGATAATGGTTCGAATTTGAATAACAAGATGATGAAGGAGCTGTGCCAGAGCTTCAAGATTGAACACCACAACTCATCTCCTTACCGGCCGAAGATGAATGGCGCCGTCGAAGCCGCCAACAAGAACATAAAGAAGATTGTTCAGAAGATGGTTGTGACCTACAAAGATTGGCACGAGATGCTGCCGTTTGCCCTGCACGGTTATCGTACAACGGTACGTACGTCGACCGGGTCAACTCCTTTCTCCTTGGTGTACGGCATGGAAGCAGTCCTACCGTTAGAAGTGGAGATCCCCTCTTTGCGAGTTTTGGTTGATGTGAAACTCGACGAGGCAGAATGGATTACGAATCGATTGAACCAACTCAGCCTGATGGACGAGAAGAGGTTAGCATCGATTGCATTTGGTCGCCTGTACCAAAGCCGAATGAAGAAAGCTTATGATAAGAAGGTGCGTCCTAGAAGCTTTCAGACGGGTGATCTCGTCCTGAAGAAGATTCTTCCGCCACACTCCGACCACCGGGGCAAGTGGACTCCGAATTACGAGGGGCCGTACGTCGTCAGCAAGGTCTTCTCAGGAGGAGCTTTGTTGTTATCCACGATGGATGGTGAAGATTTTGCATCCCCGGTGAACGCGAACGCAGTTAAAAAATACTTTGCTTGAAAGAGACCCGCTGGACAAAAAAGAAAGAGTCCAGGAAAAAAAGGGGCATCCCGGCGAACCAAAAACAGAATAAAAGATTCGGGCAAAAATTAGGGATATATCGAAAAAATGTACACCCGCGAAGTCGAAAACCTACACTGGGCGGCTTCGGCAAAAAGGGGTATCCCGGTGAACTGAAAACCCGTAACGGGCGGTTCACGCAAAAGTTAGGGATTTGAATAAGCAAATGACTGTGTTTCGTGTGTGGAATTTCATTGTTTAGTGGTTTGGAGGACCTGAGGGCCGTTTATCTGAATCAATCTCTTCCGAAGCTGAAGCGTCAGAGAAATATCGAAGTCGAGCGGGTCTTAGAGGGATCAACTCATGGTGTTCGTCTACGCCTCGTTGCCGACATTTGTATATACTGATGTATATTTATGTTTTATTTTTGCGCGGCTTCCTTATTCCAGGAGTTTGCCTCTGTTGTAAAACATTCTTTTGCCCATTCAGGGGTTCATCATCAATAAAATGCATATTATTCAGCAATTCTGCTTGCCTGTTTAGCATTTATCTGTTTTGTTTGCGAATAAAAACGCCGACGTTTTTGATAAAATGCGCATACATAAACTTGCGGGCCTAGGCCCATTGATTGTTGAAATAAATAATTACCTGAATATTGCCACGAGATAATAACCTTGATAGGCCCCTTTGAGGAGGGTATCTTGTCTGTTTGTTTGTGTTGTTGCAGGTGTAGCACCTTCCAGACGGTGCGCCGTGCGCATCCCCGAAGCAAGGCGAGTCCTCCTTCCAGCAGAGTTCAGTAGTCTCTCCTCCGCAGAATCTGAACGCAGAATAGTGAGCATTGATATGTCCCCCCAGGCAGAGATGATTCTCTTCTCCAAGCAGACGCATCCTGAAGGAACGTCATCTCATCAGCTGAGTCGAGGGCCAAAGCTCATCCCCCAGCACCGGGTCACAAGTGCAGATTTCGTAGAAATGTTCGGGTGCCGAAGCTCGGGTTTTCCCCAGTAAAGTCGCTGAAGCAGGTGTCTTCCCCAGCACCGGGTCACAAGTGCAGGATTCGTAGGAATTTGTTCGTATGCCGAAGGATGCAGTAACTGATGGTGCCAGACTGAAGTCTCCCGCGGAATTGAAATTCCCCACCAGAGCCGTATTCCCTCCCGAAGTCGGATGATTCCCTCTTCCCCAGTAGAGTGTTGGAACAGCTGACGCTGTATTCCCCTGCAGAGCTGCACTCTCCCCAGAAGTCGGATGATTCCTTCTTCCCCAGCGGAATTAGAACTCCTCATCAGAGTTGTACTCTCCAGTGAAGTAGAATGATTCTCTTTCCCCGGCTGAGTTCGCAAACCCCAAGGGAGCCGAGTCCTTGGAAGTTGATCAGATCATGACTGTTTTTTTCCCCAGTGGAGTGAGGAGCAGCTGAAGTTGTTTCCCCACAGAGTTGTCATCCCCGGAAGAGTAGCCGAGACGGCCACGCAGTTTATTCTCGTGATTGGTATCGCTTGCCTTCAGCAGGTCCAAGTTCTCGTAGAGCTTCGTTCCCCTGCAGCAGATCAACTGAAGTTGCTTTCCCTGCAGCAGTCAACGGAAGATCAATTCCCCAGGCAGAGTCCGATTGATATTGGCGTGTCCACGTTCTCCTCAGCAGGATGATTACTCTATCTGAGTAGTGCTTTTCTCCTTGACAGGAGAATTCCCCTTCGGCATTTATTTTGCTGACGGGATCGCATCATTGTGCATGATTGCATAGCATTTAGCATAAACGCATAGCATTTCCACCGTGTGGGGCATGGCGCCGAAGCATAGGCATCATAAACATGATCTAGGTTATCATCATTCTTGTTCTACAGGTGTTCCGCCGAAGGATCAGTTGCTCAGGATGATTCCTGACATTCTCCCCAACGAAGTCGTTCGCTCAAGATGATTTTTGAGATCCCCAGCGAAGTCTTCAGTTCAAGACGATACTTGAATTCCTCAGCAGGGCCGTTTGCTTAAGGTGATTCTTAAGACCTCAGCGCAATTTCCTGAGTTGTTTGCTTAGTATGATTCTTGAGCTCCCCGGTAGCGCCCCCAGCAAGAGTTGCCCAGGAGGATTCCTGGAATGCCCAGCAGAATAAAGTCTCCAGAAAGGTTATCAGTTCAAGATGATTCTTGAAGGTGCCCGACGGAGTTGTTTGTTCAAGATGATTCTTGAAGTCCCTAGCAGCGTGACATGTTTTCTCCAACAGTGATGTCTAATCTGAAGATTGACTTCGTAAACGCCTGAAGGCGATATCAGAATGTTCCGGTGGATTCGGATTTCCGTGTTGATGAATCAACGTTTGTCTGAAGACAAAGTTCAAAAGTTTGTAGATGCAGCTTTTGTGTGCGAGGTGATCCGTGTTGGCCTGAAGACCAAGTCAGTTGTCCTGAGGTGATGATTGATTGCGATCAAGTGAATAGTTTTTCTTCTGACTGAAGTCGAAGATGTTTCTCCAGCTGAAGCGGAGTTTGCCTGAAGGCAAAGTGTTTGAATCCCCGTAGAGTCATGAATGGCTCAGGATACCACTTCTCTGATTGAAGTCATAGATTTCCCAAGCTGAAGCGAAGGTGCCGGAAGGCAAGGTTGTCCCCAAGGTCATGAATGACCTAGGATTCATTTTTCGGACTGAAGGCCGAAGTATATCCCTGACTGAAGTCACGGATACTCTATAGCAGAGGCGGAGTTGCCTGAAGGCAGATCCATGTATCCTTGAAGGCCAAGGACCATTTCTTCAGACTGAAGTCGAAGATACCTCCTGCAGCGTTGCCGACGGGCAAAGTTTATATCCTTGAAGGCCAAGGATGATTATCTTCAGAAATGCTTGAAGATCTTTTCTAGCTGAAGCTGGAAGTGGCCAGGGGCCAGGGTTTCATATAGCTTTGATGCTGAAGTTCTACGGTGAACTCAGTGTTCAGTAGTATTCCGATGTTCGTTATGGTTTTGAGGGAGGACCCCAGATCAGAGTGTGCTTGGTTAAGTCTCTCATTCCCAGCGGAGTAGTTTCAAATACGCAAGTGTACCTGTTGTTCCATTTACCAGGGGTGAACCCCAGGTCAGAGTTGTTCAGTGTTGTACTTTGTCCGGCGGCGAGGTTGGATGTTTCGATTTGACGGCAAGGTCAGATGATGTTTGTTTCGGCGGCGAGGTTGAATGTTTGTTTGGTGGCGAGGTCAGACTCTTTAAATCCCCAGCAGAGATGATGTTTGTTTCGGCGGCGAGGTTGAATGTTTGTTTGGCGGCGAGGTCAGACTCTTTAAATCCCCAGCAGAGATGATGTTTGTTTTGGCGGCAAGGTCAGATGATGTTTGTTTCCGACGGCGATGTCAGATCAGTATTTCTCCAGCTAGTTGTTGAGCAGCTAGTGTTGCAGTGTTCGAAGATTTGTTCCCCGCAGAGTATCGTGTGCTTGTGCAGTTGGCAAATTTTCGGGTTTACCGGTATTCAACCGTCTCGCACCTTGATTGGCTGAGATCCGTTCGCTTCTCACCCAGTCAGGTTCAAGCCGTTTGAATAGGGGCAGCTGTTGCACCCTAAAATTTGACCAACAATTATTCATCCATCAAGTGTTTGAAAGTTGATACCTTCATCAGAAAGTTCAAGGGGTCCTCAGAGGAATTGGTTGAAACCAAGGTTGTGTGCTTCATAGCTTGAGAGTTGTGGGAGCTCCTCAGATGATTCTGAGACTTTGAGAATGAACTTGAAGCTTTGAGAAAGCCCATAAGATGTCTTGAAAGCCATCATGAAGCCCAGAGAAGTCATTATGCAAGAATTCAGAAGATTCAACCATGAATGGTAGAATTAGGGTTTTGACTGGGTCAATCCTAGGTCAGCTGAAGATTTGGAGAAGGTTGAGACCTAATCCAAGGGCCATGAGATCATGGAATGATGTATGGAGATGCCATAAAGATGATTCCTAGACCAACTCATCATGATTGAGGAGTTTGAGAAGTTTTAAGTTAGGGTTTCCATGGATTGTCAGTGAAAAAAAACCTAATTTGATCCCTATCTTCCAGGCAGTTTTAGCTCAAGATGTGATTGATATATCATCTTCCCCACAACATGAATGTTGTAGAGATTGTTCTTAGATTTAATTTGAGTGGTAGAAGTCCTTGATAGGATGTGCAGAGCTCAAGTTATGGTTTTGACAAATTACAGGTCAGCTGAGGTGTGTGAATCTGGGTCCTTGAAAGTCACCCAACTTGCAGACAACTTTTGCCCTAGTAGGATGATTCCTATGATCTCTTGGTCAACATGAATGTTGAATAGCATCTTCTAAGATTTATAGAGAGTACTAGAAGTCCTTGATAGGATTTGTAGAACTCAACTTATGGTTTGAACAAGACAGGGGTATTTTGGTCATTTGGTGATTATAGGTCATTTTAAGCAAAGGCCATATCTCCTATTTCCAAGCCTCAAATGGAAAAACTCAAAACATCAAAGTTGTTCAAAATGGGACTTTAAGCCTAGAAAAGTGGTCATGAGTTGTTGAAAAATCTTGTAGCAAGGAGTTACATGAATGGGTGAAAATGACCTAAAAATGACTTATAACTTAAATGGATCCAAGTTGGAAATTGGTTTGGGAGATCCACAAATCCAAAATAGGTCATCCAATATGTCATTTTGAATCCAAACATCATTTTAAAAACAATGGTTCAAATAGATTTTTGATTTGAGGTCTTAAAATGGGGGCTACTTTGTAATTTTGTTTCTTGCATATTAAGGAACTTTGAGAAACTTGGCATAAGGCAAAACCAATGCTTGTTTTTCCACACATTCCTTCTCAATATCTCTTGTAAGGAGATTTTAAAGCAAAATTAAGGGACTTAATGCATGAAAGGAGATAATACCACATATCACTACATGAGATTTTCCATGATTTTCTAGGGCATTCTAGATGAATCTAGACTCTTCCATTGGTTGTTATTTAAAGGGTGAATCACCATGAAGAAAAAGGTTGGTGAAAGTTGGTGAATCCATTGGTGAAGGGTGAGAGGAGAAAGAGATATTCAAGGTTTCCTTCAAGTGCAAGTCAAGCTCGAATTCATCATTGCAAGCCTCATCCATCACAACTCTTGCAAACAGAAAGCTATCCACCCTTAGAGGAGTGTTTTGCATCAATTACAAGTTCTGAAACCATCTCTACACACCTCCACCATTGATATTTGACAGGTTGGTGTTTTCATTGCCATCTCTTTAATTAGGTGCTAGATGTTTAGATCTTTAGTATAGAATGGCTAAGATAGGTTAGATGACCATTTCCATAGAGTTTCAGAGGGTTTCATGAAGGTTGGTAACAGATCATAATTTCTTTCAAGATCAAGATCAAGCCGTGTATGGAGTTTTAATGGATATGTGATAGCATAGAATGATGAGGGTAGCATGTAGAACAAGTTTATATCATTAGATTGAAGTTCTATTAAGGTTGATACCAGAAGAAAATGGTGGAACCCTAGTCTTGAAGCTTTCTGTTTGGAGGATACACGATGGTTCAAAGGAAACTACACGCATGGTTGTGTTCCTGGTGATTAGTAGAGCATCTTTGCTTTTGGAATTTTTGAATTTCATGGAGCGAGCAGGGAGAACGATTGGAGAGAAATTCGTGCATGAATTCTGTGTTTTGGCTGAAACCCTAGGTGTCATTTGGGGACGATGGCCATCAACCGTTGGATCATCCTGGTTAATTGACTTTGTAATTCCATCGCACGGCCATGATTTAATTTCAAAACGGAGGGAGTTTTCAATAGCTAAACGCAGCGTTCTATTAAGTGAGTAATCCTGGGCTTAATGAATTGTGATATTCACACCCCTACCATTGGCCCAGTCCAATTTTAAACTTAGAATTGTTGCTATTCATACCGCTGGCGTAATGATTTTCCTTTAATTTTTCTATTGATTTTCTGATAGCGCATGGGCCTAGGGTGTTCGCTAATGGCACCCCCCATCCCTGGCCCATCTGGTAATTGAACTGTGCGCAGTTATGTTTGGCACCCCCTCCCCTTTATTTCATTCTCTTTTATTTTTAATTTCCTTTAATATTTTAGCATTTTATAAAATTCATATAAAATAGAAAATTGATTGTTTTTTAATCCTTGTTTTTTCTACATGTTCATCATTCTGTCTAGAAAAATATCAATAAATAAAATTGGTATTTTATTTTCTTTTAATATTTTTAGTATATTTTCCATGTAAATAGCTTTTTATAATGTTTAGTTTGATACTCAATTTTGTAGAATTTGTTTTAGGACCTTCCCTTAGGATTTTTGAGCCATTCGTTTTGGCATAGTTAGATATTGAATCATAGTTTCCCATAGGATTTAATTCAGGATTTTTAGGTTAAAATTTGATTAGTTTGTTTAGGCTAGAATTAGCATAACAAAATTAGGGTTTTATTCAACATAAGTAGACTTAGCAATTTTGTTTTGGGTTTTTAGGTCAAGATTAGAGTATGGGGAATATATGGGTTAAGGGTAGGTATGTATAGAATCCCCTAGAATTTTACTAGAATATTATATAGTATTTTAGTATTTTTAATTGATTTTTGAATGTATGGTTAGTATGTGTGTTGCTTAAGGGCATAGTTTGTATTGTTTTGCTCTCTTTTCTTCTCCTTTGAGTGTGTGAGCCTTGAAGATTGAGTTGAAGACCTTGTGGATCATCATTGAAGACTTTGAAGACCTTGAAGAGGAGCTTAGTTTTAGCTATTGTTTGTTCTGTTTATAGGATCATAAGTACATAGGTAGAGCTTTAGATAGAATAATTCCATTCAATAAACAAGGAGTGTCTTGTTCACCTCCTTCCTTCTCTATGATATAAAGTCCCCTAAGGGTATTCACCTCTCTCCTTTGGAGGGATTAGTGACCTTGCCCTATGAGGTAGAACTTTGAGAGAGCCTTTTCTTTTGATGTTAAGTCCTTAATGGCATCCTTTGGAAGTCAGTGAGCACTCTAACATCCTCACCTCATCTTGTTGATTGAATCTTGTTTGTTGGAGCATTTGGGTTGTTGAAGATAAAGAAAGCAATGAAGAGTATTGAAGATTTGATTGAAGATCTAAAAGCCATTGAAGATAGAAGCTGAAGCTTTGAAGAGGATGATTCCTTGGAGATTGTTGAAGTCTGAAGACTTTGTGAAGATCAAGTTGACACTTGGGTTAGAAGCTGAAGCTTAAGGGAGAAGATGAGTTGATACTCATGTGGTAGGGTTGACACCTGGAAAGCAGTTGATATTTGAAGTCTGAAGACTGAGTTGCTGCTGGAGGGGCTGAGGCTTTCTTCTGTTTTTCTTTTCTGTATTGTGTGTTTTGTTTGATTTGTCTGTTGCATTAGATTAAGTCCATCTAGAGTAAGTAGAATCTAGGAGCATGATTGCATTAGAGGTTGAGTTGCTCCCTCTGCTTGTATTGTTATTGCGTGGCTTTGCTTGCGGGTATTCGGTAGAGCCCGACTCCCTTACCCATGTGTTTTGTTTGCCTGATGGCATTTCATTTCCTTACATCTGTATGATTGCAGTTTACTGTTTATTGCTTGATAGCATGTTGTTTATTTTCAGTATGATTACTGTTATTTCATGACTGGCTTGAGGTTGAGATGAGCTTGTGGAGGCTGAAGCCCCACACACATTTCCTCCCTCACTTGCATTGCATGCATTTTACTGTTAAGCTGATGCTTTGTCTGTTTGGTGTGTCATTGACATGATCCCTTAGGACTCTCATTTCCTTTGATAAGGATTTGATGATAGAATTTTAGGTTGAAACCTATGCATGACAACATCTGGGAGTTCCCTGTTCAAACTTCAACCATAGGATGAATCCATGGCATGATAACAGTAGGACTTGATAGTCTCCCTCCTAGTTGGGCCTGTTCTCTTCTCATCTCAAAACAGTTTAAGATACAGTAATCATGAATGATTTCTTTTGTACGTTACGAGCCTTAAGCTATCTGAGAAAGGATTGTGGGAGAGTTTCTTTTCCATAGTCTGGATGTTTAGTATGGTACCCTTTGGGTGACATGCGACGCATTCACTCTCAGGTCATAGTCTCTAGTGCGGTTGAAATCGCAAACACAATAAAAAACACTTCTTTCGTAAACAGGAAATAAGCCGTAGTTTCCCGAACTACGTTTGCTCTGATCTTCCATGCAGTGTGGAAGTACGTAGGCATAGGATGCGATATCCTAGCGAGCAACCTTTCCCCCGTAACCCTTCGTAGGCCGAACTACGTTGACTCTGATTTCTCATTCTCTGATGAGAATACGTAGGCATAAAGTGCGACGCTTTGCCGAGTCATTTTTCTTTTCTTTTTCAGCCAGCCTTGATAGGTAGATAGATTATAACCAACCCGTCCAAGTAAACAAACAAGCGTGGATCCCGTCGAGTACGACGGACGTGAGGGGTGCTAATACCTTCCCCTTGCGTAACCGACTCCCGAACCCAGACAATGGTTGCGATGACCTTGTCTTACCCTTTTTCGTCAGGTTTTTCCGATCGTTTCCTTTCCCGCTCTGAGGGATAAATAACGAAAGGTGGCGACTCTTCTGTCATGCCGACACCTTATTTTCGCGCAAGCGACACCCGCGAGGAAATCGTGATAGCGTATCCCCAAGTGGATTATTTTTCTCCCCGGAGAAGTTAGAACTTCGATACCAAGATTTGGTTCTACCATCAACTCTTCCTATCCCTCGATAGATGTATTGTTGCAGAGGTCGTCGGGAATTCCCGTCGAGATGTTTATTTCATCTCATGTCTCCTCTCTCATCTATTTTGTCAACATAAGCATAAGCATGAGCATTGCATACTCATTCTTCATTTCATTGTCATACACATTGACATACGCATTTAGCATTTTCATGTTTTCTCTTTGTCGTCATCTTTGTCGTTACCGCCAAGTAACTGGGTTTGTTCGCTCGCTCCTAGTAGATCGTCATCCCTAGGCATAAAATACTCATTTGTTCCCGGTTTCCCCACAGAGTTCAACCCTCGTGGATGATGGTTATTTTCATTATCATTCCGCGCTAGGATAAGATAATCCCCATTTGAGTTCATTCCCTCAATAGAATCGTGTTCGACGGTTCTTTCTAGCCCTATTCTAGATCGAACTTAGGTCTCGTCGGTCACCAAACACACCTGGGATGCACATTTATTTTGCACCATCTTTCAAGAAAAGCCTTTACAACGTCGATACGCGATAGTTCTCGCCTAAGAAATCTATCAGTACATCTTACAACAACCAGTATGCAAATTTTCTCACCAGAGAAGCCTATCATTATCACCTACATTACCCTTTACAATTTATCATTATCACCTACATTACAGTTTACAATTTATCGTCACATTCTACAATTGATCTTCTCATACAAGAAGTTCATCATTACTCAGTGATCTCGATGTTTGCCATCATCACAACCTTCTTTACAATTTACATTACACGGTGATCTCGATGTTTGCCATCATCACAACCTTCTTGACAATTTACAGTGATCTCGATGTTTGCCATCATCACAACCTTCTTGACAATTTACAGTGATCTCGATGTTTGCCATCATCACAACCTTCTTGACAATTTACATTATCTGTTATCACTCAGTGATCTCGATGTTTACCATCATCACGACTTCTTGACAATTTACGTTATATGTTATCACTCAGTGATCTAGATGTTTGCCATCATCACAACTTTCTTTACAATTTACATTACCTCTTACCACCTCTACAAGCAGTGCTCACCCGAGAAGCTTATCCCTGTCACTCTTGCAAATGAGCGGTATTTCTCGCCTGAGAAGCTTATCCTATCTTCGTTATGACTTGCAGCAAAGGGTCATCTCCATCGAGCAGCTTGGTTTCCATTTTCCTTTTCATCTTGAAGTGCGGGGAGGTTTAAACTGAATCATAATCAGGAGAGCATGAATCTTGAAGTATGAAGAAGTTCGTTTTATCCTTTAGTAAAAGAAGGAGTTGAATCATATTCAGGAGAGCATGCATCTTGAAGTATGAAAAAGTTCATTTTATCCTTTAGTAAAAGAAGGAGCTGAGTCATATTCAGGAGAGCATGAATCTTGAAGTATGAAGAAGTTCATTTTATCCTTTAGTAAAAGAAGGAACGGAATCATATTCAGGGCATCAGATCTTGAAGTATGAAAAAGTTCATTTTATCCTTTCGTAAAAGAAGGAACTGAATCATCTTCAGGGCTCCAGATCTTGAAGTATGAAGAAGTTTATTTTATCCTATAGTAAAAGAAGAAACTGAATCATATTCAGGGCACCAGATCTTGAGGTATGAATAAGTTTATTTTATCCTTTAGTAAAAGAAGGAACTGAAGCATATCCAGGGCACCAGATCTTGAAGTATGAAGAAGTTCATTTTATCCTTTAATAAAAGAAGAATCTGAATCATAGTTCGGGCGCCGACCTTAGATATGAAGAGGTTAATTTACCAGATGAGTGAGAATCCCTCCAGCGGAGCTCCTCAATCAATTTTTCATCTATTATTCACAAATAAGCAGTAGTCTCTTTATTTGAGAGCTTATCCAGTTTTGGCATTGTCGCTACTGCGAAAATCGGCGCCGGTTGACAGAAGAGTCGCCACCGTGCGTTATTTATCCCACGGTTGGGAAAGGAAACGCTCAGAGTAAACCTCGCACAACACGGGAAAGGTATGGTCGTCGCAACCAAAACCTGGATTCGGGAGTCGGTTACGCAAGGGGAAGGTATTAGCACCCCTCACGTCCGTCGTACTCGACGGGATCCACGCTTGTTTTCGGGTATGGATTGTTATGCTATCTAAACTATAGGTCAAGGGTTAAAAAGAAAATAAAAATGAAAATAAAATGACTCGGCAAAGTATCGCACTTTATGCCTACGTATTCCCGTCTGGAACGAGAAATCAGAGTCAACGTAGTTCGCCTACCTACGGGAAAGGAGGGGAAGGTTGCTCGCTAGGATATCGCATCCTATGCCTACGTACTTTCATACAGCATGAAAGATCAGAGCAAACGTAGTTCGGGCCACGTACGACACAAGTCTGTCTTGATTGATTTTATTCCTTCTGAAAAAGGTTTTCTTGATTGACAGTCCAAGCGGACAAAAATGACGTTTTGGTGAGTTCGCATTCTTTTACGGAAGAAGTGCCTTTTATTGTGTTTGAAATCTTTATGTGTTTTTCTGTTTGTTTTGAGAAAGAAAGAGACAGAACTCTAACCTACGGTCGCGAAGGGAATCAAACTAACCTAATGTCATCCTGCATGGGTTAAGACCTAGTGTCTATCATGCTCCTCTCTTGCGCAGAGAGAAACAGAGAACCTACGGGATAGGCGAAAACAGAAACAATAGCAGATATATACAGTAAAACAGTAAAATGCATGAATGCAACAGGGGAAACAGCAAACAATACAGTCAGGAAAACCAATCAATACATCAAGAATGAAATACAGCAAAAATAAACAGCCTCAGCAGCTCTGAAACAATATCTGGCTCCAAGTAATCTCCCATCAGCTACAGGCTTCAACAAGCATCAATCTCCATCTTCATGGCCTTCAGGTAATGGCTTTGAGCACCAGTCCTCAGTCTACAATGGCTTTTCTTCAAATTCAAACCTCCAGGATGAGGGATCAGTCACAAGAGTGAATTGGGTGTTAAGCAATCAGTTGACTACCAAAGGTGGTGAACAGACTGCCTCTAACACATATGACATTTTCTCTCAAGAGTTCTATCTCTTAGACACCATCACCAAGCCTTCCAAAGGAAGGGGGTGAGTGTCTTAGAGAGACTCTGAATCACAGAGAAGAATGGACGCAGACAAGGCAATCCATGTTTGAGAAACAAGCTTTCTAATCTTGAGCTCTGCCTAGCTCCTAGACCCTAATCTCCTCAGCATCTGCTAGCAAGAATCTCCTCTTCAACTCTGGAAGTTGATCTTCAATCTCTGGATCTCCAATGGCTTCATCTTCACAAGTCTTCAGCTCTCCCAAGTCCCCAAGCAATCCCAATACCCACACAGACAAATCAATAATCCCCAGAGGGCACACCACACCAGTCAATCAGATATACAGTACATTAATAGCAGTAGGGGGAATCCTAACTTTTTCTAGGGGATCTAATAACTTCCCATAGCCCCTATAGTCCCATAACTAAACTAGTCAAACCCTGAGTCCTAAGGGAAAAGAATCAAATCTCCTAAGTCATCACCTAAAACCCTAGTTTTGTTCATGTTGTTCACACCTAAGCTAAACACCTAGAATTAATTTCTAAAAATGGGAACTAAGTTGTATCTACAAGTTGAATGTCTAAAATAAACAACCTAAAAAGAATGGTCAAAAAATATTAAAGCAGCTAATAGAACAAAAATTAACAAAATCATGTATGAAATGAAACTATTTAAAATGCTATTTATTTGGGAAATATGGGGAAAATATCAAATAAAAAATAAAATGCAATTTTTATTTTTTATAATTTTCTAGACTCTTTTAAAGAAAATAATGCAAAAATAATGAACAAAAATATGCAATTTCTAATTTGTTATGAATTTTCAAAAATGAAATGTTGAAGTTCAAGTATACTACTTAAAACCCTAATTAAACTATCCTAAGTTCAATTATCTACACTAATCAAATTTTATTCTAAAAAATCTAGTAATAAATCCATAGAGTAATACAATTCATTATTTAACATCACCAAAAAGAATGAGCAAAAAATCTATTCCTAAAGTCATGAACAAAAATGTACAAGTTCAAGTGTAACATGAATTATGAAAAAGAATGCATTATTTTGTAAAATATGTGAAAAATGCGAAAAAAATATAAAATGCAATTTTTATATTTTTTTTAATTTTCTAGACATGTTAAGGAAAATATTAAAAAAAGAATGAGTAAAAAACATGCATTATTTATTTAGTTATGATTTTTAGAAGATGAGTAAAATAAGATGCAATTTTAAAAATGAAAATAAAAGAATTAAAGAGAGGGGTGCAGATAGTATGCTGGGCCAGTTCACGCGTGTGGGCCTTGGCTGATGGGGGGTGCGAAGATAAAAAAAGCCCAAGGAGCTCATTTAGCAAAACGACGCCGTTTTGCTGCGTCTAGAATCCCCTCCATTTTTGCAGTTTCAATCGTGACCCTTTGATCACAAGTCCAGTCAACTAATCCAAGATCATCCAACGGCCACGGTATGTCTTCTCCAATGAAACCCTAATCTTCATGAAAAAGAACAACTCCATGCAAGCTTCTTCCATGGATTATAACTCCTTCATTACACCACGAAATCACACGAAATAAAAACCAATCTCGCTCCATTTTCTGCCCTCTATCCAGCCATGTCCCTAACTTCCCTTGAAACCCTCTACAATGCACAAACCGAAACCCCCCATCCATGGTTCCACCATGGAAGCTTGTTATTCAATCTCAACAAACCATGAAAATAACTATATCCACGTGTTCTATAGGTTGCACTGAGTATACTAAACTATAGCACATGCATTAAAACCTCATATTCCAACCATTCTTGATCTTGAAAGAATTGACACCACATCTTGAACCTCCATGGATTGACCTTAAACTCACCATAAATGATCCTTAAGTGGTCTCTATCATGAATATAACAACAACTAACCCTAACCATGCATAACTATGGTGATTCGAAACAAAACTTATCCTTACCAATTGGATATGGTGATGGTTGCTATGCCCTGTTTCAGCCCTTGCCAATGGTGCCAAATGATCTTTATATGATGGTGATGATGCTGGTGAAGAGAATTCGTGCTCAAGCTTCTTGAAAATGGCAATTCGAACCTTCACGCAACTTGGAGTGATGAAGTGGAACTCATGATTCAGCCACGAATTGATGTGCCTTCTTAGTGCTTTTTACTCTACAACAATGGAGGATGATGATGATAACAGAGATTGAGATGATTGATGAAGCTTTAATGGAGTTTGGATAGAAAATGCAAATTGAAGTGAAGGATTCAAAGTAGTGTTTGCAAGCTTAAAGCATCACCAACCCAATAACAAACAGCTTCATTTCCTTATATAGATGATGATTAACAGAATGAGAAGCTTCTAGATTGGTCCTAGAGAGATCTAGAAGCTTATGGAACTTTCATGAATTTATCATTTGATGGCATTTTGAATTATATCATGTCATGCTTGCACCTTGGGTAAACTTGAGTGAAAATCTCCCCTCATGAGATATTAAGAGTGTATGCATAAAAAACCAAGTTTTCCTTGCCTTGTGTTAAGCTTTACCATGTTGCCTTATGATGTAAGAAACAAATTTACAAAGGAAGTCCAATTTTTAAACCTAAACTCAAAAATGTGGCTGAACCAATGTCTTTAAAATGATGTTGGGAATCAATTTGGTATATTGGATGACCCATATGGGCTTTGTAGATCTCTCAAACCATTTTCCAACTTGAACTTTTTCAAGTTATATGCCTTTTTAAGTCATTTTGACCATTTTAAAATATCCATGCTCCATGCATTTTCAAACTCTCACAACATCTTATCTAGCCTTAAAATGCCATTTTGAGCAACTTTGATGTTGGGAAGTTTTCCATTTGAAGCTTCCTTGTATGAGTTTTAGGCATTGGCTAAAAATGACCTGTAATTCCAAATGACCAAAATACCCCTGTCTTGCACAAACCATAAGTAGAGTTCCTTAAATCATATGAAGGCATAATATACCATTCTAGAAAGCTAAAAAAATGAGGAACAACGCTTATGTTGACCAGAAATTCATTTTAAATCTCCTTGAGGGCCAAACGTTTGTCAGAAGACAGTCAACTTTCACAGACAAATTTCAGTGTCATCTGGTGACTCCTAACTTGCAAGAGCCATAACTTGAGTTCTAGAAATCTTCTCAAGGACTTCCACCACTCAAATTAAAGCTAATAACATCCTCTACAAGTCTCATGACCATCAGTAGGTGAAATGAGGCTTGTATTTCAACTTATCTTCTTTGACAAATCAGTGAAAAACAAGGGATTTTACCCTAGGAACCTTGACTTTTCACCCTCTATTCTTCTTGATTTTTCTTGATTTCTTCTTAGCATAACAACATATCTTTATTCTCCATGTCAAATGATGAACCCCACATCTCTCCAATAGCCCTTAATGCCTTTCAATCAGTCAATTGACCTAGAGTTGACCCAGGGTTGACCTAGATGAAACCCTAGTTGACTGTCTTCAACTGTACTTCTTGTGACTTCACCAATGACTTGTTTTCTTCTCCAAATGACTTTCTAAATCCTACAAGATATCTAGATACTCCCCATGCTCAGACCACAGCTCACAATTTCTTTGCTGATCCTCAGGCACCCTCAGTTAGGAGATATACTCAATGCTTGATCTACTGATTTCTTCAACTTTCAAATTCTTTTCTGATGACTTGGATGGGATTGAATTAGAATAATAACCTCTTGATAGACTTCCAGAGATGAGAATAATGATTGGTTCCCTGTTGAATGACTTGCTATGCTTATGCTATGCAGATGAGTAACCTATGTACATGACTCTATATGCAAATGCTAATGATATTGAAACATAAACCAAGTGAATTAAGGCTGGGCAAATTTTAGGGTGCAACAGCTGCCCCTATTCAAGCGACTTGGACCCGATTGGGTGAAGAGCCCGGAGCCTTCAGACATTCGCGGTACGAGACGGTTGAATACTAGTGAAACCAGAAATTTGCCAACCGCAAAACTAAATTGCACTCCTGCTTGGGGAACGACATTCATCAGCTGAATCTGACTGTTACGACAACCCACTGATCTCGTGCGACCGTGCTGGGGATTCTTCTCATCATCCTGAAAAAGATTGAACCAGCGAAAACTTCGTCCTTTGCTTGTCCACGTCAGGACTCTATCTGCTGTCAACTCGGAAAAAACTTCAACAACTTTGCTGGGGACGGCTCGTCTGCCTTCTCGTCAGAGATAAATCGTCCACGTTAGGAATAAACTCTTCCACGTTAGGAATACCACCGTCCACGTTAGGACTCACCTTTCCACGTAAGGAATAACCGTTCCACGTTAGGAATAACACCGTCCACGTTAGGACTCACCTTTCCACGTAAGGAATACATCGCTTTTCCCCGTCAGGGGTGACTTTTCTCTGCTTTGTCAAACTCTTCCACGTAAGGAATACGTCTTCTTTTGCTTTGTCCACGTAAGGACTCTTTCTTTTTCCATGTTAGGAATCACAAATTTTCCACGTAAGGAACCCCAATCTTTCCACGTGAGGAATACTATATCAATCTTTCTTTCCACGTTAGGAATGCTTCTTCTTTCCACGTAAGGAATACCGTTTCTTCTTTCCGTCCACGTCAGGACTAAACTTTCCACGTAAGGAATCTATCTTCTTCTTCCACGTTAGGAATAACTTCTTTGATCTGTCCGCGTCAGGACTAAACTCTTCCACGTCAGGAAACACCTTCTCTTTCCACGTCAGGAATCAACTTCTTTTCCATCTGTCCGCGTCAGGACTAAACTTTTCCACGTTAGGAATGCACTCTTTTTTCCACGTAAGGAATCACCATTTTTCCACGTAATGAATATGACTTCGTCTGGCTCTGTCCGCGTCAGGACTAAACTCTTCCACGTTAGGAATGCACTTGTCTCCCCGTAAGGAATCCATCTCGATATGTCCGCGTAAGGACTCAATCTTTTCCACGTAAGGAACCACATCTTTCCACGTAAGGAGACCTTTTCTCAAACTGTCCGCGTCAGGACTTAAACTTTTCCACGTAAGGAAACGATCTTACCTTCCCACGTAAGGCATACAACTCGTCTCTTCTGCGTCTGTCCACTTCAGGACTGAACTTGCTTTTCCACGTAAGGAACTGAAGCTTCTTTTTCCCTGTAAGGAATAAACCTGTCCACGTCAGGACTCACGTTTCGTCTTGATTTGTCCACGTCAGGACTCACCTCTTGACTTGCTGAGGAAATAAAACTTGTCCACGTCCGGACTTGTGCGTCTTCAACTTGCTTGGGAAATAAGACTTGTCCACGTCAGGACTCACACTTTGCCCACAACACAAAGAAGGATAAACTTGTCCACGTCAGGACTCTCACATCTTGTCATCTCAAAGAACTATAAACGTCCACGTCAGGACACCCCTTTCACCATTATGAATAAAGCTATTCGCTGAGAATAAATGGTCCACGTCAGGACACCAACACGAAGAGTAATCAATCTTGCCCGCGCCAGGACTCCACACTCAATCAATACCGATAACCCGAACCGGTCCACGTTAGGACTAACACACATCGTCAACTTGAGGAAATGTCCACGTTAGGACTCCACATTCCAACAATCTTCTTTAGCACAAAGAAAACCTGTCAATAAAATTGTCCACATTAGGACTCCTCCTTCCGCCAATTTCTTATCACTGACGTTACAGCAACTTTGAGGCTGGCTCTACTGGGGACATTTGGAAACCAAACTTCCGGACGCCTGTTCTGATAACTAGCGGTAGCCTCTGAAGTTCTGATTCATGAATCCTTTGATGACAAACAACTCCGCTTGGGGATAAGGAGAAACTTATCCTGCTGACTCTGGCGGGGACAACACAAGAAATTCATAAATAACTTTGTTCGGAGACAAAGAGAAACTTCATCTTGACAACTCTGTGGGGAGTAGTGCCAAGGCTGACACCTCGTGGGATGTCTTATGTCGAGATCTTGAATGCTTGATAATTCACTTGAGCAAGAGCTCTCTCTACCTGCATGAGAAACAATACTTGAAACAAACAGTTAACCAACCTGGTTTATGTTTCAAAAATGCGCATGTTTGACGGCGATGCAATGCTCCATTCGACATGGAAATACTACACTTTTATTTGGTGGATGCAAGTACGACCCTATATGCCAATGCAACCGCAGAATTGAACTGCTGGGTGCAGGAACTGCTTCAGCAAAATAAATGCTGAAGATAATGCCAACTCCGCTGGGGATAGCCAGGTGCTACAGAATTATTCCAGCAAAATAAATGCCGGAAGAGTGAAGTCGACTCAGCTGGGGAATTGGGAGCTCGAACCAAACACCTCACTGAAGTAACATCCTGCTGGGGAATATACCTCTGCTGGGGAATACCAGATGCGCCTGGCATAATCGGACTTCTGCTGGAAAGTGAACGGATATTACACAGTATCCCTGACAAAATGAATGCCGGGACCCACAACCAACTCTGCTGGGGAGAGTCTTAATCTTCGAGTTCTACTGGGAGGAAAGAACACTTGCTGAAAGGAGAGAACTCCGCCGGGGATGGGATGATTCTCTTGGGGAAAAATCAACTGACTCCGCTGGGAGAGAGTAAATGACCCTGCAAGGAAAGGTAAACTGCCTGAATGCAGCTCACAAATACTAATCTTCTACGGCTAAACCACTCGGATCGAGACAAGGGAATCCTTCTGGGGGGACACCATACTGTCTGAATACAGCCTTACGATCTTGGAATCGTCAATGACTTTGCTGGAGAATGCCCTTTGGATAAGCTACGACTAGCTGGGGAATTCTTGTCCTTCTTCGGGAAAAACATGCATGACCTGCGTGAGGGTCGAATCTTTCGTTAATGCAACCTTTTGATCATCTTCCTCGTACGGCTATGAAACCTGCAACAATACAAGCAAGACAAGACAAGTCTATGCAACTAAATCGATCCAGGTTAGTGACGTTATTTTCAGTTAATTCGAAGCTTTAGCACATGTTGGCAAGGGCCAGTGACGTTATGCACATGCTAGTTTCATCAAACTTAGGCGTTAATCATGCACAAAACAGTAAAGAACGATGTCAAGTACTGAATAACGTATTTTATTGATTGGGCCCCTGAATGGGCGGAGTTTTTTTGTACACGGGATGTAACTCCTGAAAAGAGGAAGCTACACAAAGCAAATATACAAGTATACACAGGAAGCATAAATATATCGACAAACTAAATTTGTACACATGTCGGCAACGGGATGCAGATGAACACCACGAACTGATCCTCCTATGACTCGTCCGACTCTAACGCTTTTCCCGGTATTCATACTTCTGAAAAGGTTGTACCAGATAACCGATCCTCCCCGGTGTATTCTCCCGCATTGATGCTCAGTGCAATATCAAATTCGGACCGCAGTCATTTGCTTTTCAAATCCCTAACTTTTGCGTGAACCGCCCTTTACGGGTTTTCAGTTCACCGGGATACCCTTTTTTGCCGAAGCCGCCCAGTGTAGGTTTTCAACTTCGCGGGTGTACATTTTTTCAATTTTATCCCTGACTTTTGCCCGAACCTTTCATTCTGTTTTTGGTTCGCCAGGATGCCCCATTTTTGCCTGGACTCTCTTTTTTCTGTCCAACGGGTCTATTTTAAGCAAAGTATTTTTTAACTGCGTCCGAATTCACAGGCGACGTAAAGTCTTCTCCGTCCATGGTGGAAAACAACAACGCTCCTCCTGAAAAGACCTTCCTGACAACGTATGGCCCTTCGTAGTTGGGGGTCCACTTGCCCCTGTGATCTGCTTGCGGCGGGAGAATCCTTTTCAGCACAAGGTCGCCCGTCTGAAAGCTTCGCGGATGTATCTTCTTGTCATATGCTTTCTTCATTCAGCTCTGGTACAAACGACCGTATGCTAGAGAAGCTAGCCTCTTCTCATCCATCAAGCTCAATTGACTCAACCTGTCCTTCACCCATTCTGCCTCGTCCAGCTGAACGTCTCGCAATACCCTCAGAGAAGGTATCTCAACTTCCAATGGTAATACCGCCTCCATTCCATACACTAATGAGAACGGGGTTGCCCCGGTTGATATGCGTACCGTCGTACGATAACCGTGCAGAGCAAAAGGTAGCATCTCATGCCAATCCTTATAGGTCACTACCATTTTCTGAACGATCTTCTTGATATTCTTATTGGCCGCTTCGACAGCGCCATTCATCTTGGGTCGGTAAGGGGAGGAGTTGTGATGCTCGATCTTGAAATTCTGATAGAGCTCCTTCATCATTTTGTTGTTCAAGTTCGAACCGTTGTCCGTGATTATCAGCTCGGGAATCCCATATCGGCAAATGATATCTCTCTTGATGAATCTGGCCACCACTTGCTTCGTTACATTTGCATATGACGCCGCTTCCACCCACTTGGTGAAATAATCGATTGCTACTAAGATGAACCGATGCCCGTTAGAAGCTGTCGGCTCGATCTTTCCAATCATATCGATTCCCCACATCGAGAATGGCCATGGCGATGACATCACATTCAGAGGACTTGGAGGCACATGGATCTTATCGGCATAGATCTGGCACTTGTGGCACTTCCTTGCGAACTTGAAACAATCAGTTTCCATAGTCAGCCAAAAATAACCTGCCCGTAGCAGCTTTCTCGTCATGGCATGTCCACCAGCATGCGTACCAAAGGTACCTTCGTGTATTTCCTCCATGAGCAACTTTGCCTCTCTTTCGTCTACACAACGCAACAGCACCAAATCGTGGTTTCTTCTGTATAAGACGCCATCCGGATTCAAGTAGAAATTACCCGCTAATCTCCTGAGAGTCTTCTGATCTTGACTGGATGCCCCAGCCGGATACTCTTTATTCTTCAGGAAATTAAGGATATCGAAATACCATGGTTTGTCATCAGATGCTTCGTCAATAGCAAATACATAAGCTGGCCTGTCAAGCCGAGAGATGATGATTCGGGGAGCCTCGTTCCAGAAATTGACTTTGTACATGGACGACAAAGTGGCCAGGGCGCCAGCCATTTGATTCTCTGCCCGTGGTACGTGATGCAATTCAACTTTGTCAAAGAACGGCAGCAATCTCCTTGCAAAATTCATGTAATGTATCAAGTTGGGCTGACGCGTCTCCCATTCCCCTTTGATCTGATTCACCACCAGAGCTGAGTCTCCGTATACATCCAGATGTTTGATTCGCAAATCAATGGCTTCTTCGAGCCCCATTATACAAGCTTCGTATTCAGCCTCGTTATTAGTAACGGCAAAGGTCAATCGGGCAGTAAACGGGATGTGCGACCCGTGTGGCGTGGTGATGATTGCCCCTATTCCGCTGTCGTAAGCATTCACAGCTCCGTCAAATATCATCTTCCATTTGGAACCCACCTCTGGTCCTTCGTCTGGCAACGGCTCTTCACAATCTTTCATCTTTAGGTACATGATATCCTCGTCAGGAAAATCAAACCTCATCGATTGGTACTCTTCAATAGGCTGCTCCGCCAGATACTCAGACAACACACTCCCCTTTATAGCCTTTTGCGAGACGTATTGGATGTCATATTCAGTTAAGACCATCTGCCAACGGGCAATTCTACCTGACAACGCCTGCTTTTCAAATACATATTTGATAGGATCCATCTTCGAGATGAGCATGGTTGTATGATTCAGCATGTACTGCCTCAAACGCTTGGCGGCCCAGGCTAGCGCGCAACAAGTTTTCTCCAGCATTGAATACCGAGATTCGCAGTCTGTAAATTTCTTACTCAAGTAGTAGATCGCATGCTCTTTTCTTCCTGTCTCGTCATGTTGACCGAGAACACAACCCATGCTTCCCTTAAGAACCGTCAAATACATTATCAAGGGTCTACCTGCCACCGGGGGTATCAAAATAGGAGGTTCCTGCAAATACTGCTTTATTTTATCGAACACCTTTTGACAATTTTCGTTCCATGTCACAACTTGATCTTTCTTTAGCAGCTTGAATAGTGGTTCACACGTGGCCGTTAGGTGAGATATGAACCGGGCAATGTAGTTCAACCTCCCTAAAAACCCGCGCACCTCTTTCTCTGTTTTAGGCGTCGGCATTTCTTGAATCGCTTTTATTTTAGCAGGATCGACCTCTATTCCTCTTTCGCTTACGATAAATCCCAGCAGCTTACCCGATCTCACCCCGAAGGTGCATTTATTAGGGTTCAGCCTCAACCTGAACTTCCTAAGCCTTTTAAATAACTTCAGCTGATTCACCAGATGCTCTTCCTCCGTCTGGGATTTGGCAATCATATCGTCAACATAAACTTCGATCTCTTTATGCATCATATCATGGAAAAGAGTCGTCATCGCACGCTGATATGTTGCCCCAGCATTTTTCAAACCAAAGGGCATCACTTTGTAGTAAAATGTTCCCCAAGGCGTTATGAAAGTGGTTTTCTCCATATCCTCTGGCGCCATTTTAATCTGGTTATAGCCTGAAAAGCCATCCATGAAGGAGAATACAGAGTATTGAGCAGTATTATCAACTAACACGTCAATATGAGGAAGTGGAAAATCGTCTTTTGGGCTTGCTTTATTCAAATCCCTATAATCCACGCACATCCGAACCTTGCCATCTTTCTTTGGCACTGGTACGATGTTAGCAACCCAGGAGGGATACTTTGTCACAGCCAGGAACCCAGCGTCCCACTGTTTTTGAACTTCCTCTTTGATCTTCATTGCCATATGTGGCCGAGTTCTGCGAAGCTTTTGTTTGACCGGCGGGCAATCTTCTTTCAGTGGCAGGCGATGCACAACCATATCTGTATCGAGCCCTGGCATATCTTCATACGACCAAGCGAATACATCACTATACTCTCGGAGCATTTCAACCAGTCTTCGCTTGATATCACTCTGTAGTGCGGCTCCGATACGAATATTCTTCTCAACCCCTTCCGACCCCAAGTTGATAATTTCGATGACCTCGTCGTGAGGCAGAATGGCTCTTTCCTCTTGCTTCACCAACCAAGACAGTTCTTCAGGAACGTCGCTATCTTCGACAACCTCTTCTTCGGCCTGAAATACCGGGTGTTCAAAGTCAGGACGAGTCATAGGTGGCTCAAGGATGTCATCTGAAAATGTTATCCTGCAAAAGGAATGGTTAAGTGCTTCAAAATGCGTATAAAGCGAACAACCACGTTGCCATTTTATTGAAAAATATAAAACAAAAAAGACAGGGATTACAGTATTTGCACATGAAAAAACGCCATTTATTTAATGATTGACACGCGATGTTCATAACAACACAGCCCTAAGCAAATCCTGATGCCCCGGGCAAGACATCAGATTATTCAACAATTAATAAAGCAAAGCATTACTGTTTAAAAGTCACAGGAACAAGCTCCTGAATAGACCAGTTGCACAGTCCTTGTCCTAGCGTGCTTGGCTGAATCCAGGCATCCATATCACAGTCGCTGTCTCCTTCGTCAGACTCCGAAGCAGCATTGACGGTCTCATGACATACTTCACTGGCAGAGATGGTGATTGGCCCTCTGAAACGGGGTACCCCCACAGAAGGAGTTGATGACGACGGTTGGTATCCTAGCCCGAACCGGTCCATCTTCACAGGAATGTCCAGCACTTTGCCCCAGCCCTTTGCTTCTCCTGCTTCTACTAGAGCTTGAGCTTCTTTGTACGATGAGACGGCTATCTCTGGCACTTTGCTCGGCCCGGGACCTTTGTCCTTGATGCGCAACCCTTCAAATGCCTGGCAGGGTGTTTCGTGGATCTCTCCGTCGACCTCCACATACTTAAATGACGATAGATGGCTGACCAGGATGTCCTCTTCTCTGCATATGGTGACTACGCTGTCTCTGACCATATATTTCAACTTCTGATGTAGGGTAGACGTGACTGCCCCCGCCCCATGAATCCAGGGTCTTCCAAGCAAGCAGCTGTATGCAGGCTGTATATCCATGATATAAAACTCAGTTGCAAACACCTCCGGCCCCACCTGTAGAGGCAATGTGATTGATCCAAAGACTGTTCTCCGCATGCCGTCAAATGCTCTGACTACCAAGTCGCTGGGCGTGCACAAGATTCCTCTAACATCCAGCTTCATCATCGCCTTCTTGGGCAGCACATTCAAAGACGATCCGGTGTCAACCAATACGTGCGACATTACTGATCCTCTACACTCAACAGATACGTGCAGTGCCATATTATGATCTCTCCCTTTAGGGGTCAAGTCAAAGTTAGTAAAGCCCAGGCTGTGGCCTGCATTCACATGTGCCAACACTCCTTCCAGCTGATTTACAGAGACGTCTTGAGGTACAAAAGAAGTATCCAGGACTTTCAGCAAAGCATTTCTGTGAGCTTCTGAACACAACAGCAATGACAGGATAGATATTTTGGACGGCGTCTGCTACAGATGCTCCACAATCTTATAATCACTTTTTCGAATCAAACGCATGAACTCTTCTACATCTTTCGACGCCGATTCTTTGTCACTTGCTTGCACTGGGACATTCTCAACCGCTTTCCCTTTTCCTTTCGCTAGTCTTTCGGCCTCCACTGCAGGGGATATAAAGATCCTACCACTTCTTGTCATACCTCCTGAACCAAAAACATTATCCACAGTCTCGGCTGGCGGCGTATTAACATCAATCTTTATCCCGTCACAATACACCTCCAACCCATATGACCATGGGACTGCTTTCGTGTTCTCGTACGGGATCGGCCCGGCCTTAGTTATGGTGATCGGTGGTTGCTGAGCTGATGCTGCGATAGTGATTGTCTTTCGAGGAATCGTTACAGTGGCCACATCACTCTGATCATATGCTACTGCCCCTGCGGGCTCTTCAGTTGCTGCTTGGTCAAACTGCAATAAACCTTCATCAATTAAAGCCTGAATGCCTTTCTTCAAATCATCACACCCCCCAGCTAGGGTCCAACATTCCAAACAATATTCGTCACATCCTGGGTAAACACCCCCTTGTAACAGTCGGCTCTTTATCTCGCTCAGCGGCGTCTTTAAATCGTCGACATTCATAATCAGATTTAACCCTTCCTCAGTCAGAATAGCGTTTGCCCCGTGATTAGGCATGGGTTTCTGCACTATATTCGGACCTGCCGTTCCGAAATTGATAGTCTTGTTGTCCAAAAGATCTTGCACAACATGCTTAAAAGCATGGCAACCCTCTATATCGTGGCCTGGAGCCCCAGAATGAAACTCACAGTGCCTGCTTGCATCGTAACCAAACGGGGGAGCTCCCGTTATCGGTGCCAGAGTTCTCTTCTCTACCAGGTTCAATCCCAACAATGTCTGCAGTAAATCAGCATATGTCGAGGGAGGCTTCTCAAACACTCTTCTCGGTTTGCCGCCCTGGAATCTTCGCTGAGCCTGCTGAGACTGCTGCTGCATTGGCTGCTGCTGAGACGGTTGTTGTTGTTGAAGTGGTTGTTGCTGATATGGAATAGTAACACTCGCCACCTGCTGCGGCTGATGATATTGATTTCGTCCCCTGCCTCGGCCTTTAAATACTGCGCTTGCCTCGCCCTGACGGCGCCCACCAAAAGCTTTCCTATTACTGCCAGATGCAGTCGATTCCTCAACCTGGAACTTTCCTTGCTTAATGTTACGCTCAATCTTTTCTCCCATCAGAATTAGGTCTAAAAAACTGGCCAGAGACGTGTGAAACAGCATGTCATGAAACAAGCCTGTGAATGTGCCGACGAACATGTCATTCATTTCCTTATCTTCTACAGGAGGACGGACTCTGGCAGCCATATCGCGCCACCTTTGCGCGTACTCTTTAAAGCTCTCCCCCTTCTTCTGCGACAGTCCCGCCAATTGGACCCGATTGGGCGCCAAGTCGCTGTTATACTTGTAGTGAGCTACAAACGCCTCCGCCAATTGCTTCCATGTCTTGATATTGGTTGGCTCCAACCCCATGTACCACTCTAGGGAAGGACCCGACAGACTATCTTGAAAGAAATGCATTAGCATTCTTTCATCAGTTGAGTATGCAGACATCTTTCTGTAATAAGCTCGTACATGCACTTTCGGACATGTGTCCCCTTTATACTTATCAAACGCAGGGGCTTTGAATTTGATTGGCACCCTCAAGCCAGGTACCAGACCCATTGCTGCCATGTCTAAGCCCACAGCGCTTTGGTTCAGGACCCCCCTCATCTGCTCTTCCAGCATTCTGATCTTCTGGGAGTCATCCATCGGCCCTTCGAAACCTCCGCCAGAGAAAGCGTCCTCCTGCTGATCTTCTTGCCACATACCATTTCCAGCTCCATACCCATCATATCCATTATTACGTCCAGCCCTGATCTGATTCATCCCCGGACCTCGGCCTCTGTTGCCGTACCCCTGAACTCCTCCAGCAGGCCCAAAAGTCATAAACCCAGCGCCGTTTCCATTCCCGAAACCTCCGTAGCCCTGATTGGCCACACCATAACCATCTTGCCCAAAGCCTTGAGCATTGAAACCATATTTCCCAGCGTTATCGAATCCCTGATCGTTGAACCCGAATCCAGCATTGCCGAATCCGTTGCCT
Source organism: Lathyrus sativus (assembly GCA_963859935.3). Taxonomy (NCBI): domain Eukaryota; kingdom Viridiplantae; phylum Streptophyta; class Magnoliopsida; order Fabales; family Fabaceae; genus Lathyrus; species Lathyrus sativus. The sequence goes on along the minus strand of OZ012740.1, from coordinate 51,549,638 downwards.
CCCATATTATCACCCCAGTTGACATCACCAAGCCCAACGTTACGGCCAGCAGTCTCATTCCCAACTCCGACGTTACCATTCACAGCAGCGGTAGCGTTGTTGACATTAGCAGCAGGTATATTGACTACAGGTGGAGCCACTGGCGTGGGAGTGCCGTCTCCATGAACAATATCGACCCGTACGGACTGATGATCCTCGTTACCGTGACCAGCATTTCGGGCCAACAGAGGTTGGACCATGGCTTGCAGATTTTCCTGACCCTTTGCAATAGCTTCCATGGTCTGCATGAAGAGAGCGAGCTTTTCGCGCACATCCTGCATCTCGTTCTGCATTTGATCCATGATTCTTCGACAGTTGGTGCGGGTAGAATAGCGGTGCGGGTGCTGATCTGCAATCCTGAAAAGTACCTGGTACAGAGCAGGACATAAGACACTATTCAAAGATTACCTGTAATGCAATATGAATATGAATGCAATGCAATGTGTGTCTGTGCATTAGGGACATTCATTCCCCGATTCTAGTGTGAAGGTGCCGGTGCAGTGGTAGTGCTAACGATATAAAGATCAAAGCTGAATCACAGAAAGCCTCATATATTGCTGAAAAACTAATGAATCAAGAATACAAGTACAATGAGAAGGCATGACCTCAACCAACAATCCTGGTGATGGTCAGCATTGTGCAAATAAAGCATACAAGTTACTACATGACATGATCAGCCACTCCCATAAGCCTGGTATTCTTCTATCAACTTCTTGGTCTCCGGATGACTGGGTCGATCAAGCAGCCCTTCAACAAGTTGGTTTCTCTTCTTAAGAACACGGCGCACGTCTTCAGCAGTTTCTTCCCATGTTGCTTCTCCGAAGCAATCTTCTAGCTTTCGCTTTTGAGACACCGCTTCATCTCTGCATTTGATTGCCTTGTTCAGTGCATGCTGGACACTGTACCGGGTCATCACTTCTTCCTCACACTTCTTGATGCTAGACTTCAACTTCTCTTCGAGGTCGGAGATTTGCTGCTTCAACTTATCCTCCCTCTTCTTATTGTTCGTGAGTGTAGCGTTCCAAGTCTTATTGCAAGAGGAGATCTCTCGGTGTGCGATGTCAAGCGCCTTCTTCTTGGATTCAAGCATGTCATGGGAACTTCTGAACTCTTGCCCCAGACGTTCGCGCTTTTTCTTTTCCTCAGTCAACTCAGCCCCTAACCTGTTTAACAGCTCGATCTGTTGTTGGAAAGCATATACGGCCTTGTTTTTCTCACTGCGTGCCTGAGCTAGCTCTTGCTCTAACCCTTCGTTGATCTTCAACAAGGCTTCTTTTTCTCTCACAACCTGCTCATAGACCTCCTTAGAAACAGTAGTTGGCTCTTCGGCCGGAATAGGAACAATGACGGGTGCAGCTGGAAATGGCATTAATAACTGACTAGCTCTCTCCTGAATCCACACTCTATAAGGTGCATAGGCCTGACAGTCATTCTTTCCTAACAACGGCTTCCCCCTTCGGATAATACGCGTCCAGGCATGCTGTAGCTTGGCTAGTAACTCCCCCTTCACGTCTCCGGTGAAGTACAGAGATTCCTGTACTTCCTCCTCCGTTGGCGGGTTCTTCAGGGCGTATCCGAACTGACGGACGAACAGAGATGGGTTGTAGTTGATACACCCTTTCCTTCCAATCAACGGGACGTTAGGGTACCCCGAACAGCTGAAGATAAGCTCGGATCCCAACAGGTCTCGGTCAAACCACTCCATATCTTCCGACGATAGCCTCATCAGGTGCTCCGGCCAACCAACTGGGACTGTAGTCTCTGCAACAGATCTTCTCTTAGGAAGGTGACTCTCGAACCACATACTCAACAAGGGTACACAAAGATGAACATTCTTTCCTCTCCCTTTCTCATTCTTGTAATGCAGTGAGTGATAGAGATCTCCGAGTAAGGTAGGTACAGGATTACCAGCGGCAAACAAGTAGAAAGCACCGAAGTCCACAAAATCCGGTATATTGGGAAACAAGACTATGCCATAAATGCACAAGGCCAACACAGCATTGAAAGCAACCCAGCACCCGCTCTTGGCGTACTCCTGGGCTTTACCAACTAAGAACTGGAGTGAGAAGCCTGGAACTCCACGGGAAACAGTAGTCAATAGTTCAGACGCGTCAATATGCAAAGCTTTTGCCAAGTCTTCCGGCTTGGGCTTGGCGCCAGAATGGATGAATGGAACCTGGTTCTGCGCGGGCAGCTCAACATACTCAGCGTATTCCTCCAGGGTTGGTCCCATAATAAAGTCAAAGAACGTAAAGCACCTCAAAGCAGGGTCGTAGAATTGCATCAAAGCATACAACCCATCTAACTCTACCTCGGTAGGTTTGCACACCAATCTCAATAGTCTACCATAGCTCATCCGGAAGCTCCTACGAACACCCTCATCAGCGAGAGAGATCAACCCCAGTAAAGGAACAATATCAGGAGTAGGCAATTTGTAAGCAACTGTTCTTCTTAGGCTAGCCATGATCAAAACTCAGAAGTCTGGGCACTAGAACTAGGGAAATGCAAATGCACCTGCAGCACAGACACACGTTAGTGAAATGCAAATGGCAATGGATATGCAGTGATGCAATGCAAGTAACATGCAACAGGGACCAAAGCTGTAGCTGAATAGCCTGAACTCAATCAAGAAAGGTCTCAGATAGACCATCCAGAAGTCCTCAAGCCCTGGTCTCAGATATACCTCAAACAAAGCTCCAATATTGGTCTCTGACAGACCCCATAATCATAACCTTGAATGGTCTCTGGCAGATCTCAAATCATATCTCCAACTGGTCTCCGACAGACCTCAGAACACGTCTCCAAATAGTCTCTGACAGACCTCGGAACACACCAACTGGTCTCTGACAGACCTTAGAACCCTCCATAAATATCCAGGATCCTGATCAAGAAACAAACCGGTGGTCTGAAGGTCTAGTTACCTGCATAACCCTGAATCCCCTCACAGGTGGGTGGCCCTATAACTGGCACAAGGTACGGCATCCTATGCGGTCGTCGGCGTCACAGACTTTCAGGGTTGATGATACGATTCCTAGAAGGAGTGGCATCATCAATTCCTGAAGAGGCCTCACTTAGCCAACTTCCAAATGATCGGTCCCCAAAGTCGACAATTCAACTAACCAGCAACCCACGCCAACCAAAGGAAGGGGCAGGAGGCCAACCAGAGGAACCTCGTCTGAGTGTAGATTTCATGGGACACCAAAGCAAGCAAAGCAAGCGGGCGCCAATAATTTCTACTCTAATTCTAGGTGCACTCAAGCCCAGGTCCGGCTTATCTCTCAATATCAGAACACCCGTCACACCCCAGATACAGCAATAATAATCAATATATAAAGCTGAAAATAGAAGGTTAGAAATATGAAATAACTCCATACAAAATCCTCGACGGGAAAACAAGCGCTAGGATTGACTCTCTTAAGGGACGTTGGATCCCAAATGCACAAGAACTATCGCAGTCCTTAGCAGCCAGGGGACGTTGGATCCCCAGCAGAGTCGCCAACTGTCGCTACTGCGAAAATCGGCGCCGGCTGACAGAAGAGTCGCCACCGTGCGTTATTTATCCCACGGGAGGGAAAGGAAACGCTCAGAGTAAACCTCGCACAACACGGGAAAGGTATGGTCGTCGCAACCAAAACCTGGATTCGGGAGTCGGTTACGCAAGGGGAAGGTATTAGCACCCCTCACGTCCGTCGTACTCGACGGGATCCACGCTTGTTTTCGGGTATGGATTGTTATTCTATCTAAACTATAGGTCAAGGGTTAAAAAGAAAATAAAAATGAAAATAAAATGACTCGGCAAAGTATCGCACTTTATGCCTACGTATTCCCGTCTGGAACGAGAAATCAGAGTCAACGTAGTTCGCCTACCTACGGGAAAGGAGGGGAAGGTTGCTCGCTAGGATATCGCATCCTATGCCTACGTACTTTCATACAACATGAAAGATCAGAGCAAACGTAGTTCGGGCCACGTACGACACAAGTCTGTCTTGATTGATTTTATTCCTTCTGAAAAAGGTTTTCTTGATTGACAGTCCAAGCGGACAAAAATGACGTTTTGGTGAGTTCGCATTCTTTTACGGAAGAAGTGCCTTTTATTGTGTTTGAAATCTTTATGTGTTTTTCTGTTTGTTTTGAGAAAGAAAGAGACAGAACTCTAACCTACGGTCGCGAAGGGAATCAAACTAACCTAATGTCATCCTGCATGGGTTAAGACCTAGTGTCTATCATGCTCCTCTCTTGCGCAGAGAGAAACAGAGAACCTACGGGATAGGCGAAAACAGAAACAATAGCAGATATATACAGTAAAACAGTAAAATGCATGAATGCAACAGGGGAAACAGCAAACAATACAGTCAGGAAAACCAATCAATACATCAAGAATGAAATACAGCAAAAATAAACAGCCTCAGCAGCTCTGAAACAATATCTGGCTCCAAGTAATCTCCCATCAGCTACAGGCTTCAACAAGCATCAATCTCCATCTTCATGGCCTTCAGGTAATGGCTTTGAGCACCAGTCCTCAGTCTACAATGGCTTTTCTTCAAATTCAAACCTCCAGGATGAGGGATCAGTCACAAGAGTGAATTGGGTGTTAAGCAATCAGTTGACTACCAAAGGTGGTGAACAGACTGCCTCTAACACATATGACATTTTCTCTCAAGAGTTCTATCTCTTAGACACCATCACCAAGCCTTCCAAAGGAAGGGGGTGAGTGTCTTAGAGAGACTCTGAATCACAGAGAAGAATGGACGCAGACAAGGCAATCCATGTTTGAGAAACAAGCTTTCTAATCTTGAGCTCTGCCTAGCTCCTAGACCCTAATCTCCTCAGCATCTGCTAGCAAGAATCTCCTCTTCAACTCTGGAAGTTGATCTTCAATCTCTGGATCTCCAATGGCTTCATCTTCACAAGTCTTCAGCTCTCCCAAGTCCCCAAGCAATCCCAATACCCACACAGACAAATCAATAATCCCCAGAGGGCACACCACACCAGTCAATCAGATATACAGTACATTAATAGCAGTAGGGGGAATCCTAACTTTTTCTAGGGGATCTAATAACTACCCATAGCCCCTATAGTCCCATAACTAAACTAGTCAAACCCTGAGTCCTAAGGGAAAAGAATCAAATCTCCTAAGTCATCACCTAAAACCCTAGTTTTGTTCATGTTGTTCACACCTAAGCTAAACACCTAGAATTAATTTCTAAAAATGGGAACTAAGTTGTATCTACAAGTTGAATGTCTAAACTAAACAACCTAAAAAGAATGGTCAAAAAATATTAAAGCAGCTAATAGAACAAAAATTAACAAAATCATGTATGAAATGAAACTATTTAAAATGCTATTTATTTGGGAAATATGGGGAAAATATCAAATAAAAAATAAAATGCAATTTTTATTTTTTATAATTTTCTAGACTCTTTTAAAGAAAATAATGCAAAAATAATGAACAAAAATATGCAATTTCTAATTTGTTATGAATTTTCAAAAATGAAATGTTGAAGTTCAAGTATACTACTTAAAACCCTAATTAAACTATCCTAAGCTCAATTATCTACACTAATCAAATTTTATTCTAAAAAATCTAGTAATAAATCCAGAGAGTAATACAATTCATTATTTAACATCACCAAAAAGAATGAGCAAAAAATCTATTCCTAAAGTCATGAACAAAAATGTACAAGTTCAAGTGTAACATGAATTATGAAAAAGAATGCATTATTTTGTAAAATATGTGAAAAATGCGAAAAAAATATAAAATGCAATTTTTATATTTTTTTTAATTTTCTAGACATGTTAAGGAAAATATTAAAAAAAGAATGAGTAAAAAACATGCATTATTTATTTAGTTATGATTTTTAGAAGATGAGTAAAATAAGATGCAATTTTAAAAATGAAAATAAAAGAATTAAAGAGAGGGGTGCAGATAGTATGCTGGGCCAGTTCACGCGTGTGGGCCTTGGCTGATGGGGGGTGCGAAGATAAAAAAAGCCCAAGGAGCTCATTTAGCAAAACGACGCCGTTTTGCTGCGTCTAGAATCCCCTCCATTTTTGCAGTTTCAATCGTGACCCTTTGATCACAAGTCCAGTCAACTAATCCAAGATCATCCAACGGCCACGGTATGTCTTCTCCAATGAAACCCTAATCTTCATGAAAAAGAACAACTCCATGCAAGCTTCTTCCATGGATCATAACTCCTTCATTACACCACGAAATCACACGAAATAAAAACCAATCTCGCTCCATTTTCTGCCCTCTATCCAGCCATGTCCCTAACTTTCCTTGAAACCCTCTACAATGCACAAACCGAAACCCCCCATCCATGGTTCCACCATGGAAGCTTGTTATTCAATCTCAACAAACCATGAAAATAACTATATCCACGTGTTCTATAGGTTGCACTGAGTATACTAAACTATAGCACATGCATTAAAACCTCATATTCCAACCATTCTTGATCTTGAAAGAATTGACACCACATCTTGAACCTCCATGGATTGACCTTAAACTCACCATAAATGATCCTTAAGTGGTCTCTATCATGAATATAACAATAACTAACCCTAACCATGCATAACTATGGTGATTCGAAACAAAACGTATCCTTACCAATTGGATATGGTGATGGTTGCTATGCCCTGTTTCAGCCCTTGCCAATGGTGCCAAATGATCTTTATATGATGGTGATGATGCTGGTGAAGAGAATTCGTGCTCAAGCTTCTTGAAAATGGCAATTCGAACCTTCACGCAACTTGGAGTGATGAAGTGGAACTCATGATTCAGCCACGAATTGATGTGCCTTCTTAGTGCTTTTTACTCTACAACAATGGAGGATGATGATGATAACAGAGATTGAGATGATTGATGAAGCTTTAATGGAGTTTGGATAGAAAATGCAAATTGAAGTGAAGGATTCAAAGTAGTGTTTGCAAGCTTAAAGCATCACCAACCCAATAACAAACAACTTCATTTCCTTATATAGATGATGATTAACAGAATGAGAAGCTTCTAGATTGGTCCTAGAGAGATCTAGAAGCTTATGGAACTTTCATGAATTTATCATTTGATGGCATTTTGAATTATATCATGTCATGCTTGCACCTTGGGTAAACTTGAGTGAAAATCTCCCCTCATGAGATATTAAGAGTGTATGCATAAAAAACCAAATTTTCCTTGCCTTGTGTTAAGCTTTACCATGTTGCCTTATGATGTAAGAAACAAATTTACAAAGGAAGTCCAATTTTTAAACCTAAACTCAAAAATGTGGCTGAACCAATGTCTTTAAAATGATGTTGGAAATCAATTTGGTATATTGGATGACCCATATGGGCTTTGTAGATCTCTCAAACCATTTTCCAACTTGAACTTTTTCAAGTTATATGCCTTTTTAAGTCAATTTGACCATTTTAAAATATCCATGCTCCATGCATTTTCAAACTCTCACAACATCTTATCTAGCCTTAAAATGCCATTTTGAGCAACTTTGATGTTGGGAAGTTTTCCATTTGAAGCTTCCTTGTATGAGTTTTAGGCATTGGCTAAAAATGACCTGTAATTCCAAATGACCAAAATACCCCTGTCTTGCACAAACCATAAGTAGAGTTCCTTAAATCATATGAAGGCATACTATACCATTCTAGAAATCTAAAACAATGAGGAACAACTCTTATGTTGACCAGAAATTCATTTGAAATCTCCTTGAGGGCCAAACGTTTGTCAGAAGACAGTCAACTTTCACAGACAAATTTCAGTGTCATCTGGTGACTCCTAACTTGCAAGAGCCATAACTTGAGTTCTAGAAATCTTCTCAAGGACTTCCACCACTCAAATTAAAGCTAATAACATCCTCTACAAGTCTCATGACCATCAGTAGGTGAAATAAGGCTTGTATTTCAACTTATCTTCTTTGACAAATCAGTGAAAAACAAGGGATTTTACCCTAGGAACCTTGACTTTTCACCCTCTATTCTTCTTGATTTTTCTTGATTTCTTCTTAGCATAACAACATATCTTTATTATCCATGTCAAATGATGAACCCCACATCTCTCCAATAGCCCTTAATGCCTTTCAATCAGTCAATTGACCTAGAGTTGACCCAGGGTTGACCCAGATGAAACCCTAGTTGACTGTCTTCAACTATACTTCTTGTGACTTCACCAATGACTTGTTTTCTTATCCAAATGACTTTCTAAATCCTCCAAGATATCTAGATACTCCCCATGCTCAGACCACAGCTCACAATTTCTTTGTTGATCCTCAGGCACCCTCAGTTAGGAGATATACTCAATGCTTGATCTACTGATTTCTTCAACTTTCAAATTCTTTTCTGATGACTTGGATGGGATTGAATTAGAATAATAACCTCTTGATAGACTTCCAGAGATGAGAATAATGATTGGTTCCCTGTTGAATGACTTGCTATGCTTATGCTATGCAGATGAGTAACCTATGTACATGACTCTATATGCAAATGCTAATGATATTGAAACATAAACCAAGTGAATTAAGGCTGGGCAAATTTTAGGGTGCAACAGGCATGTAAGTCCCTTCCAACGATAAGTGGCAGTTCTCTCTCGAGAAGCTTATCAGGGCATTTCCCATTAAAGTCCATTTATTTTGGCATACAGCCAGTTTTACCCTGTATATTTTCTACGGATTCTCGAAAATTCCGTTCGATCCTGTCACGAGGGAGAGTTTACAGAAGCTCGAATGTTAATCTTCGCTCAATGCTCCAGCACTCCGTTAATCGATCCTACAGTCGTGCAGATCCAATTTTACTTTTTACCCTAGAATATCAGCCGGTCACGCCTGAACCTGTTGATAATTACTCTCAGATATTCCCTAGTGGAGGCCATCTCATCGGTACCATCTCCATTGAGGATCCCGTTTTACCATTCCCTTTCTAAAAGTGACAATTGGTCAAGCTCGCACTAGTTGACCATCGCCTTAGAATTCCCCAGTGTCGTATTGTTGTCTTAGTGCGCCGTGTTCCTCAGTGTGTTTGTTGGTCGCGTCTGTCCCTTGTGTCATCGTATCGTATGCAGCCTTGCATTTATTATTCCATCATACACATCAAACTAGATTCATGGCATTGTCAGCATTATATTTCGATCCGTTTTGTCCATAGCATTGTATATCATTACATCTAAGGGCAAAATTTTTGGTTATCTATATTTAAATCCCTTTCACCATGATTTCTCGAGCCTACGCCGCTCAAATCACCCAGTAAAGTTATTTAAATATGGGCAACTGTAATACCCCAATTTTTGCCCTAAGATTTATTGTTTCATCTGGAATTTCATTGCCTTTAACCAGTCAGTAACAGGTTGTGTAGTTGGTTGATTTTTGCAGGAAAGTATCATATGGTGCGCTCTCTAGTTCATGAAGGGTAAAACAGTCATTTGTTTGCAGCCGGCTGTCAATTTACGAATTTTGAGTTGTGTCAGGAAAGTTGGGCCGTTTGGTTGGGTTGATGTGAGTCAAGGTCGAGGTAGTTGGAATCATTTGATTGTGGAAGATTTGAGCTGTTCAAAATAAAATCGATTCAAGTTACGAGATTGTAGTTAGCCGGAGAATGTGATCAGTTGAGTTTAATCAGACAGTTGATTTATCCAGATAAAGTTGCTCATTTGAACTGCCGGAGAGATTATTCGGAAGTTCGCTTCGGGAACGGGATTAGTTGGATAATTTGGATCTAAAATGGATTTTTAGTGATTATTTTTCATTTCATTTTAAACCAAAAACAAAAAAAAAACAAAAAAGGATAAAAATATTTTTCATTTCAAGTGTGTTTTTTATTTAATTTTCTTATTAAGTCAAATTTTATTTCTTTTTTAGAGTCATATTCCATCTTCTTAAATTAATTTCATTACATTTTTAAAATCAATCATAGTTCATTTCAGCGTATTTTTTAAAAATTAATCATATATTATTTTAAATTCATCTCATTTTAAGTCAATCATTCTTTCATTATTTAAAGGAAAAATTAATCTCTTTTCTATTTCATTGGTATTTTTTAGTGTCATTTCATTTTTAGATAATTTCATTTCATTTCCATTTTTCATTTTTCTATTAATTTCAATTTTTAATTAATATTATTCTCATTCTATGCATTTTATAATAAGTTTGAGTTTTATTATTATTTATATTAAAAAATAAAAAATATAATAATGTTTTAAAGAAAATAAAAATAAGAAATTCTATTAATAATATTATTTCTTACAAAAAAGGCATAATAAAATAAAATTACAAAAAAATACAAAATTACATTTCACATAAAAATTAAATTCCTAAAACTCCTTCCGATTCTGACTTTTTCGATTGTTCTTTCCGAACCTGCAAAACCAAAACAAGCAAATTTTATCGGTTTATTTCGTCCCGACACCCTCAACACATTATCATCATCGGGTGCGTCGGGAGGGCAATGACGAAGCCGTCGCCAACTCCCGACTCGATTCGCAACCTCGGCGAATGGCTTAACCAACAACTTATTAATCCAAATATTTCATAAAGGGTTTAGGAAACAATTTCTATATTTCAAGTCAATATTTTCGTTGTTGTTTAAAATCTTTTTTGTTGTAGTGCACCTAAGAACTTTTTTCTTTAAAACTTTACTATGATGCAAGCTTATTAATCCAAATACTAGAATACAAGTTCTGATTGTACATTATGTTAACGATGTATATTAAGTTTTATATAATAAATGTATGGTGCTACATTTAGAATATAATATATTTTAGGAGAAAACAATCTATGATAAAACTTATAATTAAGCCTCACAAAATAAGACAACTATTGAAGAAATCATAATTTCAATATGTAATTAGAAATGAAAAATTATATACAAAATAATAATTATACTCTTGTATATATAGTTCTCATAGAATCACTTAAAAGTACAGAATACAAGCAATGAGGTGCCTCTGTAAAAATTCTTAAACTATCCATCTTATTTGCTCCCAACTTTGCCATAAAGTCAACACATTTGTTACCTTCTCTATAAGTATGATAAAATGAAATAGTCCAATCTCTAGAAATATATTCTCTAATAGTGTTTACAATAGAAGTGTATTTCTGAGGTAGAAATGTTGAACCTTGAATCAAATATAATGCTTTCATACAGTCTGATCTACAACTCACATTTCTGTAACCTGAATTCCACGCTACCATCAATCCATTTAGTATGGCTAATAGTTCGGCTTCTAAACTGTCAGCAAAATCAATATGCCCACTAAATCCTAACAACCACGATCCTGTGTGATCTCTTATTACACCTCCATAACCCGCTCTACCAGGATTTCCGTAAGAACTTCCATCAACATCTAGGGCAACTTGATGTTCGGAAGGTCGACCCCAAACAACCAATTAAATTAAACAAAAAAATAGACGACAAAATTAGACAAAAAAAAATTAAACTAAATCCTAAATCCTAAACCAACTTATTCTAAAAATATTTTTGCTTCAATTATAATAATGATCATGCAACATTATAGGCATAATTATAAGAGTTTATAGTCAATAGAGAAAATTTGAAATAATCTTCTTAAAATATGATTAAAAAACCCAAGTTAGTTACAATAATGAAGCAGAGCACAAAACAACAAAAATATTTTAAAAATTATCTTAAATTCGTTTTACACCAATTTCTGAAAAGGATCTACATTAACTTGCAAGAGGTTATATTTAACATGCTATTTGATTATATTTCTTATCATTAATTTAAAAAAGATAAATATATAAACTCAAATAGAATTGTGAAAAGACGAAATGACAAGAGTTTTATAAACTAACCATGGTAATAGTGTAAGAAGAAGAAGAGTTGCGTTTGAAAGTAATGTAAACTGAGTGATTGAGTGATTGAGAAGATTTATGAAATGAATGTAGAATAGGAAGAGAGTTGTAATAATTTAAGTTATTTATATTGCATAATTCTTTAGCGGATATGATCAAATCAAATCTTTTCAATATTTTTAAAAAATATTATATTGATATATTTATTATAATGAATTAAAATTATATTTAATAACTAATGACATAAATTATAGGAAAGTTGTTATATTTAATAACTAATCACATGAATTATAGGAAAGTTGTTATATTTAATAACTAATGACATAAATAGAAGGAAATAAGCAAGACAATTCAAAGACTTTGTCTCCACCCAAGGAAATCAATGAATGAGTCACCTACTAGCAATTACGTGGGAAAAATACTTTCCTATGTACAAACTCAAATGTAGTAATTATTTGGACCTGAGAAAATAGGAAATGTGTAAACGACAACGACGTGTATTCTTCCTATCATTTTAGTAATTTAAAACGATTTAAATAATTTTATAATATTTGTAAAATTAAATTACAACAGAAAATACACAAATTAATCGGTGTTTAATTTGATTTGATAACTTTAATATTTTACTATAAATAATATTTCCAAAAATTTATTGAGTCAATATAGCGCTTAACCTGGAAATTCAGTCTTGATAGAGATGTTAGAATTACTTAATTTAGTGTGTGGTAGGCTTCTTGATTCACATCCCAACGACAACAAAGACAAGTCCTTATTTAATAGACATATCTACCTTTCTTAGACCCATCTTATTTAATAGAAATATTTGATGTTAATAAAAGAGGAAAACAAAGTAAGATATCTAAGTGGAATTATTCAAAATATCTTTTAAAAGTGATATTCTAGTGATTTTAAGAAATTTTATTTGGTCTTTTTATCAAAAATCTTTTCTCACTGTTTTCATACCTTTCTGAAATGGACCGGTCATGAATTCATCTTTGAGAGTTTCCTCTCGTGGTTTGGTCCCCCAACTTAACACCTATTGTGTTCATATCTACGGTTAGTTCATCCGAGAGCGGGTACTTCATGCAGAGATACAATGCTGATAGGGCGGGTCCAAGATGGTTGAATTAGGCAGCCATATAATCATATTATATGAGGACGGTGCATCGATAACAAGGTTCATCACCTTAATCTTCCTTGTCTGCAAATATGGTCGTTCAAGTCCAGGCAAAGTGATAACCCGTCGACAAGCATAATGATAATGTCGAAGTAATAATAAAAAGATCTTCTGCACAATGATTATAATTTATTAAGAAAATTATGTGAGATTGTCAGTAATTCAATGGGGTGGCTCGTTAGAAAAAAAGCGTCTAAAACAAAAAATTGTAAGGATGAAATTCAATATGAGAAAGATGATTAAGTCTTTATTATCGAATCCCCTTATTTTTATATGTTGATGAACTGTGTATTTGTTGAGTTTCAATTAAATTATTATCGCACTGCAAATTATCAAAACCACTGGATCCAATTCATTGGTGCGCAGCTCACTAATTTATACAATAATCCCTTAATTTCTTATGTCAATTCAAAGTAAAACTAGGAGTTCTAAGTGCGTTAACTCATAAGAAACAACTTCTAATTATCTATTCCTAGTTAATTACAAAGTTGAATACATTTCCTAAATTAGATAATTGTTGTTTTTGGATTTGAAAGATTGAGTTTGGCACAAGGAAATTATCGGGACGAGTCGCGTACTAGGTCGCTTTCTTTAAGACGTTTCGCCGTACTGCCAAATTATGCAAAGCAGTCGATTTACGACGACGCTTTCAGGATAAAATAGTCCGTTCAAACAACTTACGATTATCAGTTGCACACTGATAAATCGCTCTAGAAATACACCTGTCTAAGTATCTGGTGAAAATAACCAGTCAAGAAAAGAAATTTTTTGAGATGAAGAGAACTAAGGAAGAGAAGAGGGAAATCAAAATTCGTGTGAACTTGTGAAATCTGATGTACTCACTACTGAATTTCTATCCTGTATTTATAGGCAGCTACCTGCACCTGAGTGGGGAGAAATTCGTGGTGAGTGGAGACCGGACCGGACCGAACCGAGCCGGCCGGACGACAGAGGCGGCACGCGCGCGTGTGTTTCTTGTTGGTCATGGGTGTGTCCTCACTCCTTTCACAAAATTGGGTGCCCTTTAGGGCCCAACCCAATTGACAAAGTTGGAATATATAAACACTACTAATATTTCCATTCCCACTCTAATTAATTATAGTTCCAACATAAATATACTAACCGTAAGAAATTCCTAATTATGTATATCGATTCGCATACGCGTAAGCAAGAAAAAAAACACAAGAACAATTTAAATAAGATAATGACATTAAAAGTACTCGACAAATCTTAAACAAACATATGATCCAACAAGGTTAAAATAAGGTTCATATCAAAAGGACCAAATATCGAGAATCTTAACCACTCATTGAAAAATCTATAAATATCATGAATATATACGCAGTCTTCATTAAAATTTATGGAAGAATTTATCTCCAATGACTCCAATGTGCTTCGAAATCGCCTCTTGAATGTCCTCACTTGCTAAAAGTGGAAATTTATAAGCTCTCACTACTACAAATAATATTCATAACCTCGCACACAAAAGAGATGTAACCTCGGCTACCAAGTTGACGTAACAAAGGGTGACATGAAAAGTTTCCACTTAATACCTCAGCTAATGAAAAACGAGGGGTAAAGTTATATGATCATGGGTTCGAACCCTAACATCTTCATTTTTATTATTTACAAAAACAACGTCTCATACCTCTCGGTTTATTTAAAAACTGAGGGTTTAGATAGTTTGTTTGTTTTTTGTAATAAAACTAGTTACATTGTTTACACATAATATTTATAAACTAATTTGTTTACAACTTATATTGTTTACACAAAATATTACATTGTTTACATATAATGTTAAATTAAAAATATTATTCTTCATTATCATCGTTGTCGGTGAAGAACAAATGTTGAATATCTTGGAGAAGAAAAAATGTTGGGGATCCTCGTTTCATAGATCAAATGCAATATATTCTCTATGATTTGCATTCATTTGTTTCTAATATAAAACAGAAAAAGGTTAGCTAAATAAAATAAATATTCAATTATATTATTATTAAAGAACAGAGACCTTGTAACCATGATAATTTTCGGCATTTACAATCCATCACATAAATCTTTGTCAAAGTAAATACACTCTCATTGCGCTCTAACTTAACATAGAGTTTCATAACTACATTTTTTTTGGATTCACTACTATCTAATTTAAATATTCATAATGCTTTTATAATAAGAGTTCTAGGTATCATGAGGATCACTAATGGAAGTGTCTTAAGCATTGATAGTCATTAAATAGACGGTGAAAATTTGTTTAAGGACTGTGAAGAAATCGAAAACACACTAATATGTTACCTCGGTCATTACTCAAAACCGAGGTGAAAAATCTTTATTTTATATATTTACATTGTTTACAAAGAATATTAAAATAAATTACTTAACCAAATCAAGAGTTTGATAATGGATTATTGGAGAACAACCCAGAGGAGTTATGTGTTTCAAACAAGGAAAATATTTTTATATTTACATTGTTTTCTGATTTCTAAGAAGTTATATGTTCTTACCAAGAGAACTTTTTATGTACTTGCAATCCATCTCATATTATATTGAGAAAATGCTTTCATGGTAAATGGCTTCACATGAAAAAATACATGAAAGAGAAATGGATGTGTGTGTTTAGTAATAATTTTTCCAATGCTGTCAACCGAGGAAAGAAATATATTTCTCAACATTTTCTTTGATTGACAACATAGGAATGTTATTACATAAATATGACAATAACAACAACACCATTATGTGAGATGGATTGCAAAGGCTGGAAAAATGTTTTATTCAAGATATAAGAATATTCAATACTTTTTTCTGCCTTGCAATCCATCCCGAATAATGATGATTGAGGCGGCTTTGTAACACCCCAAATTTTATTGAAATATTTATTTAATTCATTTAAATAAAATATTCGCATTTTGGTGATTTTCGGTGGTTTTGTGGAATATTGGAAATTAATGGAATTTGAGTTATTTATTTTGAATAATAGTATATAATATGAATATATTAATGTTATTATTAATTAAAATAAATATAAGCTAACTAAGGGTAAATTGGACAATTAAGAGGAGTTAGTGAAGGTAATATTGGAAAAGCCCAATTGTGAGGCTCAAGGCTATGTTTAACAAAAAGGAAATTATGATGGGATTAGGATTCATTTTGTTAGACCGTGAAAAGAGTTGAGGCCAGAGCTCTACGGAGGAAGAATTGAGGCAAAAGCTTCGAAAGGTTTCTGAAAGATTTGAGAAGGGTTAGAGTCGGCAACTAAGGTATGTGGAGTATTACCTTCATTTTTTTCAATGTGTAAATTCAATATATTTAAGGTCGGTTTAAAGGTTTAAGGTTTTGAGGCTGATTATGATGAAAAAGGGATTTTTGGCCTTCATGGCCTGAATCTATTATTGAGATTTTAACCGTAAGGATTTATTCGGGTTATAGAAAACTAGGCCTTCATGGCCAAAACTCTGATTTGACAGTTATCTAACCCTGTAGGGATTTTAAATAGTGAGTAATTCTAATGACTGTGGTGTAATTGGAATGGAATTTGGGATTTAGGGTATGAATATGATACGAGATTGGCCTAGGAAACCGTAGGTTTTGTGCCTTTATTAGCGTAAGACCTTAGGGATGATTTAAGGATGTTTTGGGGGCATTGGGAAAGTGAATCGTGTGGACTTTTGGGTTTATTTAGGTTCTGGTGCATAACAGTGTTTTGTAGTCATCGCGTTGTTCGTACAACGAAGAATCCTTTGCATAGCGAACGATTTCGTCCCAGACTCGCACTGCAAAGAATCCTTCGCACAGCGAAGAAACTCACCCCAGACTCGCCTAGTGAACTTGCTAGCGAACGTAGCAGAGTTTTGCGAATGCTGATTTTGTGCAGCGATGCCTTTATGTTTTGATGTAGTGATTTCTCTGATGAATTAACATGAGTATGACTGTGAATTCTATGTGATGTTTACATGATTATATGATGATTCCTATGATGTAATGATTGGAGAACTCTGATGATATTATTATGAGTTTTGATGAATTCTATGATGATATGATATTTGATGATGATTGTGATGATGATGATTTTGATGAATGATGATGCACCTATGACGTTATTATGAGGATGATTATTGACGTATGCATCATGCATTAATGTGCATCCGGACTTCAGTTCAGGACCTCGATTACTTTGGCTTCAATCTCATTGTCCGGATGTGAAATATTTTGATTAGCTCCAGTTCTCGAGTAAAATCGATCCTATTGATAGGGATCTATGTGAAGGTGAGATAATACTTAGAAGGGGGTTGAATAAGTATGAAAGATTAAAACTTAGAATAAAAAATCAAGTATTTTTATCCTGGTTCGTTGAACTCAACTACTCCAGTCCACCCTTCCTAAAGTGATTTGCCTTTCTCAATCAAGGACTTAATCCACTATTTAATCAAACAGATTACAATAGTAACACCTAAGAACAACTGTTCTTAGTCTTCTCAAGAGCTACTGATTCCAACTGAATCCTCTTAAGGAATACTTTTATAATTAATGTAAAACTATTATAAGAGTAAGAATACTTCTAAAAAGCTTTTATCACAACTGTGATATTTCTCTTAAGTTTAAGTACAATGAAATAAGTTCTTAGAAAGAATATGAAAGTATGAGAGCTCGAATGTTTTTTTTTTAATTTCTATTCAACAAAACGTCAACTGAAGAATTTGGTGGAGTCTTACTTTTATAGGCAACTGATCCAAGGTAAGCTGCACGTTGAGAAGAGTGTCCAAAAGGTCTGAGCCTTTTTGTCTTCACATCAAGTGACCTTTCCTAGAAGAAGAAAGCACAAAAAAATCCTTTTTGTCTGTGTTCTTGTGTCTAGCATAAATAAGGAAAGAGACGTTTAATTTACTCCAACGAATATAATCTTTGAATATTTCTTCTTCAGTTTTCAGCAAGTTCATCAGAGTCTAATTGGATCAGAGTCTTCTAATGATGATCAGAGTCTTGCTTAATTAGAGTCTTCAGCAGCAGGTGTGCTTTCAGCGCGTTTAATATCAAAGCATATTTGAGACAGAACTTCAGTACTGGCAGCTTTAGTACTTTCAGAATCTTCTGTAGAAACAATGCTTTGAAAAGCTCTTCATATAAAATTCTTCTTTGCTCCAGATGCTTCTGACTTGCTTCAAATTCTTCTGGAGCTTCTGCTCTAGATCCTTCTGGAGCTTCTACTTCAGATCCTTCTGGAGCTTCTGCTTCAGATCCTTCTGGAGCTTCTGCTTCAGAATCTTCTGGAGGCTACGCTCAAAATCTTCTGTTGGTAGCAATCAGAATCTTCTAATGAGTGCATCTGGCGCTTCAGAGTCTAGCTAATTTCTTGTGATCAATTATGATTTTCTTATGGAGTGTTAATTCCTTTACTATCTGGAGTAAAAACTCTCAAGCAAATTTTAAAGTATATAATTCTTAAATACAGAATTTCATAATAGTTATCATCAAAACATAGAGATATTATTAAGAACCAATCTGTGTTCTAACAATCTCCCCCTTTTTGGTGATGACAAAAACATTAGAAATTTTGTTTATTTGAAAATATTAAAATTATAACTCCCCCTGAGATGATGAATCTCCCCCTGAGTTAAATACAGATAAGGAATAGAAACTTCCCTTTTTTCTTGAGTAATTTTCAGAGTTAGATCTTGATTGTCCTTTTAACATTTGAAGGTCAGAATGTCTTGCAAATAACATATTCAGAGTTTGATAATGATCAAATGATCTGAGAGACTCAAAGTTTCTTTTATAGAGTGTACTTATCAAATGTTCTGAAATACTCAGATTAAATGTTAGATAGAGTAGATATGTCTGAAGTTTCATTCTGGTGAGGTTATATTAAACAGTTCAGATCTATATTTTCTCCCCCTTTTTTGTCATAAGCAAAAAGTAAAAACTTTAAAAAAGACAAATAAAAGGAAACAGTAAATAAGATAATTTAGTGGAGAAAACTTTGATTCATTCAATAAGTTCAGATCAAGAGTACATGCATCAGAAGATATATCAAAAAGTGCAATAGCAAACATCAGATGCAAAAACAATCAGAATGAAAAAAATGAAAATCTAAGAGTGTTTTGACAAAAGCATCTTCAATAGATCTGTAATCTCAGAGGAGGGCTGCTCTTGCTTGGACATCCACTTAGCCATTGTTTCATTCTTTTGATCCTGCTTTGACATCCACTCTGTCATGTCCTCAGATTTCTTATCCTGTTTTGCCATCCAAGACTTGATCTCTGATTGACCAGCTTCCAGAGCAGCAATCTTATCCTCAAAATCTGGATGTTCTTTCTTTATCTCAGATGAAGAAGTATGATCAGGTTCTGGAGCTTGAACAGAGTCAATTTCCATTGGTTCTGTAGAGTCTGGAGCATTAGAGCCAGAAGGAGGGTCTACCAGAGTCATGGCCAAAGGATTTTCTTCAGATGCAAGTTCAGTAGTTTCTTTTGAAGGTGGAGGAGCATCTGTAAGGAGCACTGGTTCAAATCTCTTGACGGTCCAGAACAGATTTCTTGCAGCTTCAGCAAATCTGAGCTTCGCATCATCGGAACATATGTTCTTCAGATTTGAGGCCACAGAGTTGAATCTGTTGATGAATCCATTCCAGATAACATCAGATTCTTGGGCATCCGTTGTTGCTGAGCATTTCTTTTGTACAGTACCTAAATACAACTGTATTTCTTGCAAAAAGTTTGAAATAAATGATTAACATTAAGTCTGGGCTTAGGATGTAACAGAGTCTCCAGTGTTATTGGTTTTGGTTGGGGAGTTGGTGGAAAAATTGATTTCTGGATGGAGATTAGAGGAGGAGGACAGTATGGAATGAAAGGAGTTTCAGGTTTATTGGGTTTGGATCTGTTTAAGGCATTTAACAGATGAGGTTTTGCTCTGGTGTGAAAGGTAACCACATCAAAGGGTTTATTAGAATAGGATTGAAATGCAGATTTTGGAGGTTCATCAGAAACAACAGTTTTATCAGATGACACTGGGATAGCTGAAGCAACAGCTTTGTCAGATTTAGCAGAATAAGATATAGTTGCTAATGAGCCTACATCTGACATAGATTGAATGTAGGTGAGAATCAAAGATGGAAGGGTCATTGTGAGTTTGGGTTTCAGAGGGGTGATAGGGTCAGATGGTTCAACTCTGTCATAAAAATCTTTGAGTTTGAAACCATATGCCAGATTGTGAAAAAGGGATGAAACTTGTGCACAGGAAATAGATGATCTTGGGTTAGAATTGGGAATCAGTATTTCAGATGATGGTGCAGGTGTGGGAATAGGATCTGGAATAGGAGCTTTAGAAGGTATAATGGGTTCTGGTTGGTTTACTTCAGAATCTCTATGAGAAGGAGAGATTAGAAAATCTGGGTGAATGTCAGATTCTGAAGAGTTGGATGAGGTGGTTGGTGTGCAGGAGGTAGAAGATACTTGAAACACAGCTTTTAATGGTGTGACATCAAGAACTTCTGTCTCAGGAATTTTGGGTTCAGAAGTATTGGTTGGTTCTGAAGGAATTTCAGAGGGTTTTGATGGTGGTTCTTAGGTAGGTGAATCAGATGGAATTGTGATTGGTTCAGATGAAACTGGAACATATATTATTTTTGTAGTTTTAGAAATAACAGGTGCAGATGCAGTGGGTTCAGATGATTTTTCTGGTTGTTTTTTTTTTGTGTGTAGAGGGTGGTTTTGGAATAGACTTAATAGTAGAATCATTTAAAACAACAGGATTTGCAGAAGATACAGAAGATTTAGTACCTTTGATTTTGATTCTCTTAGCTGGTACAGAAGGAGTGTCTCTAGATTCTTTCCTCTTTAAGAGCTTCTGTGGCTTCTCAGCAATCTTGACCTTCTTCTGAACAGGTGTAGCTTTTGCTTCTGGTTGAGTCCTCTTTCTTGGTTGTTCTTCTTCTTCTTCTGCTTCAGGCAATGGTTGTCTTGCTAGCTGTATAATGTTTGCAGGAACAGGCTTTCCTTCTTTCTTACACTCATCAATGTACATCACAACAATGTGCCTTGGTTCTTCAGCATAGAACATAGGATAATCATCTATGGGAATTCTCTTCTTACTCGGTTCAGAAACATTCAGCTTCTTGGGAGCTGTTGTGAGTTCATCCACTATTTTAAGTCTCTGAAGACTTTTGGCATTCAGAGGCTTTCCCATAATGAATTCCAATTCCTCTGTAACTGCAGCAGCGTACAGAGCAGTGACCAATCCATTCTCAGTTAGAAGATCTGAGATTAACCTTCCAAAAGGGATCCAGGTTCTGATCTTCTGTCCTTTTTCTTTCACATACTCTCTAGAGGCATTTATATGATTCCACAGATGCATAAAGAGAATATATGGAAGATCTACTTTGGTGCTCTGACTGAGGCAATACATGAAATAAAGTTGTTCATTATTGACATAGTCTGGAGAGTTTGTTGACTTCCTATGATGAATGCATCCCATGAAGATCTTGGCCCAGATCTTGTAGTCAGGCTTCAGATCCTTGAACTTGTTAGAAGCTTGACCAGCAGTCATCACTTCTGCATACACTTCATCCATATCCACACGCCCAGCTGGCAAGTGTGAAACTCCATATGTTTCTTCATATCCAATAAGCTTTCTGATCAGATCTTCTTTTATAATTATTTCTTTGTCCAGAACAGAAGAAAGGATAAACTTAGGGTAAACTGAAGCATGGATCCAGAACTCTTTCACAAGGAGGGGGTAAACTGGTCCAAAGAGTCTATCAAAGTATTTCACCCATCCTTGAGCACCTATGATTGAACGAAACTCAAAACCATTTTCTGCAAGTGAATCAAATTCCACAATTGATTCACACAAAACTTTCGGCTTTTCAACAGGGGTTAACAGTGTTCTTTTTGGTGGAGAATAAGGAGCAACACCCATGTTAGCAGATGTAACTGCAGCCATTGAAGATTGAAATTGTGCAGCAGTTGATGATGAAGTTTCCATTGAAGATGGTTTTGTCACACGCTTAGGGTTTTTATGTAGAGAGAAGAGAAGATGAAAATGCATAAAATTTTCTGAGATGTGAAAAGTGTGAATGTGAAGAGAGGTCATGTATTTATACTAAAACAATTAGGTATACAAACAGTCAGATTTTGCACGTTTGAATAAAGCATTAAATGAAAAGAATAAAAATCATTTCAAGCATTTATTTCTTCTGACAAATTGGGGGGAAAATCAAGATTTTCACTATTCAAACTTTACCTCAAACGTCTCTTCAGAATGTACACGCCACCTTTGCAGATTTGGTGTGACACGTGTTTGCTTGCATGTGTTCTGAATTCTTTTGAGAAATGAAACGTTAACCAACGTTCAGATCCTCTAAGGATTGTTAGTTCAGAGTTTCACAAAAAAAAATATTAAGCAGAATAAATAAGCAATCAGAAGAAATACTTCAGAGCATTAGGCATTTTTGCATCTGTAAAAATTTGCTTCTGACAAATATCATTCTGGACAAAAATCCATACCAATATTTTTCAGAATAAATTTGAATCTATCTTCAACAAGGGGTTTTGTAAAAATATCTGCCCATTGATGATCTGTATCAACAAAGGCTAAATTTATGATTCCCTTCTGAACATAGTCTCTGATGAAATGATGCTTAATTTCTATATGTTTTGCCTTAGAGTGTAAAATGGGGTTTTTAGACAAACATATAGCAGAAGTATTATCACAAAAGATAGAAATTTTACTTTCAAAAATTTGATAATCTTCTAGCTGACTTTTCATCCAGAGCATCTGCGTGCTACATCCAGCAGCAGCAATATATTCTACTTCTGTGGTTGAAAGTGCAATTGTGGGTTGCTTCTTGCTGTACCAGGAGATTAAATTTCTTTCTAGAAATTGACAACTTCCAGAAGTACTTTTCGTTTCCACTCTGTCTCCAGCGTAGTCAGCATCACAAAATCCAACTAATTTGAAATTATCAGATTTTCTATAACACAAACCCACATTAGAAGTACCTTTCAGATACCTTAGAATCCTCTTGACAGCTGTCAAGTGTGATTCTCTCGGATCTGACTGGAATCTAGCACACAAGCATACACTGAACAATATGTCAGGTCTAGAAGTAGTTAAATAAAGAAGAGAACCAATCATACCTCTGTAGAGCTTCTGGTCTACTTTCTTACTTACCTCTTCCTTGCCAAGTGAGCTAGTTGGATGCATGGGAGTCTTTGCCAGCTTACTATCAGTCATGCTAATTTTCTTCAGAAGTTCTTTAACATATTTGGTCTGATGTATGTAAGTGCACTCTGGAGTTTGATTGACTTGGATTCCTAGAAAGAATCTGAGTTCTCCCATCATGCTCATTTCAAATTCGGCCTGCATACATGTAGCAAACTCCTTTCCCAGCATAGTATTGGTAGATCCAAATATTATATCATCCACATAAATTTGATAAATTAGAAGATCTTTCTGAATTGATTTACAAAAGAGTGTTGTATCCACTTTGCCTCTGATGAAATTTTTCTCCAGAAGAAAATTGCTCTATCTCTCATACCAAGCTCTGGGAGCTTGTTTTAAACCATATAGAGATTTCTTTAATTTGAAAACATGATCTGGAAATTTTTCATTTTCAAAACCAGGGGGTTGGTGGACATAAACTTCTTCTATAATGCCATTAAGAAAGGCACTTTTAACATCCATCTGATACAGAGTGATGTTATTTTGTGCAGCAAATAAAATAAGAAGGCGTATAGATTCTAACCTTGCCACTGGAGCATAAGTTTCAGTGTAATCAATACCTTCTTGTTGACTGTACCCTTGAGCAACCAGCCTTGCCTTATTTCTTTCAACTTCTCCTTTCTCATTCAGCTTATTTCTGAAGACCCATTTTGTTCCAATTATATTGAATCCTTGTGGTCTTTGAACTAGATCCCATACATCATTTCTAGTGAATTGATTCAGCTCTTCTTGCATGGCAATAATCCAATCATTGTCTTGCAGAGCTTCATCTACAGAAGATGGTTCAATTTCTGACACCAGTCCAAATAGTGATGCTTCAGATGATCTTAGAAAGGATCTTGTTCTTATGGGATCATCTTTCTTTCCAATAATGACATTCTCTGGATGAGAAGCTTTAGTTCTTGATGATGATCCTCTAACAGTTGATTCTTTAGAAATGTTTAGATTATTCAACTGAGAAGTTAAGGGAATAGCATCTGGCGTTGCTTCTGGTTCCTTCACTTGAATTTTGTCTGCTTCTGGGACTTCAGAGTCAATGAAGACTACTTCTCTATCTGCAGAGTTTTCAGACTGCTTTGGCTTTTCAGAGCCAAGCTTATCATCAAATCTGACATGAATGGATTCTTCCACAATCTGTGTCTCAATGTTGTATACTCTGTAGCCTTTAGAGCGTTCAGAATATCCAAGCATGAAACATTTCTGTGCTTTGGAATCAAATTTGTTCAGATTTTCCTTAGTATTTAACATATAGCAAATACATCCAAAAGGATGAAAATATGAAATGTTGGGCTTTCTGTTCTTCCACAGTTCATATGGATTCTTTTTCATAAGAGGTCTTACAGACACTCTGTTCTGAATGTAACAGGCTGTGTTGATTGCTTCTGCTCAAAAGTGTTTTGCCAGATTTGTCTCATTGATCAAGGTTCTGGCCATTTCTTGCAGAGTTCTGTTTTTCCTCTCTACAACCCCATTTTGTTGTGGAGTTCTAGGACAGGAAAAATCATGAGCAATGCCATTTTCAGAAAAATATTTTTCAAAATATTTATTTTCAAATTCACCACCATGATCACTTCTGACTTTTATAATTTTGAAATCCTTTTCATTTTGGACTTGCTTGCAGAAGTTAAAGAACACAGAATGTGACTCATCCTTGTGTTTTAAGAACTTTACCCATGTCCATCTACTATAGTCATCAACAATGACTAATCCATACTTCTTGCCTCTGATGGATGCAGTTTTCACTGGTCCAAACAGATCAATATGAAGTAATTCTAATGTTCTGGAAGTAGAAACAACATTTTTTGATTTAAAAGATGATTTTGAAAACTTCCGTTTTTGGCATGCTTCACAAAGAGCATCTGAGGTGAACTTCAGATTAGGAAGTCCTCTGACAAGATTAAGTTTATTAATCTGAGATATACGTCTCATATTAATATGGCCCAATCTTCTGTGCCAGACCCATTGCTCTTCATTAACAGACAAGAGGCATTTAACATTTTGAACTTTAAGTTCTGAAAGATTTATTTTATAAATGTTGTTTTTCTTCTTACCACTAAATAGGATAGAGCCATCCTTTTGACTAATAGCTTTACAACATTTTTGATTAAAGGTAATATCATAACCATTGTCACTTAATTGACTTAATAGAGGGAAGTTTACCATTTCCAATGGTGCCAGATCCAATGATCTTGCCCTTCTGGTTCCCTCCAAACATCACATCACCTCCAGATCTAAGTTCCAGGCTTTGGAACATAGACTTTTCTCCTGTCATGTGTCGTGAGCATCCAGAGTCCAGGTACCATGATTGGCGTCCTGACCTTGCTACTAAGAACATCTGCAACAGGAATTATTTTACTTTTAGGTACCCAGATCTTCTTGGGTCCTTTAGGGTTAGTTGGTTTGTAGGTTTGTCTAAACTTCTGTTTTTCAACATAATGTTTATTCTGACTTGCCTTGGGTTTAAACACATAAGTATTCTTCTCAGAGCTTGTGTGTTTAATGCCATTTAAGTGACCAAACTTAAATTGAGAGTACAAAGGTGTCTTCTTGATGAAGAGTTTATCAACAGATTTTGGATTACTTCCAGAGGAAGATTCATATCCAATACCTCTTCTGTTGTTCCCACTAACACCATAGATCATAGAAGCCATCTTGCTTCTGTCTATGCCCTTAGTAAGGAATCTCTGAAAGCTAGAGTCATATTTTTCTAAAATGTTTTCACATGACTTAGTCTCAGATTCAGATTCTTGTTGAGTTATTTCAAAGTCATTTTTGAATTTCAGATTAATTTCTTTTTGCTCAACAAGTTCTATCTTCAGAAGATCAATCTCAGATTCAAGACTGCTTTTCAGCTTCTTGTATTTGAGTTTGATATTGTTATAGCTTTTCAGAACTTCTGATAAAACTTTTATAAGTTCTTCTTTAGTAAGTTTAGCCATTACCTCTTCAGCGTCATCGTCAGATTCAGAATCTGATTCATATCCTGAAGTTCCTTCCTCCTGATCTTCTGTGCTGGCCATCAGTGCAACATTAGCACATTCTTCTTCTGATTCAGAAGATGATTCAGATTCATCTGAGTCATCCCATGTTGCCATCAGAACCTTCTTCTTTTTGTTAAACTTCTTCTTGGGTTTTTCTTTTTGAAGTTTGGGGCAATCATTCTTGTAATGCCCAGGTTCTTTGCACTCATAGCACACAACTTGTTTCTTGCCAGATCTTCTGTGCCCAGAAGATTACTTTCTATGATCAGATTTTCTGAAGTTGTTGAACTTCTTTCCCTTGTGCTTCCAGAGTCTGTTGATCCTTCTGGACAGCATGGATAATTCATCTTCTTCTTCAGAAGAAGATCCTTCAGAGCTTTCTTCAATAACCTTCAAAGCTTTAGCAGATTTATTAGATTTTAAAGCAACAGATTTACCTTTTTCTTTCTTCTGAGGTTCATCTTCCTCAAGTTCAATTTCATGGCTCCTTAGTGAGCTGATGAGTTCTTCTAAAGAGATCTTGTTCAGATCTTTAGCCATCTTCAAGGCAGTCACCATTGGTCTCCATCTGGTAGGTAGACTTCTGATGATTTTCTTTACATGATCTGATGTGAAGTATCCCTTGTCCAGAACCTTTAGCCCAGCTGTGAGGATCTGAAATCTGGAGAACATAGCTTCAACAGATTCAGAGTCTTCCATCTTGAAGGCTTCATACTTCTGGATCAGAGCTAGAGCCTTTGTTTCCTTGACTTGAGAGTTTCCCTCATGAGTCATCTTTAAGGATTCAAACATGTCAAATGCAGTTTCCCTGTTTGTAATTTTTTCATACTCAGTATGAGATATTGCATTCAACAATATTGTTCTGGCCTTGTGATGATTTCTAAAATCTTTCTTCTGAGCATCTGTCATAGATTTTCTGTCTATCTTCTTGCCATTCCCATCTGTGGGATGAACATATCCATCTATGACTAGATCCCATAAATCAGCATCATATCCAAGGAAAAAACTTTCAATTCTGTCTTTCCAGTAATCAAATTTCTCCCCATCAAACATAGGGGGTTTGGTGCTGATTATGTCCCTTTCTTCATAATTGTTGTTAGTGTTAGATATTGTATTATCAGCCATAGTAATAACCAAATATATATCAAAGTATTTCTCTCTGGATCTTTACTGTCACTGTTAAGTGGTAGCACACGCAGAACCGGAGCTCTGATGCCAACTGAAGGTGAGATAATACTTAGAAGGGGGGTTGAATAAGTATGAAAGATTAAAACTTAGAATAAAAACTCAAGTATTTTTATCCTGGTTCGTTGAACTCAACTACTCCAGTCCACCCTTCCTAGAGTGATTTGCCTTTCTCAATCAAGGACTTAACCCACTATTTAATCAAACGGATTACAATAGTAACACCTAAGAACAACTGTTCTTAGTCTTCTCAAGAGCTACTGATTCCAACTGAATCCTCTTAAGGAAATCTTTTACAATCAATGTAAAACTATTACAAGAGTAAGAATGCTTCTAAAAATATTTTATCACAACTGTGATATTTCTCTTAAGTTTAAGTACAATGAAATAAGTTCTTAGAAAGAATATGAAAGTATGAAAGCTTGAATGTTTTTTTTTTAATTTCTATTCAACAAAATGTCAACTGAAGAATTTAGTGGAGTCTTGCTTTTATAGACAGTTCATCCAAGGTAAGCTGCACGTTGAGAAGAGTGTCCAAAAGGTCTGAGCCTTTTTGTCTTCACATCAAGTGACCTTTCCTAGAAGAAGAAAGCACAGAAAAATCCTTTTTGTCTGTGTTCTTGTGTCTAGCATAAATAAGGAAAGAGATGTTTGATTTACTCCAACGGATATAATCTTTGAATATTTCTTCTTCAGTTTTCAGCAAGTTCATCAGAGTCTAATTGGATCAGAGTCTTCTAATGATGATCAGAGTCTTGCTGAATCAGAGTCTTCTGCAGCAGGTGTGCTTTCAACGTGTTTAATATCAGAGCATATTTGAGACAGAACTTCAGTACTGGCAGCTTTAGTACTTTCAGAATCTTCTGTAGAAACTATGCTTTGAAAAGCTCTTCATATAAAATTCTTCTTTGCTTCAGATGCTTCTGACTTGCTTCAAATTTTTCTGGAGCTTCTGCTTCAGATCCTTCTGGAGCTTCTGCTTCAGAATCTTTTGGAGGCTACGCTCAAAATCTTCTGTTGGCAGCAATCAGAATCTTCTAATAAGTGCATCTGGTGCTTCAGAGTCTAGCTAATTTCTTGTGATCAATTCTGATTTGCTTCTGGAGTGTTAATTCCTTTACTATCTGCAGTAAAAACTCTCAAGCAAATTTTAGAGTATATAATTCTTAAATACAGAATTTCATAATAGTTATCATCAAAACATAGAGATATTATTAAGAACCAATCTGTGTTCTAACACTATGGAGGATTGATGGCCCAGTGTCCATCGAGCTGTGATGATTGGTATCACATGCATTGAGTCTTGTTGCATTTGCATTTATGAGAAGATTTTGAGTAAATTATGATGTTGTGGCCTTTGATGCCCATTGATGAATGTGATGATGTTGAATATGCAAATGACGCCATTTTATATGTTGATTTCCTACATTGATTATTATGATTCGTTTTACTCACCCTGCCTGTTTGAATGTTGCCTCCTCGTGGGTAACGTGCAAATGACCAGGTTTAGCTGTGGATGCCGTTGAGGACTTTTGAAGTTTTGAGTGGTTTGCATTTTGGTTAACTTAGAGGGTCTTGCTCTGATAGTGTAACATCGGGTTGGGGTCTTTGAGTTAAACCATGTTTTATTACGTTATTTTGATTATCTTTCTGTATAAGGAAAACTTTGGATTATGCCTTTTGAATTCCGCTGCCTTTGTGAAATTTTTGATATCTTTTGGGAAAACCCGTTGCGCACAGAGCCTTGACCTATTTTGATTTATTGGAAAATGTACGCCCTTTGAGGTGATTTTTATTGAGTTTAATATTTTACTCTGATATATGTGAAAAATGTGCCCTTTAATGGTGGGGTAGAAAATGGTGTTACATTAGTGGTATCAGAGTTGGTCGGTCCGTCCGGCCAAGTTTTTATGTTGTTAGTCCCCTGTCAGTCAATAGTGTGATAACACTATTGGATGGGTTGTTTTCTTCTAACCTTGTTGGTGGTTGCAGATGACTGGAAGAAATGGTCGTGCTATTGCTGATGTGCTGGAATCAATTGCCCAAGTGATGACCCAGAATGGTGGACCTCCTGATGAGTTTCGTGCTTTGGGAAAGTTTCAGAGAAACAATCTGCCGACTTTTGTGGGCACTCATGATCCTGATGGTGCGTAGAAGTGGCTGAAAGTGATTGAGAAGTTTTCCGAGTTATGGCGTGCACTCATGCTCAGCAGGTGCAGTTTGATACGCATATGCTAGCAGAGGAAGCTGAGGACTGGTGGGATAACACTCGTCAGAGATTGGGAGGTGTTGGCATTGCAATAACTTGGGCTGTGTTTAAGGAAGAATTTTTGAGGAAGTATTTTCCTGAAGATGTTCGGGGCAAGAAAGAGGTGGAATTCCTTGAGCTAAAACAAGGGAATATGACTGTGGATGAGTATGCGGCAAAGTTTTAGTCTTTGGTAAAGTTTTATCCGCATTACAATCGTGCTGACACAGGGATGTTAAAGTGTCTCAAGTTCGAGAATGGATTGAGACCAGAGATTAAACAAGAAATTGGGTACCAGCAGATTCATCGGTTTGTGGAACTAGTGGACAAAAGCAGAATTTATGATGAGGATACCCGAGCTCGATTTACTCACTACAAGCAGCTGAGTGAGAAGAAAGAGAAAGGTCAGTATAGAGGGACATTGTATGTGAATTCTTGTGATAAGAGGAAGCAGAAGGCTTCATATGGGAAAAAGTGGCTATTGCTGCAGGTAAGTGTTATAGGTGTGGCGAGCAAGGCCACCATGCTGAAAATTGTAGAGCGCTGAGATGTCATCGTTATGGCAAGAGAGGTTATAGAGCTACTGATTGTAAAGAAGAAGCTCCAATTTGATTCAACTGTGGAGAGAAGGGTCATATAAGTACCCAGTGTCAACAGCCAAAGAAGACTGCTACTTATGCTCAAACAAATGGCAGAGTGTTTGCTTTGAGCGTGCAGAAGAGTCTAAGACAGATAACTTGATCAGAGGTACTTGTTTTATTAATGATGTTGAACTGATTGTTATAGTTGATACTGGTGCTACTCATTCATTTATTTCGCTAGAATGTGCTAAGAGGTTGAATTTGAAATTATCTTATATGATTGGGAGTATGGTTATCAATACCCTGGCTAATGGTTCTGTGACTATTGTGTTAGTCTGTTTGAGATTCTCTTTGACAATTTAAGATAAGAATTTTGTGATGGACTTGGTCTGTCTACCTTTGCATCAAATTGATGTTATTCTCGGAATGAACTGGTTGGAGTATAACTATGTTCGTATCGATTGCTACAGCACGACTGTGAGATTTATAGAGTTTGGTGATGGTGGATAGCTGATGTTTGTATCGGCCAAGCAAGTAGAAGAAATCTTGGAAGATGAGGCTCAGATGTTTGCATTGTTTGCATCACTTCAAGTTGATTATGAAGCAGTGAGCGTGGAGCTACCAGTTGTTCGGGAATATCTAGACGTGTTTCCAGACGACGTGATTGACTTACCTCCTGAGCATGAGGTAGATTTTACTGTTGAAGTGATATCAGGCACTAGTCCTATGTCGATGGCTCCTTATCGGATGCCTACATCTGAGTTAGGGGAATTGAAGAAATAGTTGGAAGAGCTGTTGGAAAAGAAGTTTATTCGACCGAGTCTTTCTCCGCGGGGTGCTCCTGTGTTGTTGGTGAAGAAGAAAGATGGTAGCATGAGATTGTGTGTGGATTACCGACAGCTGAATAAAGTAACAATCAAGAATAAGTAAATGCTTCCAAGGATTGATGATTTGATGGATCAATTGGTGGGTGCTTGTGTGTTTAGCAAGATTGGTTTGAGGTCCGGTTATCATCAAATTCGTGTTAAGCCTGATGATATTCTGAAGACAACTTTCAGGACGAGGTATGGACACTATGAATATATTGTGATGTCGTTTGGTGTATCTAATGCACCTGGTGTATTCATGGAGTATATGAATAGAATTTTTCATCCTTATTTGGATCAGTTTGTGGTAGTGTTAATTGACGATATCTTGATATATTCTAAGTCCGAGGAAGAGCATTTGCAACATCTAAGAGTGGTATTGCAGGTTTTGAGGGACAAGCAGCTTTATGCCAAGTTGTCAAAGTGTGATTTTTGGTTGAAGGAAGTGAGTTTCCTTGGTCATGTGATTTCTAGTGGAGGAATTGCGGTTGATCTGTCAAAAGTTGATGTTGTGTTGCAGCGGGAGACTCCAAAGTCTGCTACTGAGATTCGAAGTTTCCTTGGATTGGTTGGTTACTATCGCAGGTTTATAGAAGGCTTTTCAAAGTTGGCACTGCCATTGACTCAGTTGACTCAAAAGGGTCAAGCTTATGTATGATATGTTGCTTGTGAGAAGTTGTCCAGATTTTCATGACCGAAGCTGAGACTTTGAAGATCGCTTTGGAGAAATCACAACACGAAACCAAAACATGGAAGAATAAATACCATGTGATGGTCAGTGAGTACGATGAACTTCAAAAGCAGTTTCAGTCCAATAATGAAGAGGTGCTCTCCTACAAAAAGAGGAGAATCTAAGACGATTTATTTTCCTCCCAGTGTCCGCCTACTCCGTGAAGTTGTGGACCATGTTTCCTTAAGGCTTCATTAGCTTTTATTTAGCCGTTTTTTGCTACAAAAAAATTTTCTTTTAAGAATATGAGTTGTAATCCATTTTAATAAATAAAAATTCTCGTGTTATTCCGCAATATTCATAAATGTTTAAATTCCATCAATCATTTCATTCGCATTTTGCATCTTAGCATCATACTTTGCATTGCACGTGTCTCCCAGTTTCTTATTCTCGGTTCTCTCGCCTTCCAGTTTTGTTACCCTGGATCCTTCGCATCAGTACAATACTAGAGCCCAAGCTCGAAAAAGGATGGAAGAAAAAGCTCAAGAGATCGACCGTGTCATCCATGAACTCGAAGATCTTCGAGGAAGTGTGGTGCAGATTATGGAGATGCTACAAGCTCTTAATGTGAGGATGGATAGTCAGCCTACTATTGTCTCTAAGAGTACCAATATTGTTGTGGGTCCTCAACCGACTGTTACTGTCAAGAATATACCACCTCAAGATCGTCAATCCAGTTCAGTGCCTCCTACTATTGCTCAACCAGTTCGACGAGTTACTCCTCCAAAGTGCAAAACTCAAAGCTTTTACCATTATAAAGGATCTACACGTATAGGGAATCACTTGAGGGCTACTCACCCACCTTGGCAACCTCAACAGAATTATGTTCAAGGTTATCCAATTCAGTACGCTCAACAACCCTATGTAGCTACTGTTGCACCTCCCTTCAATCAGTAGTTTCCTACATATCAGCCTATGCAACCGGCTTCGGTCTATCAGCGTCCGGTTTATCAACAACCTCCTGTTTGTCAGCCTGCACAAACTCCAGTCAACTGTCAACGAGTGCCCAATGCTTCTTCTAATCAACATCCAAGGAATCAGGCACCTCGCCAAAATGCTCCGACTAGGAGACAATACAAGCCTTGTCCTCCGATTCCGATGACGTTCACCGAGTTGTATCCTTACTTAGTGCAACGAGGTTTGATCACTACCCGAGCAATGGGTCCGCCTCGTAATCCTTTGCCTGCCAATTACAAAGCCGCCACTCATTGTTTATTTCATGAGGGGGCGCCTGGCCATGATTTGGACGATTGTTATGCTTTGAAGGATATTGTCAGAGATTTGCTAGAAAAGAAGATCTTGTCTTTCGATGATCCTCAGCCAAAGATCAAGACTCCTCTCATGGTTCTCAATATATCTCAGCCAGTTACTTCTCCTGTGAATCTGCCGAAGCCGGGAGTTCTTCAGATGCCTAGTCCATTTCGTTTCAGCAGCCCTCAAGATGATATGACCCCGATCGACAAAGAATCTGGGAAAGTTATTCTGAGTGAAGATTTGCAGACTGGTATTGAAGCAGTGACAGATATAGCTGGGGCAAGCAACATGGTTTGCAGTGCTCGTACTCCCCATGTCATTGAGGCTCCGCCAGAGGAAACCACTATAACCATGCCGGTCTTGAATACAAAGACTTCATAAACACCTGTTGAAGGACTGGTCATACAGTTCATTCTGTTTATTTATATTCTGTTTCTTTGATTAAGCATAATTAGCATGTACGAACTTGTTTATTTTGATTAATTAATGCGATGCATGTTTGTCTTGAATAAATCCATTTGTTTCACTCACAAAATATTTTTCAATTTTGCCCGATCTCTTGTTCTGATGAAGAATTGGGAGGAGGAAGATGAACAAAAAAAACGTCAGATCTCTTGTCATATGCTTTCGATTGAAATCTGCTGATGATGTTAGGCATTGTTTCAAATCCCAAACACTGGAGATATAAGGATGATAACCCTTCTTTACCCCCTTTGAGCCTTGAAGTAGGAGTTTTCTTCTGTTCCAAATAAAAACCCTCATCTTAACCTGGGGCAAGGTAGTTTCAGCTAAACTGATCGAGCACTTAGACTTTCAAAAAAGAGGAGTGAACCATCGAGGATCTATCCTTAGCATCTTAAAAAGTCAAAATGCAACGACCATCCCTCTACTACCTAAAGAGTGGGGCAGTCACAAACCTTCAAAAGAGTAACACGACTCGTTCACAAAAATATAGAGCCTGCTAAGTCAAAACCTATGAAGGAGACTTAGGCAAAACTGGGGCATCCCGCTGGACTCCAATGCCAAATCCAGAGATGTCGTCCAGGCAAAAGTTAGGGAATAAATCGCGAAAAACAAGGGGTTACAATAATGAATCCCTAATGAATAAAGTCGTGTGACCAATCGACAAAAGCAAATAGGTGAGTGATTTCCCTGTCCAAAGCCAATGATAAGTTCTCGACCATATCAAATTCGATTGAGGTATGAGTGCTCGTGTCCGACTAAATGAATTAGAATTGGAGAACATCACGAAGAATGGGTGGGTACAAATAACTTTGAGCCTTTGTCCTTTATTTCTCAAAACCATGAACCAAGCCATGATACAACCCTTAAAAGACCTAATTGAAGTAGGAATTCTTTTGAAAGTATACTCGACGAGATAGCGTTTCCTGACTCTTACGAGCTATGCTCAATTTAACTTTGGCATAATAAATTAAACTTATATCCTAACTAGTGGTTCAGTCACGAGTTATTGCGATATCTTTTTCAAAACAAAACCAAAAAAAAATTTAAGACAAATACATATGTTGCATTGATAGTTTCAGGATTAGCATTTCACGCGTGTTGGTTTTGCTTGATATCTTAGAAACTTACATATAGATGTCACAGATCCTGCTAAACAAGGGCAGGTGGCCTTCCAAATCACTTATTGATGCAAGCTGACGCTCCTGAGAGCTATTTCTTGAAGACTCTGTTATGACACCGTCGATCTGAGCCGGTTACGTCGAGATCCAGCAAATCTCTCCAAGAGTTTGAAAATAGTGGGGCAACCTGTCTCCATGTTCTCTGTAAAATCCTCTCGAGATGACTCTTTCTCCTAAAGCAACTACTCTGGGGCAAGGTGTTGCACCCTAAAATTTGCTCAACCTTATTCACTTGGTTCATGTTTCAATACCATTAGCATTTGCATATAGAGTCATGTACATAGCCTAACCATCTGCATAGCATAAGCATAGCAAGTCATTCAACAGGGGATCAAGCCTTATTCTCATCTCCAGAGGCCTATCCAGAGGTTATTATCCTAATTCAATCTCAATTCAAGTTATCAAGAAAGAATTTGAAAGCAAAAAGTTCAGCAGGTCAAGCCTTGAGTCTATCTCCTATCTGAGGGTATCTGAGGGTCAACAAGGGAATTATGAGTTGTGAATTGAGAGTATGGGGAGTACCTAGACATCATAAGAGACTTAGAAAGTCATTTGGAGAAGGAGACAAGTCATTGGTGTGAGCACAAGAGCTACAGTTGAAGACAGTCAACTAGGGTCTCATCTGGGTCAACCCTAGGTCAACCCTAGGTCAATTGATTAATTCAAGGGCATTCAGGTCTATTGAAGGGATGTGGGGTTCATCATTTGACATGGAGAGTAAATATATGTTGTTGTGCTAAGAAGAATTTAAGAGAAATCAAGGAGAAGAGGAGTTTCTAAATTAGGGTTTCTGTGTAAAATCCCCTAGTTTAGGTCAAATTTCCAAGCAAGATAAGTCAAAATGAAAGCTTCAAAGGGATCCTTGGCCAACATGAAACTTGTAGAGGATCTCAAGACCTTTAATTTTAGTGGTGGAAGACATCAAGGAGATTTATAGAACTCAAGTTATGGTCCTTGCAAGTTACAGGTCATCTGAGGTATCTGAAATTTTGTCTGTGAAAGTGACTTGACTTCCAAGCAACTTTTACCCCTCAAGGAGATTTCAAATGAATTTCTGGTCAACATAAGAATTGTTCCTCATTGTCTTAGCTTTCTATAATGGTATAGTATACCTTCATATGATGTGTGGAACTCAACTTATGGTCTTGGCAAGCAAAGGGTATTTTGGTTATTTGTGAATTACAGGTCATTTTAACCTATGCCCAAAACTCATACAAGGAGGCCTCAAATGGAAAAACTTACAACATCAAACTTGCTCCAAATGACATTTTGAGTCTAGAAAAGTGACCATGAGATATTGGAAAGAATCATATCACAAGGTTTCAAAATTGTTGAATTTAATGAAGAAAAATGGCTTAAAAAATGAGATTTTTCATATCTTGGCCAAATGATGCAAAATTATAGGTCATTTTGAATGGAAAGGGCATTTTAAAGACATTGGCTAAAGTGGAATTTTGAGTTTAGTTCATAATTTGAGAGTTATTCATGGTTGCTTGAATTGAAAGTTACATAATCCAAATTGAAAAGGAAAAGTGTAAGGGAAACTTCTCCAATGTTCTAGGAGGTTCTAATGCAACCTATATATTCATGCAAGCTGATTCATGCAAGGGTTGGTGCTCCCATTTTGTGCAAAAACCTCAATTTTCATCCATTTTCTCATTTTTGTATAAGCTACTCAAACTCTCACAAATCTCTCAAAATTCTCACATCTTTGGATTGAATCTTCATCATCATCATTCAAACATTAGGATTCACATCAAGAAGTGGTTGAATTGATCAAGAATTGTACCAATCATCTTCTTCACTCCAAGTTGCATTTTCATCAAAAGTCCATCAAAACTTCCTCCATCATTCTGATTTCTGTTATCATCATCATCCATTATCATCATGGAGTAATTGGCACAAGAAATTGGAGAAAATTCGTGGCTGTGTAAAGAGATTCAAGTTGAAACTCCAACTTGCATGAAGAATGGAATAGAGTAATTCACAAGGATTAAGCAAAAATCACTGCAAACAGAAGCATACACATTCATTGGAGATCATTTTCAGCAAGTATCAAAGGTTGAGTTGGAGTCTAGCCACCATTGCCATCACCAAGTGCAAGGTATGTAAACTTCTTCGAATCTCACTACTCAGGCTGTTATAGATCATGTGGTTAGGATAAGAGTGTTTAGAGACCCTAGGGGAATGATTCTTGAAGTTTAGGGATAGTTTCGTGGAGATCCATGACAGGTTGCCATTTCTGTTAGCTTCAAGAATAAGCTGTGTACTGGATTATAATCAATGTAATGAGGCATAGAATAATGAGGAAAGTATGTAGAGTATCTGTGGATCATCAGGTTTGAGTTCTGGCAAAGTTGACATCAGGCAAGCATGGTATATCCTGAGTTTCGTGCCCTCTGTTTGGAGTCTACAAAGAGAACTAGAGAAAACTAGGACTAGACATGGATTCCTTGGGTTTTATAGATTATTTTAGGGTTTAGAATTGTTCATTTTCATCAAGAGAGCATGGAGAAAGAGTGGATGGAATTTTCGTGCATGGAGTTCATGGCTGAAACCCTAGACGGATGGAGGAAGAAGACAACTCGTACGCCCTTGGATCTGGTGGGGAGGATTGACTTGACCACGAATCGAACGGCCCACATTTAACCTGAGTTTTGGTGGGAAGTTTCAAAAAATTGAAACGCACCGTTTCACTAATTGGGGGGGATTGGGCTCAGACAGCTATTCGCACCCCCCAAGTTAGTTGGCCCAGCGCGCTGAACATGAATTGTTTGCTATTCTCACCCCTTCAGCTATTTCTTTATATTTTCTATTTTATTTTCTTTCCATTTTTCATTCATTTTTAAAAATTCATAATAAATAGAAAAATCATCATTTTTAATTCATTCTTTTTGCATATTTTTCTTTAGGATGACAAGAAAATTATAAAAAATAAAAATGGCATTTTATTTTTTATTTGATATTTTTCCCATATTTTCTAAATAAATAGCATTTTACATAATTTCATTTCATACATGATTTTGTTAATTTTTGTTCTATTAATTGCTTCAATATTTTTCATCCATTCTTTTTAGGTTGTTTAGGTTAGACATCAAACTTGTAGATTCAATTTAGTTCCCATTTTTAGAAATTAAATTTAGGTGCTTAGTGTAAGTGTGAATAACATGGATAAAACTAGGGTTTTAGGTGATGACTTAGGAGACTTGATTCTTTTCCCTTAGGACTTAGGGCTTGACTAGTTTAGTTATGGGACTATAGGGGCTATGGGTAGTTATTAGATCCCTTAGAAAAAGTCAGGATTCCCCTACTGCTATTAATGTACTGAATATATCTGATTGACTGGTGTGGTGTGCCCTCTGGGGATTAGTGTTTGCTTGCTTGGGTATTGGGATTGTTTGGGGACTTGGGAGAGCTGAAGACTTGGGGAGATGAAGACCATTGGAGATCCAGAGATTGAAGAACAACTGCCAGAGTTGGAGAGGAGGTTCTTGCTAGCAGCTGCTGAGGAGACTAGGGTTTAGGAGCTAGGCAGAGCTCTAGATTAGAAAGCTTGCTTCTCAAACATGGAATGCCTTGTCTGCATCCATCCTTTCTCTATGATTCAAAGTCTCTTTCAAATATCCACCTCCTTCCTTTGGAAGGATCAGTGAAAGTATTTGGAAGATAGAACTTTTGAGAGAAACCTGTCTGCATAATGTTAACAGTTAATGAGCCACCTTTGGTAGGCATTTTACAGTTTAACATTCCTCTCCTCTTGTTGACTAATGTTCATCCCTGAAGATTGGAGACTTGAAGAAAAGCCATTGCTTATAGGAGACTGATGATCAAAGCCCTTGCCTGAAGGCCATGAAGATGGAGATTGATGCTTGCTGAAGCTTGTAGCTGATTGGAGATGACTTGAAGATAGATATTGATGTAGAGCTGCTGTGGCTGTTTATTTTTGCTGTATTTCATTTCTTGATGTATTGATTGGTTTTCTGGACTGTATTGTTTGCTGTTTACCCTGTTGGGTTGAAAGTGAAGTCTGTTCACTTTTGCCTATTGTTTTCTAGGTTCGAGGTTGAGTGGAACTCCCTTGCCTCGCTTGTATTGCTGCATCCATGCATTTTACTGCTTTACTGTATATATCTGATATTGTTTCTGTTCCCGTCTATTCCCTTAGGATCTCTGTTTCTCTCTGCGCAAGAGAGGAGCATGATAGACACTAGGTCTTAACCCATGCATGATAACATTAGGTTAGTTTGTTTCCCTTCGCAACCGTAGGTTAGAGTTCTGTCTCTTCTTCCTCAAAACAAACAGAAAAACACATAAAGATTTCAAACACAATAAAAGACACTTCTTTCGTAAAATAATGTGAACTCATCAAAGCGTCATTTTTGTCCGCTGGGACTGTTGATCAAGAAAACCTTTTCAGAAAGAATAAAATCAACCAAGACAAGCCTGTGTCTTCCGTGGCCCGAACTACGTTTGCTCTGATCTTCCATGCTGTGTGGAAG
Organism: Lathyrus sativus; assembly: GCA_963859935.3. NCBI lineage: Eukaryota > Viridiplantae > Streptophyta > Magnoliopsida > Fabales > Fabaceae > Lathyrus > Lathyrus sativus. The sequence goes on along the minus strand of OZ012740.1, from coordinate 51,510,428 downwards.
TACGTAGGCATAGGATGCGATATCCTAGCGAGCAACCTTCCCCTCCTTTCCCGTAGGTAGGCGAACTACGTTGACTCTGATTTCTCGTTACAGGCGGGAATACGTAGGCATAAAGTGCGATACTTTGCCGAGTCATTTTTATTTTCATTTTATTTTCATTTTATTTTCTTTTTAACCCTCGACCCATAGTTTAGATAGAAATAACAATCCATACCCGAAAACAAGCGTGGATCCCGTCGAGTACGACGGACGTGAGGGGTGCTAATACCTTCCCTTTGCGTAACCGACTCCCGAACCCAGGTTTTGGTTGCGACGACCATACCTTTCCCATGTTGTGCGAGGTTTACTCTGAGTGTTTCCTTTCCCTCCCGTGGGATAAATAACGCACGGTGGCGACTCTTCTGTTGTGCCGGCGCCGATTTTCGCAGTAGCGACAGCTGGCGACTCTGCTGGGGATCCAACGTCCCCTGGCTGCTAAGGACTGCGATAGTTCTTATGCATTTGGGATCCAACGTCCCTTAAGAGAGTCAATCCTAACGCTTGTTTTCCCGTCGAGGATTTTGTATGGATTTATATTTCTGACCTTTATTTTCAGCTTTGTATATATGGATTATTATTGCTGTATCTTGGGGGTGACGGGTGTTCTGATATTGAGTGAGAAGCCGGACCTGGGCTTGAGTGCACCTAGAATTAGAGTAGAAAGTAGTGGGCGCGTGCCGGCTTTGCTTGCATTAGTGTCTCATGAAATCTACACTCGGACGAGGTTCTTCTGGTTGGCTTCTTTTTCTACCCTTTGGGTCGAAGGGGTTGTTGGTCAGCTGAATTGTCGACTCCGGGAACCGATCATTTGGAAGTTGGCTAAGTGAGGCCTCTTCAGGATTTGATGATGCCACTCCTTCTGGGAATCGTATCATCAACCCTGAAAGTCTGTGACGCCGACGACCGCATAGGATGCCATACCTTTGTCAGTTACTAGGACATCCACCTGTGAGAGGGTTTGGGGTTATGCAGGTAACTAGACCTTCAGACTATCGATTATTTCTTGATCAGAGATCCTCGGTATTTATGGAGAGTTAGGAGGTCTGTCAGAGACCATTTGGAGATGTGTTCTGAGGTCTGTCAGAGACCAGTTGGAGAGTTCTGAGGTCTGTCAGAGACCAATTGGAGATGTGATTTGAGGTCTACCAGAGACCAGTAGGAGTTATGGTCTGAGGTCTGTCAGAGACCATTGTTGGAGCTTTGTTTTAGGTCTATCTGAGACCAGGGTTTGATGACTTCTGGATGGTCTATCTGAGACCTTTCTTGATTGGGTTCAGGCTATTCAGCTACAGCTTTGGTCCCTGTTGCATGTTACTTGCATTGCATTGCCTGCATATCCATTACCACTTGCATTTCACTAACGTGTGTCTGTGCTGCAGGTGCATTTGCATATTCCCCGGTTCTAGTACCCAGACTTCTGAGTTTTGATCATGGCTGGTTTGAGGAAGACAGTTGCGTATAAGCTACCGACACCTGATATTACTTCTTTGCTTGGTCTGATATCTCTTGCCGATGAGGAGGTCAGGAGAAGCTTCAGAATGAGTCATGGGAGGTTACTGAGATTAGTCTGCAAGCCCACTGCTGATGAGATGAACGGGCTATACACCTTGATGCAGTTCTATGACCCCGCATTGAGATGCTTTACGTTTGCTGACTTCATTCTAGGGCCTACCATTGAGGAGTATGTGGAGTTTACTGAGCTTCCCGTGCAGAACAAGGTTCCCTTTATTCACTCTGCTGCTGAGCCCAAGTTGGAGGACTTAGCCAAAGCCTTGCATATGAACGCTGCTGAGTTGTTAGTGACTTCTTGGCTTGGGGTTCCCGGTTTCTCTCTAGATTTTCTGGTTGGCAAGGCTCAAGAGTACGCCAAGAACGGATGCTGGTTGGTTTTCAATGCTATTTTGGCTTTATGCATTTATGGGATTGTGCTGTTCCCTAACTTGCCCAACTTCGTAGATCTGGATGCTTTCTATCTGTTTGCTGCAGGCAACCCAGTGCCAACGTTGATCGGAGACTTCTACCACTCATTGCACTACAAGAACGAAAACCGAAGGGGAAAAGTTGTTTACTGTTGTGCTCCTCTATTAAATATGTGGTTCAAAAGTCATCTCCCCATGAAGGGACCATTTGTGGACAGTGCAACCTCAGCCAGTTGGTCAGAGCGCCTGATGAGGCTATATTCCGAAGACGTTGTGTGGTTTGATCGAGACCTGTTGGGATCTGAGCTCATCTTCAGCTGTTCTGGGTACCCTAATGTGCCGCTGATAGGAAGAAAAGGGTGTATCAATTACAACCCTTCGCTATTCATTCTTCAGTTCAGATATGCACTGAAGAATCCACCTCAGGAGGAAGAAGTACGGGAATCTCTGTACTTCACAGGGGACGTGAAGGGGGAGTTATTAGCCAAGTTGCAACATGCCTGGACACGTATTAACCGCAAAGGGAAGCCACTGTTAGGTAAGAATGATTGCCAGGCTTATGAACCTTACAGGGTTTGGATCCAGGAAAGAGCAAGTCAGTTATTAATGCCATTTCCAGCTGCACCCGTCACTGCTCCCGTCCCGGCAGAAGAGCCAACTACTGTTTCTAGGGAGGTCTACGAGCAAGTTGTGAAGGAAAAGGAAGCCTTGTTGAAGATCAACGAAGGGTTAGAGCAAGAGCTAGCTCAAGTACGCAGTGAGAAAAACAAGGCCGTATATGCTTTCCAACAACAAATCGAGCTGTTAAACAGGTTAGGGGCTGAGTTGACTGAGGAAAAGAAAAAGCGTGAACGTCTGGGGCAAGAGTTCAGAAGCTCCCATGACGTGCTGGAAGCCAAAAAGAAGGCACTTGACGCAGCACACCGAGAAATCTCCTCTTGCAACAAGACTTGGAATGCTACTCTCACCAACAATAAGAAGAGGGAAGATAAGCTGAGGCAGCAAATCTCCGATCTCGAAGAGAAGCTGAAGTCTAGCATCAAGAAGTGTGAGGAAGAAGTGATGACCCGGTATAGTGTCCAGCATGCACTGAACAAGGCAATCAAATCCAGAGATGAAGCGGTGTCTCAGAAGCGAAAGCTAGAAGATTGCTTCGGAGAAGCAACATGGGAAGAAACTGCTGAAGACGTGCGCCGGGTTCTCAAGAAAAGAAACCAACTTGTTGAAGGGCTGCTTGATCGACCAAGTCATCCAGAGACCAAGAAGTTGATAGAAGAGTACCAGACTTTTGGGAGGATTTGATCATTTCATGTAGTAACTTGTAGTAACTTGTATGCTTTATTTGCATAGTGCTGACCATCACCAGGATTGTTGGTTGAGGTCATGCCTTCTTATCGTACTCTCAGCGACATTGTATTCTGGTTTTCTCAGTAATATATGAGGCTTTCTATGATTCAGCTCCGATATTCCTATTGTCAGCACTGTCACCGCACTGGCACCTTCACACTAGAACTGGGGGAATGAATTTCCCTAATGCACAGACACATTGCATTGCATTCATATTCATATTGCATTACAGGTAATCTTTGAATAGTGTCTTATTTCCTGCTCTGTACCAGGCACTTTTCAGGATTGCAGATCAGCACCCGCACCGCTATTCTACCCGCACCAACTGTCGAAGAATCATGGATCAAATGCAGAACGAGATGCAAGATGTGCGCGAGAAGCTCGCTCTCTTTATGCAGACCATGGAAGCTATTGCAAAAGGGCAGGAGAATTTGCAAGCCATGGTCCAGCCTCTGTTGGCTCGAAATGCTGGTCACGGTAATGAAGATCATCAGTCTGTGCGGGTCGATACTGTTCATGGAGACGGCACTCCCACGCCAGTGGCTCCACCTGTAGTCAATATACCTGCTGCTAACATCAACAACGCTACCGCTGCTGTGAATGGTAACGTCGGAGTTGGGAACGAGACTGCTGTCCATAACATTGGGCTGGGTGATGGTAATTTGGGGGATAATACGGGAGGCAATGGCTTCGTCAATGCTGGATTCGGATTCAATGATCAGGGATTCGATAATGCGGGGAAATATGGCTTTAATGCTCAAGGCTTTGGGCAGGATGGTTATGGTGTGACCAATCAGGGTTACAGAGGCTTTGGAAACGGAAACGGCGCGGGGTTTATGGCTTTTGGTCCTGCTGGAGGAGTTCAAGGGTACGACAACAGAGGCCGAGGTCCGGGGATGAATCAGATCAGAGCTGGACGTAATAATGGATATGATGGGTATGGGGCTGGAAACGGTATGTGGCAAGAAGATCAGCAGGAGGACGCTTTCTCCGGCGGAGGTTTTGAAGGGCCGATGGATGACTCCCAGAAGATCAGAATGCTAGAAGAGCAGATGAGGGGAGTCCTGAACCAAAGTGCTGTGGGTTTGGACATGGCGACAATGGGCTTGGTACCTGGCTTGAGGGTGCCAATCAAATTCAAAGCTCCTGCGTTCGATAAGTATAAAGGGGACACATGTCCGAAAGTGCATGTACGAGCTTATTACAGAAAGATGTCTGCGTACTCAACTGATGAAAGAATGCTAATGCATTTCTTTCAAGATAGTCTGTCGGGTCCTTCCCTAGAATGGTACATGGGGTTGGAGCCAACTGATATCAAGACATGGAAGCAATTAGCCGAGGCATTTGTAGCTCACTACAAGTATAACAGTGACTTGGCACCCAATCGGGTCCAGTTGGCGGGACTGTCGCAGAAGAAGGGGGAGAGCTTTAAAGAGTACGCGCAAAGGTGGCGCGATATGGCTGCCAGGGTCCGTCCTCCTGTAGAAGATAAGGAAATGAATGACATGTTTGTTGGCACATTCACCGGTCTGTTTCATGATATGTTGTTTCACACGTCTCTGGCTAGTTTTTCAGACCTAATTCTGATGGGAGAAAAGATTGAACGTAATATTAAGCAAGGAAAGTTCCAAGTCGAGGAATCAACTGCATCTGGCAGTAATAGGAAAGCTTATGGGGGGCGCCGTCAGGGCGAGGCAAGCGCAGTATTTGGAGGCCGAGGCCGAGGCCGAGGCAGGGGACGAAACCAATATCGTCAGCCGCAGCAGGTGGCGAGTGTTACTATCCCGTATCAACAACAACCACTCCAGCAACAACAACCGGTTCAGCAACAGCCAATGCAACAGCAGCAGCAGCCTCAGCAGGGGGCACAACAGGCTCAGCGAAGATTCCAGGGTAGTAAACCGAGAAGAGTGTTTGAGAAGCCTCCCTCAACCTATGCAGATTTGTTGCAGACATTGTTGGGATTGAACCTGGTAGAGAAAAGAACTCTGGCACCGATAACGGGAGCTCCCCCATTTGGTTATGACGCAAGCAGGCACTGTGAGTTTCATTCTGGAGCCCCGGGCCACGATATAGAAGGTTGCCATGCTTTTAAGCATGTTGTGCAGGATCTTTTGGACAATAAGACTATCAATTTCGGAACGGCAGGTCCGAATATAGTGCAGAAACACATGCCTAATCATGGGGCCAACGCCATTCTGACTGAGGAAGGGTTGAATCTGATTATGAATGTCGAAGACTTGAAGACGCCGCTGAGCGAGATAAAGAGCCGACTGTTGCAAGGGGGTGTTTACCCGGGATGTAACGAGTATTGCTTAGAATGTTGGACCCTAGCTGGGGGGGTGTGATGATTTGAAGAAGGGCATTCAGGCTTTAATTGATGAAGGCATATTGCAGTTTGACCAAGCAGCAACTGAAGAGCCCGCAGGGGCATTAGCAGATGATCAGAATGATGTGGCCACTGTAACGATTCCTCGGAAGACGATCACTATCGCAGCACCAGCTCAGCGCCCACCGATCACCATAACTAAGGCCGGGCCAATCCCGTACGAGAACACGAAAGCAGTCCCATGGTCATATGGGTTGGAAGTATATTGTGACGGGATAAAAATTGATGTTAATAAGCAGCCAGCCGAGACTGTGGATAATGTTGTTGGCTCAGGAGGTATGACAAGAAGTGGTAGGATCTTTATATCCCCCGAAGTGGAGGCCGAAAGACTAGCAAAAGGAAAAGGGAAGGCGGTTGAGAATGTCCCAGTGCAAGCAAGTGACAAGGAATCGGCGTCGAAAGACGTAGAAGAATTCATGTGTTTGATTCGAAAAAGTGATTATAAGATTGTGGAGCATCTACAGCAAACACCGTCCAAAATATCTATCCTGTCATTGCTGTTGTGTTCGGAAGCCCACAGAAATGCGTTGCTGAAAGTCCTGGATACTTCTTTTGTACCCCAAGACGTCTCCGTGAATCAGCTGGAAGGAGTGTTGGCACATGTGAATGCAGGCCACAGCTTGGGCTTTACTGATTTTGACTTGACTCCGAAAGGGAGAGATCACAATATGGCGCTGCACGTATCTGTCGAGTGTAGAGGATCAGTAATGTCGCACGTATTGGTTGACACCGGATCATCTTTGAATGTGCTGCCCAAGAAGGCGATGATGAAGCTGGATGTTAGAGGAATCTTGTGTACGCCCAGTGATTTGGTAGTCAGAGCGTTTGATGGCACGCGAAGAACAGTCTTTGGGTCGATCACATTGCCTCTACAGGTGGGGCCGGAAGTGTTTGCAACTGAATTTTATATCATGGATATACAGCCTGCGTACAGCTGCTTGCTTGGAAGACCCTGGATTCATGGGGCAGGGGCAGTCACATCCACCCTGCATCAGAAGTTAAAATATATGGTCGGAGACAGCGTAGTCACTGTGTGCGGAGAAGAGGACATCCTGGTCAGCCATCTGTCGTCATTTAAATATGTGGAGGTCGACGGAGAAATCCACGAAACGCCCTGCCAGGCATTTGAAGGTTTGCGCATCAAGGACAAAGGTCCCGGGCCGAGCAAAGCGTCGGAGATAGCCGTCTCATCGTATAAAGAAGCTCAAGCTCTAGTAGAAGCAGGAGAAGCAAAGGGCTGGGGCAAAGTGCTGGACATTCCTGTGAAGATGGACCGGTTCGGGCTGGGTTACCAACCGTCGTCATCAACTCCTTCCGTGGGGGCACCCCATTTCAGAGGGCCAGTCACCATCCTTGCCAGTGGAGTATGTCATGAGACCATCAATGCTGCTTCGGAGTCTGATGAAGGAGACAGCGACTGTGATATGGATGCCTGGATTCAGCCAAGCACGCCAGGACAGGGACTGTGCAACTGGTCTATTCAGGAGCTTGTTCCTGTGACTTTTAAATAGTAATGCTTCGCTTTATTAATTGTTGAATAATCTGATGTCTTGCCCGGGGCATCAGGATTTGCTTAGGGCTGTGTTGTTATGAACATTGCGTGTTAATCATTAAATAAATGGCGTTTTTTCATGTGCAAATACTGTAATCCCTGTCTTTCTTGTTTTATATTTTTCAATAAAATGGTAACGTGGTTGTTCGCTTTATACGCATTTTGAAGCACTTAACCATTCCTTTTGCAGGATAACATGTTCAGATGACATCCTTGAACCACCTATGACTCGCCCCGACTTTGAGCACCCGGTATTTCAGGCCGAAGAAGAGGTTGTCGAAGATAGTGATGTTCCGGAAGAACTGTCTTGGTTGGTGAAGCAAGAGGAAAGAGCCATTCTGCCTCACGACGAGGTCATCGAAATTATCAACTTGGGGTCGGAAGGGGTTGAGAAGAATATTCGTATCGGAGCCGCACTGCAGAGTGATATCAAGCGAAGACTGGTTGAAATGCTCCGAGAGTATAGTGATGTATTCGCTTGGTCGTATGAAGATATGCCAGGGCTCGATACAGACATGGTTGTGCATCGCCTGCCACTGAAAGAAGATTGCCCGCCAGTCAAACAAAAGCTTCGCAGAACTCGACCAGATATGGCAATGAAGATCAAAGAGGAAGTTCAAAAACAGTGGGACGCTGGTTTCCTGGCTGTGACGAAGTATCCTTCATGGGTTGCCAACATCGTACCAGTGCCAAAGAAAGATGGCAAGGTTCGAATGTGCGTGGATTATCGAGATTTGAATAAAGCAAGCCCAAAAGACGATTTTCCACTTCCTCATATTGACGTGTTAGTTGATAATACCGCTCAATACTCCGTATTCTCCTTCATGGATGGCTTTTCGGGCTACAACCAAATTAAAATGGCGCCAGAGGATATGGAGAAGACTACTTTCATAACGCCTTGGGGAACATTTTGCTACAAAGTGATGCCCTTTGGTTTGAAAAATGCTGGGGCAACATATCAGCGTGCGATGACGACTCTTTTCCATGATATGATGCATAAAGAGATCGAAGTTTATGTTGACGATATGATTGCCAAATCCCAGACGGAGGAAGAGCATCTGGTAAATCTGCTGAAGTTATTTAAAAGGCTTAGGAAGTTCAGGCTGAGGCTGAACCCTAACAAATGCACCTTCGGGGTGAGATCGGGTAAGCTGCTGGGGTTTATCGTAAGCGAAAGAGGAATAGAGGTCGATCCTGCTAAAATAAAAGCGATTCAAGAAATGCCGACGCCTAAAACAGAGAAAGAGGTGCGCGGGTTTTTAGGGAGGTTGAACTACATTGCTCGGTTCATATCTCACCTAACGGCCACGTGTGAACCATTATTCAAGCTGTTGAAGAAAGATCAAGCAGTAACGTGGAACGAAAATTGTCAAAAGGCGTTCGATAAAATAAAGCAGTATTTGCAGGAGCCTCCTATTTTGATACCCCCAGTGGCAGGTAGACCCTTGATAATGTATTTGACGGTTCTTGAGGGAAGCATGGGTTGTGTTCTCGGTCAACACGACGAGACAGGGAGAAAAGAGCATGCGATCTATTACCTAAGTAAGAAATTTACAGACTGCGAATCCCGGTATTCAATGCTGGAGAAAACTTGTTGCGCGCTAGCCTGGGCCGCCAAGCGTTTGAGGCAGTACATGCTGAATCATACAACCATGCTCATCTCGAAGATGGATCCTATCAAATACGTGTTTGAAAAGCAGGCGTTGTCAGGTAGAATTGCCCGTTGGCAGATGGTCTTGACTGAATATGATATTCAATACGTCTCGCAAAAGGCTATAAAAGGGAGTGTGTTGTCTGAGTATCTGGCGGAGCAGCCTATTGAAGAGTATCAACCAATGAGGTTTGATTTTCCTGACGAGGATATCATGTACCTAAAGATGAAAGATTGCGAAGAGCCGTTGCCAGACGAAGGACCAGAGTTAGGTTCCAAATGGAAGATGATATTTGACGGAGCTGTGAATGCTTACAGTAGTGGAATAGGGGCAATCATCACTACGCCACACGGGTCGCACATCCCGTTTACTGCCCGATTGACCTTTGCCGTTACCAACAATGAGGCCGAATACAAAGCTTGTATAATGGGGCTTGAAGAAGCCATTGATTTACGAATCAAGAACTTAGACGTATACGGAGACTCAGCTCTGGTGGTGAATCAGATCAAAGGGGAATGGGAGACACGTCAGCCCAACTTGATACATTACATGAACTATGCAAGGAGATTGTTGCCTTTCTTTGACAAGGTTGAATTGCATCATGTACCGCGGGCAGAGAATCAAATGGCTGACGCCCTGGCCACTTTGTCTTCCATGTACAAAGTCAATTTCTGGAACGAGGCTCCCAGAATCATTATCTCTCGGCTTGACAGACCAGCTTATGTATTTGCTATAGATGAAGCATCTGATGACAAACCATGGTATTTTGATATCCTTAATTTCCTGAAGAATAAAGAGTATCCGGCTGGGGCATCCAGTCAAGATCAGAAGACTCTCAGGAGATTAGCAGGCAACTTCTATTTAAACCCGGATGGCGTCTTATACAGAAGAAACCACGATTTGGTGCTGTTGCGTTGTGTAGACGAAAGAGAGGCAAAGTTGCTCATGGAAGAAATACACGAAGGTACCTTTGGTACACATGCTGGTGGGCATGCTATGACAAGAAAGCTGCTGAGGGCAGGTTATTTTTGGCTGACTATGGAAACTGATTGTTTCAAGTTTGCGAGGAAGTGTCACAAGTGCCAAATCTATGCTGATAAGATCCATGTGCCTCCAAGTCCTCTGAATGTAATGTCATTGCCATGGCCATTCTCTATGTGGGGAATCGATATGATTGGAAAGATCGAGCCGACAGCTTCTAACGGGCATCGGTTCATCCTAGTAGCAATCGATTATTTCACCAAGTGGGTGGAAGCGGCGTCTTATGCAAATGTAACGAAGCAAGTGGTGGCCAGATTCATCAAGAGAGATATCATTTGCCGATATGGGATTCCCGAGCGGATAATCATGGACAACGGTTCAAACCTGAACAACAAAATGATGAAGGAGCTCTGTCAGAATTTCAAGATCGAACATCACAACTCCTCCCCTTACCGACCCAAGATGAATGGCGCTGTCGAGGCGGCCAATAAGAATATCAAGAAAATCGTTCAGAAAATGGTGGTGACCTATAAGGATTGGCATGAGATGCTACCTTTCGCTTTGCACGGTTATCGTACGACGGTACGCACATCAACCGGGGCAACCCCGTTCTCATTAGTGTATGGAATGGAAGCAGTATTACCATTGGAAGTCGAGATCCCTTCTCTGAGGGTATTGCGAGACGTTCAGCTAGACGAGGCAGAATGGGTGAAAAACAGATTGAACCAACTGAGTTTGATGGATGAGAAGAGGCTAGCTTCTCTAGCATACGGTCGTTTGTACCAGAGCCGAATAAAGAAAGCGTACGACAAGAAGATACAGCCGCGAAGCTTTCAGACGGGCGACCTTGTGCTGAAAAGGATTCTCCCACCGCAAGCAGATCACAGGGGCAAGTGGACCCCCAACTACGAAGGGCCATACGTTGTCAGGAAAGTATTTTCAGGAGGAGCGTTGTTGTTGTCCACTATGGACGGTGAAGACTTCACGTCGCCTGTGAATTCAGACGCAGTTAAAAAATACTTTGCTTAAAATAGACCCGCTGGACAGAAAAAAGAGAGTCCAGGCAAAAATGGGGGCATCCCGGCGGACCAAAAAACAGAATGAAAGGTTCGGGCAAAAATTAGGGATAAAATTGAAAAAATGTACACCCGCGAAGTTGAAAACCTACACTGGGCGACTTCGGCAAAAAGGGGTATCCCGGTGAACTGAAAACCCGTAAAGGGCGGTTCACGCAAAAGTTAGGGATTTGAAAAGCAAATGACTGCGGTCCGAATTTGATAATTGCAATGAGCATCAATGCGGGAGAACACATGTGAGGAGTCAGTTATCTGATACAATCGCTTCAGAAGTGGGGATACCGGGAAAGCATTAGAGTCGGGCGAGTCATGGGAGGATCAGTTCGTGGTGTTCATCTACATCCCGTTGCCGACATGTGTACAAATTTAAGTTGTCAATATTTATGCTTCTTGTGCATACTTGTATACTTGTATATTTGCTTTGTGTAGCTTCCTCATTTCAGGAGTTACATCCCATGTACAAAACTCCGCCCATTCAGGGGCCCAATCAATAAAATACGTTATTCAGTACTTGACACTGTTCTTTACTGTTTTGTGCATGATTAACGCCTAAGTTTGATGAAACTAGCATGAGTATAACGTCGCTGGTCCTTGCCAACAGTTGCTAAAGCTTTGAATTAACTGAAAATAACGTCACTAACCTGAATTGATTGGTTTGCATAGGCTTGTCTTGTCCTGTTTGTGTTGTTGCAGGAAGATGATCAAAAGATTGCGATAACGAAAGGCTCAGCCACCACGCAAGTCATGCATGTTCGTCCTGAAGAGAGATTGAATTCCCCAGCTGGTCGTAGCCTATCCAAGGGACATGCTCCAACAAAGTCATTTATTCTCAGCAGAATTGGCGATTCCAAGATTGTAGGCTGTATTCAGACATTGTATCTCAAGCAGAGTTGGTTTAGCCTCAGGAGATTAATATCTGTGAGCTGTATTCAGACAGGTTCATCTTTCCCCGCAGGGTCATTCACTCTCTCCCAGCGGAGTCAGTTAATTTTCCCCAAGAGAATCATCCCATCTCCAGCGGAATTCTCTTTTCAGCAAGTGTTCTTTCCTCCCAGTGGAACTCGAAGATCAGGACTCTCCCCAGCAGAGTTGGTGGTGGATCTTGTCAGGGGTACTGTGTAATATCAGTTCACTCTCCAGCAGAAAGTCCGATCATACTGTGCACATCTGCTATTCCCCAGCAAAGTTATATTCCCCAGCAGGGGGTTACCTCGACAGGGTGTTTGGTTTAAGTTCCTAATTTCCCAGCTGAGTCGACTTCACTCTTCCGGCATCTATTTTACTGGAATAATTCGGTAGCATCTGGCTATCCCCGGCGGAGTCGGCATTATCTTCAGCATTTATTTTGCTGAAGCAGTTTTGTACTCCAGCGGTTCAGGTGGAGAGAACTCTTGCTTAAATGAACTACCAAACATTCAAGATCTCGGCATGGGACATCCGATGATGATGTCAGTTTCGGCCGTATTCCCCACAGAGCTATCAGGATAAGTTTCTCTTTATTCCCAGGCGGAGTTAGTCGTCATCAGGGGTTCCGTGAATCAGAATTTCAGAGGCCACCGCCAGTTATCAGAGCAGGCATCCGGTAGTTTGGTTTCCAGATATCCCCAGTAGAGTCCGCCTCAAGGTCGCTGTCACGTCAGTGCTAAAGAAGTTTGTGGGTTGGGATCAATGGAGAACCACGTCCTGACGTGGACAATTTATTCTTATATTGACGGGATTTCTTCAGAAGTGTGAGTCCTGACATGGCCAAGTTTTATTTCCCCAGCGGGTCGAAGATGCCCGAGTCCTGACGTGGACAAATCAAGACGAGACATGGGTTCTTACGTGGACGAATCAAGAAGATTGTATTCCTTACGTGGAAAAAGAAGTATTCCTTACGTGGAAAGAGATGCATTCCTGACGTGGAAAAGAAGTTGATTCCTTACGTGGAAAGATTGGGGTCCTGATGTGGACAAATCAAAAGAGATTATTCCTGACGTAGAAGAGCTTAGTCCTGACGCGGACAGATCAAAGAAGTTATTCCTAACGTGGAAGAAGAAGATAGATCCCTTACGTGGAAAATTTAGTCCTGACGTGGACGGATTCAAAAGAATGCGTATTCCTTACGTGGAAGAGAAAGAGAAATTTCAAGTCCTTACGTGGAAAGATGGGAGTCCTTACGTGGACAAATCAGAAAAATGGTTCCTTACGGGGAAAGGAGATCGTGTTCCTTACGTGGAAAAGATTGAGTCCTTACGCGGACACATAGGAGGAGGATTCCTTACGTGGAAAGAGCGGAGTCCTTACGTGGACAGATTAAGATGGCATTCCTTACGTGGAAAAATGTAGTCATGACGCGGACAAATCGGAAAGAGTTGGTTTCCTTATGTGGAGAGATTGGGGTCCTTACGTGGACGGATTCAAGAGCAGTTGATTCCTGACGTGGAAGAATGATGTACTCCTTACGTGGAAAGGTAAGTCCTAACGTGAACAAATTCAGAACCAAAGTTGTATTCCTTACGCGGAAAGATTGGAGTCCTGACGCGGACATGTCGAGTGGTATTGGGGTCCTTACGTGGACAGATTGATATAGTTCTCCTTATGTGGAAAGAAGATTGCTTCCTGACGTGGAAAGATGAAAGGTTAGTCCTGACGTGGACAGATGCAGAAGAGATGATTCCTTACATGGATGGTGTTATTCCTAGCGTGGAAGAGTCTATTCCTAACGTGGACGATTTATTGGAATATCCCCCAGCGGAGTTGCCGAGATTTTTCTGGGTTAACAGCAAGTGGAGTCCTAACGTGGACAGGTTCTAGTTGAGATCTCTTCGTATTGATGACAGACAGAGTCCTAATGTGGACAAGCAAGCAATCTGTTATCCCCAGCGTGGTCGTTACGAGATCAGTGGGTTACTGTAACAGTCAGATTCAGTTGATGAATGTCATTCCTCAAGCAGGAGCGCAATTTAGTTTTGCGGTTGGCAAATTTCTGGTTTCACTGGTATTCAACCGTCTCGTACCGCGAATGTCTGAAGGCCGTTCGCTCTTCACCCAATCGGGTCCAAGTCGCTTGAATAGGGGCAGCTGTTGCACCCTAAAATTTGCTCAACCTTATTCACTTGGTTCATGTTTCAATACCATTAGCATTTGCATATAGAGTCATGTACATAGCCTAACCATCTGCATAGCATAAGCATAGCAAGTCATTCAACAGGGGATCAAGCCTTATTCTCATCTCCAGAGGCCTATCCAGAGGTTATTATCCTAATTCAATCTCAATTCAAGTTATCAAGAAAGAATTTGAAAGCAAAAAGTTCAGCAGGTCAAGCCTTGAGTCTATCTCCTATCTGAGGGTATCTGAGGGTCAACAAGGGAATTATGAGTTGTGAATTGAGAGTATGGGGAGTACCTAGACATCATAAGAGACTTAGAAAGTCATTTGGAGAAGGAGACAAGTCATTGATGTGAGCACAAGAGCTACAGTTGAAGACAGTCAACTAGGGTCTCATCTGGGTCAACCCTAGGTCAACCCTAGGTCAATTGATTAATTCAAGGGCATTCAGGTCTATTGAAGGGATGTGGGGTTCATCATTTGACATGGAGAGTAAAGATATGTTGTTGTGCTAAGAAGAATTCAAGAGAAATCAAGGAGAAGAGGAGTTTCTAAATTAGGGTTTCTGTGTAAAATCCCCTAGTTTAGGTCAAATTTCCAAGCAAGATAAGTCAAAATGCAAGCTTCAAAGGGATCCTTGGCCAACATGAAACTTGTAGAGGATCTCAAGACCTTTAATTTGAGTGGTGGAAGACATCAAGGAGATTTATAGAACTCAAGTTATGGTCCTTGCAAGTTACAGGTCATCTGAGGTATCTGAAATTTTGTCTGTGAAAGTGACTTGACTTCCAAGCAACTTTTACCCCTCAAGGAGATTTCAAATGAATTTCTGGTAAACATAAGAATTGTTCCTCATTGTCTTAGCTTTCTATAATGGTATAGTATGCCTTCATATTATGTGTGGAACTCAACTTATGGTCTTGGCAAGCAAAGGGTATTTTGGTCATTTGTGAATTACAGGTCATTTTAACCTATGCCCAAAACTCATACAAGGAGGCCTCAAATGGAAAAACTTACAACATCAAACTTGCTCCAAATGACATTTTGAGTCTAGAAAAGTGACCATGAGAGATTGGAAAGAATCATATCACAAGGTTTCAAAATTGTTGAATTTAATGAAGAAAAATGGCTTAAAAAATGAGATTTTTCATATCTTGGCCAAATGATGCAAAATTATAGGTCATTTTGAATGGAAAGGGCATTTTAAAGACATTGGCTAAAGTGGAATTTTGAGTTTAGTTCATAATTTGAGAGTTATTCATGGTTGCTTGAATTGAAAGTTACATAATCCAAATTGAAAAGGAAAAGTGTAAGGGAAACTTCTCCAATGTTCTAGGAGGTTCTAATGCAACCTATATATTCATGCAAGCTGACTCATGCAAGGGTTGGTGCTCCCATTTTGTGCAAAAACCTCAATTTTCATCCATTTTCTCATTCTTGTATAAGCTACTCAAACTCTCACAAATCTCTCAAAATTCTCACATCTTTGGATTGAATCTTCATCATCATCATTCAAACATTAGGATTCACATCAAGAAGTGGTTGAATTGATCAAGAATTGTACCAATCATCTTCTTCACTCCAAGTTGCATTTTCATCAAAAGTCCATCAAAACTTCCTCCATCATTCTGATTTCTGTTATCATCATCATCCATTATCATCATGGAGTAATTGGCACAAGAAATTGGAGAAAATTCGTGGCTGTGTAAAGAGATTCAAGTTGAAACTCCAACTTGCATGAAGAATGGAATAGAGTAATTCACAAGGATTAAGCAAAAATCACTGCAAACAGAAGCATACACATTCATTGGAGATCATTTTCAGCAAGTATCAAAGGTTGAGTTGGAGTCTAGCCACCATTGCCATCACCAAGTGCAAGGTATGTAAACTTCTTCGAATCTCACTACTCAGGCTGTTATAGATCATGTGGTTAGGATAGGAGTGTTTAGAGACCCTAGGGGAATGATTCTTGAAGTTTAGGGATAGTTTCGTGGAGATCCATGACAGGTTGCCATTTCTGTTAGCTTCAAGAATAAGCTGTGTACTGGATTATAATCAATGTAATGAGGCATAGAATAATGAGGAAAGTATGTAGAGTATCTGTGGATCATCAGGTTTGAGTTCTGGCAAAGTTGACATCAGGCAAGCATGGTATATCCTGAGTTTCGTGCCCTCTGTTTGGAGTCTACAAAGAGAACTAGAGAAAACTAGGACTAGACATGGATTCCTTGGGTTTTATAGATTATTTTAGGGTTTAGAATTGTTCATTTTCATCAAGAGAGCATGGAGAAAGAGTGGATGGAATTTTTGTGCATGGAGTTCATGGCTGAAACCCTAGACGGATGGAGGAAGAAGACAACTAGTACGCCCTTGGATCTGGTGGGGAGGATTGACTTGACCACGAATCGAACGGCCCACATTTAACCTGAGTTTTGGTGGGAAGTTTCAAAAAATTGAAACGCACCGTTTCACTAATTGGGGGGGATTGGGCTCAGACAGCTATTCGCACCCCCCAAGTTAGTTGGCCCAGCGCGCTGAACATGAATTGTTTGCTATTCTCACCCCTTCAGCTATTTCTTTATATTTTCTATTTTATTTTCTTTCCATTTTTCATTCATTTTTAAAAATTCATAATAAATAGAAAAATCATCATTTTTAATTCATTCTTTTTGCATATTTTTCTTTAGGATGTCAAGAAAATTATAAGAAATAAAAATGGCATTTTATTTTTTATTTGATATTTTTCCCATATTTTCTAAATAAATAGCATTTTACATAATTTCATTTCATACATGATTTTGTTAATTTTTGTTCTATTAATTGCTTCAATATTTTTCATCCATTCTTTTTAGGTTGTTTAGGTTAGACATCAAACTTGTAGATTCAATTTAGTTCCCATTTTTAGAAATTAAATTTAGGTGCTTAGTGTAAGTGTGAATAACATGGATAAAACTAGGGTTTTAGGTGATGACTTAGGAGACTTGATTCTTTTCCCTTAGGACTTAGGGCTTGACTAGTTTAGTTATGGGACTATAGGGGCTATGGGTAGTTATTAGATCCCTTAGAAAAAGTCAGGATTCCCCTACTGCTATTAATGTACTGAATATATCTGATTGACTGGTGTGGTGTGCCCTCTGGGGATTAGTGTTTGCTTGCTTGGGTATTGGGATTGTTTGGGGACTTGGGAGAGCTGAAGACTTGGGGAGATGAAGACCATTGGAGATCCAGAGATTGAAGAACAACTGCCAGAGTTGGAGAGGAGGTTCTTGCTAGCAGCTGCTGAGGAGACTAGGGTTTAGGAGCTAGGCAGAGCTCTAGATTAGAAAGCTTGCTTCTCAAACATGGAATGCCTTGTCTGCATCCATCCTTTCTCTATGATTCAAAGTCTCTTTCAAATATCCACCTCCTTCCTTTGGAAGGATCAGTGAAAGTATTTGGAAGATAGAACTTTTGAGAGAAACCTGTCTGCATAATGTTAACAGTTAATGAGCCACCTTTGGTAGGCATTTTACTGTTTAACATTCCTCTCCTCTTGTTGACTAATGTTCATCCCTGAAGATTGGAGACTTGAAGAAAAGCCATTGCTTATAGGAGACTGATGATCAAAGTCCTTGCCTGAAGGCCATGAAGATGGAGATTGATGCTTGCTGAAGCTTGTAGCTGATTGGAGATGACTTGAAGATAGATATTGATGTAGAGCTGCTGTGGCTGTTTATTTTTGCTGTATTTCATTTCTTGATGTATTGATTGGTTTTCTGGACTGTATTGTTTGCTGTTTACCCTGTTGGGTTGAAAGTGAAGTCTGTTCACTTTTGCCTATTGTTTTCTAGGTTCGAGGTTGAGTGGAACTCCCTTGCCTCGCTTGTATTGCTGCATCCATGCATTTTACTGCTTTACTGTATATATCTGATATTGTTTCTGTTCCCGTCTATTCCCTTAGGATCTCTGTTTCTCTCTGCGCAAGAGAGGAGCATGATAGACACTAGGTCTTAACCCATGCATGATAACATTAGGTTAGTTTGTTTCCCTTCGCAACCGTAGGTTAGAGTTCTGTCTCTTCTTCCTCAAAACAAACAGAAAAACACATAAAGATTTCAAACACAATAAAAGACACTTCTTTCGTAAAATAATGTGAACTCATCAAAGCGTCATTTTTGTCCGCTGGGACTGTTGATCAAGAAAACCTTTTCAGAAAGAATAAAATCAACCAAGACAAGCCTGTGTCTTCCGTGGCCCGAACTACGTTTGCTCTGATCTTCCATGCTGTGTGGAAGTACGTAGGCATAGGATGCGATATCCTAGCGAGCAACCTTCCCCTCCTTTCCCGTAGGTAGGCGAACTACGTTGACTCTGATTTCTCGTTACAGGCGGGAATACGTAGGCATAAAGTGCGATACTTTGCCGAGTCATTTTTATTTTCATTTTATTTTCTTTTTAACCCTCGACCCATAGTTTAGATAGAAATAACAATCCATACCCGAAAACAAGCGTGGATCCCGTCGAGTACGACGGACGTGAGGGGTGCTAATACCTTCCCTTTGCGTAACCGACTCCCGAACCCAGGTTTTGGTTGCGACGGCCATACCTTTCCCATGTTGTGCGAGGTTTACTCTGAGCGTTTCCTTTCCCTCCCGTGGGATAAATAATGCACGGTGGCGACTCTTCTGTTGTGCCGGCGTCGATTTTCGCAGTAGCGACACAAGGCATATTTTTTCAAAATGGCGACTACTACCAAGTCCATTAAGAACAAACTAACTTGTTTCACAACATTCTTCTTGCACCCGATGGATCTTACTCCTGGCGGTCTTCGTTCCCCAGTAAATCTCATCGTTGTAGAAGTACTTTAAACCATTGCCTCAACGCAATCCCCAGCGAGACTATAAGCTAAAAACACTTTAGACCGAGCCAAGACAGAAGACATTTTACCAGCATCTTCCCAGTGATAGTCCCCAACGATACTTTAAGCTGACAACACTTTGGATTCATCCGATAAATCTCCAGTGACTCCCGATGCTGCAGAGATCTTCCCGGTATTTTCCAAATGATCCATGTTCTTGAAGACCCATTCTCAGTGGGATAATCCGTTCCTCAGTGGAATTGCCTTACTTTCCTCAGGAAATATTCCCTAGGAGACCACCTTCTCCCCAAGAAGTCAACTTACTTTCCCAAGAATATCTGGTGAATTCTCCTCAGTAAGTCTGATGAACTCTCCTCAGGGAAGTTTGATATATTTTATCCCTACTCAGATGTACCTTTCCCCAGGAATCCGAGGTACTATTCTCAGGAAGTTGCTACACTATCTCCATGAAGCTGCCTAGCTCTACATCTTCCCCACGAAGCGGATATTTATTTTATCCTCAAGAGCTATCGGAGCCTAGGAGTTTCTTCTACTGATTATGATTCATGATAGCAATCTCCCCAGTGAAGTCATGATAACATACTCTCCATTGAGGTTTTTATGGTATCCCCGCGAGGAAGTCGTGATAGCGTATCCCCAAGTGGATTATTTTTCTCCCCGGAGAAGTTAGAACTTCGACACCAAGATTTGGTTCTACCATCAACTCTTCCTATCCCTCGATAGATGTACTGTTGCAGAGGTCGCCGGGAATTCCCGTCGAGATGTTTATTTCATCTCATGTCTCCTCTCTCATCTGTTTTGACAGCATAAGCATAAGCATGAGCATTGCATACTCATTCTTCATTTCATTGTCATACACATTGACATACGCAGTTAGCATTTTCATGTTTTCTCTTTGTCGTCATCTTTGTCGTTACCGCCAAGTAACTGGGTTTGTTCGCTCGCTCCTAGTAGATCGTCAGCCCTAGGCATAAAATACTCATTTGTTCCCGGTTTCCCCACAGAGTTCAACCCTCATGGACGATGGTTATTTTCGTTATCTTTCCACGCTAGGATAAGATAATCCCCAGTTGAGTTCATTTCCTCAATAGAATCGTGTTCGATGGTTCTTTCTAGCCCTATTCTAGATCAAACTTAGGTCTCGTCGGTCACCGAACACACCTGGGATGCGAATTTATTTTGCACCATCTTTCAAGAAAATCCTTTACAACGTCGATACGCGATAGTTCTCGCCTAAGAAATCTATCAGTACATCTTACAACAACCGGTATGTGAATTTTATCACTAGAGAAGCCTATCATTATCACCTACATTACCCTTTACAATTTATCATTATCACCTACATTACAGTTTACAATTTATCGTCATATTGTACAATTGATCTTCTCATACAAGAAGTTCATCATTACTCAGTGATCTCGATGTTTGTCCTCATCACAACCTTCTTTACAATTTGCATTACACGGTGATCTCGATGTTTGCCATCATCAAAACCTTCTTGACAATTTACATTATCTGTTATCACTCAATGATCTCGATGTTTACCATCATCACGACTTCTTGACAATTTACATTATATGTTATCACTCAGTGATCTAGATGTTTGCCATCATCACAACTTTCTTTACAATTTACATTACCTCTTACCACCTCTACAAGCAGTGCTCACCTGAGAAGCTTATCCCTGCCTCTCTTGCAAATGAGCGGTATTTCTCGCCTGAGAAGCTTATCCTATCTTCGTTATGACTTGCAGCAAAGGGCCATCTCCATCGAGCAGCTTGGTTTCCATTTTCCTTTTCATATTGAAGTGCGGGGAGGTTTGAACAGAATCATATTCAGGAGGGCATGAATCTTGAAGTATGAAGAAGTTCGTTTTATCATTTAGTAAAAGAAGGAGCTGAATCATATTCAGAAGAGCATGAATCTTGAAGTATGAAGAAGTTCGTTTTATCCTTTAGTAAAAGAAGGAGCTGAGTCATATTCAATAGAGCATGAATCTTGAAGTATGAAGAAGTTCATTTTATCCTTTAGTAAAAGAAGGAACAGAATCATATTCAGGGCATCAGATCTTGAAGTTTGAAAAAGTTCATTTTATCCTTTCGTAAAAGAAGGAACTGAATCATCTTCAGGGCACCAGATCTTGAAGTATGAAGAAGTTTATTTTATCCTTTAGTAAAAGAAGAAACTGAATCATATTCAGGGCACCAGATCTTGAGGTATGAATAAGTTTATTTTATCCTTTAGTAAAAGAAGTAACTGAAGCATATTCAGGGCACCAGATCTTGAAGTATGAAGATGTTCATTTTATCCTTTAATAAAAGAAGAATCTGAATCATAGTTCGGGCGCCGACCTTAGATATGAAGAGGTTTATTTACCAGATGAGTGAGAATCCCTCCAGTGGAGCTCCTCAATCAATTTTTCATCTATTATTCACAGATAAGCAGTAGTCTCTTTATTCGAGAGCTTATCCAGTTTTGGTATGTAAGTCCCTTCCAACGATAAGTGGCAGTTCTCTCTCGAGAAGCCTATCAAGGCATTTCCCATTAAAGTCCATTTATTTTGGCATACAGCCAGTTTTACCCTGTATATTTTCTACGGATTCTCGAAAATTCCGTTTGATCCTGTCACGAGGGAGAGTTTACAGAAGCTCGGATGTTATTCTTCGCTCAATGCTCCAGCACTCCGTTAATCGATCCTACAGTCGTGCAGATCCAGTTTTACTTTTTACCCTAGAATATCAGTCGGTCACGCCTGAACCTGTTGATAATTACTCTCAGATATTCCCTAGTGGAGGCCATCTCATCGGTGCCATCTCCATGGAGGATCTCGTTTTACCATTCCCTTTCTAAAAGTGACAATTGGTCATGCTCGCACTAGTTGACCATCGCCTTAGAATTCCCCAGTGTCGTATTGTTGTCTTAGTGTGCCGTGTTCCTCAGTGTGTTTGTTGGTCGCGTCTGTCCCTTGTGTCATCGTATCGTCTGCAGCCTTGCATTTATTATTCCATCATACGCATCATACTAGATTCATGGCATTGTCAGCATTATATTTCGATCCGTTTTGTCCATAGCATTGTATATCATTACATCTAAGGGCAAAATTTTTGGTTATCTATATTTAAATCCCTTTCACCATGATTTCTCGAGCCTACGCCGCTCAAATCACCCAGTAAAGTTATTTAAATAGGGGCAACTGTAATACCCAAATTTTTGCCCTAAGATTTATTGTTTCATCTGGCATTTTATTACCTTTAACCAGTCAGTAACAGGTTGTGTAGTTGGTTGATTTTTGTAGGAAAGTATCATGTGGTGCGCTCTCTAGTTCATGAAGGGTAAAACAGTCATTTGTTTGCAGCCGGCTGTCAATTTACGAATTTTGAGTTGTGTCAGGAAAGTTGGGCCGTTTGGTTGGGTTGATGTGAGTCAAGGTTGAGGTAGTTGGAATCATTTGATTGTGGAAGATTTGAGCTGTTCAAAATAAAATCGATTCAAGTTACGAGATTGTAGTTAGCCGGAGAATGTGATCAGTTGAGTTTAATCAGACAGTTGATTTATCCAGATAAAGTTGCTCATTTAGACTGCCGGAGAGATTATTCGGAAGTTCGCATCGGGAACGGGATTAGTTGGATAATTTGGATCTAAAATGGATTTTTAGTGATTATTTTTCATTTCATTTTAAACCAAAAAAAAAAAAAAAAAGGATAAAAATATTTTTCATTTCAAGTGTGTTTTTTATTTAATTTTCTTATTAAGTCAAATTTTATTTCTTTTTTAGAGTCATATTCCATCTTCTTAAATTAATTTCATTACATTTTTAAAATCAATCATAGTTTATTTCAGCGTATTTTTTAAAAATTAATCATATATTATTTTAAATTCATCTCATTTTAAGTCAATCATCCTTTCATTATTTAAAGAAAAAATTAATCTCTTTTCTATTTCATTGGTATTTTTTAGTGTCATTTCATTTTTAGATAATTTCATTTCATTTCCATTTTTCATTTTTCTATTAATTTCAATTTTTAATTAATATTATTCTCATTCTATGCATTTTATAATAAGTTTGAGTTTTATTATTATTTATATTAAAAAATAAAAAATATAATAATGTTTTAAAGAAAATAAAAATAAGAAATTCTATTAATAATATTATTTCTTACAAAAAAGGCATAATAAAATAAAATTACAAAAAAATACAAAATTACATTTCACATAAAAATTAAATTCCTAAAACTCCTTCCGATTCTGACTTTTTTGATTGTTCTTTCCGAACCTGCAAAATCAAAAGAAGCAAATTTTATCGGTTTATTTCGTCCCGACACCCTTAGCACATTATCATCATCGGGTGCGTCGGAAGGGCAATGACGAAGTCGTCGCCAACTCCCGACTCGATTCGCAACCTCGGCGAATGGCTTAACCAACAACTTTTGTTCTTAAGGCAACCGAGAGAGAGAGAGAGAGAGAGAGAGAGAGAGAGAGATAAAGAAGATTTTCCAGAAAAATGCTTTTAAACAAAGCTGGTTTGAAAAAGCACTTATTGGAAAAAGCGCTTATTTGAAAAGCACTGGTTCAAAGTGGATTTTTAATCAAAGCCCAGCCTAACAACTTTTCAGATTTTTTCGAGGGTTCCAACGGATCAAACAGCCCGCTAACAATGTTCTCAAATTTGCTGAATCAGAAATGGATCAAACACAACAAAACTAACTTTTCCTAAAATTGCTGTAAACCATGTCCGTTCGACAAATCCACGTTAAGTGCCAGAAAAATCGCAATACAAGTCACGATAGCCATAACCATTTCCAAAACAGATCGTAATAAATCCGGATAATCCCAACCACAATAGCCAACTGGTTCCTAAAAACATATAACATGGATCATCAAATAACTGCAGAATCCGCAAGAACAGCGCAAAATTCAATATTATTCTCGCAACCTAAAACGAATCCGGCCCATAAAAAGAAATCAAAAGCATAAATGTCATCATAAGAAGAGTTCAGCAAAAAATAAAAAAAGGAGGAGAACCCAAAACGAACAACAGAGCGGCGCAAGGAAGCGGAGGTTCAGAGGATCTCCAGATCCTTCATCATCACCATCCGACGGACTCAGATAAACCCAAAGGATCTTCATCATCATCGTCCGGTAAAACTAAAGTAGAGGAGGAGGAAGTTCTCGGAACCACGAACCGTCAACAAACTCATTGTCCTCAGTTCTTCAACATCATCGGACATTCCCCGCAAAAACCGCCGGTGAGAACCACTTCCAACCTCAAAAGAGGTGAGCAATTGACCCTAATCAGTTTGTTCTTTTTTTCATTTTTGCAGGGGAAAGAAACGGGAGAGGAAGCGTCGAAGCCATGCAAGGAGAAAGGAGGAAGAACATTCGTGAAACGGGAAGAAGATGAACCAGACAAGAGAGAGAGCGGCGGCGCCCATCAAGAAGAAGAAGGGATGCCAAATGAAAAACCCTAATGTCAACAAAGGCCATTTATCCGTCCTCTCCACCCCTTTAGCTTCCGTTTTTATTTTCTTTTTCTTATCTTTTTCCTTATTTTTAATTATAGTCTTATTATCTTTTTTGAGTTATTACCTTTTACTTTTTTTTTTCGTTTAATAATCTTCTTAACTAACATTTTTTGTTGTAATTATTCCATCCTTTTTTAATAAAATTAAATCAAAAATCATTTTAAAAAAATAAAATAAAAAATTATCCTTAAAACAAAAAATCATTTTAAAATTTAAAATTTTTTTTAAACGTCTTCAATTAAGATCTAAACTTTTTCAAAAACAGGATTTTGTGAATAAATTTAAGTCCAATTTTAAATTAAACCTTTTCAGACTAAAATACGACTTTGTGTAATTTCTTCCGTTAATCTGGGAGCTCTTCGTAAAATATGTCTGAGAGTCGCCTGACTTTCGTCGTTGCTTGTTTGTCCGTGGTGCAATTTCCGTATGTTTTGTATAATATTCTCGCGATTGTAATTATGCGAGGATATCGTCGTAGTTATATATTCTTGCATTTTTTGGGATTTGTAATTTACACGAGTGATCGTCGCGATGCTTTTTTCTTTACCGCTTTCCTTATTTTCGCACTTTAATTCTGCCATGTAATAATTCATCATCTGCTTAATTTGTCCGCTAGCTTCCGAAGGATTAGGTCTCGTAGTTGGACCGCCGAGTCAATAATCCTAACCCTTGATCGTTTCAAAACCCTAATAGCCTAGGTGTCCCATCGTGGGCGAAAATACCCTTTACCCTAGCTTTAGGTCAAAGAGTCGCCGTACTCTGTTTTAGGGTTTTTTGCCGAGAAATCCCTAATTTCAATTCACAAATTTCAACGTAGAAATAGGAGTTTTAGGACTCCACGTGAGCGTGTCCTTAAGATAAGTATATTCCCCGCGAAACCTTGACCACAGTCAAGACGTTTCTAACCTCCCTTTCGAGGGGAACTACAATTACTCTAATTCCATTCCCGTCAGGATATGTAGGCACAAGATGCGACGTATTGCCGAGTAAACTTAGGACTAACCCTTAGGTCTCTTTAGGTCACTCTATCCCTTAGCTCAGTATATATTTCAAGCAGATAATAAAATAAAAAAGGCATACATTAAAAAAAAGGTTTTTGTAGAGTACTACAGAAGTTTAGGGTGCTAGTACCTTCCCTAAGTTTAACCAACCCCTTACCAGGTCTCTCCCCGCATCGTGTTTACGATGAAAAAATAGATTTGTCCTCTTTTGACCTTTTCCTTCGGATAAATCAAAGAGTGGTTGTGAATTAAGAATTGTGATTCAAACTAATTAATAGTTTGATATCCTATTTCCACCGTAACACCCTCCAAATCGGGACGAAGCAAAAAGTGGCTCAGGAGAGATTTTGGTCCCCTCCATCTACCCTCTCCCCCTCTTAAAATTTGAACCAAACACATAAATTATTAAGTATTTCCTCCCCTCCCCTCCCCTCCCCTCCCCTCCCTTCCATTTACCCCTAACCAAACAGACCCTAAGGGTCTGTTTTGTTCAATCAAAGGGATGGGATGTGAGGGATTTTTATCAAAGGGAGGGGAGAGGAAGAATTTGAATTACATATATGTTTGGTTCAAAATACGAAAGAGGAGGGGATGAGAGACATTTTATTTACAAATAGGTTTGGTTCACAAGAGGAAGGGAGGTAATTTAAAACTAATTTACTTTTTTATCATTATACTTTTATCATAAGACTTGTGATATTTACCGTTTATAATTCAAATAAAAATTTATTGACAAAATATAAATATTCAATCAGAGATCATCATGAAATACTTTATAAAAACACAATGATTATAATATATAGTTAGCTAAATTACAATTTTGTTCCTCTTATTATTATAAACAAAAACATTACGATAACTAAAATTAACATAAAATATAAAAAATAAATAAATAATTTAAACAGATATAACGATAGTAAGATGAAGATATAAAAATACAACAAATATAAAAAGAAAGATTAAATTTGTTTAAAATAAATTTTTTAACATTGTTATAAGTTAAATTTATATTTAAATAAATAATAAGGGTAAATATGTAAATATAATTATAATTAAAATCAAACATCTTCCTTCACTTCCAAAACCCTCCAAATTGGGGGGAAGCAAAAAGTGGCTCAGGAGGGATTTTGGTCTCCTCCATCTACCCTCTCCCCCTCTTAAAATTTGAACCAAACACATAAATTATTAAATATTTTCTCCCTTCTCCTCCCCTCCATTTACCCCCAACCAAACAGACCCTAAGAGTTCAAGGGACAATATATCGCACATTTGAAAATACCATGGTCAAGATTACAATGTAAAATTGTGTGAAATCTCTACAGTAGAAAATGAGTTGATTTTAGATCAAGATGGATACAATATCAATATTGGTTTCACGCATTAAAACAATCTTGACCATTAATTTAAGATCAACAACTTGGTACGTTAAAATATCCTTCAGTTAAAGTAGGAAATCATGTTCATGGTATAAACTGACTCCTTAAATTGTTGCCTATTCATATATTTTAAGCAATGTTTTCATCATTACATGGAAATAAGTTATAAAAAAAGTTAGATAATGGTCACTACTCATCCATGTCATGAACGTGTTTCATAAAGGGTTTAGGAGACATTTTATTTACAAATAGGTTTGGTTCACAAGAGGAAGGGAGGTAATTTAAAACTAATTTACTTTTTTATCATTATACTTTTATCATAAGACTTGTGATATTTACTGTTTATAATTCAAATAAAAATTTATTGACAAAATATAAATATTCAATCAGAGATCATCATGAAATATTTTATAAAAATGCAATGATTATAATATATAGTTAGCTAAATTACAATTTTGTTCCTCTTATTATTATAAACAAAAACATTACGATAACTAAAATTAACATAAAAATATAAAAAATAAATAAATAATTTTAACAGATATAACGATAGTAAGATGAAGATGTAAAAATACAACAAATATAAAAAGAAAGATTAAATTTGTTTAAAATAAAATTTTTAACATTGTTATAAGTTAAATTTATATATTTTAAGCAATGTTTTCATCATTACATGGAAATAAGTTATAAAAAAAATTAGATAATGGCCACTACTCATCCATGTCATGAACGTGTTTCATAAAGGGTTTAGGAAACAATTTCTATATTTCAAGTCAATATTTTCGTTGTTGTTTAAAATCTTTTTTGTTGTAGTGCAACTAAGAACTTTTTTCTCCAAAACTTTACTATGATGCAAGCTTATTAATCCAAATACTAGAATACAAGTTCTGATTGTACATTATGTTAACGATGTATATTAAGTTTTATATAATAAATGTATGGTGCTACATTTAGAATATAATATATTTTAGGAGAAAATAATCCATGATAAAACTTATAATTAAGCCTCACAAAATAAGACAACTATTGAAGAAATCCTAATTTCTTATATGTAATTAGAAATGAAAAATTATATACAAAATAATAATTATACTCTTGTATATATAGTTCTCATAGAATCACTTAAAAGTACAGAATACAAGCAATGAGGTGCCTCTGTAAAAATTCTTAAACTATCCATCTTATTTGCTCCCAACTTTGCCATAAAGTCGGCACATTTGTTACCTTCTCTATAAGTATGATAAAATGAAATAGTCCAATCTCTAGAAATATATTCTCTAATAGTGTTTACAATATAAGTGTATTTCTAAGGTAGAAATGTTGAACCTTGAATCAAATATAATGCTTTCATACAGTCTGATCTACAACTCACATTTCTGTAACCTTAACCACTCATTGAAAAATAATCTATAAATATCATGAATATATACGCAGTCTTCATTAAAATTTATGGAAGAATTTATCTCCAATGACTCCAATGTGCTTCGAAATCGCCTCTTGAATGTCCTCACTTGCTAAAAGTGGAAATTTATAAGCTCTCACTACTACAAATAATATTCATAACCTCGCAGACAAAAGAGATGTAACCTCGGCTACCAAGTTGACGTAACAAAGGGTGACATGAAAAGTTTCCACTTAACACCTCAGCTAATGAAAAACGAGGGGTAAAGTTATATGATCATGGGTTCGAACCCTAACATCTTCATTTTTATTATTTACAAAAACAACGTCTCATACCTCTTGGTTTATTTAAAAACTGAGGGGTTAGATAGTTTGTTTGTTTTTTATAATAAAACTAGTTACATTGTTCACACATAATATTTATAAACTAATTTGTTTACAACTTATATTGTTTACACAAAATATTACATTGTTTAGATATAATGTTAAAGTAAAAATATTATTCTTCATTATCATCGTTGTCGGTGAAGAACAAATGTTGGATATCTTGGAGAAGAAAAAATGTTGGGATCCTCGTTTCATAGATCAAATGCAATATATTCTCTATGATTTGCATTCATTTGTTTCTAATATAAAACATAAAAAGGTTAGCTAAATAAAATAAATATTCAATTATATTATTATTAAAGAACAGAGACCTTGTAACCATGATAATTTGTGGCATTTACAATCCATCACATAAATCTTTGACAAAGTAAATACACTCTCATTGTGCTCTAACTTAACATAGAGTTTCATAACTACATTTATTTTTGGATTCACTACTATCTAATTTAAATATTCATAATGCTTTTATAATAAGAGTTTTAGGTATCATGAGGATCACTAATGAAAGTGTCTTAAGCATTGATAGTCATTAAATGGACGGTGAAAATTTGTTTAAGGATTGTGAAGAAATCGAAAACACACTAATATGTTACCTTGGTCATTACTCAAAACCGAGGTGAAAAATCTTTGTTTTATATATTTACATTGTTTACAAAGAATATTAAAATAAATTACTTAACCAAATCAAGAGTTTGATAATGGATTATTGGAGAACAACCCAGAGGAGTTATGTGTTTCAAACAAGGGAAATATTTTTATATTTACATTGTTTTCTGATTTCTAAGAAGTTATATGTTCTTACCAAGAGAATTTTTTATGTACTTGCAATCCATCTCATATTATATTGAGAAAATGCTTTCATGGTAAATGGCTTCACATGAAAAAATACATGAAAGATAAATGGATGTGTGTGTTTAGTAATAATTTTTCCAATGCTGTCAACCGAGGAAAACAATATATTTCTCAACATTTTCTTTGATTGACAACATAGGAGTATTATTACATAAATACGATAATAACATCAACACCATTATGTGAGATGGATTGCAAAGGCAGGAAAAATGTTTTATTCAAGATATAAGAACATTCAATACTTTTTTCTGCCTTGCAATCCATCTCGAATAATGTTGATTGAGGCGGCTTTGTAACACCCCAAATTTTATTGGAATATTTATTTAATTCATTTAAATAAAATATTCGCATTTTGGTGATTTTCGGTGGTTTTGTGGAATATTGGAAATTAATGGAATTTGAGTTATTTATTTTGAATAATAGTATATAATATGAATATATTAATATTATTATTAATTAAAATAAATATAAGCTAACTAAGGGTAAATTGGACAATTAAGAGGAGTTAGTGAAGGTAATATTGGAAAAGCCCAATTGTGAGGCTCAAGGCTATGTTTAACAAAAAGGAAATTGTGATGGGATTAGGATTCATTTTGTTAGACCGTGAAAAGAGTTGAGGCCAGAGCTCTGAGGAGGAAGAATTGAGGCAAAAGCTTCGAAAGGTTTCTGAAAGATTTGAGAAGGGTTAGAGTCGGCAACTAAGGTATGTGGAGTATTACCTTCATTTTTTTCAATGTGTAAATTCAATATATTTAAGGTCGGTTTAAAGGTTTAAGGTTTTGAGGCTGATTATGATGAAAAAGGGATTTTTGGCCTTCATGGCCTGAATCTATTATTGAGATTTTAACCGTAAGGATTTATTCGGGTTATAAAAAATTAGGCCTTCATGGCCAAAACTCTGATTTGACAGTTGTCTAACCCTGTAGGGATATTAGATAGTGAGTAATCATAATGACTGTGGTGTAATTGGAATGGAATTTGGGATTTAGGGCATGAATATGATACAGTATTGGCCTAGGAAACCGTAGGTTTTGTGCCTTTATTGGCGTAAGACCTTAGGGATGATTTAGGGATGTCTTGGGGGCATTGGGAAAGTGAATCGTGTGGAATTTTGGGTTGATTTAGGTTCTGGTGCATAACAGTGTTTTGTAGTCATCGCGTTGTTCGCACAACGAAGAATCCTTTGCACAGCAAACGATTTCGTCCCAGACTCGCACTGCAAAGAATCCTTCGCACAGCGAAGAAACTCGCCCCAGACTCGCCTAGTGAACTTGCTAGCGAACGTAGCAGAGTTTTATGAATGCTGATTTTGTGCAGCGATGCCTTTATGTTTTGATGCAGTGATTTCTCTGATGAATTAATATGAGTATGACTGTGAATTCTATGTGATGTTTACATGATTATATGATGATTCCTATGATGTAATGATGGGAGAACTATGATGATATTATCATGAGTTTTGATGAATTCTATGATGATATGATATTTGATGATGATTGTGATGATGATGATTTTGATGAATGATGATGCACCTATGACGTTATTATGAGGATGATTATTGACGTATGCGTCATGCATTAATGTGCATTCGGACTTCAGTTCAGGACCTCGATTACTTTGGCTTCAATCTCATTGTCCGGATGTGAAGCATTTTGGTTAGCTCCAGTTCTCGAGTAAAATCGATCCTATTGATAGGGATCTATGGAGGGTTGATGGCCCAGTGTCCATCGAGCTGTGATGATTGGTATCACATGTATTGAGTCTTGTTGCATTTGCATTTATGAGAAGATTTTGATTAAATTATGATGTTGTGGCCTTTGATTCCCATTGATGAATGTGATGAATGTGATGATGTTGAATATGCAAATGACGCCATTTTATATGTTGATTTCCTACATTGATTATTATGATTCGTTTTACTTACCCTGCCTGTTTGAATGTTGCCTCCTCGTGGGTAACGTGCAAATGACCAGGTT
Source organism: Lathyrus sativus (assembly GCA_963859935.3). Classification (NCBI taxonomy): domain Eukaryota; kingdom Viridiplantae; phylum Streptophyta; class Magnoliopsida; order Fabales; family Fabaceae; genus Lathyrus; species Lathyrus sativus. The sequence goes on along the minus strand of OZ012740.1, from coordinate 51,479,009 downwards.
TAGCCGTGGATGCCGTTGAGGACTTTTGAAGTTTTGAGTGGTTTGCATTTTGGTTAACTTAGAGGGTCTTGCTCTGATAGTGTAACATCGGGTTGGGGTCTTTGAGTTAAACCATGTTTTATTACGTTATTTTGATTATCTTTCTGTATAAGGAAAACTTTGGATTATGCCTTTTGAATTCCGCTGCCTTTGTGAAATTTTTGATATCTTTTGGGAAAACCCGTTGCGCACAGAGCCTTGACCTATTTTGATTTATTGGAAAATGTACACCCTTTGAGGTGATTTTTATTGAGTTTAATATTTTACTTGATATATGTGAAAAATGTGCCCTTTAATTGTGGGGTAGAAAAGGGTGTTACATTAGTGGTATCAGAGTTGGTCGGTCCGTCCGGCCAAGTTTTTATGTTGTTAGTCCCCTGTCAGTCAATAGTGTGAGAACACTATTGGATGAGTTGTTTTCTTCTAACCTTGTTGGTGGTTGCAGATGACTGGATGAAATGGTCGGGCTATTGCTGATGCGCTGGAATCAATTGCCCAAGTGATGACCCAGAATGGTGGACCTCCAGATGAGTTTCGTGCTTTGGGAAAGTTTCAGAGAAACAATCTGCCGACTTTTGTGGGCACTCATGATCCTGATGGTGCGTAGAAGTGGCTGAAAGTGATTGAGAAGATTTTCCGAGTTATGGCGTGCACTGATGCTCAACAGGTGCAGTTTGGTACGCATATGCTAGCAGAGGAAGCTGAGGACTGGTGGGATAACACTCGTCAGAGATTGGGAGGTGTTGGCATTGCAATAACTTGGGCTGTGTTTAAGGAAGAATTTTTGAGGAAGTATTTTCCTGAAGATGTTCGGGGCAAGAAAGAGGTAGAATTCCTTGAGCTGAAACAAGGGAATATGACTGTGGATGAGTATGCGGCAAAGTTTGAGTCTTTGGTAAAGTTTTATCTGCATTACAATCGTGCTGACACAGGGATGTCAAAGTGTCTCAAGTTCGAGAATGGATTGAGACCAGAGATTAAACAAGAAATTGGGTACCAGCAGATTCACCGGTTTGTGGAACTGGTGGACAAGAGCAGAATTTATGATGAGGATACCCGAGCTCGATTTACTCACTACAAACAGCTGAGTGAGACGAAAGAGAAAGGTCAGTATAGAGGGACATTGTATGTGAATTTTTGTGATAAGAGGAAGCAGAAGGCTTCATATGGGAAAAGTGGCTATTGCTCTAGGTAAGTGTTATAGGTGTGGCGAGCAAGGCCACCATGCTGAAAATTGTAGAGCGCTGAGATGTCATCGTTATGGCAAGAGAGGTCATAGAGCTACTGATTATAAAGAAGAAGCTCCAATTCGATTCAACTGTGGAGAGAAGGGTCATATCAGTACCCAGTGTCAGCAGCCAAAGAAGACTGCTACTTCTGCTCAAACAAATGGCAGAGTGTTTGCTTTGAGCGTGCAGAAGAGTCTAAAACAAATAACTTGATCAGAGGTACTTGTTTTATTAATGATGTTGAACTGATTGTTATAGTTGATACTGGTGCCACTCATTCGTTTATTTCGCTAGAATGTGCTAAGAGGTTGAATTTGAAATTATCTTCTATGATTGGGAGTATGGTTATCAATACCCCGGCTAATGGTTCTGTGACTATTGCGTTAGTCTGTTTGAGATTCTCCTTGACCATTTAAGATAAGAATTTTGTGATAGACTTGGTCTGTCTACCTTTGCATCAAATTGATGTTATTCTCGGAATGAACTAGTTGGAGTATAACTATGTTCATATCGATTGCTACAGCACGACTGTGAGGTTTCCAGAGTTTGGTGATGGTGGATAGCAGATGTTTGTATCGGCCAAGCAAGTAGAAGAAATCTTGGAAGATGAGGCTCAGATGTTTGCATTGTTTGCATCACTTCAAGTTGATTATGAAGCAGTGAGCGTGGAGCTACCAGTTGTTCGGGAATATCTAGACGTGTTTCCAGACGACGTAAGTGACTTACCTCTTGAGCATGAGGTAGATTTTACTATTGAAGTGATATCGGGCACTAGTCCTGTGTCGATGGCTCCTTATCGGATGCCTACATCTGAGTTAGGGGAATTGAAGAAATAGTTGGAAGAGCTGCTGGAGAAGAAGTTTATTCGACCGAGTGTTTCTCCGTGGGGTGCTCCTGTGTTGTTGGTGAAGAAGAAAGATGGTAGCATGAGATTGTGTGTGGATTATCGGCAGCTGAATAAAGTAACAATCAAGAATAAGTATATGCTTCCAAGGATTGATGGTTTGATGGATCAATTAGTGGGTGCTTGTGTGTTTAGCAAGATTGGTTTGAGGTCCGGTTATCATCAAATTCGTGTTAAGCCTGATGATATTCCGAAGACAACTTTCAGGATGAGGTATGAACACTATGAATATATTGTGATGTCGTTTGGTGTATCTAATGCACCTGGTGTATTCATGGAGTATATGAATAGAATTTTTCATCCTTATTTGGATCAGTTTGTGGTAGTGTTAATTGACGATATCTTGATATATTCTAAGTCCGAGGAAGAGCACTTGCAACATCTAAGAGTGGTATTGCAGGTTTTGAGGGACAAGCAGCTTTATGCCAAGTTGTCCAAGTGTGATTTTTGGTTGAAGGAAGTGAGTTTCCTTGGTCATGTGATTTCTAGTGGAGGAATTGCGGTTCATCCGTCAAAAGTTGATGTTGTGTTGCAGCGGGAGATCCAAAGTCTGCTACTGAGATTCGAAGTTTCCTTGGATTGGTTGGTTACTATCGCAGGTTTATAAAAGGCTTTTCAAAGTTGGCACTGCCATTGACTCAGTTGACTAAAAAGGGTTAAGCTTATGTGTGGTATGTTGCTTGTGAGAAGTTGTCCAGATTTTCATGACCGAAGCTGAGACTTTGAAGATCGCTTTGGAGAAATCACAACATGAAACCAAAACATGGAAGAATAAATACCATGTGATGGTCAGTGAGTACGACGAACTTCAAAAGCAGTTTCAGTCCAATAATGAAGAGGTGCTCTCCTACAAAAAGAGGAGAATCTAAGAGGATTTATTTTCCTCCAAGTGTCCGCCTACTCCGTGAAGTTGTGGACCATGTTTCCTTAGGGCTTCATTAGCTTTTATTTAGCCGTTTTTTGCTACAAAAAACTTTTCTTTTAAGAATATGAGTTGTAATCCATTTTAATAAATAAAAATTCCCGTGTTACTCCGCAATATTCATAAATGTTTGAATTCCATGAATCATTTCATTCGCATTTTGCATCTTAGCATCATACTTTGCATTGCACATGTCTCCCAGTTTCTTATTCTCGGTTCTCTCGCCTTCCAGTTTTGTCACCCTGGATCCTCCGCATCAGTACAATACTAGAGCCCAAGCTCGAAAAAGGATGGAAGAAAAAGCTCAAGAGATCGACTGTGTCATCCATGAACTCGAAGATCTTCGACGAGTTACTCCTCCAAAGTGTAAAACTCCAAGCTTTGACCATTATAAAGGATCTACACGTCTAGGGAATCACTTGAGGGCTACTCACCCACCTTGGCAACCTCAACAGAATTATGTTCAAGGTTATCCAGTTCAGTACGCTCAACAACCCTATGTAGCTACTGTTGCACCTCCCTTCAATCAGTAGTTTCCTACATATCAGCCTATGCAACCGGCTTCAGTCTATCAGCGTCCGGTTTATCAACAACCTCCTGTTTGTCAGCCTGCACAAACTCTAGTCAACTGTCAACGAGCGCCCAATGCTTCATCTAATCAACAACCAAGGAATCAGACACCTCGCCAAAATGCTCTGACTAGGAGACAATACAAGCCTTGTCCTCCGATTCCGATGACATTCACCGAGTTGTATCCTTACTTAGTGCAACGAGGTTTGATCCCTACCCGAGCAATGGGTCCGCCTCGTAATCCTTTGCCTGCCAATTACAACGCCGCCACTCATTGTTTATTTCATGAGGGGGCGCCTGGCCATGATTTGGACGATTGTTATGCTCTGAAGGATATTGTCAGAGATTTTCTAGAAAAGAAGATCTTGTCTTTCGATGATCCTCAGCCAAAGATCAAAACTCCTCTCATGGTTCTCAACATATCTCAGCCAGTTACTTCTCCTGTGAATCTGTCGAAGCCGGGAGTTCTTCAGATGCCTAGTCCATTTCATTTCAGCAGCCCTCAAGATGATATGACCCCGATCGACAAAGAATCTGGGAAAGTTATTCTGAGTGAAGATTTGCAGACTGGTATTGAAGCAGTGACAGATATAGCTGGGGCAAGCAACATGGTTTGCAGTGATCGTACTCCCCATGTCATTGAGGCTCCGCCAGAGGAAACCACTATAACCATGCCGGTCTTGAATACAAAGACTCCATAAACACCTGTTGAAGGACTAGTCATACAGTTCATTTTGTTTATTTATATTTTGTTTCTTTGATTAAGCATAATTAGCATGTACGAACTTGTTTATTTTGATTAATTAATGCAATGCATGTTTGTCTTGAATAAATCCATTTGTTTCACAAACAAAATATTTTTCAATTTTGCCCGATCTCTTGTTCTGATAGAGAATTGGGAGGAGGAAGATGAACAAAAAAATGTCAGATCTCTTGTCATATGCTTTCGATTGAAACCTGCTGATGATGTAAGACATTGTTTCAAATCCCAAACACTGGATATATAAGGATGATAACCCTTCTTTATCCCCTTTGAGCCTTGAAGTAGGAGTTTTCTTCTGTTCCAAATAAAAACCCTCATCTTAACCTGGGGCAAGGTAGTTTCAGCTAAACTGATCGAGCGCTTAGACTTTCAAAAAAGAGGAGTGAACCATCAAGGATCTATCCTTAGCATCTTAAAAAGTCAAAATGCAACGACCATCCCTCTACTACCTAAAGAGTAGGGCAGTCACAAAGCTTCAAAAGAGTAACACGACTCGTTCACAAAAATATAGAGCCTGCTAAGTCAAAACCTATGAGGAGACTTAGGCAAAACTGGGGCATCCCGCTGGACTCCAATGTCAAATCCAGAGACGTCGTCCAGGCAAAAGTTAGGGAATAAATCGTAAAAAACAAGGGGTTACAATAATGAATCCCCAATGAACCAAGCCACGATACAACCCTTAAAAGACCTAATTGAAGTAGGAATTCTTTTGAAAGTATACTCGACGAGATAGCGTTTCCTGACTCTTACGAGCTATACTCAATTTAACTTTGGCATTATAAATTAAACTTATATCCTAACTAGTGGTTCAGTCACGAGTTATTGCGATATCTTTTTCAAAACAAAACCAAAAAAAATTTAAGACAAATACATATGTTGCATTGATAGTTTCAGGATTAGCATTTCACGCATGTTGGTTTTGCCTGATATCTTAGAAACTTACATATAGATGTCACAAATCCTGCTAAACAAGGCCAGGTGGCCTTCCAAATCACTTATTGATGCAAGCTGACGCTCCTGAGAGCTATTTCTTGAAGACTCCGTCATGACACCATCGATCTGAGCCGGTTACGTCGAGATCCAGCAAATCTCTCCAAGAGTTTAAAAACAGTGGGGAACCTGTCTCCATGTTCTCTGTAAAATCCTCTTGAGATGACTCTTTCTCCTAAAGCAACTACTCTGGGGCATGGCATATTTTTTCAAAATGGCGACTACTACCAAGTCCATTAAGAATAAACTAACTTGTTTCACAACATTCTTCTTGCACCCGATGGATCTTACTCCTGGCGGTCTTTGTTCCCCAGTAAATCTCATCGTTGCAGAAGTACTTTAAACCATTGCCTCAATGCAGTCCCCAGCGAGACTATAAGCTGAAAAAACTTTGGACCGAGCCAAGACAGAAGATATTTTACCAGCATCTTCCCAGTGATAGTCCCCAACGATACCTTAAGCTGACGACACTTTGGATTCATCTGATAAATCTCCAGTGACTCCCGATGCTGCAGAGATCTTCCCGGTATTTTCCAAATGATCCATGTTCTTGAAGACCCATTCTCAGTGGGATCATCCGTTCCTCAGTGGAATTGGCTTACTTTCCTCAGGAAATATTCCCTAGGAAACCACCTTCTCCCAAAGAAGCCAACTTACTTTCCCAAGAATATCTGGTGAATTCTCCTTAGTAAGTCTGATGAACTCTCCTCAGGGAAGTTTGATATATTTTATCCCTAGTCAGATGTACCTTTCCCCAGAAAGCCGAGGTACTATTCTCAGGAAGTTGCTACACTATCTCCATGAAGCTGCCTAGCTCTAAATCTTCCCCACGAAGCGGATATTTATTTTATCCTCAAGAGCTCTTTGATCCTAGGAGTTTCTTCGGCTGATTATGATTCATGATAGAAATCTCCCCAGTGAAGTCATGATATCATACTCTCCATTGAGGTTTTTATGGTATCCCCGCGAGGAAGTCGTGATAGCGTATCCCCAAGTGGATTATTTTTCTCCCCGGAGAAGTTAGAACTTCGACACCAAGATTTGGTTCTAGCATCAACTCTTCCTATCCCTCGATAGATGTACTGTTGCAGAGGTCGCCGGGAATTCCCGTCGAGATGTTTATTTCATCTCATGTCTCCTCTCTCATCTGTTTTGTCAGCATAAGCATAAGCATGAGCATTGCATACTCATTCTTCATTTCATTGTCATACACATTGACATACGCAGTTAGCATTTTCATGTTTTCTCTTTGTCGCTATCTTTGTCGTTACTGCCAAGTAACTGGGTTTGTTCGCTCGCTCCTAGTAGATCGTCAGCCCTAGGCATAAAATACTCATTTGTTCCCGGTTTCCCCACAGAGTTCAACCCTCATGGACGATGGTTATTTTCATTATCTTTCCACGCTAGGATAAGATAATCCCCAGTTGAGTTCATTTCCTCAATAGAATCGTGTTCGACGGTTCTTTCTAGCCCTATTGTAGATCGAACTTAGGTCTCGTCGGTCACTGAACACACCTGGGATGCGTATTTATTTTGCACCATCTTTCAAGAAAAGCCTTTACAACGTCGATACGCGATAGTTCTCGCCTAAGAAATCTATCAGTACATCTTACAACAACTGATATGCGAATTTTCTCACCAGAGAAGCCTATCATTATCACCTACATTACCCTTTACAATTTATCATTATCACCTACATTACAGTTTACAATTTATCGTCACATTCTACAATTGATCTTCTCATATAAGAAGTTCATCATTACTCAGTGATCTCGATGTTTGCCATCATCACAACCTTCTTTACAATTTACATTACACGGTGATCTCGATGTTTGCCATCATCACAACTTTCTTGACAATTTACAGTGATCTCGATGTTTGCCATCATAACAGCCTTCTTGACAATTTACATTATCTGTTATCACTCAGTGATCTCGATGTTTACCATCATCACGACTTCTTGACAATTTACGTAATATGTTATCACTCAGTGATCTAGATGTTTGCCATCATCACAACTTTCTTTACAATTTACATTACCTCTTACCACCTCTACAAGCAATGCTCACCCGAGAAGCTTATCCCTGCCACTCTTGCAAATGAGCGGTATTTCTCGCCTGAGAAGCTTATCCTATCTTCATTATGACTTGCAGCAAAGGGTCATCTCCATCGAGCAGCTTGGTTCCATTTTCCTTTTCATCTTGAAGTGCGGGGAGGTTTGAACTGAATCATATTCAGGAGAAGAAGTTCGTTTTATCCTTTAGTAAAAGAAGGAGCTGAATCATATTCAGGAGAGCATGAATCTTGAAGTATGAAGAAGTTCGTTTTATCCTTTAGTAAAAGAAGGAGCTGAGTCATATTCAGGAGAGCATGAATCTTGAAGTATGAAGAAGTTCATTTTATCCTTTAGTAAAAGAAGGAACGGAATCATATTCAGGGCATCAGATCTTGAAGTATGAAAAAGTTCATTTTATCCTTTCGTAAAAGAAGGAATTGAATCATTTTCAGGGCACCAGATCTTGAAGTATGAAGAAGTTTATTTTATCCTTTAGTAAAAGAAGAAACTGAATCATATTCAGGGCACCAGATCTTGAGGTATGAATAAGTTTATTTTATCATTTAGTAAAAGAAGGAACTGAAGCATATTCAGGGCACCAGATCTTGAAGTATGAAGAAGTTCATTTTATCCTTTAATAAAAGAAGAATCTGAATCGTAGTTCGGGCGCTGACCTTAGATATAAAGAGGTTTATTTACCAGATGAGTGAGAATCTCTCCAGCGGAGCTCCTCAATCAATTTTTCATCTATTACTCACAAATAAGCAGCAGTCTCTTTATTTGAGAGCTTATCCAATTTTGGCATGTAAGTCCCTTCCAACGATAAGTGGCAGTTCTCTCTCGAGAAGCTTATCAGGGCATTTCCCATTAAAGTCCATTTATTTTGGCATACAGCCAGTTTTACCCTGTATATTTTCTACGGATTCTCGAAAATTCCGTTCGATCCTGTCACGAGGGAGAGTTTACAGAAGCTCGAATGTTATTCTTCGCTCAATGCTCCAGCACTCTGTTAATCGATCCTACAATCGTTCAGATCCCGTTTTACTTTTTACCCTAGAATATCAGCCGGTCATGCCTGAACCTGTTGATAATTACTCTTAGATATTCCCTAGTGGAGGCCATCTCATCGGTGCCATCTCCATGGAGGATCCCGTTTTACCATTCCCTTTCTAAAAGTGACAATTGGTCATGCTCGCACTAGTTGACCATCGCCTTAGAATTCCCCAGTGTCGTATTGTTGTCTTAGTGCGCCGTGTTCCTCAGTGTGTTTGTTGGTCGCGTCTGTCCCTTGTGTCATCGTATCGTCTGCAGCCTTGCATTTATTATTCCATCATACGCATCATACTAGATTCATGGCATTGTCAGCATTATATTTTGATCCGTTTTGTCCATAGCATTGTATATCATTACATCTAAGGGCAAAATTTTTGGTTATCTATATTTAAATCCCTTTCACCATGATTTCTCGAGCCTACGTCGCTCAAATCACCCAGTAAAGTTATTTAAATAGGGGCAACTGTAATACCCCAATGTTTGCCCTAAGATTTATTGTTTCATCTGGCATTTCATTGCCTTTAACCAGTCAGTAACAGGTTGTGTAGTTGGTTGATTTTTGCAGGAAAGTATCATGTGGTGCGCTCTCTAGTTCATGAAGGGTAAAACGGTCATTTGTTTGCAGCCGACTGTCAATTTACGAATTTTGAGTTGTGTCAGAAAAGTTGGGCCATTTGGTTGGGTTGATGTGAGTCAAGGTCGAGGTAGTTGGAATCATTTGATTGTGGGAGATTTGAGCTGTTCAAAATAAAATCGATTCAAGTTACGAGATTGTAGTTAGCCGGAGAATGTGATCAGTTGAGTTTAATCAGACAGTTGATTTATCCAGATAAAGTTGCTCATTTGGACTGGCGGAGAGATTATTCGGAAGTTCGCATCGGGAACGGGATTAGTTGGATAATTTGGATCTAAAATGGATTTTTAGTGATTATTTTTCATTTCATTTTAAACCAAAAACAAAAAAGGATAAAAATATTTTTCATTTCAAGTGTGTTTTTTATTTAATTTTCTTATTAAGTCAAATTTTATTTCTTTTTTAGAGTCATATTCCATCTTCTTAAATTAATTTCATTACATTTATAAAATCAATCATAGTTCATTTCAGCGTATTTTTTAAAAATTAATCATATATTATTTTAAATTCATCTCATTTTAAGTCAATCATTCTTTCATTATTTAAAGGAAAAATTAATCTCTTTTCTATTTCATTGGTATTTTTCAGTGTCATTTCATTTTTAAATAATTTCATTTCATTTCCATTTTTCATTTTTCTATTAATTTCAATTTTTAATTAATATTATTCTCATTCTATGCATTTTATAATAAGTTTGAGTTTTATTATTATTTATATTAAAAAATAAAAAATATAATAATGTTTTAAAGAAAATAAAAATAAGAAATTCTATTAATAATATTATTTCTTACAAAAAAGGCATAATAAAATAAAATTACAAAAAAATACAAAATTACATTTCACATAAAAATTAAATTCCTAAAACTCCTTCCGATTCTGACTTTTTCGATTGTTCTTTCCGAACCTGCAAAACCAAAACAAGCAAATTTTATCGGTTTATTTCGTCCCGACACCCTCAGCACATTATCATCATCGGGTGCGTCGGGAGGGCAATGACGAAGCCGTCGCCAACTCCCGACTCGATTCACAACCTCGGTGAATGGCTTAACCAACAGCTTATTAACCCAAATATTTCATAAAGGGTTTAGGAAACAATTTCTATATTTCAAGTCAATATTTTTGTTGTTGTTTAAAATCTTTTTTGTTGTAGTGCACCTAAGAACTTTTTTCTTTAAAACTTTACTATGATGCAAGCTTATTAATCCAAATACTAGAATACAAGTTCTGATTGTACATTATGTTAACGATGTATATTAAGTTTTATATAATAAATGTATGGTGCTACATTTAGAATATAATATATTTAGGAGAAAACAATCTATGATAAAACTTATAATTAAGCCTCACAAAATAAGACAACTATTGAAGAAATCATAATTTCAATATGTAATTAGAAATGAAAAATTATATACAAAATAATAATTATACTCTTGTATATATAGTTCTCATAGAATCACTTAAAAGTACAGAATACAAGCAATGAGGTGCCTCTGTAAAAATTCTTAAACTATCCATCTTATTTGCTCCCAACTTTGCCATAAAGTCAGCACATTTGTTACCTTCTCTATAAGTATGATAAAATGAAATAGTCCAATCTCTAGAAATATATTCTCTAATAGTGTTTACAATATAAGTGTATTTCTGAGGTAGAAATGTTGAACCTTGAATCAAATATAATGCTTTCATACAGTCTGATCTACAACTCACATTTATGTAACCTGAATTCCACGCTACCATCAATCCATTTAGTATGGCTAATAGTTCGACTTCTAAACTGTCAGCAAAATCAATATGCCCACTAAATCCTAACAACCACGATCCTGTGTGATCTCTTATTACACCTCCATAACCCGCTCTACCAGGATTTCCGTAAGAACTTCCATCAACATCTAGGGCAACTTGATGTTCGGAAGGTCGACCCCAAACAACCAACTAAATTAAACAAAAAAATAGACGACAAAATTAGACAAAAAAAATTAAACTAAATCCTAAATCTTAAACCAACTTATTCTAAAAATATTTTTGCTTCAATTATAATAATGATCATGCAACATTATAGGCATAATTATAAGAGTTTATAGTCCATAGAGAAAATTTGAAATAATCTTCTTAAAATATGATTAAAAAACCCAAGTTAGTTACAATAATGAAGCAGAGCACAAAACAACAAAAACATTTTTAAAATTATCTTAAATTCGTTTTACACCAATTTCTGAAAAGGATCTACATTAACTTGCAAGAGGTTATATTTAACATGCTATTTGATTATATTTCTTATCATTAATTAAAAAAAGATAAATATATAAACTCAAATAGAATTGTGAAAAGAAGAAATGACAAGAGTTTTATAAACTAACCATGGTAATAGTGTAAGAAGAAGAAGAAGAAGTGTTGCGTTTGAAAGTAATGTAAACGGAGTGATTGAGTGATTGAGAAGATTTATGAAATGAATGTAGAATAGGAAGAGAGTTGTAATAATTTAAGTTATTTATATTGCATAATTCTTTAGCGGATATGATCAAATCAAATCTTTTCAATATTTTTAAAAAATATTATATTGATATATTTATTATAATGAATTAAAATTATATTATTAAATTGATATAGAGAAAGGTTCGAAAGCACTATGTTATATTTAATAACTAATGACATAAATTATAGGAAAGTTGTTATATTTAATAACTAATCACATGAATTATAGGAAAGTTGTTATATTTAATAACTAATGACATAAATAGAAGGAAATAAGCAAGACAATTCAAAGACTTTGTCTCCACCCAAGGAAATCAATGAATGAGTCACCTACTAGCAATTACGTGGGAAAAATACTTTCCTATGTACAAACTCAAATGTAGTAATTATTTGGACCTGAGAAAATAGGAAATGTGTAAACGACAACGACGTGTATTCTTCCTATCATTTTAGTAATTTAAAACGATTTAAATAATTTTATAATATTTGTAAACGTAAATTACAACAGAAAATACACAAATTAATCGGTGTTTAATTTGATTTGATAACTTTAATATCTTACTATAAATAATATTTCCAAAAATTTATTGAGTCAATATAGCGCTTAACCTGGAAATTCAGTCCTGATAGAGATGTTAGAATTACTTAATTTAGTGTGTGGTAGGCTTCTTGATTCACATCCCAACGACAACAAAGACAAGTCCTTATTTAATAAACATATCTACCTTTCTTAGACCCATCTTATTTAATAGAAATATTTGATGTTAATAAAAGAGGAAAACAAAGTAAGATATCTAAGTGGAATTATTCAAAATATCTTTTAAAAGTGATATTCTAGTGATTTTAAGAAATTTTATTTGGTCTTTTTATCAAAAATCTTTTCTCTCTGTTTTCATACCTTTCTGAAATGGACCGGTCGTGAATTCATCTTTGAGAGTTTCCTCTCGTGGTTTGGTCCCCCAACTTAACACCTATTGTGTTCATATCTACGGTTAGTTCATCCGAGAGCGGGTACTTCATGCAGAGATATAATGCTGATAGGGCGGGTCCAATGTGCTTCGAAATCGCCTCTTGAATGTCCTCACTTGCTAAAAGTGGAAATTTATAAGCTCTCACTGTAATACCCCAAATTTTACCCTTATATTTAGTCGGTCATTTCGCATATCATCTCATATGTACAACCACTCACAAGTTATGAAGGTGTTTGTTTTGCAGATTTGGTCCCAGGGGTATTTTGGTCATCTTACACAAATTCTACCAATGCCTTGAAGACGGGCTGTTATTAAAATTCTGAGGCATTTGATACGTTATGGTTTTGAGGCATTTATCTATCACCAGTTCTGATCATATTAAGATTTTAGCAGTTTGGTCAGTGGAATTTAATTACGAGTAGTGTTACTGTTGTGTTTGGTTATGAAATGGTTGGTTAACATTTTAATCGGATGATGAGATTAGGATTACAAATGAGATGAGTGCACCAATAAGAATACCACTTGGGAATATTTATGTTTTATGCCTATGTTAATGAATTTAAATACTTGTGGATTTATTCACAATTGTTTATATTTTTTAACTAAGAATAAAATATAAATAAATTCAAAATTTTGAGAATTTTATTTCATAAATAATGTCATCATACAAGAAGTGGATGTGGCTTCATATTTTATAAAGTGCTGATACAAGGAAATACATTAAAGTTCTAATCCTAAGGGATTACATTAAAGCATCTATCCTAAATCCTAAGAGCATCTAAAGGCCTTCATGCTGTCTTTGAACTTCTCCACGAATCCTCAGCTAACCTGCACATCAAAAGAAAACAAACAGTGTAGAAAAAATGTTAGAAGTTTTTTGACACTCTCAAAACAATGTCATCATCGAGTGCCGGGAGTGGCACAACCGAAGTTGCGTCCTACCCCCGTTACCGATCCGCGCCGTGGGCGTCAGATCAGTTAATGCCTGTTCTTATCGATTCGGGACGTCCGAGAGATAGAAAAATAAATGAAGTGGGACTGATTCGTTTTGCCGCGATTTGATTTCCAAACTGATACAAGAATAAGGCAACATAGGCAAGTTTTGACTCAGACCCGGATGCCGGCAGGTCTGAGCCCCCTTGGTTTCAAAACTTCCACACCTGAAAATCCACAAACACATCCATATCAGGTTCAGCATTCAAAACTCAAAACGATTCATAAGGTGCCATAAGGCATCAAACTGCAGCAATCCTGAACAGGGCAGAGAAACGAAACCAAACAGCATCATACACCATCAAAGCCTTCGGCTCAAAAGCATACCAAAACAAGACAAGAGAATTGAATACAAGCCAAAGCTGCATCACATTGCAAACAGAATACCATATGCAAACTAAACAATGCATCAGAAGGCAGAATTATGCGCAAGAAGCCATAAGAAAATATCCAAAGAAGCGCAACAGCATACCAAAACAAGAGAGCAGGTCAATTCACAACAGCTCTGAACCAAACAAGCGAGTTCACCTCATAAAAATCAGAAGTGAATAAACGGACTGCACATCCAAATATGATGCCTAAAGCGCCTCAACAAGAATGAGAAACGGAGGCAAGATGTAACTCAGAAAGATTATCAGAACCAGCTCGATCACAAGGGACTCAGTCCATAAAGACTGTCATAAGACATTACAATTGGAGGCACTGGGCTCAGCTTAACATCATAGCCCATTGAATCAACCTGCCAAAGCTACACAGAAGAGTTGAAATTCATGTCAGTTCAGAATTGCAGGCAGTGTTAAATCATGGCACGGTTTGTACCAGCAAGAATGATCCAATATAAACATGTCAGTTCATGAGATAAACAAGTTATCAAATCATGCTCAGTTCATAAAACAAACAAGTCATCAAACACGGGGCTCAGTTAATCAAACATCATAGCCCAGGCCATCGCCACCAATTCAAGCAGCAATATGATCAGAAGCCAGGACGTAGTATCCTGTTCCAAATGGTTCAGACAAAAGTCATCACTACCATGAACCCGTCTCGACGGCAAAGACCAAGGCAAGGTGTCCGTCCTGAAAGAAGAAAAAGAAAAGTAAGTGCCAATGGTCAGGATTGGATCAAAACGAAATCACATCAGGAATCAGATCAGTATCTAAATTCCCCAAAAGCAATCCAATTCACAAATGGAAAGTTTCGGGTCAGGAATCAAATCGTATCCCACTGAAACACAATCTGGGAAAAATTAAAACAAGTCAAAATGAATCCATCAAGAAACCCCGTGAATTAATGCCAATCAATCCAATCTGAAGGCAAATCATATCAGAAAATAATAGAGATTTAGATTTGATGTCAATCCTAAAAGCAGATCAAAACAAATCAGTTCAGGTTATTAAATCGAACAGGGTCAGAAGAATCAGCTGGAAATCAGAGACCAATCAAACCCTAAAAGGAGAAATAGGATTCAATCATGTATCAGCAAGAACCAAATCGTATCCCATTGGAACGCATTTTGGATCAATCAACGAATTAGTATCAAATTCATACCAGAAAAATGAATTGAGATCCCAATCGTATCAGAAAGCATCGCATTAGAACTCAATCTGGAAAATCAAAATCAAATAATATCACCACAAAATCAAATCTCAGAATAACGCAAGTTTAAGGCCCAAAAAGAGAGATAAAAGAAATTATAAATAGGGGAATACAACCTGATGCGAGGGAGGAGTTGAAACCCTAGAACGTAACCGCGAGAGAGAGAACGAAGAATACCCAGATCGCGTACAAACCCTAGCGAAGGAAGGAGATCGCGAAACCCCAACGGCCAAGACTCAGAGACGAAGTCTCATCATCGTCGCCGTCCATCACCTTACGAACAAAGTCGCGATCGAAACACCAGAGGAAGGGATCACCTTCGCCGTTTGAACGACGGGCAAATCGATTCCAAGCCTCAGAGGAAAACCTCATCACCAGCCGTTTCACCATAAAAGTGAGCCAGGACTGCTTATCATTATTATTTTGCATGTGTTTTTCAGGATCGCGAAGGAGAACGGAGTAGAGGGTCCATGGCGATCGTGAGATAGATGAGGGAAGAAGAAGAAGTAAAACGGCGCCTCAAGAGCATTAGGGTTCTGAGAACCCTAATGGCTCTCCAAAATTGTAATCCAACCGGGTTGGGTCCGGGGTGGTGACCGGCCCAACCATTTTATATTTTGTGTTTTATTTTGGGTTTTTTAAAAAATTATGTTTATTATTTGTTTTAAAGTGTTTTAATGAAGATATTATAAATAAATAAAACTTTTTTTTTAATAAAATAAAAAACCCTTTTTTAAAAAAAATAATAAATTAATTTTTTTTTAATATAAAATTAAAGCTTTTGTAAATATAAAAAATGAAAAACTCTTTTTTAAAAAATAATAAAAAATAAAATCTTTTTTAAAAAATTCTTTTGTAAGTTAAATCATTAAATATCAAATAAAACAATCTCGAGTTTGTATCTCCTTTTCTTCATTGCCTCGTAGTTCATCTGATAACTGGTTGACCATGCTTACTAACGGGTGTTCATTTTTTGCAGTTCACATTTAGTGTTTTGAGTTTTTTATTTAAGTTTCATTCATATTTGTGTCTGTATCTCAATTGTAATCTCGCGAACCTAATAATCGCGTTTACTTTTCGCATTTAATTTCTGCTGATGTATGATTTAAATTTCTGCTGATGTACCGCAATATTTCTGTCACCCTACACATCCGAAGGTTAGGTTTAACTGTTTGGCCGCCGCGCCAATAGTCCATAAACCCTCACACATTCAAACCCTCAAAATTACACCCTTACAAACCCTAATTTTCACAAATGCCTCGCCGCAGGCAAGATTACAATTTTACCCCTAGCATTAGGTCAAAGAGCCGCCGCGCTCATTTTAGGGTTTCCCGCCATGGAATCCCTAATTTAACCCTAATTACAACTTAACAATTCAACGTAGAGATTTGGAGTTTCTACACTCCACGTAAGCGTGTCCTTAAGATGCGTTTATTCCCCTTGAGACCTTGGCCACAGTCAAGACGTTTCTAACCTCCCTTTTGAGGGGAACTACGATTACTCTGATTCCACTCCCGTAAGGATACGTAGGCACAAGATGCGATGTCTTGCCGAGTAAACTTAGAATTAACCCCTTAGGTCTCTTTTCTCACTTTTAATCCCTTTGTACATATACCTTAAGCAAATAAATAAAGCAAATAGTAAACATTTGAACAAAAGGTTCCTGTAGAATACTACAGAAGTTTAGGGTGCTAATACCTTCCCTAAATTTAACCAACCCCCGAACCCGAGATCTTTCCCCGCATTGTGTTTACGATGCAAAATAGGTTTTCCCTCTTTTGACCTTTTCCTTCGGATAAATCAAAGAGCGGTTGTGAATTGAATTGCGATTCAAATTAATTAATAGTTTGTGATCCTATTTCCACCGCAACAGAAAATGGCGACTTCACTGGGGAATATTCTAAACTTTTGAGGGTTATCCCTAATTTGTTCATATTTTTTACTATTTGTTTTACTATTCATTTGCATGTATATATTGTACTTTGATTTTGGGACTGTTCCTTGAGTTGTGAGATAAGTCCTACGCCCGGACTAGTGACATTATTATAGGATGGGGATATATTCGATGAAGCTTATAGGGAGTTGAATCCTGACCAAGCTGATTCGAGAATCACCGCTCAGTTGAGACCTTCTCGAAAATGGTTCGGTTGAACGAGTAATCGCGAAAACTTTTTCCATGGGCGATTGGAGTCTGTGATATTGAGGACCGTAGTACCTTGACACCACCTCGGCCTTATTTAGGACGTAGTGCGGGAGCTATGTGGGAGTAATCTTACAATGGCTGCTACGCGATACTACACTCAAAAGAGGTTCTCTTGAGAATATTATTAACCCCTGAGTCAGTCGGAAGGTTGATAATATCCGAAAGATGGGCTGATGACTTTGGGCACTTTGTAGAACCTTGTTCGGCAGGTACAACTAACCTATAGTACACTCCTTTTGGGATGGGTAGACCTTGACTCCGCTCACGTTCTTTTAACCTAGGACTTTGTGTGTTTTCATGCATTGCATCCATAAAGCATCTCATTGCATTATATTTCATGGAGTTCAAATACCATTTACAGATATCGCGGGATACCATGAATAAAAAAAAACAAGATGAAAAACAAGAAAAAGATTTCCTTGGTACCCCACGACATTCGTCAATGATTGAATCCCATGAAATCTTCATCACAACATCATTTATTGCATTGCATGTGTCTCCCGATTTCTCATACGCGGTTTTCTCGCCTTCCAGTTCCGTCACCCTGAGTTCTCGGCACCAGTACAACACCAGAGCTCAAACCCGGAAGAGAATGGAGGATCAGGCAAAAGAGATTGATCGCCTTAGTAACGAACTTGAAGACCTTCGAGGGGGTATGGGGCGTATGATGGAATTGTTACATATCATGAATGCTAAGATGGATACCCAGCCCACTGTTGTTTCTGAGATTAACGGCGTTACTGTGGACCCTCCACCAAGTGTGACCGTAGCAAGGGACCCACCTTATGGTCTCGCTCCCGGTTTTGTGCCTCCTCAAGCCACTGTTCCAATTAATCAACCTGTTCAGCAAGCCGTGCCTTTATTTTCTGAAGTTTCTAGGGGGGCTCCTATCTTTGCACCACCTGTTGTACACACTCGTGCGCAACCGTACTTCAATGAGACAGTTTTTGATAATCTTGATGAGAATGTTGAGGGTTATGAGAAACATGATAAGCTTCGTGAGGAAGTAAACACCATCGTCCAGAGATTGAAGAAAGTAGAGGGCGATCAAATTTTTGGGACTGCTGCAAGGGATGTCTGTTTGGTCTCAGGTTTGGTTATTCCCCCGAAGTTCAAAACTCCGAACTTCGATCGTTATGAAGGTGCCACCTGTCCTAAGAGTCATCTGATCATGTATTATCGCAAAATGGCTGCCCATGTTGAGAATGATAAACTGATGATCCATTGCTTCCAAGATAGTTTGAAGGGTGCTTCCTCCAAGTGGTATTTAACTTTAGACCAGTCTCGCATTAAGAGCTTTCAAGATTTATCTGACGCTTTCATCAAACACTACAAGTACAATATGGATCTGGCTCCTGACAGAAGACAGTTGCTGAGTATGTCACAAAAAAATTCTGAGTCATTCAAAGAGTATGCCCAAAGGTGGAGAGAGACTGCTTCGCAGGTAGAACCTCCTTTGACCGAGAAAGAGTTAGCTGATTGGTTTGTCGACACGGTCCGTCCAGAATTTTACGAGAGAATGGTGGGTAGTGTGACTTCAAATTTCTCCGACATCGTTGCTGTGGGTGTCAAGATTGAATTGGGTATGAAAAGTGGTAAAATGACAAATAATCATGGTGCTTCTAAGGATCAGCCGAAGAAACCTCCGTATAGCTCCCAGAAAAAGAAGGAGGGTGAGACTAATGCTATATCCTCTGGTAGACCAAGAGAACGCTTTTATCGACACCCGCAAGGTTATGCTCAACCTCAAGGGTACCCGGTCCAATATGCTCAACAACCCTATGTGGCAGCTATTACACCTTCTTTCAATCAACAGGTTCCTATGTATCAACCTATGCAACAACCTCCTGTTTATCCGCCTCCTGTCAACTATCTACAGGCGCCCAACGCTCCTGCTCCTCAACAGCCAAAGAGTCCGGCTCCTCGCCAGAATATGCCGAACAGAAGAACGTATAAACCTTGTCCGCCGATTCCGATGACTTTTACCGAGTTGTATCCCTCTTTGGTCAAGCAGGGTCTCATCACTACTCGGGCTTT
Source organism: Lathyrus sativus (assembly GCA_963859935.3). Lineage (NCBI taxonomy): Eukaryota > Viridiplantae > Streptophyta > Magnoliopsida > Fabales > Fabaceae > Lathyrus > Lathyrus sativus. Next base: position 51,459,577 of record OZ012740.1, on the reverse strand, counting down.
GGGTCCGCCTCCTAATCCTCTACCCGCCAATTACAACGCCGCCGCTCATTGTTTATTTCATGAGGGTGCGCCTGGTCATGATCTGGAGAATTGTTATGCTCTCAAAAATATTGTCAGAGATTTATTGGAAAAGAAGATTTTGTCATTTGAAGATCCTCAACCGAATGTTAAGAAGAACCCTTTTCCTAACCATGAGAGTGTCAATGCCATTAGTGTTGATTCGGGGGAAGGTTATGCCCTTGACGTTGGACAGATTAAGACCCCTCTCAAGATGTTCCATTCGAAACTGTTTGAAGCTGGTTTGGTAGATACTTTCCACGTTGCATGCGTAAGTTGTGAAGCCAGTGTTAAGGGTTGTGTGTTGGTTCAGAATGATGTTCAGAGGTTAATTAATGAGGGTGTTTTACAAGTGACAAGCCAATGCAAGAAAGATGAGGTCGCTGTGGTTGAGCCTGTCTTCCATCAGCCTGAATCAAAGGGTAAGGTACCAGTGTTTAATCTATCAGGGGCAGGTTCCGCCAATCTCGTGTTCGATATACCGAAGTCGTATATCCCTGAGGTGAATCAGCCTAAGCCTATAGTTATTCGAAGACCAAGTCCGTTTCCTTTCAGTGATCCTAAAGCTGTGCCTTGGAAATATGACGTGACGATGATTGACAAGGAGTCTGGGAAGGTTATTCCAAATGAAGAGGTTAAGGGCACGGTGACCAATATCGCAGAGGTAAGCAGGATGACTCGCAGTGGCCGTGTGTATACTCCCCATTCCAACGAGGTCCCACCTAAGGAAATAACTAGTACCCCAGTGCCTGTCAAAGACAAAGGTAAGGGAGCCGTCACGAATGATGAAGATGCCGAATTTTTGAGGATCATCAAGAAAAGTGACTATAAAGTTATCGATCAACTTCATCAGACCCCCTCCAAGATTTCGATTTTATCTCTGTTGATGAGTTCACCCGCTCATAGGATGGCCTTGCAGAAGGCTTTGACTCAAGCACATGTGGATCAAGATATTAGCACCAGTCGGTTTGATAGTGTGATTGCCAATTTAACCGCCTGTAACACCCTCAGTTTCTGCAACGAAGAGTTACCAAAAGAGGGTCCGAACCATAATCGTGCTTTACATATATCGGTGAAATGTCAGGAGGACAACTTAGCGAGAGTGCTAGTGGACACCGGGTCTTCTCTGAATGTTCTACCCAAGAGGGTTCTTGATAAGTTGGCTTGTAAAGAGACTGTGTTGAAACCTACTCCTTTGGTCGTCAAGGCTTTCGATGGCTCTCGCCGGTCGGTAATGGGGGAGGTTAAGCTTCCTATCCTGATTGGTCCGCAAGTTTTTAATATCACGTTTCAAGTCATGGACATTAATCCCAATTACAGTTGTTTACTTGGAAGGCCGTGGATTCATGCCGCTGGGGCAGTAACCTCAACGTTACATCAGAAGATGAAATTCGTGATCGATGGAAAGTTGGTTATTATACACGGTGAGGAGGATCTGATGGTCAGTAACCTGTCTTCTTTCCGTTACATCGAGGCCGATGAGAATGCTTTAGAAATCTCCTTTCAAGCACTTGAGATCGCCAATGCCGTTCTGCTAGAAGTCGAAGAGACAGTGGGTCGGGGCAATCCATCTTTTGCATCTCTGAAGAGTACCAAATCAACAATTGACAGGGGCATTCCTGAAGGTTGGGGAGAGGTAATTGATGTCAAGACCAAGACTGATCGCTCTGGGTTGGGTTACAAACCAACTCAGAATGGAGCTGCCATAACTGTCGAAGGGCGTCCGAAGGTTATCCAAGAGGTATTTGTCAGCAGAGGTTTCCAAATCAATGCCATCAGCGACTGTGAAGAAAATGAAGAGCTGAGCAACCTGGTGTTTAAGGGTGATGCAGTTTTGAACAACTGGGAGGCCGTAGAGATCCCTGTTATTTTTCCCTTGTCGAAGTAATTGTTTTTTTAAGTTTCATTTACATTTTCAAATAAAAATCCGTAGCTCTGCCCAAAGCTATAGGGTCGCTTTCATTGGGCCACCTTTCATTCCTAAAAAGATATTAATAAAAGCATTTTGTTCAATTCCACTTTGTTTCATTTGCGTTTTTCGTTTTCACCTTTAAAAATGGAATTGGCAACCTTTTTCCCAAAAAAAATAATAATAAAAAAAACAGCATTTCATTCTTACATATCTTCGAGCATTTTAATTAAGTAAGCCTTCCATCATGCAGAGATATCGTAAACCTTGTTGGATTCAATGACTTTACTGACACTCCTGACTGGGATGCACCCATCAATCAAGCTGAGGACGAGGGTGAAGAGGATTTTGAAGTACCCGCTGAACTGACAAGATTGATTGAGTACGAGTACACAGAGCTTCAACCGCATAAAGAGCAGGTGGACTTAATTAATCTCGGTACAGATGAGAGCAAGAAAGAGGTCAAGATTGGTGCAATGCTTGGGACAGAGATTAGGCCGAGGTTGATTGAGTTGTTAAAAGAGTATATTGATGTGTTTGCGTGGTCGTATCAAGATATGCCGGGCCTAGACACGGACATTGTTGTCCACAAGTTGCCGCTCAAGCCAGATTGTCCGCCTATCAAGCAGAAACTTCGAAGAACGAGACCCGACATGGCTTTGAAGATTCGAGATGAGGTTAAAAAGCAGTTGGATGCAGGTTTCTTGGCGGTCGCAAAGTATCCCGATTGGGTTGCTAACATTGTGCCAGTGCCTAAGAAGGACGTTAAAGTTAGGATGTGTGTAGACTACAGGGATCTGAACATAGCAAGTCCAAAAGACGACTTCCCTCTGCCACATATCGATACACTGGTAGACAATACAGCCAGTTTTGCGTTGTTCTCATTTATGGATGGTTTCTCTGGCTATAATCAGATCAAGATGGATCCAGATGATCGAGAGAAGACTACTTTCATTACTCCTTGGGGAACCTTCTGCTACAAAGTCATGCCCTTCGGTTTAAAGAACGCAGGGGCAACTTACCAACGCGCTATGACCACTCTTTTTCATGATATGATGCACAAAGAGATTGAGGTATATGTGGACGATATGATAGCCAAATCTCAGAGTGAAGAGGAGCATCTAGACCATTTGGTGAAATTGTTTGAACGACTCAGGAAATATCAGTTGAAATTGAACCCTGCTAAATGTACCTTCGGTGTCAGATCTGGAAAATTGCTTGGTTTCATTGTTAGCCAGCGAGGGATTGAGGTGGATCCTGACAAAGTCCGAGCCATTCAAGATATGCCGGCTCCGCGAACCGAGACGCAAGTTAGAGGTTTTCTGGGACGTTTGAATTATATTTCCAGGTTTATCTCCAATATGACCGCTACTTGTGAGCCGATATTCAAGTTGCTTTGCAAGGGGCAGACAGTTGAGTGGAACCCTGATTGTCAGAAAGCGTTTGAGAAGATTAAGGGTTATTTGCAAGATCCCCCTATTCTGATCCCGCCTGTACCTGGAAGACCGTTGTTTATGTACCTTACTGTTCTCGAGAAGTCTATGGGTTGTGTGCTTGGACAACATGATGAGACTGGGAAAAAAGAACATGCGATTTATTACCTGAGCAAGAAGTTTACCGATTGCGAAAACAGATACTCACCATTGGAGAAAACTTGTTGTGCATTGGCATGGGCCGCTAAGCGCCTTCGGCAATATATGGTCTGTCATACCACGTTATTAATTTCTAAAATGGACCCGATCAAGTATATTTTTGAAAAACCCGCTCAAACCGGGAGGCTAGCCCGTTGGCACATGTTGTTATCCGAATATGACATCCAGTATGTACCCCAGAAGGCGATTAAGGGTAGTATCTTATCTGATTATCTTGCAGACCAGCCAGTTGAAGATTATGAACCTCTTAAGCTCGATTTTCCTGATGAGGATATTTTGTTGATTAAAAGAGATTGTGAAGAGCCAGATCCGAGCGAAGGTCCAGAACCAGGTCTTTGGTGGAGAATGATGTTTGATGGTTCCTCGAATGTCAATGGGCATGGTATAGGCGCCGTTTTGATGAACCCAAAGGGTGGATTCACTCCATTTACAGCAAGGTTGGACTTTGAGTGTACTAACAACGTCGTGGAGTATGAAGCATGTATTCTTGGCCTCGAAGCAGCAATTCACCTCCGAATCAAACTTCTTAAAGTAAGTGGTGACTCAGCCTTGGTTATTTACCAGGTACAAGGCAAATGGGAAACGAAGAATGAGAAGCTGATCCCTTATAAGGACTATATTATTGAGCTGATCAAGTACTTCGACGAGATAGAGTTCGAGCATGTTCCTAGATCCGAGAATCACGTAGCTGATGCTTTAGCCATGTTAGCATCCATGTGGAAAGTTAAATTCGTTAATGAAGCACCTCTTATCCATATTGAGCGCAAGGTTGAGCCCGCTTATTGTCAGATGGTCGAAGAAGTTGAGGTGGATGAAAAACCTTGGTTTCATGATATCAAGAACTATCTCGTCAAGCAGGAGTATCCCGATGGTGCTACTGGTCTGGACAAAAAGACATTGAGAAGACTGGCGTCCAAATTCTTTGTCAGTAATGGTGTGTTGTACAAGAGAAATCACGACATGGTCCTGCTCAGATGTGTTGATAAACGGGAAGCGGACATGTTACTACAGGAAATTCATGAGGGAACCTTCGGAACTCACGCCAATGGCTATGCTATGTCCAAGAAGATGTTAAGGGCTGGGTATTATTGGTTAACCATGGAAGCCGACTGCATCCAATACGCTAGAAAATGCCATAAGTGCCAAATTTATGCTGATAAAATGCATGTACCTCCGTCACCGTTGAATGTTTTGTCTTCACCATGGCCGTTCTCTATGTGGGGCATTGACATGATTGGGGCAATCGAGCCGAAAGCTTCTAATGGACATCGTTTCATCCTTGTTGCCATTGATTATTTCACCAAGTGGGTAGAGGCTGCCTCCTACACCAACGTGACCAAGCAAGTGGTTGCCCGATTCATCAGGAAAGAGATCATCTGCCGTTACGGAGTCCCAAGCCGGATAATAACTGACAATGGCACCAATCTGAATAATAAGACTATGAAAGAGCTGTGTGATAGTTTCAAGATCACTCATCACAATTCTTCTCCGTACCGTCCTAAGATGAATGGGGCCGTTGAAGCTGCGAATAAGAATATCAAGAAAATCCTGCAAAAGATGGTTGTGACTTACAAAGATTGGCATGAGATGTTACCGTTTGCTTTGCATGGATACAGAACCTCAGTGAGAACTTCGACAGGGGCAACACCTTTCTCATTGGTGTATGGAATGGACGCCGTGCTCCCCATCAAAGTAGAGATACCTTCGTTAAGAGTGTTAATGGAGGTTGAACTTGAGGAAGCTGAGTGGGTTCAAGACAGACTGGATCAGTTGAATCTCATTGACGAGAAGCGTTTGACAGCCATGTGCCATGGGCAATTATATCAGAAACGGATGAAAAGAGCGTTTGATAAGAAGATTCGCATCCGCGAGTTCCGTCAAGGAGAGCTCGTACTCAAAAAGATCTTGCCAGTACACAAAGATATGCGTGGAAAGTGGATGCCCAATTATGAAGGCCCATTTGTCGTAAAGACCGTTTTCTCCGGAGGGTCCCTGATACTTACGACAATGGATGGTGAAGAGCTTGCACACCCCGTGAATTCTGATGCAGTCCGAAAATATTATGCCTAAAAACCCGCTAAGTCGAAAACCTGTAAAAAGGCGACTTAGGCAAAAGTAAGGGTTGAAAAAAAAAAAAAGAAATAATAATAAAAAGCTCGCTAAGTCGAAAACCCGAAAGGGCGGCTTAGGCAAAAAAGAGCGTCCCGGTGGATTGAAAACCCGAGAGGGCGGTCCAGGCAAAAGTTAGGGACAAAGGCATTTCATTGCATCAGAGGACACTGTTTATCTCGAACACACTTTCCGCATAAGAGCCATGTTTCAGTTCTTTCATCCTTGCCCAAAGCAGGATTCTGGATTAGTCTTAGTTATTAGTGTCAGTAGGTGTCATTGGATTCGATGTAACTTTTTCCCATGTTGCCAATTTCAAAATATAATCATCTGTGGAGCCATGCCTTCAGCGAGATACCGCCCTTTAAATAAAAGAAACCATCTCGTTACTTACATTCCTTGGTGCATTGCTCTTTGTTTTCTGTTGTTATGCAAAATGCGTTTATTCTTAAAATTTGAAAATGAAAGGTGCATTATAGATTTTTCAAAACTGTTTTCAAAAATGAAATGTAATAAATTACTTTGACTGGTGGAAATTTCGGAAGGATCTTCTCACTCCCCGAAACTATCGTTATTGCAGAAACACTTTCAAACCATTGCTCTATCACAGTCCCCAGCGAGACTATAAGCTGACAGCCTTTTCAGGTAACCCGAAAGTGTCCCTCAGGTTCTCTTCCCCCCATGTGAAGACGTGATACTGTACACCCAAGCAGATTACCTTCTCCTCAGAGAATTCAGAACTTTAAAACCAGATTTGGTTCTACCATTGATCTTTCTTACCCATGATTGACGTATTGGTTGCAGAGAACGCAGGGTATTTCCGTCGAGATGTTTATTTCATCTCTTGTCCCGTCTCTAGTCTGTTTCGTCAGCATACGCAAGGGCATAAGCATCACATGCCTATTTCATTACATATTCATTACATATTCATCACATATTCAGTGCATATTCATTACATATTCATTACATATTCATTACATACTCATTTCATAACATCCTGCATGATTAACTGCATAGACATTAACATACATTCATATTCACGCATTCGTTAACATACGCGTTAGCATGCGCAGGTTCTTTGCGTCTCTATCATTGGTCGTTACCGCCGAGTAACTGGGGTTTGTCCATTCTCTCCAAATAGATTGTCAGCCCTAAGCATAAAATACTTACTTGTTTCCAGTTTCCCCACAGAGCTCGATCCTCGTGGATGACGGTTGCTTCAGCTATCTGTCCTTGCCAGGATAAGATATTTACCCTTCGAGATCATTCCCTTGATGGAGTCTTGATTACCAGTCTTCTTTCTAGCTCGATCCTAGATTGAATCTCAGTCTTGTCGGTCGTCAAATCCCAACCGGACGTGCATTTATTTTGCACCATCTAAAGATTTTCACCATACCATGACAGATACGCGACTGTTTTCGCCCGAGAAGTTTATCACTGTACCCGGACGTGCATTTATTTTGCACTATCTTCAACTACAATCATTTACAGATACACGCCAGTTCACGCCTGGAAAATCTATCAGTACAACACTTTACAATCCTACATGTTACAACAACACTTTACACTTTACATCTTACAGCATCAATATACAACATTTCTCACCTAAGAAACCGATCCTATCTTCGTTATGACTTGCAGCAAATGGCCATCTCCATGGAGCAGTTGGGCTTCCATTTACCTGTCGTCTTGAAGTATAGGAAGTATGAACCAAATCGTATTCAAGAGAGCACGATCTTGAAATACGGGGAGGTTTTGAGCGGAATCATATTCAGGAGAGCACGATTCTGAAGTTATGAAGAAGTTCATTTATCCTTTAGTAAAAGAAGGAGCGGAATCATATTCAGGAGAGCACGATTCTGAGTTATGAGGAAGTTCAATTGGCCGTTTTTCAGAAAAGCACGATTCTGAAGAATGAAGAAATTTCAAGAGCCGAGTCATATTCAGGAGAGCACGATTCTGAGTTATGAGGAAGTTCGATTATCCATTTTCATATTCAGGAGAGCACGATTCTGAAGTATGAAGAATTTCATTTACAAGAAACAACCGAATCGTATTCAGGAGAGCACGATTCTGAGTTATGAGGAAGTTCAATTAGCCATGTTCATATTCAGGAGAGCACGATTCTGAGGTATGAAAAAATTCATTTACAACCAAATCATATTCAGGAGAGCACGATTCTGAGGTATGAGGAAGTTCAATTCACCCTTTTCATATTCAGGAGAGCACGATTCTGAAGTATGGAGAGTTCCATTTACACGAGAAAGCCGAATCATATTCAGGAGAGCACGATTCTGAGATATGATGAAATTCAGTTTACCCTTTTCATGTTCAGGAGAGCACGATCTTGAAGCATAGAGAAGTTTATTTATCCTTCAGTAAGAGAAAGATCAGAATCGTATTCCAGGCGCCGACCCTAAATGCGAGAAGATTTATTTATCCGATAAGCAGCAGCCTCTTTATTTGAGTACTTATCCACTTTGGCATATAAGTCCCTTCCAACGATAAGTGACAATTCTCCCTCGAGAAGCTTATCAGGGCATTCCCCATCAAAGTCCATTTCTTTTGGCATACAACCGGTCTTTACCCTGTATATTTGATACGGATTTCCGAAAGGTCCGTTTGATCCTGTCACGAGAGATAGTTTACAGAAGCTTGGATGTTATTCTTTGCTCAATGCTCCAGCATTCTGTAATCAATCTTGCAATCGTACATGATCCAGTTTTACTTGTAGATTCCTCAGTGGAGGCCGTCTCATAGGTACCATCTCCATTTGAGAATCTCATTCCCGTTCTAAAAATGACAATTGGTCGTGTTCGCACCAGTTGACCATCATTTTAGAATTCCCCAGTGTTGTACTGTGTCCCAGCGCGTTGTTTTCCCCAGTGTGTTCTTCTCGTAGCGTCTGTCCCTGTGTCATCGTATTCGTCAGCATTTTCATATTCATCATTCCAGCATACGCATTACATCATATTCATATCATCTGCATTAAGCGGTCCTCGCTTTGTCCATAGCATTGCATACCATCGCATATAAGGGCAAAATTTTCGGTTATCTATATTTAAATCTCTCCACCACGACTCCTCGAGTCTCTGTCACTCAAATCGTCCGGTGTAGCTATTTAAATAGGGGCAACTGTAATACCCCAAATTTTACCCTTATATTTAGTCGGTCATTTCGCATATCATCTCATATGTACAACCACTCACAAGTTATGAAGGTGTTTGTTTTGCAGATTTGGTCCCAGGGGTATTTTGGTCATCTTACACAAATTCTACCAATGCCTTGAAGACGGGCTGTTATTAAAATTCTGAGGCATTTGATACGTTATGGTTTTGAGGCATTTATCTATCACCAGTTCTGATCATATTAAGATTTTAGCAGTTTGGTCAGTGGAATTTAATTACGAGTAGTGTTACTGTTGTGTTTGGTTATGAAATGGTTGGTTAACATTTTAATCGGATGATGAGATTAGGATTACAAATGAGATGAGTGCACCAATAAGAATACCACTTGGGAATATTTATGTTTTATGCCTATGTTAATGAATTTAAATACTTGTGGATTTATTCACAATTGTTTATATTTTTTAACTAAGAATAAAATATAAATAAATTCAAAATTTTGAGAATTTTATTTCATAAATAATGTCATCATACAAGAAGTGGATGTGGCTTCATATTTTATAAAGTGCTGATACAAGGAAATACATTAAAGTTCTAATCCTAAGGGATTACATTAAAGCATCTATCCTAAATCCTAAGAGCATCTAAAGGCCTTCATGCTGTCTTTGAACTTCTCCATGAATCCTCAGCTAACCTGCACATCAAAAGAAAACAAACAGTGTAGAAAAAATGTTAGAAGTTTTTTGACACTCTCAGAACAATGTCATCATCGAGTGCCGGGAGTGGCACAACCGAAGCTGCATCCTACCCCCGTTACCGATCCGCGCTGTGGGCGTCAGATCAGTTAATGCCTATTCTTATCGATTCGGGACGTCCGAGAGATAGAAAAATAAATGAAGTGGGACTGATTCGTTTTGCCGCGATTTGATTTCCAAACTGATACAAGAATAAGGCAACATAGGCAAGTTTTGACTCAGACCCGGATGCCGGCAGGTCTGAGCCCCCTTGGTTTCAAAACTTCCACACCTGAAAATCCACAAACACATCCATATCAGGTTCAGCATTCAAAACTCAAAACGATTCATAAGGTGCCATAAGGCATCAAACTGCAGCAATCCTGAACAGGGCAGAGAAACGAAACCAAACAGCATCATACACCATCAAAGCCTTCGGCTCAAAAGCATACCAAAACAAGACAAGAGAATTGAATACAAGCCAAAGCTGCATCACATTGCAAACAGAATACCATATGCAAACTAAACAATGCATCAGAAGGCAGAATTATGCGCAAGAAGCCATAAGAAAATATCCAAAGAAGCGCAACAGCATACCAAAACAAGAGAGCAGGTCAATTCACAACAGCTCTGAACCAAACAAGCGAGTTCACCTCATAAAAATCAGAAGTGAATAAACGGACTGCACATCCAAATATGATGCCTAAAGCGCCTTAACAAGAATGAAAAACGGAGGCAAGATGTAACTCGGAAAGATTATCAGAACCAGCTCGATCACAAGGGACTCAGTCCATAAAGACTGTCATAAGACATTACAATTGGAGGCACTGGGCTCAGCTTAACATCATAGCCCATTGAATCAACCTGCCAAAGCTACACAGAAGAGTTGAAATTCATGTCAGTTCAGAATTGCAGGCAGTGTTAAATCATGGCACGGTTTGTACCAGCAAGAATGATCCAATATAAACATGTCAGTTCATGAGATAAACAAGTTATCAAATCATGCTCAGTTCATAAAACAAACAAGTCATCAAACACGGGGCTCAGTTAATCAAACATCATAGCCCAGGCCATCGCCACCAATTCAAGCAGCAATATGATCAGAAGCCAGGACGTAGTATCCTGTTCCAAATGGTTCAGACAAAAGTCATCACTACCATGAACCCGTCTCGACGGCAAAGACCAAGGCAAGGTGTCCGTCCTGAAAGAAGAAAAAGAAAAGTAAGTGCCAATGGTCAGGATTGGATCAAAACGAAATCACATCAGGAATCAGATCAGTATCTAAATTCCCCAAAAGCAATCCAATTCACAAATGGAAAGTTTCGGGTCAGGAATCAAATCGTATCCCACTGAAACACAATCTGGGAAAAATTAAAACAAGTCAAAATGAATCCATCAAGAAACCCCGTGAATTAATGCCAATCAATCCAATCTGAAGGCAAATCATATCAGAAAATAATAGAGATTTAGATTTGATGTCAATCCTAAAAGCAGATCAAAACAAATCAGTTCAGGTTATTAAATCGAACAGGGTCAGAAGAATCAGCTGGAAATCAGAGACCAATCAAACCCTAAAAGGAGAAATAGGATTCAATCATGTATCAGCAAGAACCAAATCGTATCCCATTGGAACGCATTTTGGATCAATCAACGAATTAGTATCAAATTCATACCAGAAAAATGAATTGAGATCCCAATCGTATCAGAAAGCATCGCATTAGAACTCAATCTGGAAAATCAAAATCAAATAATATCACCACAAAATCAAATCTCAGAATAACGCAAGTTTAAGGCCCAAAAAGAGAGATAAAAGAAATTATAAATAGGGGAATACAACCTGATGCGAGGGAGGAGTTGAAACCCTAGAACGTAACCGCGAGAGAGAGAACGAAGAATACCCAGATCGCGTACAAACCCTAGCGAAGGAAGGAGATCGCGAAACCCCAACGGCCAAGACTCAGAGACGAAGTCTCATCATCGTCGCCGTCCATCACCTTACGAACAAAGTCGCGATCGAAACACCAGAGGAAGGGATCACCTTCGCCGTTTGAACGGCGGGCAAATCGATTCCAAGCCTCAGAGGAAAACCTCATCACCGGCCGTTTCACCATAAAAGTGAGCCAGGACTGCTTATCATTATTATTTTGCATGTGTTTTTCAGGATCGCGAAGGAGAACGGAGTAGAGGGTCCATGGCGATCGTGAGATAGATGAGGGAAGAAGAAGAAGTAAAACGGCGCCTCAAGAGCATTAGGGTTCTGAGAACCCTAATGGCTCTCCAAAATTGTAATCCAACCGGGTTGGGTCCGGGGTGGTGACCGGCCCAACCATTTTATATTTTGTGTTTTATTTTGGGTTTTTTAAAAAATTATGTTTATTATTTGTTTTAAAGTGTTTTAATGAAGATATTATAAATAAATAAAACTTTTTTTTAATATAATAAAAAACCCTTTTTTAAAAAAAATAATAAATTAATTTTTTTTTAATATAAAATTAAAGCTTTTGTAAATATAAAAAATGAAAAACTCTTTTTTTAAAAAATAATAAAAAATAAAATCTTTTTTAAAAAATTCTTTTGTAAGTTAAATCATTAAATATCAAATAAAACAATCTCGAGTTTGTATCTCCTTTTCTTCATTGCCTCGTAGTTCATCTGATAATTGGTTGACCATGCTTACTAACGGGTGTTCATTTTTTGCAGTTCATATTTAGTGTTTTGAGTTTTTTATTTAAGTTTCATTCATATTTGTGTCTGTATCTCAATTGTAATCTCGCGAACCTAATAATCGCGTTTACTTTTCGCATTTAATTTCTGCTGATGTACCGCAATATTTCTGTCACCCTACACATCCGAAGGTTAGGTTTAACTGTTTGGCCGCCGCGCCAATAGTCCATAAACCCTCACACATTCAAACCCTCAAAATTACACCCTTACAAACCCTAATTTTCACAAATGCCTCGCCGCAGGCAAGATTACAATTTTACCCCTAGCATTAGGTCAAAGAGCCGCCGCGCTCATTTTAGGGTTTCCCGCCGTGGAATCCCTAATTTAACCCTAATTACAACTTAACAATTCAACGTAGAGATTTGGAGTTTCTACACTCCACGTAAGCGTGTCCTTAAGATGCGTTTATTCCCCTTGAGACCTTGGCCACAGTCAAGACGTTTCTAACCTCCCTTTTGAGGGGAACTACGATTACTCTGATTCCACTCCCGTAAGGATACGTAGGCACAAGATGCGATGTCTTGCCGAGTAAACTTAGAATTAACCCCTTAGGTCTCTTTTCTCACTTTTAATCCCTTTGTACATATACCTTAAGCAAATAAATAAAGAAAATAGTAAACATTTGAACAAAAGGTTCCTGTAGAATACTACATAAGTTTAGGGTGCTAATACCTTCCCTAAATTTAACCAACCCCCGAACCCGAGATCTTTCCCCGCATTGTGTTTACGATGCAAAATAGGTTTTCCCTCTTTTGACCTTTTCCTTCGGATAAATCAAAGAGCGGTTGTGAATTGAATTGCGATTCAAATTAATTAATAGTTTGTGATTCTATTTCCACCGCAACACTCACTACTACAAATAATATTCATAACCTCGCACACAAAAGAGATGTAACCTCGGCTACCAAGTTGACGTAACAAAGGGTGACATGAAAAGTTTCCACTTAACACCTCAGCTAATGAAAAACGAGGGGTAAAGTTATATGATCATGGGTTCGAACCCTAACATCTTCATTTTTATTATTTACAAAAACAACGTCTCATACCTCTCGGTTTATTTAAAAACTGAGGGGTTAGATAGTTTGTTTGTTTTTTATAATAAAACTAGTTACATTGTTTACACATAATATTTATAAACTAATTTGTTTATAACTTATATTGTTTACACAAAATATTACATTGTTTACATATAATGTTAAAGTAAAAATATTATTCTTCATTATCATCGTTGTCGGTGAAGAACAAATGTTGGATATCTTGGAGAAGAAAAAATGTTGGGGATCCTCGTTTCATAGATCAAATGCAATATATTCTCTATGATTTGCATTCATTTGTTTCTAATATAAAACAGAAAAAGGTTAGCTAAATAAAATAAATATTCAATTATATTATTATTAAAGAACAGAGACCTTGTAACCATGATAATTTTCGGCATTTACAATCCATCACATAAATCTTTGTCAAAGTAAATACACTCTCATTGTGCTCTAACTTAACATAGAGTTTCATAACTACATTTTTTTTTGGATTCACTACTATCTAATTTAAATATTCATAATGCTTTTATAATAAGAGTTCTAGGTATCATGAGGATCACTAATGGAAGTGTCTTAAGCATTGATAGTCATTAAATGGACGGTGAAAATTTGTTTAAGGACTGTGAAGAAATCGAAAACACACTAATATGTTACCTCGGTCATTACTCAAAACCGAGGTGAAAAATCTTTGTTTTATATATTTACATTGTTTACAAAGAATATTAAAATAAATTACTTAACCAAATCAAGAGTTTGATAATGGATTATTGGAGAACAACCTAGAGGAGTTATGTGTTTCAAACAAGGGAAATATTTTTATATTTACATTGTTTTCTGATTTCTAAGAAGTTATATGTTCTTACCAAGAGAATTTTTTATGTACTTGCAATCCATCTCATATTATATTGAGAAAATGCTTTCATGGTAAATGGCTTCACATGAAAAAATACATGAAAGAGAAATGAATGTGTGTGTTTAAGATTCATTTTGTTAGACCGTGAAAAGAGTTGAGGCCAGAGCTCTGAGGAGGAAGAATTGAGGCAAAAGCTTCGAAAGGTTTCTGAAAGATTTGAGAAGGGTTAGAGTCGGCAACTAAGATATGTGGAGTATTACCTTCATTTTTTTCAATGTGTAAATTCAATATATTTAAGGTCGGTTTAAAGGTTTAAGGTTTTGAGGCTGATTATGATGAAAAAGGGATTTTTGGCCTTCATGGCCTGAATCTATTATTGAGATTTTAACCGTAAGGATTTATTCGGGTTATAGAAAATTAGGCCTTCATGGCCAAAACTCTGATTTGACAGTTATCTAACCCTGTAGGGATTTTAGATAGTGAGTAATTCTAATGACTGTGGTGTAATTCGAATGGAATTTGGGATTTAGGGCATGAATATGATACGGGATTGGCCTAGGAAACCGTAGGTTTTGTGCCTTTATTAGCGTAAGACCTTAGGGATGATTTAGGGATGTTTTGGGGGCATTGGGAAAGTGAATCGTGTGGACTTTTGGGTTTATTTAGGTTCTGGTGCATAACAGTGTTTTGTAGTCATCGCGTTGTTCGCACAACGAAGAATCCTTTGCACAGTGAACGATTTCGTCCCAGACTCGCACTGCAAAGAATCCTTCGCACAGCGAAGAAACTCGCCCCAGACTCGCCTAGTGAACTTGCTAGCGAACGTAGTAGAGTTTTGCGAATGCTGATTTTATGCAGCGATGCCATTATGTTTTGATGTAGTGATTTCTCTGATGAATTAACATGAGTATGACTGTGAATTCTATGTGATATTTACATGATTATATGATGATTCCTATGATGTAATGATTGGAGAACTCTGATGATATTATCATGAGTTTTGATGAATTCTATGATGATATGATATTTGATGATGATTGTGATGATGATGATTTTGATGAATGATGATGCACCTATGACGTTATTATGAGGATGATTATTGACGTATGCATCATGCATTAATGTGCATCCGGACTTCAGTTCAGGACCTCGATTACTTTGGCTTCAATCTCATTGTCCGGATGTGAAATATTTTGATTAGCTCCAGTTCTCGAGTAAAATCGATCCTATTGATAGGGATCTATGTGAAGGTGAGATAATACTTAGAAGGGGGTTGAATAAGTATGAAAGATTAAAACTTAGAATAAAAACTCAAGTATTTTTATCCTGGTTCATTGAACTCAACTACTCCAGTCCACCCTTCCTAGAGTGATTTGCCTTTCTCAATCAAGGACTTAATCCACTATTTAATCAAACAGATTACAATAGTAACACCTAAGAACAACTGTTCTTAGTCTTCCCATGAGCTACTGATTCTAACTGAATCCTCTTAAGGAAATCTTTTACAATCAATGTAAAACTATTACAAGAGTAAGAATACTTCTAAAAAGCTTTTATCACAACTGTGATATTTCTCTTAAGTTTAAGTACAATGAAATAAGTTCTTAGAAAGAATATGAAAGTATGAGAGCTTGAATGTTTTTTTTAATTTCTATTCAACAAAACGTCAACTGAAGAATTTGGTGGAGTCTTGCTTTTATAGGCAGTTGATCCAAGGTAAGCTGCACGTTGAGAAGAGTGTCCAAAAGGTCTGAGCCTTTTTGTCTTCACATCAAGTGACCTTTCCTAGAAGAAGAAAGCACAGAAAAATCCTTTTTGTCTGTGTTCTTGTGTCTAGCATAAATAAGGAAAGAGACGTTTGATTTACTCCAACGGATATAATCTTTCAATATTTCTTCTTTAGTTTTCAGCAAGTTCATCAGAGTCTAATTGGATCAGAGTCTTCTAATGATGATCAGAGTCTTGCTTTATCAGAGTCTTCTGCAGCAGGTGTGCTTTTAGCGCGTTTAATATCAGAGCATATTTGAGACAGAACTTCAGTACTGGCAGCTTTAGTACTTTCAGAATCTTCTGTAGAAACTATGCTTTGAAAAGCTCTTCATATAAAATTCTTCTTTGCTTCAGATGCTTCTGACTTGCTTCAAATTCTTCTGGAGCTTCTGCTTCAGATCCTTCTGGAGCTTCTGCTTCAGAATCTTCTGGAGGCTACGCTCAGAATCTTCTGTTGGCAGCAATCAGAATCTTCTAATGAGTGCATCTGGCGCTTCAGAGTCTAGCTAATTTCTTGTGATCAATTCTGATTTGCTTCTGGAATGTTAATTCCTTTACTATCTGCAGTAAAAACTCTCAAGCAAATTTTAGAGTATATAATTCTTAAATACAGAATTTCATAATAGTTATCATTAAAACATAGAGATATTATTAAGAACCAATCTGTGTTCTAACAATCTCCCCCTTTTTGGTGATGACAAAAACATCAGAAATTTTGTTTATTTGAAAATATTAAAATTATAACTCCCCCTGAGATGATGAATCTCCCCCTGAGTTAAATACAGATAAGGAATAGAAACTTCCCTTTTTTTCTTGAGTAATTTTCTGAGTTAGATCTTGATTGTCCTTTTAACATTTGAGGGTCAGAATGTCTTGCAAATAACATATTCAGAGTTTGATAATGGTCAAATGATTTGAGAGACTCAGAGTTTCTTTTATAGAGTGTACTTATCAAATGTTCTGAAATACTCAGATTAAATGTTAGATAGAGTAGATATGTCTGAAGTTTCATTCTGGTGAGGTTATATTAAACAGTTCAGATCTATATTTTCTCCCCCTTTTTTGTCATAAGCAAAAAGTAAAAACTTTAAAAAAGAAAAATAAAAGGAAACAGTAAATAAGATAATTCAATGGAATAAACTTTGATTCATTCAATAAGTTTAGATCAAGAGTACATGCATCAGAAGATATATCAAAAAGTACAATAGCAAACATCAGATGCAAAAACAATCAGAATGAAAAAAAATGAAAATCTAAGAGTGTTTTGACAAAAGCATCTTCAATAGATCTGTAATCTCAGAGGAGGACTGCTCTTGCTTGGACATCCACTTAGCCATTGTTTCATTCTTTTGATCCTGCTTTGACATCCACTCTGTCATGTCCTCAAATTTCTTATCCTGTTTTGCCATCCAAGACTTGATCTCTGATTGACCAGCTTCCAGAGCAGCAATCTTATCCTCAAAATCTGGATGTTCTTTCTTTATCTCAGATGAAGAAGTATGATCAGGTTCTGGAGCTTGAGCAGAGTCAATTTCCATTGGTTTTGTAGAGTCTGGAGCATTAGAGCCAGAAGGAGGGTCTACCAGAGTCATGTCCAAAGGATTTTCTTCAGATGCAAGTTCAGTAGTTTCTTTTGAAGGTGGAGGAGCATTTGTAAGGAGCAGTGGTTCAGATCTCTTGACGATCCAGAACAGATTTCTTGCAGCTTCAGCAAATCTGAGCTTCGCATCATCGGAACATATGTTCTTCAGTTTTGAGGCCATAGAGTTGAATCTGTTGATGAATCCATTCCAGATAACATCAGATTCTTGGGCATCCATTGTTGCTGAGCATTTCTTCTGTACAGTACCTAAATACAACTGTATTTCTTGCAAAAAGTTTGAAATAAATGATTAACATTAAGTTTGGGCTTAGGATGTAACAGAGTCTCCAGTGTTATTGGTTTTGGTTGGGGAGTTGGTGGAAAAATTGATTTCTGGATGGAGATCAGAGGAGGAGGATAGTATGGAATGAAAGGAATTTCAGGTTTATTGGGTTTGGATCTGTTTAAGGCATTTAACAGATGAGGTTTTGCTCTGGTGTGAAAGGTAACCACATCAAAGTGTTTATTAGAATAGGATTGAAATGCAGATTTTAGAGGTTCATCAGAAACAACAGTTTTATCAGATGACACTGGGATAGCTGAAGCAACAACTTTGTCAGATTTAGCAGAATAAGATATAGTTGCTAATGAACCTACATCTGACATAGATTGAATGTAGGTGAGAATCACAGATGGAAGGGTCATTGTGAGTTTGGGTTTCAGAGGGGTGATAGGGTCAGATGGTTCAACTTTGTCATAAAAATCTTTGAGTTTGAAACCATATGTCAGATTGTGAAAAAGGGATGAAACTTGTGCACAGGAAATAGATGATCTTGGGTTAGAATTGGGAATCAGTATTTCAGATGATGGTGCAGGTGTGGGAATAGGATCTGGAATAGAAGCTTTAGAAGGTATAATGGGTTCTAGTTGGTTTACTTCAGAATCTCTGTGAGAAGGAGAGATTAGAAAATCTGGGTGAATGTCAGATTCTGAAGAGTTGGATGAGGTGGTTGGTGTGCAGGAGGTAGAAGATACTTGAAACACAGTTTTTAATGGTGTGACATCAAGAACTTCTGTCTCAGGAATTTTGGGTTCAGAAGTATTGGTTGGTTCTGAAGGAATTTCAGAGGGTTTTTGTGAAGGCAAAGTATCTACCAACACAAGCGTGCCTCTGGTTTTTGATGATGACAACTTGCTAAGAGATATCCTTCTTTCGTTTAAATCATTCACGCTACTTATGATTCAATTTTTACAATGACGTAATGCACAAAAAGCTGTAGAAATTTATGTTTTTGCAGATTTTTGAACCATGAGCCGACCATACCGTCAGCACACAGTTTCATTCAGTTCACACGGCTCAGCGCATGAAGGTCATGCGTCGACCGTTAACTTGGCGCATGCAGGTTTAAGAATCAGACGGCTCAGCGCATGAAGATCATGCGTCGACCGCTGACTCGGCGCATGACAGTTTGAGTGTCACACGGCTCAGCGCACGCCGACCCTATGGTCGACCGTTCGCGCGCAGAAACAGAAATTCTGCTATGTTTCATTGATCTGTCAACTGTCTGTTTTGTATATTACTATAAATAGCTGTCTTTTCAATTTTAACAACTAACATTTTTGAAAGCATTGTGAGAAAGTGTTCAGGTCAAGAAACGTGAAAGAGGTGCATCAGTGTTCTTCATCTTCATCGTTCAATCAACTCACAAATCCTCAAATTACAGATAATCAATTTTTTTGCTGCGGTTTGTGGTTTGCTCGACGGTGATAAGGTTCGAACGCGTAATTGAAGATCCGGTTCGAGTGGAAGCTGGTGCAGGTGTTTCTTGGGAGAAAACCTTTGAGGTTTTACCTATCAAGACTACAGGTTTTGAAGGCTTTTGTTACGGAATCGTCGGTTCAACAATCAAGCGAGTGCGAAGGTGATTGATTAGCGGAAGGTTGATCAATCTAGTAGCTAGGGCGTTGAAAGGTTGAAGACGTTCCGGGTTCAATTTGGGTGTGTCTAAGATCAGCCGTGCCGAAGGTTTGATCAACGGAAGAGTTGTCAATAAGGTGGCTGCAATCGGAGGTCATTCACATCAAATTGGAGGACTTGATTCATCTTGAATCAAGGGGCAAGAAGTGGTAGAAATTATCAGCAACATTGAGATTGTTTGTATCAATTGTCTATCGATTCTTGTGTATAACTGTTCTACCAAACAGGTGATATCTATTCAATACATATCTCAATTCTCATTGTAGAATTGAGGGCAGACGTACCCCAACGCGAGGACGACTGGGGGAACTGCCTCATCAAATCTTGTGTTCCTTTATTTTCTGCATTTTCAATTTCAGCTTAAAAATTAAGTGATTCTAGAATAAGTGATTTTGTCAAATTGTAGTATTGATTGAGTGAGTTGGTGAAACACTGTTTTTAACTACTAAGTACAATAGAAATACTGTACTAAGGCTTTTTCAATCACTCATTCAACACAAATATCATTTAAGGTATTTGTGCACACCAACTGTTCGACAAAAGTGCTGAACTAAAATTGCCTTAATTTTGCTGCTAGTTTTGGTGTAATTTTTGATCATTGGAATAAGGAAATAGTACGAGTGAATCACATCTGAGTTTTGCATAAAAGTGTGTAGTGATTTACTATCCGTTATCGTCTTAAATTCATCCGCTTGACGCATATCCGGCTCTCCAATAGTTGTTCGTTTTAGACTATATTTTCCAAGGCCGCTTCCGCATTTGAAAACAATTTTGAAAACCAATTTTATTGGTAGCGCCACTCAAATTTTTAAAAAGGATCTATTCAACCCCCCCTTCTAGATCCGTGCCTTAGTCTAACAAGTGGTATCAGAGCCTGGTTCTCCGGTGCTTCAAATACAACATTGATAGAATAATGGCTAACGAACCAAAAGGGGCGTACAATAGAGCTCCCGTTTTTAACGGTGAAAATTATAGCTATTGGAAAGACTGTATGCGGGTGCACATTAATTCCATAGATAGAAAGATATGGAACGTTATTCTCAATGGTCCGATTGAAATAACCATGACAAATGAGAATAACGAAGTTGTGCCAAAGCCCGAAGCACAATGGACCGACGACGATGAGCGAAAGTATAATTACGATTGGAAAGCTAAGAACATTCTAATCTCCTCATTAGGTGTAGATGAATACTACCGTGTATCCCATTGCCCTACGGCTAAGACTATGTGGGATGCACTACAAATTGCCCATGAGGGGACGAACGATGTTAAGTTGGCTCGAATCAACACTCTTATACAAGAGTTTGATCTTTTTTTCATGGAGCAAGGGGAAACCATTGCTGACATGCAAAAGAGATTTACTCATCTCATAAACAGATTACATTCACTAGGAAGACCTATTTCCAATGATCTTGCTACTAATAAAGTTTTGAGATGTCTTAGCAGGGAATGGCAGCCGAAAGTGACCGCCATCAAAGAGGCAAATGATCTTACGGTATTAGACCTGACTACATTGTTTGGCAAACTACAAGAGCATGAACAGGTACTCTTGAGTCTTGACCAACATGAAAGGAAAGAAAAGAAGGACAAAGTAAAGATGAGTGAAAAGAAGTCCATAGCTCTTAAGGCTTCTTCCTCGAAGTCTAAAGCAAAAGAGCAAAGTGATTATTCTTCAAGCGACGACGAAGAAGAAGACATAAATGAGGACATGGGGCTGTTCGTTAAACGGTATAACCGGTACGTGAGAAAGAACGGCATCCAACATTCGGAGAAGAACCTGGTAAATTTCCGAAGGCAATCAAGGTTCTCCAAAGATGACAATCAAAAAGGCAAAAAGACTAGAGGAACGTGCTATAAATGTGGAAAGCCCGGTCACTACAAACCGGACTGTCCAATGAACAACAAGGGAAAAGAAAAGGAACAATCGAAGTCACATAAGAGAGCATCAAAGCCTAGGAGGGCGTACATCGCGTGGGAAAGCGACAGTGATTCTTCCTCCTCTAATGAAAGCTCGAGTGATGAAGAAGAGTCCGTGAATCTATGTCTCTCCGCAAATCAGAAAAAGAAAAAGAAACAGGTACGTCACTCTAGATATAATATGTCATCTAATATGTCTCATTCCGAATTACAAACCGCATTCGATGTTTTACACAAGGAAGCAACTGAAGCCTTTAAGAAACTTGCTTCTAATAGAAGAATTTTTACATATTTAGAGCACAAAGTCTTAGAGTCCGAAAAGAAATTAGAGGACCTTAAGGCTTCCATTGTGAAAGATAATGAATCGGATTGTAAGGACAATAGTAATCCTTTCAACTTTGGTTGTGATACTTGTCATATTTGGCAAGGTGAGGTTAGAAACCTTAAGGCCAAATTAGACAAGGCACTTGAACCTAAAATTACATTTGCAATCGATAAAAAGGATTTTAGAAAAAGTATGATAAACCCATATCAAAAATATGCATATGTAATTAGGGATCAAGCAAGTGAAAGTGATTCTAATATCGACTTTGTATGCTTTTACTGTTGCAAGAAAGGCCACTCCATTGGTAAATGTCGATTTAGGAGATTTCTTGTTCCTAAAGGCATCTACCAATGGTTGCCCAAACGCAACCGTCTTGTCGCTAACCTATTAGGACCCAATATGCCATTGGGTACCTCCCTTTTCTGAGTTATATTTTGACAGGTGAAATGTGTCGAGTCCACCGAGAGAAGATGGGTTCTTGATAGTGGGTGCTCAAGGCACATGTCTGGAGACATATCCTTATTCATAGACTTCGTGGCTAAGAAGAAAGGGTATGTAACATACGGTGATAACAACCGCGGAGCGATACTAGGTAAAGGTAGTATAGGTAATCCCTCCTCTACTACAATTTCCGATGTGTTGCTTGTCGAAAACCTTAAACATAATCTCCTTAGCATTAGCCAATTATGCGACAAAGGTTACAATGTTTCCTTTTCAAAAGATTGCTGCAAAATTGTGCATGAAAGTGATAAGAAGAATGTGTTTATTGGTTTTAGAGTAAACAATGTGTATATGCTTGACTTGAATGTGGTATCCCCAACAAGCGATCAATGTCTCATATCTATGAGTGAAGACTCATGGCTATGGCATAGGCGCTTAGCGCATGTCAACTTTGACTTACTCAATAAGATTGTCTCAAAAGATCTAGTACTAGGACTTCCCAAAATTAAGTTCACCAAGGATCACCTTTGTGATGCTTGTCAAAAAGGAAAACAAACGAGGATCTCCTTTAAATCCAAAAAGATTATTTCAACAACGAGACCTCTTGAACTACTTCATATGGACTTGTTTGGGCCGTCTAGGATCAAAAGTCTAGGAGGAAACTATTACGGATTCGTAATAGTGGACGACTTTTCTAGGTTCTGTTGGACCATCTTCTTAGTGAGTAAAAGTGACACGTTTGCCGCTTTTGAGAGATTTGCCAAGCTCTCCCAAAATAAGTTAAATACAAACATTGTGTCAATAAGAAGTGACCACGGAGGTGAATTTGAAAATCATTTATTTGAAGAATATTGCGGTAACCATGGCATCGATCATAACTTCTCGGCTCCACGAACTCCTCAACAAAATGGGGTTGTGGAGCGTAAAAACAGAATTTTAGAAGAATTGGGAAGAACAATGATTAATGATAGTGGTTTACCAAAATACTTTTGGGCCGACGCCATTAGTACGGCATGTTATGTTTTGAATAGGGTACTCATCCGCCCCATTCTAAACAAAACTCCGTATGAACTTTTAAAAGGGCGAAAGCCTAATGTTTCTCACCTTCATGTTTTTGGATGCAAGTGCTTTGTATTAAACAATGGAAAGGAAAACTTGGGCAAGTTTGATTCAAAAGCCGATGAAGGCATTTTTCTAGGGTACTCGCAATCAAGTAAAGCATATAGGATTTATAATAAAAGATTACTAGCTGTTGAAGAGTCTGTGCACGTTACGTTTGATGAGTCCTATCCGAGAAATGTCGGAAAGGATAGTGTTGTTCATGGTGCAGGTACATCCACAGAAGACATACTCAAAGGTGGCGAAACGGGGATTGATCAACCCGATAGAGTCAAAATTGAGGAGGATAAGGATGCACACCATGAGGTAACTGAGGAAGCTCATCCGCCTACAAACGATGATCTCCCTCAAGCTTGGAAGTCGTGTAAAGATCATCCAATTGACAATATTCTCGGAGACATCACAAAGGGAGTCACCACTCGATCTAAGCTAAGTAACTTTTGTTATCACTTCGCTTTCGTTTCACAAATAGAGCCTAAAAACCCCAAAGAGGCCCTACTCGATGAGCACTGGTTTTTATCGATGCAAGAGGAACTAAATCAGTTTAAAAGAAACGAGGTATGGGACCTTGTCCCTCCTCCGCGAGGCCATCGAGTAATCGGCACCCGATGGGTGTTTAGGAACAAGTTGGACGAAAACGGGGTAATAACCCGTAATAAAGCGAGATTGGTCGCTCAAGGGTATAACCAAGAGGAAGGCATCGACTATGAGGAAACTTATGCGCCGGTTTCCCGACTCGAGGCTATACGCCTTTTACTCGCCTTTGCATGTGCAAAGGATTTTAAGTTATTTCAAATGGATGTTAAAAGTGCGTTCCTTAACGGTCACATAAATGAAGAAGTATATGTGTCTCAACCTCCCGGTTTTGAATCTCATGAATACCCTGAACATGTTTACAAGTTAAAAAGAGCTTTATATGGTCTCAAACAAGCTCCTAGAGCTTGGTATGAGCGACTAAGTAAGTTTTTACTTAATCAGGGGTACTCACGAGGAAAGGTTGACACTACACTCTTCATTAAACGTCAAGGAAAGCACTTGATTTTGGTGCAAATCTATGTTGACGATATTATATTTGGATCCACTAACATGAATCTCGTGAGAGAGTTTTCTGACCTCATGCAGGGCGAATTCGAGATGAGTATGATGGGGGAGCTCACATACTTCCTCGGCCTGCAAATTAAACAACTCCAAGAAGGGACATTCGTGAGCCAAACAAAATATTGTTTGGACTTGATCAAGAGATTTGACATGGCAAAATCCAAGGCCATAGACACCCCAATGCCTACATGCGTAAATTTGGATAAAGATGAAAATGGCAAGGACGTAGAGGTAAAACGATATAGAGGTATGATTGGTTCACTTCTCTATCTTACTGCGTCACGTCCTGATATTATGTTTAGTGTGTGCATGTGTGCACGATACCAATCATGTCCCAAAGAATCCCACCTAAAAGCTGTTAAACGAATTCTTCGATACCTGTCAGGTACCCCGAAGTATGGATTGTGGTATTCTAAGGGTAGTGATTGCTCGTTGGTAGGTTACTCCGATTCCGACTTTGCCGGGTGCAAATCGGATAGGAAAAGCACTAGTGGTACATGTCATTTGTTTTCAAACTCCTTGGTTAGTTGGCATAGCAAGAAACAAGTTTCAGTTGCTTTATCAACGGCCGAGGCGGAATACGTTGCCGCTGGTAGTTGTTGTGCTCAAATTCTGTGGATTAAGCAACAACTACTAGATTTCAATCTTAAACTTGAACGTATTCCTATCCTATGTGACAACACTAGCGCTATTAACCTTACCAAAAATCCCGTATTACACTCTCGCACTAAACATATAGAAATTCGACACCATTTTCTTAGGGACCATGTTGAGAAAGGTGATGTTGTATTTGAACACGTTGACACTAAAAACCAACTAGCGGACATTTTCACAAAGCCGCTAGCAACGGAACCTTTCTTTCATATCCGCCGAGAACTTGGCATCCTCGACATTTCGGAACGGGAATAATATTTGCTGATGTTATCTTATTTCATTCAAATAATCATGCTGTTGTACTTCTAACAATTTGATATTCGTGTAAGTATAAGTATGTTGTGTATCAAGCAAATCAGGCATCAAGGTGATATTGTTCTTTCTCTCTCTCTTTGTTTGATAATCCTGTTGATCTCAAATCATATCGCTTATACTACGCTAAATTTGTATGACATCTACTGCATATGTATATAGATATTTTTTTCTTATATGTCATGACATCATTTTTGCATAGCATGTACCTCTGAATATGGATTGTGGCGCGCATTCTGCGGCCTAAACAAGGTGGTTTGTCAAGAGTCGAACAAGCTGAAGTGCATCTCATCCATATACTAGGTCACGGCATTAAAATTAACTGGCCGTACTATATTACAAGCCGGATGTATGAACTAAGAGACTCCAAGCGAGGCACCGCGCTCGCCTATGGCTCATTCATTCAGGAAGCTTTAAACTCTGCAGGTATCAATTACCCGTCTTTTCCGTATACTCCAATTTCTTCCGATAAAGAGTTCAGTTCAAAGGTCTTTGCTATGATGGGATATGTGTGGGATCAGTCGCTCAAAAAGTACAGATTTTATCGGCGCTCAACCATGGCTGCAGCTGCCTCCTCGAGTGAAGAAAGTGCTGATGAGTCAGAGGGTGGAGAAGATGAAGAAGCAGAAGGAAGCTCAAGTGAAGATGAAGACAATCAAGGTGACAATGCAGGAGAGGCACAAGAAACCGCTGATGAGACTCAGCTGGACCACGATATTAATGAAGGTCATCAACCATACGTGCCTTCTGAAAACTATCAACAAACATATCAAGATGACAATCAACACAATAACTGGTCTGCCTACTCAAACCAACAGGAAAATGAGGATGAGGAGAATAACCAAGGCTGGGGTGAATGGCAATACACCGGGTGGACCACCCTTGGCAAATTCTATCAGCCGTATCAACCAAGCACTGCAGACCCACCTTCTCCTCAACAACCGTCAAACAATTCGGAGATTTTAAAAATGATGCAGTCGATGCAGTTGGAACAGCGAAATTTTATGACCAATATGCAGGAACAACAGCAAAAATTCATGAGGGATCAAAATGAAAGAATGGCACAAATTCGTTCTGAACTGCATAACCAAAATGAACGGATCAATGGAATGTCGACTCAGCTGGACGCTCGATTCGAGACTCTAACTCACTGTCATCAAGCTGAAGAGCGCGCCATTGTCGACAGTCTTGACTTTTTGAATAACATCACAGAAGAATTTACTGATCTAGCTCATCCCCAACGCCATCCTCATTACTATGACAGGCGTGGTCGTGGTCGCGGACGTGGACGGGGCTATTAGCATGCGCTCATATGTCATTTGTTGTTTCCTGTTTTGGCTTGCATTCATTTTGTTTGTTGTGTTTTGGCTTTTCTGCCCAAACTCACTATGATTGTTGCTTACTTCTATGTTGCTATCATGACATTTTTGTGGTTCTGTAATCTATTAACTGTTATCTCCATCGTATGTATAACTGTTGTTTACTTCTCATCTGTTGGTATCTCATTTATGCATGATTCAATGTGTTGTTATTGTGTCACGAGTTTACCTCTTTTTGATGTTGTCAAAGGGGGAGAACCGAGCAGTAGATAGACGATGATTACGACCGCTATAATTGTAAAAGAAAGGGGGAGCATACCTATACCTATCACGTGTAGCGTAACAGTAGGTTGCCATCATCAAAAAGGGGGAGAATGTGAAGGCAAAGTATCTACCAACACAAGCGTGCCTCTGGTTTTTGATGATGACAACTTGCTAAGAGATATCCTTCTTTCGTTTAAATCATTCACGCTACTTATGATTCAATTTTTACAATGACGTAATGCACAAAAAGCTGTAGAAATTTATGTTTTTGCAGATTTTTGAACCATGAGCCGACCATACCGTCAGCACACAGTTTCATTCAGTTCACACGGCTCAGCGCATGAAGGTCATGCGTCGACCGTTAACTTGGCGCATGCAGGTTTAAGAATCAGACGGCTCAGCGCATGAAGATCATGCGTCGACCGCTGACTCGGCGCATGACAGTTTGAGTGTCACACGGCTCAGCGCACGCCGACCCTATGGTCGACCGTTCGCGCGCAGAAACAGAAATTCTGCTATGTTTCATTGATCTGTCAACTGTCTGTTTTGTATATTACTATAAATAGCTGTCTTTTCAATTTTAACAACTAACATTTTTGAAAGCATTGTGAGAAAGTGTTCAGGTCAAGAAACGTGAAAGAGGTGCATCAGTGTTCTTCATCTTCATCGTTCAATCAACTCACAAATCCTCAAATTACAGATAATCAATTTTTTTGCTGCGGTTTGTGGTTTGCTCGACGGTGATAAGGTTCGAACGCGTAATTGAAGATCCGGTTCGAGTGGAAGCTGGTGCAGGTGTTTCTTGGGAGAAAACCTTTGAGGTTTTACCTATCAAGACTACAGGTTTTGAAGGCTTTTGTTACGGAATCGTCGGTTCAACAATCAAGCGAGTGCGAAGGTGATTGATTAGCGGAAGGTTGATCAATCTAGTAGCTAGGGCGTTGAAAGGTTGAAGACGTTCCGGGTTCAATTTGGGTGTGTCTAAGATCAGCCGTGCCGAAGGTTTGATCAACGGAAGAGTTGTCAATAAGGTGGCTGCAATCGGAGGTCATTCACATCAAATTGGAGGACTTGATTCATCTTGAATCAAGGGGCAAGAAGTGGTAGAAATTATCAGCAACATTGAGATTGTTTGTATCAATTGTCTATCGATTCTTGTGTATAACTGTTCTACCAAACAGGTGATATCTATTCAATACATATCTCAATTCTCATTGTAGAATTGAGGGCAGACGTACCCCAACGCGAGGACGACTGGGGGAACTGCCTCATCAAATCTTGTGTTCCTTTATTTTCTGCATTTTCAATTTCAGCTTAAAAATTAAGTGATTCTAGAATAAGTGATTTTGTCAAATTGTAGTATTGATTGAGTGAGTTGGTGAAACACTGTTTTTAACTACTAAGTACAATAGAAATACTGTACTAAGGCTTTTTCAATCACTCATTCAACACAAATATCATTTAAGGTATTTGTGCACACCAACTGTTCGACAAAAGTGCTGAACTAAAATTGCCTTAATTTTGCTGCTAGTTTTGGTGTAATTTTTGATCATTGGAATAAGGAAATAGTACGAGTGAATCACATCTGAGTTTTGCATAAAAGTGTGTAGTGATTTACTATCCGTTATCGTCTTAAATTCATCCGCTTGACGCATATCCGGCTCTCCAATAGTTGTTCGTTTTAGACTATATTTTCCAAGGCCGCTTCCGCATTTGAAAACAATTTTGAAAACCAATTTTATTGGTAGCGCCACTCAAATTTTTAAAAAGGATCTATTCAACCCCCCCTTCTAGATCCGTGCCTTAGTCTAACAGTTTTGATGGTGGTTCTGAGGTAGGTGAATCAGATGGAATTGTGATTGGTTCAGATGAAACTGGAACATATATTATTTTTGTAGTTTTAGAAATAACAGGTGCAGGTGCAGTGGGTTCAGATGATTTTTCTGGTTTTTTTTGTGTGTAGAGGGTGGTTTTGGAATAGACTTAATAGTAGAATCATTTAAAACAACAGGATTTGCAGAAGATACAGAAGATTTAGTACCTTTGATTTTGATTCTCTTAGCTGGTACAGAAGGAGTGTCTCCAGATTCTTTCCTCTTTAAGAGCTTTTGTGGCTTCTCAGCAATCTTGACCTTCTTCTGAACAGGTGCAGCTTTTGCTTCTGGTTGAGTCCTCTTTCTTGGTTGTTCTTCTTCTTCTTCTGCTTCAGGCAATGGTTGTCTTGCTAGCTGTATAATTTTTGCAGGAACGGGCTTTCCTTCTTTCTTACACTCATCAATGTACATCACAACAATGTGCCTTGGTTCTTCAGCATAGAACAGAGGATAATCATCTATGGGAATTCTCTTCTTACTCGGTTCAGAAACATTCAGCTTCTTGGGAGCTGTTGTGAGTTCATCCTGTAACAGCCCAAATTTCATTAAATAATTAATTGTAGTAATTAATTTATTTAGTGGGATTTTATTAATGTTGGAAATTAATTTTTATTAATTGGGATTAATAGAGAATTGAGAAGGAAATTGGAAGGAAAGAAAATAAAGGAATATATAAGAGAGAAAGAAAAGAAAAGAAAGATAAAAAAACATTTGGAGAAAAAGAGGAAAGAAGAAGAAAGGAGAGAAAGAGAAGAGAAGAAGAGGAAAAGTGGAAATCATCAAGAACCAACATCAAAGCTCCGATTAATCGAGGTAAGGGTGAGAAATGTTTCTATTTGATCAATGTATGATGTTATGTATGTTGGGTTGGGGTTTTGGTAGAGTTTCCATCACTTTCCAATTAGGGAAAAAGTTGGAATAATCGGTAGATTGATGATTTAATCGGTTGAAATTGAGCAATAATGCCGTAGAATAGTCGGATAACATGTATTGATGCTATTTGTACTGATTTGGGTGTGTAAGAGAGGGTTGATGATGGATTGGTGAAGGAGAAGACAGAATAGGGTTCTGTTCTGCGCAGGTTCGCTGGCTCTCGCCAGGCGAGGGAAGGCGAAGCTTCGCCAGGCGAAGCCTAGCGAATGTTGGCGAATAATTATATTTAAGTCCCAGTGGACTTCGCTGGTGGGTTCGCCAGGCGAAGTTGGATAGCGAAGGTTCGCCCAGCGAAGGTGCTGGCGAATGGTGGCGAATGAAGTCAGTAGCTACTGACTTGGGCTCGCTGGGAAGTCTCGCCAGGCGAAGCCTAGCGAGTGTTTGCTGAGAGAGTTCGCCAAGCGAAGGCCAGGCGAAGGTTCACTGCGAGGGTTCGCCAGGCGAATGAAGGCGAATGTGACAGCACTTTTCTTTTGCTGTGTTGTTCATGTGGAGATGGTTTGGTTGCCTCTCATAGGTCAATACCTCTATGATGTGATATAGATATGATCTATTGTGATGATGTGTGTTGTGGGTAGCCTACGGGCGTGAATCCTAGTTGAGGTGCGATGCGTATTAATTGTGATAAATAGAAATACATGTGAATACAATGATGAATGTATGTGTATTGTCTAATGAACTTGCGAATGTTTGATGTGTGTACAATTATGTGATGAG
The DNA here is from genome assembly GCA_963859935.3 of Lathyrus sativus. Classification (NCBI taxonomy): domain Eukaryota; kingdom Viridiplantae; phylum Streptophyta; class Magnoliopsida; order Fabales; family Fabaceae; genus Lathyrus; species Lathyrus sativus. The sequence goes on along the minus strand of OZ012740.1, from coordinate 51,429,074 downwards.
TATGCATGAGAACATGGTGGATATGTGTGCATAACTTATAATTGTATGATTGGTATTGTGATGTGTATACCTTGTATGAGATGGCATGAGATAAAGAATAAACATACTATGAAAAATGTGTTGTGGATGCATATTGTTTATGTGCGATTGTATGTTAAAATACATGAAGAATGCATGAGAGCATAATGATGGGTATGCGTGCATTGCTTGCTAAATATGATGTTGTATCGAATTATGAATACATCGATGAATGTTATGTGAATATGTTGTGTGTGCAATCATTGTGTAATTCTTGAAGAGATGAATTATGTAAATGCATGAGATTAAGATGTCGGTCTTAAGTGCATTTGTTGTGGTTGATTGTACATGCATCATTTAGTCAAGAGGCAATGTCTGTTAGTTTCGTGGAAACTAGTGGCTTGTCCCAAACCTAGAAGAGTGGGTTTGAAGGCTTAGAGGACGGGCCTTTGTGGTTATCGGTCTAGAAGAGTGGACCCGGTTTAATGTAAAAACCGAAAAAAGATAACGGGTTATCGGTCTAGAAGAGTGGACCCGGTTTAATGTAAAAACCGAAAAAAGATAACGAGAATCGGTACCGCATTGCATGAGTTGCATTGAGTTATTGAGTCACATTGATATATGACATATGCATGAAGAGATGCTTATGTGTGAATGATGAGATTGTGGAAATTGTAAGTGTATGCATAATGTGGAAATGCTTTGTGAATATCCAGGTTTGCCTATATATGTGTGGTAAATATATATGACTAAGAGAATGAAGTGTCGTGAGAAATGTGAATATGTGTTATATGACTACCTATATATATAATCTTATGCTTTGATTATTATGGTTATATTTCTCACCCTTCTGCTGTTTTATAATGCTCTATGAGGCATTGCAGATTAGGATGCTGGAGTCCTTTTGTGAAGTTAGTCTTCATTCTTTTGAGTCGGCTGCTCTGATGTGTAACACCGGGTAGTTAGACTAGTATAGTCATTCTTTTGTGATACATTGCGATGTATCAGCTGATGTGGTTTTGTGATCTAACTGATATGATGCATTAATCTGGATGACTTATGTGCATTTGAATTAATATTTTGGAACTGATTAAATGATGTTATCTTCCGCTCAAATTAAATGTTGAAATGTGAATTCTAAAACTACGAAATTGTTACATATTTTATGGAGCAAAATGTTAAAGAGTTTCGTTGGTGAAATTGTGGCATTCTTCTTTTATACCTTATTATAAAACCTTTTTACTCTGATAATTTGTATGTGCTTAATTGTTTTATATGCATTTATTTAGGGTATAGAAGGGGGTGTTACAATAGTGGTATCAGAGCAGGTCGGTCCGTCCGGCCAAGTTGTTAGAGTGTTTTTCCCTGTGTGTTATTGGTATGCGTGTGATGCATTATCAATATTGGTTGTTCTTACGTAGTTCTGTTGTTGGAATTAGTAAGATGGTTGCAGGAAGGAACGATGAAGCGATTGCGGAGGCATTGACGAGATTGGCGGGGGCAATTGGGCAGAATCCTCCGGCCAATGTGAATGAGAGGAATCATGCTGATGATGGATTCCGTGCTTTGGGGAAATTCCAAAAGAATAACCCTCCGGTCTTCAAGGGAACTCATGAACCGGACAAGGCACAAATTTGGTTGAAAGTTGTGGAAAAGATTTTTCGAGTTATGAATTGCTCGGATGCACAGAAGGTGCAGTTTGGGACTCATATGCTCGAAGAAGAAGCTGAAGATTGGTGGGGTAATACTCGCCAAAGATTTGAGGAAGATGATATTGTGATTACTTGGGATTTGTTTAGAGAAACCTTTCTGGAGAAGTATTTTCCAGAGGATGTGCGGGGGAAGAAAGAGATCGAATTTCTTGAGTTGAAGCAAGGTAATTCGACGGTTGCTGAGTATGCGGCGAAATTTGAGGAGTTGATCAAATTTTGTCCTCACTATAATACTGGTAATGCTGAGAGGTCTAAGTGCCTCAAGTTTGTAAACGGTTTGAGACCCGAGATTAGACAAGCTATTGGATATCAGGAAATCAGGCGGTTTTCTGAGTTGGTTAACAAGAGCAGAATTTATGACGAAGACAGTAGGGCTAGGTCCAGCCACTACAAGAGTCTAAGTGACAAGAAAGGAAAGGGACAATTCAGAGGAAAACCTTACGTGACTCCTGCTGATAAGGGGAAACAAAAGGTTGGTTTTGGCAAGAGGCCAAGTGGGGGAGTTTCTACCCCGGTTAGGTGTTACAATTGTGGTGAAGCGGGGCATCGTGCTCCGGAGTGCAAAGGTGTTGATCTGAAGTGTTTTAAGTGTGGCAAGCCAGGCCACAAGGCTCTAGAGTGTAGAAGCGGTGCGGGTGTTACTTGCTATAACTATGGTGAGCGAGGGCACATCAGTACCAAGTGCGATAAGCCGAAGAAGAATCAAGGGAGCGGGAAAGTGTTCGCTCTATCTGGATCTGAGACTGCTAGCGACGATCGATTGATCCGAGGTACGTGCTTCATTCATGGTACACCTTTGATCGCTATAATTGATACCGGAGCTACGCATTCTTTTATTTCTTTGGATTGTGTTAGAAGGTTAAATCTTGAGTTGTCTGTGATTGGTGGCGGTATGGTTATTGATACTCCTGCTATGGGTTCGGTAACTACACCTTATGTTTGCTTGAATTGCCCGTTGAGTATTTTCGGTAAAGATTTTGGGATTGATTTAGTGTGTCTTCATTTAGATCAACTGGATGTCATTCTTGGAATGAATTGGTTAAAATTCAATCGTGTGTATATTAACTGTTTTGACAAAACGGTTATTTTTCCCGATTCGGATGTTGAAAGGGATTTGTTTATGACGAGGAAACAAGTGAAGGAATCGGTACAAGATGGGGCTAAGGTATTTATGCTCATGGCAACTTTGAGGACTAGTGAAAGTGAAGAGATTGAGGCTTTGCCCATTGTTAGAGATTTTCCGGAAGTATTCCCTGACGAGATAAAGGATTTACCGCCGGAGCGAGAAGTAGAGTTTTCGATAGATTTGATTCTTGGAACTAGTCCGATATCGATGGCTCCATATCGTATGTCGGCCTCAGAGTTAAAAGAGTTGAAGAGTCAACTTGAGGATTTGCTTGAAAAGAGGTTTATTCGTCCGAGCGTGTCACCGTGGGGTGCACCGGTGTTGTTGGTTAAGAAGAAAGAGGGTTCTATGAGGCTCTGTGTGGATTACAGACAATTGAACAAGGTGACTATTAAGAATAAGTATCCACTTCCAAGGATTGATGATCTGATGGATCAGTTGGTTGGTGCGAGCGTGTTCAGCAAAATTGATTTGAGATCTGGGTATCATCAGATCCGTGTGAAAGCTGAGGATATTCAGAAGACGGCCTTTCTGACGAGGTATGGACACTATGAGTATTCCGTGATGCCATTTGGTGTGACTAATGCACCGGGTGTATTTATGGAGTACATGAATAGGATTTTCCATCCTTATTTAGATAAGTTTGTGGTGGTGTTTATCGACGACATCTTGGTTTATTCGAAGAGCGAAGGAGAGCATGTCGAGCATCTGAAGATTGTGTTATCTGTGCTGAGAGAGAAGCAGTTGTTCGCGAAGCTTTCTAAGTGTGAATTTTGGTTGAAGGAAGTTAGTTTCCTTGGTCATGTGATTTCTAGTAGTGGTGTTGCGGTTGATCCGTCGAAGGTTGAAGCGGTGTCGCAATGGGAGACTCCGAAGTCAGTTTTTGAGATCAGAAGTTTTCTTGGTTTAGCCGGTTATTATCGGAAGTTTATTGAGGGATTTGCTAAGTTATCGTTGCCGTTGACGCAGTTGACTAGGAAAGGTCAAGCCTTTGTTTGGGACGCCAAGTGTGAAGCGAGTTTTCAAGAACTTAAGCGAAGGTTGACGACAACTCCTGTTTTGATTCTGCCAAATCCAGAAGAACCATTCGTTGTGTATTGTGATGCTTCTTTGATGGGTTTAGGAGGTGTGTTGATGCAGAATAACCAAGTTGTGGCTTATGCTTCGAGGCAACTCAAAGTGCATGAGAAGAATTATCCGACGCATGACTTAGAGTTGGCCGCCGTTGTGTTCGTGTTGAAACTTTGGAGGCATTATTTGTTTGGTGCAAGGTTTGAAGTGTTTAGTGACCACAAGAGTTTGAGGTATCTTTTTGATCAAAAGGAATTGAATGCGAGACAAAGAAGATGGCTTGAACTTTTGAAGGATTATGATTTTGGCTTGAATTACCATCCGGGTAAAGCGAATGTTGTAGCGGATGCATTGAGTCGGAAATCATTGCATATGTCGGCGTTGATGGTGAAAGAGTTAGAATTGGTCGAGCAATTTCGAGATTTGAGTTTGGTATGTGAGAGAACTTCTTTTGGATTTAAGTTGGGTATGTTAAAGCTTACGAGTGGTATTTTGGACGAAATTCGAGAAGGACAGAAATCGGATTTGAGCTTAGTTGATCGGTTGACTTTAATCAACCAAGGCCAAGGTGGTGATTTTCGGATTGATGAGAATGGTATTATGAGATGTCGGGATCGAGTTTGTGTTCCGAACATGGTTGAGCTTAAGAAGAGCATCCTTGAGGAAGGACATCGTAGCGGATTGAGTATTCATCCGGGTGCTACTAAGATGTATCAGGATTTGAGGAGAGTATTTTGGTGGCCTAGTATGAAGAAGGATATTGCGGAATTTGTGTATTCTTGTTTGACTTGCCAGAAGTCGAAGATTGAGCATCAGAAGCCATCGGGTTTGATGAAGCCGTTGTTTATTCCTGAGTGGAAATGGGATAGTATCTCCATGGATTTTGTATCGGGTTTGCCGAGGACGCCGAGTAATTTTGAGGCTGTTTGGGTTACCGTGGATAGGTTGACTAAATCTGCTCACTTTATTCCTATGCGTATGGATTACCCTTTGGAGAAGTTGGCTAAGTTGTATATTGAAAGGATTGTGTGCCTGCATGGTATTCCGCTGAGTATTGTTTCAGATAGAGATCCGCGGTTTACTTCGAGATTTTGGTAAAGCCTGCAGAGTGCTTTGGGTACTAAGTTGCGTTTGAGTTCAGCTTATCATCCGCAGACTGATGGTCAGACGGAGAGGACGATTCAGTCGCTTGAAGATCTTTTGAGAGCTTGTGTATTGGAAAGAGGAGGAGCTTGGGACAGCTACTTGCCTTTGATTGAGTTTACCTACAACAACAGTTTCCATTCGAGTATTGGTATGGCACCATTTGAGGCGTTGTATGGTAGGAGGTGTAGGACACCATTGTGTTGGTTCGAGTCCAGAGAGAGTTCTGTTGTTGGACCCGAGTTAGTTCAACAGACTACTGATAAGATCAAGATGATTCAAGAGAAGATGAGAATTACTCAGAGTCGTCAGAAGAGTTATTATGACAAGAGGAGGAAGGCACTTGAATTTCAAGAGGGAGATCATGTGTTTCTTCGAGTCACTCTGATGACAGGTGTTGGTAGGGCACTGAAGTTGCGCAAGTTGTCGCCACGTTTCATTGGTCCTTATCAGATTATGCAAAGGATAGGAGAAGTGGCCTATCGTGTGGCCTTACCACCGTCGCTTGCTAATCTTCACGACGTATTCCATGTATCTCAGTTGAGGAAATACATTGCGGATCCGTCTCATGTAGTCCAAATAGATGATGTGCAGGTGAGAGATAACTTGACTGTTGAGGCATCACCTATGCGGATTGAGGATCGGAAATTGAAGCAGCTTCGAGGTAAAGAGATTGCTTTAGTGAAGGTCGCTTGGGGAGGACCGGCTGGCGGAAATGTTACTTGGGAGCTTGAAAGTCGGATGAAGGAGTCTTATCCAGAACTGTTTGAATCAGGTAACATTTTCGAGGACGAAAATTCCTAAAGTGGGGGAGAGTTGTAACAGCCCAAATTTCATTAAATAATTAATTGTAGTAATTAATTTATTTAGTGGGATTTTATTAATGTTGGAAATTAATTTTTATTAATTGGGATTAATAGAGAATTGAGAAGGAAATTGGAAGGAAAGAAAATAAAGGAATATATAAGAGAGAAAGAAAAGAAAAGAAAGATAAAAAAAACATTTGGAGAAAAAGAGGAAAGAAGAAGAAAGGAGAGAAAGAGAAGAGAAGAAGAGGAAAAGTGGAAATCATCAAGAACCAACATCAAAGCTCCGATTAATCGAGGTAAGGGTGAGAAATGTTTCTATTTGATCAATGTATGATGTTATGTATGTTGGGTTGGGGTTTTGGTAGAGTTTCCATCACTTTCCAATTAGGGAAAAAGTTGGAATAATCGGTAGATTGATGATTTAATCGGTTGAAATTGAGCAATAATGCCGTAGAATAGTCGGATAACATGTATTGATGCTATTTGTACTGATTTGGGTGTGTAAGAGAGGGTTGATGATGGATTGGTGAAGGAGAAGACAGAATAGGGTTCTGTTCTGCGCAGGTTCGCTGGCTCTCGCCAGGCGAGCGAAGGCGAAGCTTCGCCAGGCGAAGCCTAGCGAATGTTGGCGAATAATTATATTTAAGTCCCAGTGGACTTCGCTGGTGGGTTCGCCAGGAGAAGTTGGATAGCGAAGGTTCGCCCAGCGAAGGTGCTGGCGAATGGTGGCGAATGAAGTCAGTAGCTACTGACTTGGGCTCGCTGGGAAGTCTCGCCAGGCGAAGCCTAGCGAGTGTTTGCTGAGAGAGTTCGCCAGGCGAAGGCCAGGCGAAGGTTCGCTGCGAGGGTTCGCCAGGCGAATGAAGGCGAATGTGACAGCACTTTTCTTTTGCTGTGTTGTTCATGTGGAGATGGTTTGGTTGCCTCTCATAGGTCAATACCTCTATGATGTGATATAGATATGATCTATTGTGATGATGTGTGTTGTGGGTAGCCTACGGGCGTGAATCCTAGTTGAGGTGCGATGCGTATTAATTGTGATAAATAGAAATACATGTGAATACAATGATGAATGTATGTGTATTGTCTAATGAACTTGCGAATGTTTGATGTGTGTACAATTATGTGATGAGTATGCATGAGAACATGGTGGATATGTGTGCATAACTTATAATTGTATGATTGGTATTGTGATGTGTATACCTTGTATGAGATGGCATGAGATAAAGAATAAACATACTATGAAAAATGTGTTGTGGATGCATATTGTTTATGTGCGATTGTATGTTAAAATACATGAAGAATGCATGAGAGCATAATGATGGGTATGCGTGCATTGCTTGCTAAATATGATGTTGTATCGAATTATGAATACATCGATGAATGTTATGTGAATATGTTGTGTGTGCAATCATTATGTAATTCTTGAAGAGATGAATTATGTAAATGCATGAGATTAAGATGTCGGTCTTAAGTGCATTTGTTGTGGTTGATTGTACATGCATCATTTAGTCAAGAGGCAATGTCTGTTAGTTTCGTGGAAACTAGTGGCTTGTCCCAAACCTAGAAGAGTGGGTTTGAAGGCTTAGAGGACGGGCCTTTGTGGTTATCGGTCTAGAAGAGTGGACCCGGTTTAATGTAAAAAATGAAAAAAGATAACGGGTTATCGGTCTAGAAGAGTGGACCCGGTTTAATGTAAAAACCGAAAAAAGATAACGAGAATCGGTACCGCATTGCATGAGTTGCATTGAGTTATTGAGTCACATTGATATATGACATATGCATGAAGAGATGCTTATGTGTGAATGATGAGATTGTGGAAATTGTAAGTGTATGCATAATGTGGAAATGCTTTGTGAATATCCAGGTTTGCCTATATATGTGTGGTAAATATATATGACTAAGAGAATGAAGTGCGGTGAGAAATGTGAATATGTGTTATATGACTACCTATATATATATAATCTTATGCTTTGATTATTATGGTTATATTTCTCACCCTTCTGTTGTTTTATAATGCTCTATGAGGCATTGCAGATTAGGATGCTGGAGTCCTTTTGTGAAGTTAGTCTTCATTCTTTTGAGTCGGCTGCTCTGATGTGTAACACCGGGTAGTTAGACTAGTATAGTCATTCTTTTGTGATACATTGCGATGTATCAGCTGATGTGGTTTTGTGATCTAACTGATATGATGCATTAATCTGGATGACTTATGTGCATTTGAATTAATATTTTGGAACTGATTAAATGATGTTATCTTCCGCTCAAATTAAATGTTGAAATGTGAATTCTAAAACTACGAAATTGTTACATATTTTATGGAGCAAAATGTTAAAGAGTTTCGTTGGTGAAATTGTGGCATTCTTCTTTTATACCTTATTATAAAACCTTTTTACTCTGATAATTTGTATGTGCTTAATTGTTTTATATGCATTTATTTGGGGTATAGAAGGGGGTGTTACACATCCACTATTTTAAGTCTCTGAAGACTTTTGGCATTCAGAGGCTTTCCCATAATGAATTCCAATTCCTCTGTAACTGCAGCAGCGTACAGAGCAGTGACCAATCCATTCTCAGTTAGAAGATCTGAGATTAACCTTCCAAAAGGGATCCAGGTTCTAATCTTCTGTCCTTTTTCTTTCACATACTCTCTAGAGGCATTTATATGATTCCACAGATGCATAAAGAGAATATATGGAAGATCTACCTTGGTGCTCTGACGGAGGCAATATATGAAATAGAGTTGTTCATTATTGACATAGTCTGGAGAGTTTGTTGACTTCCTATAATGAATGCATCCCATGAAGATCTTGGCCCAGATCTTGTAGTTAGGCTTCAGATCCTTGAACTTGTTAGAAGCTTGACCAGCAGTCATCACTTCTGCATACACTTCATCCATATCCACACGCCCAGCTGGCAAGTGTGAAACTCCATATGTTTCTTCATATCCAATAAGCTTTCTGATCAGATCTTCTTTTATAATTATTTCTTTTCCCAGAACAGAAGAAAGGATAAACTTAGGGTAAACTAAAGAATGGATTCAGAACTCTTTCACAAGGAGGGGGTAAACTGGTCCAAAGAGTCTATCAAAGTATTTCACCCATCCTTGAGCACCTATGATTGAACGAAACTCAAAACCATTTTCTGCAAGTGAATCAAATTCCACAATTGATTCACACAAAACTTCCAGCTTTTCAACAGGGGTTAACAGTGTTATTTTTGGTGGAGAATAAGGAGTAACACCCATGTTAGTAGATGTAACTGCAGCCATTGAAGATTGAAATTGTGCAGCAGTTGATGATGAAGTTGCCATTGAAGATGGTTTTGTCACACGCTTAGGGTTTTTATGCAGAGAGAAGAGAAGATGAAAATGCATAAAATTTTCTGAGATGTGAAAAGTGTGAATGTGAAGAGAGGTCATGTATTTATACTAAAACAATTAGGTATACAAACATTCATATTTTGCACGTTTGAATAAAGCATTAAATGAAAAGAATAAAAATCATTTCAAGCATTTATTGCTTCTGACAAATTGGGGGGAAAATCAAGATTTTCCCTATTCAAACTTCACCTCAAACGTCTCTTCGGTAATGTACACGCCACCTTTGCAGATTTGGTGTGACACGTGTTTGCTTGCATGTATTCTAAATTCTTTTGAGAAATGAAACGTTAACCAACGTTCAGATCCTCTAAGGATTGTTAGTTCAGAGTTTCACAAAAAAAAATATTAAGCAGAATAAATAAGCAATCAGAAGAAATACTTCAGAGCATTAGGCATTTTTGCATCTGTAAAAATTTGCTTCTGACAAATATCATTCTGGACAAAAATCCATACCAATATTTTTCAGAATAAATTTGAATCTATCTTCAACAAGGGGTTTTGTAAAAATATCTGCCCATTGATGATCTGTTCAACAAAGGCTAAATTTATGATTCCCTTATGAACATAGTCTCTGATGAAATGATGCTTAATTTCTATATGTTTTGCCTTAGAGTGTAAAATGGGGTTTTTAGACAAACATATAGCAAAAGTATTATCACAAAAGATAGAAATGTTACTTTCAAAAATTTGATAATCTTCTAGCTGACTTTTCATCCAGAGCATCTGCGTGCTACATCCAGCAACAGCAATATATTCTGCTTCTGTGGTTGAAAGTGCAATTGTGGGTTGCTTCTTGCTGTACCAGGAGATTAAATTTCTCCCTAGAAATTGACAATTTCCAGAAGTACTTTTCCTTTCCACTCTGTCTCCAGCGTAGTCAGCATCACAGAATCCAACTAATTTGAAATTATCAGATTTTTTGTAACACAAACCCACATTAGAAGTACCTTTCAGATACCTTAGAATCCTCTTGACAGCTGTCAAGTGTGATTCTCTAGGATCTGACTGGAATCTAGCACACAAGCATACACTGAACAATATGTCAGGTCTAGAAGCAGTTAAATAAAGAAGAGAACCAATCATACCTCTGTAGAGCTTCTGGTCTACTTTCTTACTTACCTCTTCCTTGCCAAGTGAGCTAGTTGGATGCATGGGAGTCTTTTCCAGCTTACTATCAGTCATGTTAATTTTCTTCAGAAGTTCTTTAACATATTTGGTCTGATGTATGTAAGTGCACTCTGGAGTTTGATTGACTTGGATTCCTAGAAAGAATCTGAGTTCTCCCATCATGCTCATTTCAAATTCGGCCTGCATACATGTAGCAAACTCCTTTCCCAGCATAGTATTGGTAGATCCAAATATTATATCATCCACATAAATTTGATAAATTAGAAGATCTTTCTTAATTGATTTACAAAAGAGTGTTGTATCCACTTTGCCTCTGATGAAATTTTTCTCCAGAAGAAAATTGCTCAATCTCTCATACCAAGCTCTGGGAGCTTGTTTTAAACCATATAGAGATTTCTTTAATTTGAAAACATGATCTGGAAATTTTTCATTTTCAAAACCAGGGGGTTGGTGGACATAAACTTCTTCTTCTATAATGCCATTAAGAAAGGCACTTTTAACATCCATCTGATACAGAGTGATGTTATTTTGTGCAGCAAATGAAATAAGAAGGCGTATAGATTCTAACCTTGCCACTGGAGCATAAGTTTCAGTGTAATCAATACCTTCTTGTTGACTGTACCCTTGAGCAACCAGCCTTGCCTTATTTCTTTCAACTTCTCCTTTCTCATTCAGCTTATTTCTGAAGACCCATTTTGTTCCAATTATATTGAATCCTTGTGGTCTTTGAACTAGATCCCATACATCATTTCTAGTGAATTGATTCAGCTCTTCTTGCATGGCAATAATCCAATCATTGTCTTGCAGAGCTTCATCTACAAAAGATGGTTCAATTTCTGACACCAGTCCAAATAATGATGCTTCAGATGATCTTAGAAAGGATCTTGTTCTGATGGGATCATCATTCTTTCCAATAATGACATTCTCTGGATGAGAAGCTTTAATTCTGGATGATGATCCTATAACAGTTGATTCTTCAGAAATGTTTAGATTATTCAACTGAGAAGTTAAAGGAATAACATCTGGCGTTGCTTCTGGTTCCTTCACTTGAATTTTGTCTGCTTCTAGGACTTCAGAGTCAATGAAGACTACTTCTCTATCTGCAGAGTTTTCAGACTGCTTTGGCTTTTCAGAGCCAAGCTTATCATCAATTCTGACATGAATGGATTCTTCCACAATCTGTGTCTCAGTGTTGTATACTCTGTAGCCTTTAGAGCGTTCAGAATATCCAAGCATGAAACACTTCTGTGCTTTGGAATCAAACTTGTTCAGATTTTCCTTAGTATTTAACATATAGCAAATACATCCAAAAGGATGAAAATATGAAATGTTAGGCTTTCTGTTCTTCCACAGTTCATATGGAGTCTTTTTCAAAAGAGGTCTTACAGGCACTCTGTTCTGAATGTAACAGGCTGTGTTGGTTGCTTCTGCCCAAAAGTGTTTTGCCAGATTTGTCTCATTGATCATGGTTCTGGCCATTTCTTGCAGAGTTCTGTTTTTCCTCTCTACAACCCCATTTTGTTGTGGAGTTCTAGGACAGGAAAAATCATGAGCAATGCCATTTTCAGAAAAATATTTTTCAAAATATTTATTTTCAAATTCACCACCATGATCACTTCTGACTTTTATATTTTTGAAATCCTTTTCATTCTAGACTTGCTTGCAGAAGTTAAAGAACACAGAATGTGACTCATCCTTGTGTTTTAAGAACTTTACCCATGTCCATCTACTATAGTCATCAACAATGACTAATCCATACTTCTTGCCTCTGATGGATGCAGTTTTCACTGGTCCAAACAGATCAATATGAAGTAATTTTAGTGGTCTGGAAGTAGAAACAACATTTTTTGATTTAAAAGATGATTTTGAAAACTTCCCTTTTTGGCATGCTTCACAAAGAGCATCTGAGGTGAACTTCAGATTAGGAAGTCCTCTGACAAGATTAAGTTTATTAATCTGAGATATACGTCTCATATTAATATGGCCCAATCTTCTGTGCCAGACCCATTGCTCTTCATTAACAGACAAGAGGCATTTAACATTTTGAACTTTAAGTTCTGAAAGATTTATTTTATAAATGTTGTTTTTCCCTTACCACTAAATAGGATAGAGTCATCCTTTTGACTAATAGCTTTACAACATTTTTTATTAAAGGTAATATCATAACCATTGTCACTTAATTGACTTATGGACAATAAGTTATGCTTTAACCCTTCAACAAGTAAAACATTAGTAATAGAGGGAAGTTTACCATTTCCAATGGTGCCAGATCCAATGATCTTGCCCTTCTGGTTCCCTCCAAACTTCACATCACCTCCAGATCTAAGTTCCAGGCTTTGGAACATAGACTTTTCTCCTGTCATGTGTCGTGAGCATCCAGAGTCCAGGTACCATGATTGGCGTCCTGACCTTGCTGCTAAGAACATCTGCAACAGGAATTATTTTACTTTTAGGTACCCAGATCTTCTTGAGTCCTTTAGGGTTAGTTGGTTTGTAGGTTTGTCTAAACTTCTGTTTTTCAACATAATGTTTATTCTGACTTGCCTTGGGTTTAAACACATAAGTATTCTTCTCAGAGCTTGTGTGTTTAATGTCATTTAAGTGACCAAACTTAAATTGAGAGTACAGAGGTGTCTTCTTGATGAAGAGTTTGTCAACAGATTTTGGATTACTTCCAGAGGAAGATTCATATCCAATACCTCTTCTGTTGTTCCCACTAACACCATAGATCATAGAAGCCATCTTGCTTCTGTCTATGCCCTTAGTAAGGAATCTCTGAAAGCTAGAGTCATATTTTTCTAAAATGTTTTCACATGACTTAGTCTCAGATTCAGATTCTTGTTGAGTTATTTCAAAGTCATTTTTGAATTTCAGATTAATTTCTTTTTGCTCAACAAGTTCTGTCTTCAGAAGATCAATCTCAGATTCAAGACTGCTTTTCAGCTTCTTGTATTTGAGTTTGATATTGTTATAGCTTTTCAGAACTTCTGATAAAACTTTTATAAGTTCTTCTTTAGTAAGTTTAGCCATTACCTCTTCAGCATCATCGTCAGATTCAGAATCTGATTCATATCCTGAAGTTCCTTCCTCCTGATCTTCTGTGCTAGCCATCAGTGCAACATTAGCACATTCTTCTTCTGATTCAGAAGATGATTCAGATTCATCTGAGTCATCCCATGTTGCCATCATAACCTTCTTCTTTTTGTTAAACTTCTTCTTGGGTTTTTCTTTTTTAAGTTTGGGGCAATCATTCTTGTAATGCCCAGGTTCTTTGCACTCATAGCACACAACTTCTTTCTTTCCAGATCTTCTGTGCCCAGAAGATTCCTTTCTATGATCAGATTTTCTGAAGTTGTTGAACTTCTTTCCCTTGTGCTTCCAGAGTCTGTTGATCCTTCTGGACAACATGGATAATTCATCTTCTTTAGAAGAAGAAGATCCTTCAGAGCTTTCTTCAATAACCTGCAAAGCTTTACAGATTTATTAGATTTTAAAGCAACAGATTTACCTTTTTCTTTCTTCTGAGGTTCATCTTCCTCAAGCTCAATTTCATGGCTCCTTAGTGAGCTGATGAGTTCTTCTAAAGAGATCTTGTTCAGATCTTTAGCCATCTTCAAGGCAGTCACCATTGGTCTCCATCTGGTAGGTAGACTTCTGATGATTTTCTTTACATGATCTGATGTGGAGTATCCCTTGTCCAGAACCTTTAGCCTAGCTGTGAGGATCTGAAATCTGGAGAACATAGCTTCAACAGATTCAGAGTCTTCCATCTTGAAGGCTTCATACTTCTGGATCAGAGCCAGAGCCTTTGTTTCCTTGACTTGAGAGTTTCCCTCATGATTCATCTTTAAGGATTCAAACATGTCAAATGCAGTTTCCCTGTTTGTAATTTTTTCATACTCAGTATGAGATATTGCATTCAACAATATTGTTCTGGCCTTGTGATGATTTCTAAAATCTTTCTTCTGAGCATCTGTCATAGATTTTCTATCTATCTTCTTGCCATTCCCATCTGTGGGATGAACATATCCATCTATGACTAGATCCTATAAATCAGCATCATATCCAAGGAAAAAACTTTCAATTCTGTCTTTCCAGTAATCAAATTTCTCCCCATCAAACATAGGGGGTTTGGTGCTGATTCTGTCCCTTTCTTCATATTTGTTGTTAGTGTTAGATATTGTATTATCAGCCATAGTAACAACCAAATATATATATCAAAGTATTTCTCTCTGGATCTTTACTGTCATTGTTAAGTGGTAGCACACACAGAACCGGAGCTCTGATGCCAACTGAAGGTGAGATAATACTTAGAAGGGGGGTTGAATAAGTATGAAAGATTAAAACTTAGAATAAAAACTCAAGTATTTTTATCCTGGTTCGTTGAACTCAACTACTCCAGTCCACCCTTCCTAGAGTGATTTGCCTTTCTCAATCAAGGACTTAACCCACTATTTAATCAAACGGATTACAATAGTAACACCTAAGAACAACTGTTCTTAGTCTTCTCAAGAGCTACTGATTCCAACTGAATCCTCTTAAGGAAATCTTTTACAATCAATGTAAAACTATTACAAGAGTAAGAATGCTTCTAAAAAGCTTTTATCACAACTGTGATATTTCTCTTAAGTTTAAGTACAATGAAATAAGTTCTTAGAAAGAATATGAAAGTATGAGAGCTTGAATGTTTTTTTTTAATTTCTATTCAACAAAACGTCAACTAAAGAATTTAGTGGAGTCTTGCTTTTATAGGCAGCTGATCCAAGGTAAGCTGCACGTTGAGAAGAGTGTCCAAAAGGTCTGAGCCTTTTTGTCTTCACATCAAGTGACCTTTCCTAGAAGAAGAAAGCACAGAAAAATCCTTTTTGTCTATGTTCTTGTGTCTAGCATAAATAAGGAAAGAGACGTTTGATTTACTCCAACGGATATAATCTTTGAATATTTCTTCTTCAGTTTTCAGCAAGTTCATTAGAGTCTAACTGGATCAGAGTCTTCTAATGATGATTAGAGTCTTGCTGAATCAGAGTCTTCTGCAGCAGGTGTGCTTTCAACGTGTTTAATATCAGAGCATATTTGAGACAGAACTTCAGTACTGGCAGCTTTAGTACTTTCAGAATCTTCTGTAGAAACTATGCTTTGAAAAGCTCTTCATATAAAATTCTTCTTTGCTTCAGATGCTTCTGACTTGCTTCAAATTCTTCTGGAGCTTCTGCTTCAGATCCTTCTGGAGCTTCTGCTTCAGAATCTTCTAGAGGCTACGCTCAGAATCTTCTAATGAGTGCATCTGGCGCTTCAGAGTCTAGCTAATTTCTTGTGATCAATTCTGATTTGCTTCTGGAGTGTTAATTCCTTTACTATCTGCAGTAAAAACTCTCAAGCAAATTTTAGAGTATATAATTCTTAAATACAGAATTTCATAATAGTTATCATTAAAACATAAAGATATTATTAAGAACCAATCTGTGTTCTAACACTATGGAGTGTTGATGGCCCAATGTCCATCGAGCTGTGATGATTGGTATCACATGCATTGAGTCTTGTTGCATTTGCATTTATGAGAAGATTTTGAGTAAATTATGATGTTGTGGCCTTTGATGCCCATTGATGAATGTGATGCTGTTGAATATGCAAATGACGCCATTTTATATGTTGATTTCCTACATTGATTATTATGATTCGTTTTACTCACCCTGCCTGTTTGAATGTTGCCTCCTCGTGGGTAACGTGCAAATTACCATGTTTAGCTGTGGATACCGTTGAGGACTTTTGAAGTTTTGAGTGGTTTGCATTTTGGTTAACTTAGAGGGTCTTGCTCTGATAGTGTAACATCGGGTTGGGGTCTTTGAGTTAAACCATGTTTTATTACGTTATTTTGATTATCTTTCTGTATAAGGAAAACTTTGGATTATGCCTTTTGAATTCCGCTGCCTTTGTGAAATTTTTGATATCTTTTGGGAAAACCCGTTGCGCACAGAGCCTTGACCTATTTTGATTTATTGAAAAATGTACGCCCTTTGAGGTGATTTTTATTGAGTTTAATATTTTACTCTGATATATGTGAAAAATATGCCCTTTAATTGTGGGGTAGAAAATGGTGTTACATTAGTGGTATCAGAGTTGGTCGGACCGTCCGGCCAAGTTTTTATGTTGTTAGTCCCCTGCCAGTCAATAGTGTGAGAACACTATTGGATGAGTTATTTTCTTCTAACCTTGTTGGTGGTTGCAGATGACTGGAAGAAATGGTCGTGCTATTGCTGATGCGCTGGAATCAATTGCCCAAGTGATGACCCAAAATGGTGGACCTCCTGATGAGTTTCGTGCTTTGGGAAAGTTTCAGAGAAACAATCTGCCAACTTTTGTGGGCACTCATGATCCTGATGGTGCGTAGAAGTGGCTGAAAGTGATTGAGAAGATTTTCCGAGTTATGGCGTGCACTGATGCTCAGCAGGTGCAGTTTGGTACGCATATGCTAGCAGAGGAAGCTGAGGGCTGGTGGGATAACACTCGTCAGAGATTGGGAGGTGATGGCATTGCAATAACTTGGGTTGTGTTTAAGGAAGAATTTTTGAGGAAGTATTTTCCTGAAGATGTTCGGGGCAAGAAAGAGGTGGAATTCCTTGAGTTGAAACAAGGGAATATGACTGTGGATGAGTATGCAGCAAAGTTTGAGTCTTTGGTAAAGTTTTATCCGCATTACAATCGTGCTGACACAGGGATGTCAAAGTGTCTCAAGTTCGAGAATGGATTGAGACCAGAGATTAAACAAGAAATTAGGTACCAGCAGATTCATCGGTTTGTGGAACTGGTGGGCAAGAGCAGAATTTATGATGAGGATACCCGAGCTCGATTTACTCACTACAAGCAGCTGAGTGAGAAGAAAGAGAAAGGTCAGTATAGAGGGACATTGTATGTGAATTCTTGTGATAAGAGGAAGCAGAAGGCTTCATATGGGAAAAAGTGGCTATTGCTCTAGGTAAGTGTTATAGGTGTGGCGAGCAAGGCCACCATGCTGAAAATTGTAGAGCGCTGAGATGTCATCGTTATGGCAAGAGAGGTCATAGAGCTACTGATTGTAAAGAAGAAGCTCCAATTTGATTCAACTATGGAGAGAAGGGTCATATCAGTACCCAGTGTCAGCAGCCAAAGAAGACTGGTACTTATGCTCAAACAAATGGCAGAGTGTTTGCTTTGAGCATGCAGAAGAGTCTAAGACAGATAACTTGATCAGAGGTACTTGTTTTATTAATGATGTTGAACTGATTGTTATAGTTGATACTGGTGCTACTCATTCATTTATTTCGCTAGAATGTGCTAAGAGGTTGAATTTGAAATTATCTTCTATGATTGGGAGTATGGTTATCAATACCCCAGCTAATGGTTCTGTGACTATTGCGTTAGTCTGTTTGAGATTCTCTTTGACCATTTAAGATAAGAATTTTGTGATGGACTTGGTCTGTATACCTTTGCATCAAATTGATGTTATTCTCAGAATGAACTGCTTGGAGTATAACTATGTTCGTATCGATTGCTACAGCACGACTGTGAGGTTTCCAGAGTTTGGTGATGGTGGATAGCTGATGTTTGTATCAGCCAAGCAAGTAGAAGAAATCTTGGAAGATGAGGCTCAGATGTTTGCATTGTTTGCATCACTTCAAGTTGATTATGAAGCAGTGAGCGTGGAGCTACCAGTTATTCGGGAATATCTAGACATGTTTCCAGACGACGTGAGTGACTTACCTCCTGAGCATGAGGTAGATTTTACTGTTGAAGTGATATCGGGCACGAGTCCTGTGTCGATGGCTCCTTATCGGATGCCTACATCTGATTTAGGGGAATTGAAGAAATAATTGAAAGAGCTGCTGGAGAAGAAGTTTATTCGACCGAGTGTTTCTCCGAGGGGTGCTCCTGTGTTGTTGGTGAAGAAGAAAGATGGTAGCATGAGATTGTGTGTGGATTACCGGCAGCTGAATAAAGTAACAATCAAGAATAAGTATATGCTTCCAAGGATTGATGATTTGATGGATCAATTAGTGGGTGCTTGTGTGTTTAGCAAGATTGGTTTGAGGTCCGGTTATCATCAAATTCGTGTTAAGCCTAATGATATTCCAAAGACAACTTTCAGGATGAGGTATGGACACTATGAATATATTGTGATGTCATTTGGTGTATCTAATGCACCTGGTGTATTCATGGAGTATATGAATAAAATTTTTCATCCTTATTTGGATCAGTTTGTGGTAGTGTTAATTGACGATATCTTGATATATTCTAAGTCCGAGGAAGAGCATTTGCAACATCTAAGAGTGGTATTGCAGGTTTTGAGGGACAAGTAGCTTTATGCCAAGTTGTCCAAGTGTGATTTTTGGTTGAAGGAAGTGAGTTTCCTTGGTCATGTGATTTCTAGTGGAGGAATTGCGGTTGATCCGTCAAAAGTTGATGTTGTGTTGCAGCGGGAGACTCCAAAGTCTGCTACTGAGATTCGAAGTTTCCTTGGATTGGTTGGTTACTATCGCAGGTTTATAGAAGGCTTTTCAAAGTTGGCACTGCCATTGACTCAGTTGACTGAAAAGGGTCAAGCTTATGTATGGTATGTTGCTTGTGAGAAGTTGTCCAGATTTTCGTGACCGAAGCTGAGACTTTGAAGATCGCTTTGGAGAAATCACAACACGAAACCAAAACATGGAAGAATAAATACCATGTGATGGTCAGTGAGTACGACGAACTTCAAAAGCAGTTTCAGTCCAATAATGAAGAGGTGCTCTCCTACAAAAAGAGGAGAATCTAAGAGGATTTATTTTCCTCCAAGTGTCCGCCTACTCCGTGAAGTTGTGGACCATGTATCCTTAGGGCTTCATTAGCTTTTATTTAGCCGTTTTTTGCTAAAAAAAAAATTTCTTTTAAGAATATGAGTTGTAATCCATTTTAATAAATAAAAATTCCCGTGTTATTCCGCAATATTCATAAATGTTTGAATTCCATAAATCATTTCATTCGCATTTTGCATCTTAGCATCATACTTTGCATTGCACGTGTCTCCCAGTTTCTTATTCTCGGTTCTCTCACCTTCCAGTTTTGTCACCCTGGATCCTCTGCATCAGTACAATACTAGAGCCCAAGCTCGAAAAAGGATGGAAGAAAAAGCTCAAGAGATCGACCGTGTCATCCATGAACTCGAAGATCTTTGAGGAAGTGTGGGGCAGATTATGGAGATGCTACAAGCTCTTAATGTGAGGATGGATAGTCAGCCTACTGTTGTCTCTAAGAGTACCAATATTATTGTGGGTCCTCAACCGACTGTTACTGTCAAGAATATACCGCCTCAAGATCGTCAATCCAGTTTAGTGCCTCCTACTATTGCTCAACCAGTTCGACGAGTTACTCCTCCAAAGTGAAAAACTCCAAGCTTTTACCATTATAAAGGATCTACACGTCTGGGGAATCACTTGAGGGCTACTCACCCACCTTGGCAACCTCAACAGAATTATGTTCAAGGTTATCCAGTTCAGTACGCTCAACAACCATATGTAGCTACTGTTGCACCTCCCTTCAATCAGTAGTTTCCTACATATCAGCCTATGCAACCGACTTCGGTCTATCAGCGTCCGGTTTATCAACAACCTCCTGTTTGTCAGCCTGCACAAACTCCAGTCAACTTTCAATGAGCGCCCAATGATTCTTCTAATCAACAACCAAGGAATCAGGCACCTCGCCAAAATGCTCCGACTAGGAGACAATACAAGCCTTGTCCTCCGATTCCGATGACGTTCATCGAGTTGTATCCTTACTTAGTGCAACGAGGTTTGATCACTACCCGAGCAATGGGTCTGCCTCGTAATCCTTTGCATGCCAATTACAAAGCCGCCACTCATTGTTTATTTCATAAGGGGGCGCCTGGCCATGATTTGGACGATTGTTATGCTTTGAAGGATATTGTCAGAGATTTGCTAGAAAAGAAGATCTTGTCTTTCGATGATCCTCAGCCAAAGATCAAGACTCCTCTCATGGTTCTCAACATATCTCAGCCAGTTACTTCTCCGGTGAATCTGCCGAAGGCGGGAGTTCTTCAGATGCCTAGTCCATTTCATTTCAGCAGCCCTCAAGATGATATGACCCCGATCGACAAAGAATCTGGGAAAGTTATTCTGAGTGAAGATTTGCAGACTGGTATTGAAGCAGTGACAGATATAGCTGGGGCAAGCAACATGGTTTGCAGTGATCGTACTCCCCATGTCATTGAGGCTCCGCCAGAGGAAACCACTATAACCATGCCGGTCTTGAATACAAAGACTTCATAAACACTTGTTGAAAGACTGGTCATACAGTTCATTTTGTTTATTTATATTTTGTTTCTTTGATTAAGCATAATTAGCATGTACGAACTTGTTTATTTTGATTAATTAATGCGATGCATGTTTGTCTTGAATAAATCCATTCGCTTCACTCACAAAATATTTTTCAATTTTGCCCGATCTCTTGTTCTGATAGAGAATTGGGAGGAGGAAGATGAACAAAAAAAACGTCAGATCTCTTGTCATATGCTTTCGATTGAAACCTGCTGATGATGTAAGGCATTGTTTCAAATCCCAAACACTGGAGAAATAAGGATGATAACCCTTCTTTACCCCCTTTGAGCCTTGAAGTAGGAGTTTTCTTCTGTTCCAAATAAAAACCCTCATCTTAACCTGGGGCAAGGTAGTTTCAGCTAAACTGATCGAGCGCTTAGACTTTCAAAAAAGAGGAGTGAACCATCGAGGATCTATCCTTAGCATCTTAAAAAGTCAAAATGCAACAACCATCCCTCTACTACCTAAAGAGTGGGGCAGTCACAAACCTTCAAAAGAGTAACACGACTCGTTCACAAAAATATAGAGCCTGCTAAGTCAAAACCTATGAAGGAGACTTAGGCAAAACTGGGGCATCCCGCTGGACTCCAATGTCAAATCCAGAGACGTCGTCCAGGCAAAAGTTAGGGAATAAATCGCGAAAAACAAGGGGTTACAATAATGAATCCCTAATGAATAAAGTCGTGTGACCAATCGACAAAAGCAAATAGGTGAGTGATTTCCCTGTCCAAAGCCAATGATAAGTTCTCGACCATATCAAATTCGATTGAGGTATGAGTGCTCGTGTCCGACTAAATGAATTTGAATTGGAGAACATCACGAAGAATGGGTGGGTACAAATAACTTTGAGCCTTTGTCCTTTATTTCTCAAAACCATGAACCAAGCCACGATACAACCCTTAAAAGACCTAATTGAAGTAGGAATTCTTTTGAAAGTATACTCGACGAGATAGCGTTTCCTGACTCTTACGAGCTATGCTCAATTTAACTTTGGCATTATAAATTAAACTTATATCCTAACTAGTGGTTCAATCACGAGTTATTGCGATATCTTTTTCAAAACAAAACCAAAAAAAAAAATTAAGACAAATACATATGTTGCATTGATAGTTTCAGGATTAGCATTTCACGCGTGTTGGTTTTGCCTGATATCTTAGAAACTTACATATAAATGTCACAGATCCTGCTAAACAAGGGCAGGTGGCCTTCCAAATCACTTATTGATGCAAGCTGATGCTCCTGAGAGCTATTTCTTGAAGACTCCGTCAAGACACCGTCGATCTGAGCCGGTTACGTCGAGATCCAACAAATCTCTCCAAGAGTTTGAAAACAGTGGGGCAACCTGTCTCCATGTTCTCTGTAAAATCCTCTCGAGATGACTCTTTCTCCTAAAGCAACTACTCTGGGGCATGGCATATTTTTTCAAAATGGCGACTACTACCAAGTCCATTAAGAACAAACTAACTTGTTTCACAACATTCTTCTTGCACCCAATGGATCTTACTCCTGGCGGTCTTTGTTCCCCAGTAAATCTCATCATTGTAGAAGTACTTTAAACCATTGCCTCAACGCAGTCCCCAGCGAGACTATAAGCTGAAAACACTTTAGACCGAGCCAAGACAGAAGATATTTTACCAGCATCTTCCCAGTGATAGTCCCCAACGATACTTTAAGCTGACGACACTTTGGATTCATCCGATAAATCTCCAGTGACTCCCGATGCTGCAGAGATCTTCCCGGTATTTTCCAAATGATCCATGTTCTTGAAGACCCATTCTCAGTGGGATCATCTGTTCCTCAGTGGAATTGCCTTACTTTCCTCAGGAAATATTCCCTAGGAGACCACCTTCTCCCCAAGAAGTCAACTTACTTTCCCAAGAATATCTGGTGAATTCTCCTCAGTAAGTCTGATGAACTCTCTTCAGGGAAGTTTGATATATTTTATCCCTAGTCAGACGTACCTTTCCCCAGGAAGCCGAGGTACTATTCTCAGGAAGTTGCTACACTATCTCCATGAAGCTTCCTAGCTCTACATCTTCCCCATGAAGCGGATATTTATTTTATCCTCAAGAGCTATCTGATCCTAGGAGTTTCTTTGACTGATTATGATTCATGATAGCAATCTCCCCAGTGAAGTCATGATATCATACTCTCCATTGAGGTTTTTATGGTATCCCCACGAGGAAGTCGTGATAGCATATCCCCGAGTGGATTATTTTTCTCCTCGGAGAAGTTAGAACTTCGACACCAAGATTTGGTTCTACCATCAACTCTTCCTATCCCTCGATAGATGTACTGTTGCAGAGGTCGCCGGAAACCCCCGTCTAGATGTTTATTTCATGTCATGTCTCCTCTCTCATCTGTTTTGTCAGCATAAGCATAAGCATGAGCATTGCATACTCATTCTTCATTTCATTGTCATACACATTGACATACGCAGTTAGCATTTTCATGTTTTCTCTTTGTCGTCATCTTTGTCGTTACCGCCAAGTAACTGGGTTTGTTCGCTCGCTCCTAGTAGATCGTCAGCCCTAGGCATAAAATACTCATTTGTTCCCGGTTTCCCCACAGAGTTCAACCCTCATGGACGATGGTTATTTTCGTTATCTTTCCGCGCTAGGATAAGATAATCCCCATTTGAGTTCATTTCCTCAATAGAATCGTGTTCGACGGTTCTTTCTAGCCCTATTCTAGATCGAACTTAGGTCTCGTCGGTCACCGAACACACCTGGGATGCGCATTCATTTTGCACCATCTTTCAAGAAAATCCTTTATAACGTCGATACGCGATAGTTCTCGCCTAAGAAATCTATCAGTACATCTTACAACAACCGGTATGCGAATTTTCTCACCAGAGAAGCCTATCATTATCACCTACATTACCCTTTACAATTTATCGTTATCACCTACATTACAGTTTACAATTTATCGTCACATTCTACAATTGATCTTCTCATACAAGAAGTTCATCATTACTCAGTGATCTCGATGTTTGTCCTTATCACAACCTTCTTTACAATTTGCATTACACGGTGATCTCGATGTTTGCCATCATCACAACCTTCTTGACAATTTACAGTGATCTCGATGTTTGCCATCATCACAACCTTCTTGACAATTTACATTATCTGTTATCACTCAGTGATCTCGATGTTTACCATCATCACGACTTCTTGACAATTTACGTTATATGTTATCACTCAGTGATCTAGATGTTTGCCATCATCACAACTTTCTTTACAATTTACATTACCTCTTACCACCTCTACAAGCAGTGCTCACCCGAGAAGCTTATCCCTGCCACTCTTGCAAATGAGCGGTATTTCTCGCCTGAGAAGCTTATCCTATCTTCGTTATGACTTGCAGCAAAGGTCCATCTCCATCGAGCAGCTTGGTTTCCATTTTCCTTTTCATCTTGAAGTGCGGGGAGGTTTGAACTGAATCATATTCAGGAGGGCATGAATCTTGAAGTATGAAGAAGTTCGTTTTATCCTTTAGTAAAAGAAGGAGCTGAATCATATTCAGAAGAGCATGAATCTTGAAGTATGAAGAAGTTCGTTTTATCCTTTAGTAAAAGAAGGAGCTGAGTCATATTCAGGAGAGCATGAATCTTGAAGTATGAAGAAGTTCATTTTATCCTTTAGTAAAAGAAGGAACAGAATCATATTCAGGGCATCAGATCTTGAAGTATGAAAAAGTTCATTTTATTCTTTCGTAAAAGAAGGAACTGAATCATCTTCAGGGCACCAGATCTTGAAGTATGAAGAAGTTTATTTTATCCTTTAGTAAAAGAAGAAACTGAATCATATTCAGGGCACCAGATCTTGAGGTATGAATAAGTTTATTTTATCCTTTAGTAAAAGAAGTAACTGAAGCATATTCAGGGCACCAGATCTTGAAGTATGAAGAAGTTCATTTTATCCTTTAATAAAAGAAGAATCTGAATCATAGTTCGGGCGCCGACCTTAGATATGAAGAGGTTTATTTACCAGATGAGTGAGAATCCCTCCAGTGGAGCTCCTCAATCAATTTTTCATCTATTATTCACAGATAAGCAGCAGTCTGTTTATTTAAGAGCTTATCCAATTTTGGCATGTAAGTCCCTTCCAACGATAAGTGGCAGTTCTCTCTCGAGAAGCTTATCAGGGCATTTCCCATTAAAGTCCATTTATTTTAGCATACAGCTAGTTTTACCCTGTATATTTTCTACGGATTCTCG
The DNA here is from genome assembly GCA_963859935.3 of Lathyrus sativus. Lineage (NCBI taxonomy): Eukaryota > Viridiplantae > Streptophyta > Magnoliopsida > Fabales > Fabaceae > Lathyrus > Lathyrus sativus. The sequence continues at coordinate 51,404,123 of OZ012740.1, read as the reverse complement.
AAAATTCCGTTTGATCCTATCACGAGGGAGAGTTTACAGAAGCTCGGATGTTATTCTTCGCTCAATGCTCCAGCACTCCGTTAATCGATCCTACAGTCGTGCAGATCCAGTTTTACTTTTTACCCTAGAATATCAGTCGGTCACGCCTGAACCTGTTGATAATTACTCTCAAATATTCCCTAGTGGAGGCCATCTCATCGGTGCCATCTCCATGGAGGATCCCGTTTTACCATTCCCTTTCTAAAAGTGACAATTGGTCATGCTCGCACTAGTTGACCATCGCCTTAGAATTCCCCAGTGTCGTATTGTTGTCTTAGTGCGCCGTGTTCCTCAGTGTGTTTGTTGGTCACGTCTGTCCCTTGTGTCATCATATCGTCTGCAGCGTTGCATTTATTATTCAATCATACGCATCATACTAGATTCATGGCATTGTCAACATTATATTTCGATCCGTTTTATCCATAGCACTGTATATCATTACATCTAAGGGCAAAATTTTTGGTTATCTATATTTAAATCCCTTTCACCATGATTTCTCGAGCCTACGCCGCTCAAATCACCCAGTAAAGTTATTTAAATAGGGGTAACTGTAATACCCCAATTTTTGCCCTAAGATTTATTGTTTCATCTGGCATTTCATTGCCTTTAACCAGTCAGTAACAGGTTGTGTAGTTGGTTGATTTTTGCAGGAAAGTATCATGTGGTGCGCTCTCTAGTTCATGAAGGGTAAAACAGTCATTTGTTTGCAGCCGGCTGTCAATTTACGAATTTTGAGTTGTGTCAGGAAAGTTGGGCCATTTGGTTGGGTTGATGTGAGTCAAGGTCGAGGTAGTTGGAATCATTTGATTGTGGAAGATTTGAGCTGTTCAAAATAAAATTGATTCAAGTTACGAGATTGTAGTTAGCCGGAGAATGTGATCAGTTGAGTTTAATCAGACAGTTGATTTATCCAGATAAAGTTGCTCATTTGGACTGCCGGAGAGATTATTCGGAAGTTCGCATCGGGAACAGGATTAGTTGGATAATTTGGATCTAAAATGGATTTTTAGTGATTATTTTTCATTTCATTTTAAACCAAAAACAAAAAAAAAACAAAAAAGGATAAAAATATTTTTCATTTCAAGTGTGTTTTTTATTTAATTTTCTTATTAAGTCAAATTTTATTTCTTTTTTAGAGTCATATTCCATCTTCTTAAATTAATTTCATTACATTTTTAAAATCAATCATAGTTCATTTCAGCGTATTTTTTAAAAATTAATCATATATTATTTTAAATTCATCTCATTTTAAGTCAATCATTCTTTCATTATTTAAAGGAAAAATTAATCTCTTTTCTATTTCATTGGTATTTTTTAGTGTCATTTCATTTTTAGATAATTTCATTTCATTTCCATTTTTCATTTTTCTATTAATTTCAATTTTTAATTAATATTATTCTCATTCTATGCATTTTATAATAAGTTTGAGTTTTATTATTATTTATATTAAAAAATAAAAAATATAATAATGTTTTAAAGAAAATAAAAATAATAAATTCTATTAATAATATTATTTCTTACAAAAAAGGCATAATAAAATAAAATTACAAAAAAATACAAAATTACATTTCACATAAAAATTAAATTCCTAAAACTCCTTCCGATTCTGACTTTTTCGATTGATCTTTCCGAACCTGCAAAACCAAAACAAGCAAATTTTATCAGTTTATTTCGTCCCGACACCCTCAGCACATTATCATCATCGGGTGCGTCGGGAGGGCAATGACGAAGCCCTTGCCAACTCCCGACTCGATTCGCAACCTCAGCGAATGGCTTAACCAATAGCTTCTGTTCTTAAGGCAACCGAGAGAGAGAGAGAGAGAGAGAGAGAGAGAGAGAGAGAGAGAGAGAGAGAGAGAGAGAGAGAGAGAGAGAGAGAGAGAGAGATAAAGAAGATTTTCTAGAAAAATGCTTTTAAACAAAGCTGGTTTGAAAAAGCACTTATTGGAAAAAGCGCTTATTTGAAAAGCATTGGTTCAAAGCGGATTTTCAATCAAAGCCCAGCCTAACAACTTTTCAGATTTTTTCGAGGGTTCCAACGGATCAAACAGCCCGCTAACAATGTTCTCAAATTTGCTGAATCAGAAATGGATCAAACACAACAAAACAAACTTTTCCTAAAAATGCTGTAAACCATGTCCATTCGACAAATCCACGTTAAGTGCCAGAAAAATCGCCATACAAGTCACGATAGCCATAACCATTTCCAAAACAGATCGTAATAAATCCGAATAATCCCAACCATAATAGCCAACTGGTTCCTGAAAACATATAACATGGATCATCAAATAACTGCAGAATCCGCAAGAACATCGCAAAATTCAATACTATTCTCGCAACCTAAAACGAATCTGGCCCATAAAAAGAAATCAAAAGCATAAATGTCATCATAAGAAGAGTTCAGCAAAAAATTAAGAAAAAGGAGGAGAACCCAAAACAAACAACAGAGCGGCGCAAGGAAGCGGAGGTTGAGAGGATCTCCAGATCCTTCATCATCACCATCCGGCGGACTCAGATAAACCCAAAGGATCTTCATCATCATCATCTGGTAAAATAAAAGAAGAGGAGGAGGAAGTTCTCGGAACCACGAACTGTCAACAAACTCATCGTCCTCAGTTCTTCAACATCATCGACATTCCCGGCGAAAACTGCCGGTGAAAACCACTTCCAACCTCAAGAGAGGTGAGCGATTGACCCTAATCAGTTTGTTCTTTTTTTCGTTTTTGCAAGGGAAAGAAACGGGAGAGGAAACGTTGAAGTCATGCAAGGAGAAAGGAGGAAGAACATTCGTGAAACGGGAAGAAGATGAACCAGACAAGAGAGAGAGCGGCGACACCCATCAAGAAGAAGAAGGGATGCCAAATGAAAAACCCTAATGTCAACAAAGGCCATTTATCCGTCCTCTCCACCCCTTTAGCTTCCGTTTTTATTTTCTTTTTCTTATCTTTTTCCTTATTTTTAATTATAGTCTTATTATCTTTTTTGAGTTATTACCTTTTACTTTTTTTTTGTTTAATAATCTTCTTAACTAACATTTTTTGTTGTAATTATTCCATCCTTTTTTAATAAAATTAAATTAAAAATCATTTTAAAAAAATAAAATATAAAATTATCCTTAAAACAAAAAATCATTTTAAAATTTAATTTTTTTTAAACGTCTTTTTAAGATCTAAACTTTTTCAAAAACAGGATTTTGTGAATAAATTTAAGTCCAATTTTAAATTAAACCTTTTCAGACTAAAATACGACTTTGTGTAATTTCTTTCGTTAATCTGGGAGCTCTTTGTAAAATATGTCTGAGAGTCGCCTGACTTTCGTCGTTGCTTGTTTGTCCGTGGTGCAATTTCCGTATGTTTTGTATAATATTCTCGCGATTGTAATTATGCGAGGCTATCGTCGCAGTTATATATTCTTGCTTTTTTTTGGGATTTGTAATTTACACGAGTGATCGTCGCGATGCTTTTTGCTTTACCGCTTTCCTTATTTTCGCACTTTAATTCTGCCATGTAATAATTCATCATCTGCTTAATTTGTCCGCTAGCTTCCGAAGGATTAGGTCTCGTAGTTGGACCGCCGAGTCAATAGTCCTAACCCTTGACCGTTTCAAAACCCTAATAGCCTAGGTGTCCCTTCGTGGACGAAAATACCCTTTACCTTAGCTTTAGGTCAAAGAGTCTCCGTACTCTGTTTTAGGGTTTTTCACCGAGAAATCCCTAATTTCAATTCACAAATTTCAACGTAGAAATAGGAGTTTTAGAACTCCATGTGAGTGTGTCCTTAAGATACGTTTATTCCCCGCGAAACCTTGACCACAGTCAAGACGTTTCTAACCTCCCTTTTGAGGGGAACTACAATTACTCTGATTCCATTCCCGTCAGGATATGTAGGCACAAGATGCAACGTATTACCGATTAAACTTAGGACTAACCCTTAGGTCTCTTTAGGTCACTCTATCCCTTAGCTCAGTATATATTTCAAGCAGATAATAAAATAAAAATGCATACATTAAAAAAAAGGTTTCTGTAGAGTACTATAGAAGTTTAGGGTGCTAGTACCTTCCCCAAACTTAACCAACCCCTTACCAGGTCTCTCCCCGCATCGTGTTTACGATGCAAAAATAGATTTTTCCTCTTTTGACCTTTTCCTTCAGATAAATCAAAGAGTGGTTGTGAATTAAGAATTGTGATTCAAACTAATTAATAGTTTGATATCCTATTTCCACCGTAACACCCTCCAAATCGGGACGAAGCAAAAAGTGGCTCAGGAGAGATTTTGGTCCCCTCCATCTACCCTCTCCCCCTCTTAAAATTTGAACCAAACACATAAATTATTAAGTATTCCCTCCCCTCCCCTCCCCTCCCCTCCCCCCTCCCTTCCATTTACCCCCAACCAAATAGACCCTAAGGGTCTGTTTTGTTCAATCAAGGGGATGGGATGTGAGGGATTTTTATCAAAGGGAGGGGAGAGGAGTGTAAGAGCACAGATTGTGTCTTAGTAATATCTATATGTTTTGATGATAACATTAATGATAATTTGTATTCAAGATTTATGCTCTCTAAATTTGTTCTAAACTGTCTTCTACAGGCACAAAAGATTTTAATCTTAAAGAGCAAATTTGAAGTGAACAATGAATTCTGAATGGCTCAAGAGCATCTGAAGATTAGAAGACTCTGAGTGAAGAGACTCTGAATGAGAGAAGACTCTGATCTGAGTGAAGACTCTGATCTAAGAGCATGTTACGCTTCAAGCACACAGCTGCATCAGACTCTGATTCATCAACATCTAAAGAATATCTTAGGCTCTGAAGTTTCCAGAAGGTTCTGAAGACTGAAGACTCTGATATTGATTGTTGATCTGAACTATCTGAAGAATTATTTGAAGAAGATTATTTTAATATATCCGTTGGAATATGCCAGCAAATCTTTCCTTAATTGGGATAGACAAAATTCTCTGCAAGAATATTATTCCTCTGGTACATTCCATATATGGTATAATCACAGCTCAGCAGACAATTGCTACACCCACTATTTGTGCGCCGTCTCTCTGCTGCAATAGTACAAAGGACAGTACTATTTTGATATTGGAAATATCTTCTCTAACGGTAAAATATTCTCTCCAATATTCAAGTGGCTATATAAAGGACATCATAGCTCATTCTTCAAGTGACGAATATTGAAAATCTTCTCTGACGCGAAAAACTCACAAGATCTCATATTCTTCACAGTTCATACATTGTTCTAAACTTAGAGAAATAACACAGTTGTGTTTATAGCTTTCATAGAAGCATTTCTTACTCTTTCATTGTATTACATTTATTTGTAAAGGAAGTTTTCCTTAAGAGGATCTAGGTTAGATCAGTAGCTCTTGAGAAGACCTAGAACAGTTGTTCTTAGGTGTTGCTATTTGTAATCAGTTGATTTGAATAGTGGATTAAGTCCTTGTTGAGAAAGGCAAATCACTCTTGAAAAGGGTGGACTGGAGTAGTTGAGTTCAACGAACCAGGATAAAAATACTTGTGTTTTTATCTTTGATTATTTTCTGTCATACTTATTCAACCCCCCCCTTCTAAGTATTTTCTCACTTTCAGTTGGCATCAGAGCTCCGGTTCTGAGTGTGCATTCGCTTAACCGTGACAGATAAAGATCCAGTGAGAAAAATACTCTGTTATTTATTTGGTTGCTAATATGGGTGATATTCCTACATCAAGCAACAAATATGAAGGAGACAGAATCAGCACCAAACCTCCAATGTTTGATGGAGAAAAATTTGATTATTGGAAGGATAGACTTGAAAGTTTTTTCTTGGGGTATGATGCTGATCTCTGGGATTTAGTCATTGATGGATATGAACATCCTACTAAGGATGGCAAAAAGATTGATAGAAAATCAATGACTGAGGAGCAGAAGAAAGAATTCAAGAATCATCACAAAGCCAGAACCATACTTCTGAATGCAATCTCTCATACAGAGTATGAAAAGATTACCAACAGAGACACTGCTCATGATATGTTTGAGTCTCTCAAAATGACTCATGAGGGGAACACTCAGGTGAAAGAAACAAAGGCTCTGGCGCTGATACAGAAGTATGAAGCGTTCAAAATGGAAGAATCTGAGAACATTGAGACTGTGTTTTCCAGATTTCAGATTCTAACAGCTGGGTTGAAAGTTCTGGACAAGGGCTACTCAACATCTGATCATGTCAAGAAGATCATCAGAAGTCTTCCTACCAGATGGAGACCTATGGTGACTGCATTGAAGCTGGCCAAGGATCTGAACAAAATCTCATTAGAAGAACTCATCAGTTCTTTGAGAAGTCATGAGATTGAGCTGGAGGAAGATGAACCCCAGAAGAAAGATAAAGGTAAATCCTTAGCTTTTAAATCTAACAAATCTGTTAAAGCTTTGCAGGTTAATGAAGAAAGCTCTGAGGAATCTTCTTCTGAAGAAGAAGATGAACTATCTATGCTGTCCAGAAGGATCAACAAACTCTGGAAGCACAAAGGGAAAAAGTTCAACAACTTCAGAAGATCTGATCAAAAGAGAGAATCTTCTGGACACAGAAGATCTGGCAAGAAAGAGATCACTTGCTTTGAATGTAAAGAACCTGGACACTACAAGAGTGAATGTCCCAAACTTCAAAAGGAAAAACCCAAAAGGAAGTTTGATAAAAAGAAAAAGGTTCTGATGGCTACATGGGATGACTCAGATGAATCTGAATCATCTTCTGAATCTGAGGAAGAATGTGCAAATGTTGCGCTGATGGCCAACACAGATGATCAAGATGAAGGAACGTCATCATCTGAATCTGAGTCAGAATCAGACTCTGACTCTGAAGAGGTATTTTCTGAACTCTCCAGAGCTGAACTTGTTGAAAGTTTATCTGACATGTTGGAAAGCTACAGCAAGATTAAACTCAAATACAAGAAGCTGAAAAGCAATCTTGAATCTGAGATTGATCTTCTGAGAACAGAACTTGTTGAGCAGAAAGAAATAAATTTAAAACTCAAAAATGATTTAGAAACAACTCAACAAGAATCTGATACTGAAACAGAGTCAAGTGAAAATATTTTAGAAAAATATGACTCCAGTTTCAAAAGATTCCTCACTAAAAGCTTAGACAGAAGCAAGATGGCTTCTATGATCTATGGTGTTAGTGGGAACAACAGAAGAGGCATTGGATGTGAATCCTCCTCTGGAAGCAATCCAAAGTCTGTTGATAAACTCTTCATCAAGAAGACTCCTCTGTATTCTCATTTCAAGTTTGGTCATCTGAATGATATTAAACATACAAGCTCTGAAAAGAGTACTTATGTGTTTAAGCCAAGGGTTAGCCAGAATAAACACTATGTTGAAAAACAGAAGTTTAGGCAAAACCACAGAACATCTAACCCCAAAGGACCCAAGAAGATCTGGGTACCTAAAAGTCAAATAATACCTGTTGCAGATGTTCTTAGCAGCAAAATCCAGACACCAATCATGGTACCTGGACTCTGGATGCTCACGACATATGACGGGCGAAAGGTCTATGTTCCAAAGCCTGGAACTTAGATCTGGAGGGGACGTGAAATTTGGAGGGAACCAGAGGGGCAAGATCATCGGCTCTGGTACAATAGGTAATGGTAACCTACCCTCTATTTCTAATGTTCTGTTAGTTGAAGGATTGAAACATAATCTATTGTCCATAAGTCAATTAAGTGACAATGGTTATGATATCATCTTTAATCAAAAATGTTGCAAAGCTGTATGTCAAAAGAATGGCTCTATCCTGTTCAGTGGAAAGAGGAAAAACAACATTTACAAAATTAACCTTTCAGAACTTAAAGTTCAAAATGTAAAATGCCTTTTATCTGTGAATGATGAGCAATGGGTCTGGCATAGAAGATTGGGACATATTAATATGAGACGTATATCTCAGATTAATAAACTCAATCTGGTCAGAGGACTCCCTAATCTGAAGTTCAATTCAGACGCTCTGTGTGGCGCATGTCAAAAGGGTAAATTTTCAAAATCTCATTTTAAACCAAAAAATGTTGTTTCCACCTCTAGACCATTGGAATTGCTTCACATTGATCTGTTTGGACCAGTGAAAACTGCATCCATCAGAGGCAAGAAGTATGGGTTAGTCATTGTAGATGACTACAGCAGATGGACATGGGTAAAGTTTCTAAAACACAAGGATGAGTCTCATTCTGTGTTCATTGACTTCTGCAATCAAGTCCAGACTGAAAAAGAATGCAAAATTATTAAAGTCAGAAGTGATCATGGTGGCGAATTTGAAAACAAATATTTTGAAAAATATTTTTCTGAAAAAGGAATTGCACATGATTTCTCCTGTCCTAGAACTCCACAACAAAATGGAGTTGTAGAGAGGAAAAATAGAACATTGCAAGAAATGGCCAGAACCATGATCAACGAGACAAATCTGGCAAAACATTTTTGGGCAGAAGCAATAAATACAGCATGTTATATTCAGAACAGAGTGTCTGTAAGACCTCTTCTGGAAAAGACTCCCTATGAATTGTGGAGAAACAGAAAGCCCAACATTGGTTATTTTCATCCATTTGGATGTGTTTGTTATATGCTTAACACTAAAGATCATCTGAACAAGTTTGATTCCAAAGCACAGAAGTGTTTCATGCTTGGTTATTCTGAACGCTCTAAAGGCTACAGAGTATTCAATACTGAAACACAGATTGTGGAAGAATCTATTCATGTTAGATTTGATGATAAGCTTGGCTCTGAAAAGCCAAAGCAAGTTGAAAGTTTTGCAGATAGAGAAGTTATTCTCACAGACTCTGAAGGCTCAGAGGCAAACAAGACTAAAGACAAAGACTCTGAAGAAAACCCAGATGCTACGCCTCTAACTTCCCAACTTGACAATCTGCATATTTCTGAAAGACCAACAGTCAGAGGATCTTCTTCCAGAATGAAAGCTTCTCATCCAGAGGATGTGATAATTGGAAAGAAAGATGATCCAATAAGGACAAGAGCATTTCTCAGAACTTCTGAATCTTCCTTTTGTGGCTTAGTGTCAATTATAGAACCATCATCTGTTGATGAGGCTCTGGAAGATAATGAATGGATTTTAGCTATGCAAGAGGAGCTGAATCAATTCACAAGGAATGAAGTCTGGGATCTGGTTCCAAGACCTAAAGGTTTCAATGTCATTGGAACAAAATGGGTTTTCAGAAATAAACTGAATGAAAAAGGAGAAGTTGAAAGGAACAAAGCAAGACTGGTTGCTCAAGGCTACAGTCAACAAGAAGGCATAGACTACACAGAAACATATGCTCCTGTTGCAAGGTTAGAGTCTATACGCTTGCTTATTTCATTTGCTGCACAACATAACATCACTCTTTATCAGATGGATGTTAAAAGTGCTTTTCTTAATGGAATTATAGAAGAGGAAGTGTATGTCCACCAACCTCCTGGTTTTGAAAATGAAAATTTTCCAGATCATGTTTACAAACTGAAAAAATCTCTTTATGGACTAAAACAAGCTCCCAGAGCTTGGTATGAGAGGTTGAGTAATTTTCTTCTGAAGAAAAATTTCATCAGAGGAAAAGTGGATACCACACTATTTTGTAAAACCATTAAGAAAGATTTGTTGATTTGTCAAATTTATGTAGATGATATTATTTTTGGATCAACAAATATTATGCTTGGAAAGGAGTTTGCTAAATGTATGCAGGAAGAATTTGAGATGAGCATGATGGGAGAACTGAAATTCTTTCTGGGAATCCAAGTAAATCAGACTCCAGAGTGCACCTACATACATCAGACCAAGTATGTTAAAGAGCTTCTGAAGAAGTTTAACATGCTGGATAGCAAAATGGCAAAGACTCCAATGCATCCTACAAGCACTCTAGGTAAGGAAGAGGTAAGTAAGAAGGTAGATCAGAAACTCTACAGAGGTATGATAGGATCTCTTCTTTATTTGACTGCTTCTAGACCAGACATTCTGTTTAGTGTTTGTTTATGTGCTAGATTCCAATCAGATCCTAGAGAATCACACTTAACTGCTGTTAAGAGGATTCTAAGGTATCTGAAAGGTACTACTAATGTTGGTTTGTGTTACAGAAGATCTGACAAATATTCATTAGTTGGATTCTGTGATGCTGACTATGCTGGAGATAGAGTTGAGCGCAAAAGTACTTCTGGAAGCTGTCAGTTTCTTGGAAGTCATCTGATCTCCTGGTACAGCAAGAAGCAACCAACAATTGCACTATCAACCACAGAGGCAGAATACATTGCTGCTGCTGGGTGTTCCACTCAGATGCTCTGGATGAAGAGTCAACTAGAAGATTATCAAATCTATGAGAGTAATCTTTCTATCTTCTGTGACAATACTTCAGCTATATGTTTATCCAAAAATCCAATTTTACACTCTAAGGCCAAACATATAGAGATTAAACATCATTTCATCAGAGACTATGTTCAGAAGGGTGTAATAAATTTAGCCTTTGTTGATACAGATCATCAATGGGCAGATATTTTCACAAAACCCCTTGCTGAAGATAGGTTTAAGTTTATTCTGAAAAATATTTGTATGGATTTTTGTCCAGAGTAATATTTCTCAGAGTCAACTTCTCAGATGCTAAGTGTTTAACACTCTGAAGTATTTCATCTGTTTTGCTTGTTAAATTTATATGTGATTTATTTTTTTGTGTGAAACTCTGTACTGACCATCTCAGAGGATCTGAAAGTTGAAAACGTTTCATTTCTTAAGAGTTACAGAATCACATGCAAAGCAAACACGTGTCACTCAGAATCTGAAAAGATGGAGTACACCTACTGATTATGACGTTTAAGGTATTGCTTTGAAAATCTCAATCTGTCTTGATTTTCCCCCCAAATGTCATATCATAATTAAAAATGATTACTTTTCATTAAATGCAAACGTGCGTATGTGTCCTATGTATGTCTGTTGTGTTTCCCATGCGTGTTTTATTTCTCTATATAAACCACTCTCTTAACACATTCACACTTTTCACATTCTCAAACACATATGCGTTTTTGCTTGTTGTTCTCTCTCTTCGCAAACCCTAAAAGAACCCAGAAACCTTCATCTCCTTCTTCATCATCAACAATGGCATCCACTTCAAAAGCAGTTACTACCAAAGATTCTACCACTATCATTGAACCAGTACGCACTCTCCTGACTCCTGTTGATTCTCTAGAAGTGCTATGTGAAAGTTTCGTGGATTTGGAAGACCTTGCTGAAAATGGGTTTGATCTGATTCCTTCAATCAAAGCACAAGGCTGGGACGGTTACTTTGATAGGCTTATGGGTCCTGTGTATCCAAAGTTAGTGAAGGAGTTTTGGATCCATGCATTCGCTACTCCAAAGTTCGTTCATTCTTCTGTGCTGGGTAAGAAGATTGTTATCACTGAAAATCTGATCAGGAAACTCATAGGTTTCAAGGCAACTGATGGAGTAACCTCTCTATCTTCTGCGCGTGAAGATCTGAAAGATGTTTGTCAAGAAATCTGCACTACTGGTGAACCTTGTAAGAAGGTTAAGTTTTTGAAACCCACTTACAAGATTTGGGCTAAGATTTTCTTGAACACCATTTTTCATAGACCCTCCTCAAACTCATCTGACTATGTTAATGCTGAACAACTTTACTTCATGTATTGTTTACATCAAAACATTCAGATTGATCTTCCTTATCTGTTGTTTAATCATCTGGTATCTCACGTCAAGGAAACAAGGGAAACAGCCAGAGATAAAACTGGAAGAGTCAGAACATGGATCCCTATGGGAAGACTGATTTCAGATATTCTGATAGAAAACCAACTTGTGGCGCATCTGCAAGAGGCTGGGTTGACAGAAGATCTGAACTTTATCATTGGCTCTGAAATAAATGGCTTAACTCTGAGAAGAATGAAACTGGTTGAAGATTTATCTGAGAAACCAAGGAAAACTAACTCTGAAGAAGTTAGGGGGAGAAGGATTCCTGTTGAGGACTTTCCTCTATTCACCTCAGATGAACCCAGAGAGCTTATTGCTGAGTATGTTGCTCGATGCATCAGAGATGGTGTCGAGATTCCTGCAAATCTTGTGCAGAAGGAAGGCCAAGTTCTTCCTGATCTAACAAGGGAAAGAAGACGAAAGAGAAAAGCTGATAAAGAAGGTCATCAGAAGAAAAGAAAGCATTCAGATGCTGAGAAGAAGAAGAAAAGAAAGAAGCTGAAGAAGGTTCAACAAAATCCTCCTGCAACAACTTTTGAAGAGATAAGAGATACTCTGAAACAGGTATTTAACACTGATTCTAATCCTGTTCATCATTCTGCTACCCCCACACCATCTGACTCACCCCTCATATTTAAAAGATCTAGACCATCTGAGACTCATACACCACAACCAACAAACATTCAAACACCACAATCCAAACAAACTCAACAAGCAACACCACAACCTCAAAACACCATCCCAGAATCTACCATTCCAGAGGATGTTCACCCTGAACACCCTGACCAACCTGAAAATTTCATTAATCCTAATGAGATATTAGATATCACACCCTTAAACCGTTCTATCATTTTATCTTCAACTTCTGAAAAATCTAACCAATCTGATACATCATCTGATGATGAATCATCTGGTTTCATTAATGAATGCTTGAATGATCTCAAACAACCTCGTACTGAGAGTGTTTGGAAACAACTTTTTAAATCTCCCACTTCTGAACATCCACCCTCTCCACAAAACTCCCCAACTCAAACTCTCACTCCACAACCTCTTGAAATCCAAAACACTCCACAACCAACATCTGAACCACAACCAACATCTGAACCACAAACCACCCAACAAACATCTGAACCTCAAAACAACCAACCATCATCTGAACATCCATCTTCACAACCTCAACCTTCTGAACCACAAACATCTGAACATCCATCCTCACAACCTCAACCTTCTAAACAAACACCACAAACACAACCAACCCAACCCAGAATCCCTGATGAAGCAGAATTGGGATCAAGTGTTTATACTATGTTAAAAGATTTTGACAAGGATAATGTCTCAGACTTTGCTGACATCATGGATGTGTGCATGACTACTATGGACAAAGAGGCTGCTAATGCTGTTTGGAAGAAATATCTTTACAGACTGAATAGGGAGGCTTTGAAAATCAGGACTCAATGTCTTAGATTGTCAAAGGTAAGGCTTGCTGCTTATCAGAAACGGATTAAGAGAAACCCTCCTCCTATTCTTCTTCTAGAAGCTCCTCCACCCCCAGAAATTCCTGCACCTGATGTTAATAAGAATGTTTCAGAATCTATTGTTTCAGAATCTGCTATTTCAGAATCTTCAGATCTTCAGAAGGATGTCAAAGAACTAAAGGATTTCATGGTTGATCAAAAGAAGACAAATGAAGAAATGAAAACTTGGATGGCTAAGCAAGATGAGAACTCAGAAAGGATTACAGCACTGCTGCACCTCATTGCTTCTCAACAAGCCTCTTCTGCTAAACCTTCTTGATGTTTTTGCACAAGTTTTTTTCATGCTTTATTTTGTTTTTGATTGTCTTCTGATATGTTTTGTTCTTTTGACTTAATGAAAATGATCTGTTTGCTTATCTGAATATGTGTTTCTTCTGCATCTTTACTGTCTTTTAAAATTCTTTTTGATTATGACAAAAAGGGGGAGAAACAAAATAGAATCTGATTGTTCAAATCTATAAGCAATTATCTGAACTAAGTCAGACATGTTACTAACATTCTTTGAATCGAATCAGACTCTGACAAATTTATCTAACCAGACTCTGACAAATTTCATTGAAGTTTTTTCCTGAGATCTATCTTTTCAGAACCTGATCAAAAATAGCAAAATCTGAGTAGACCAGACTCTGATATCTAACCTTGAGTACTATGATCTAAAAGATAACTCAAGACAGGAAATGGCAAGATAAACAACCAGGTGCTCTGAAGTTGTTCATCTGTCATCAAGCTTTAATATGACATCAAGCTTTGACATCAAGCTTTAATATGGCATCAAGCTTTGACTCTAGAAGTCAAACATATGTCAACCAGGATTTGTCAACCAGGCTTCAATCAGGATGTTAATCAGGCTCTGAACCCGAAATGTTAATCAGGCTCTGAACCCGAAATGCAATCAGGCTCTGAATCTGAAATGTAATCAGGCTCTGAATCTGAAATGTACTCAACCAGAAAGGGAAGTATCTAACTCCATTAGAGTATTCATTTCAGGGGGAGATTGTTAATCTCAGGGGGAGTAATTTCAATTCATTTTTATTGAACAAATTGCTCATGTTTTGTCATCATCAAAAAGGGGGAGATTGTAAGAGCACAGATTGTGTCTTAGTAATATCTATATGTTTTGATGATAACATTAATGATAATTTGTATTCAAGATTTATGCTCTCTAAATTTGTTCTAAACTGTCTTCTACAGGCACAAAAGATTTTAATCTTAAAGAGCAAATTTGAAGTGAACAATGAATTCTGAATGGCTCAAGAGCATCTGAAGATTAGAAGACTCTGAGTGAAGAGACTCTGAATGAGAGAAGACTCTGATCTGAGTGAAGACTCTGATCTAAGAGCATGTTACGCTTCAAGCACACAGCTGCATCAGACTCTGATTCATCAACATCTAAAGAATATCTTAGGCTCTGAAGTTTCCAGAAGGTTCTGAAGACTGAAGACTCTGATATTGATTGTTGATCTGAACTATCTGAAGAATTATTTGAAGAAGATTATTTTAATATATCCGTTGGAATATGCCAGCAAATCTTTCCTTAATTGGGATAGACAAAATTCTCTGCAAGAATATTATTCCTCTGGTACATTCCATATATGGTATAATCACAGCTCAGCAGACAATTGCTACACCCACTATTTGTGCGCCGTCTCTCTGCTGCAATAGTACAAAGGACAGTACTATTTTGATATTGGAAATATCTTCTCTAACGGTAAAATATTCTCTCCAATATTCAAGTGGCTATATAAAGGACATCATAGCTCATTCTTCAAGTGACGAATATTGAAAATCTTCTCTGACGCGAAAAACTCACAAGATCTCATATTCTTCACAGTTCATACATTGTTCTAAACTTAGAGAAATAACACAGTTGTGTTTATAGCTTTCATAGAAGCATTTCTTACTCTTTCATTGTATTACATTTATTTGTAAAGGAAGTTTTCCTTAAGAGGATCTAGGTTAGATCAGTAGCTCTTGAGAAGACCTAGAACAGTTGTTCTTAGGTGTTGCTATTTGTAATCAGTTGATTTGAATAGTGGATTAAGTCCTTGTTGAGAAAGGCAAATCACTCTTGAAAAGGGTGGACTGGAGTAGTTGAGTTCAACGAACCAGGATAAAAATACTTGTGTTTTTATCTTTGATTATTTTCTGTCATACTTATTCAACCCCCCCCCCCCCCCCCTTCTAAGTATTTTCTCACTTTCAAGGAGGAATTTGAATTACATATATGTTTGGTTCAAAATACGAAAGAGGAGGGGATGAGAGACATTTTATTTACAAATAGGTTTGGTTCACAAGAGCAAGGGAGGTAATTTAAAGCTAATTTACTTTTTTATCATTCTACTTTTATCATAAGACTTGTGATATTTACCGTTTATAATTCAAATAAAAATTTATTGACAAAATATAAATATTCAATCAGAGATCATCATGAAATACTTTATAAAAACGCAATGATTATAATATATAGTTAGCTAAATTACAGTTTTGTTCCTCTTATTATTATAAACAAAAACATTACGATAAAAACGCAATGATTATAATATATAGTTAGCTAAATTACAGTTTTGTTCCGCTTATTATTATAAGCAAAAGGTGGCTCAGGAGGGATTTTGGTCTCCTCCATCTACCCTCTCCCCCTCTTAAAATTTGAACCAAACACATAAATTATTAAATATTTCCTCCCTTCCCCTCCCCTCCATTTACCCCCAAACAAACAGACCCTAAGAGTTCAAGGGATAATATATCGCACATTTGAAAATACCATGGTCAAGATTATAATGTAAAATTGTGTGAAATCTCTACAGTAGAAAATGAGTTGATTTTAGATCAAGATGGATACAATATCAATATTGGTTTCACGCATTAAAACAATCTTGACCATCAATTTAAGATCAACAACTAGGTACGTTAAAATATCCTTCAGTTAAAGTAGGAAATCATGTTCATGGTATAAACTGACTCCTTAAATTGTGGCCTATTCATATATTTTAAGCAATGTTTTCATCATTACATGGAAATAAGTTATAAAAAAAAATTAGATAATGGCCACTACTCATCCATGTCATGAACGTGTTTCATAAAGGGTTTAGGAAACAATTTCTATATTTCACGCCAATATTTTCGTTGTTGTTTAAAATCTTTTTTGTTGTAGTGCACCTAAGAACTTTTTTCTTCAAAACTTTACTATGATGCAAGCTTATTAATCCAAATACTAGAATACAAGTTCTGATTGTACATTATGTTAACGATGTATATTAAGTTTTATATAATAAATGTATGGTGCTACATTTAGAATATAATATATTTTAGGAGAAAACAATCCATGATAAAACTTATAATTAAGCCTCACAAAATAAGACAACTATTGAAGAAATCCTAATTTCTTTTATGTAATTAGAAATGAAAAATTATATACAAAATAATAATTATACTCTTGTATATATAGTTCTCATAGAATCACTTAAAAGTACAGAATACAAGTAATGAGGTGCCTCTGTAAAAATTCTTAAATCATCATTTCCCACCTGTTCATATACGAGAACAATAACAACATATTTTCGACAATTAAGAACTCAACACATTATCGTAAGAACAACCTCACAACTTTTACTCACTAAATTAACTATAGTTTCTGACAGGGTTCGTTAACTACGGGGCAACTAATCCTGCCCCATTAAGGGCAACCATACAACATCGTACAACTAACGATATAACACATTCATTCCTACACAGACAAACCTCGTCCCTAACATTTACCGATTAACGGAAACTATATATATGATTCGATTCCCTACCTGAATTCGATCATACCTACGGTTATAGAATTGAACCCCACCCTTACCTTAGAATATAAGCCAATTCCAAGCTTCCGGTTCTGGTTCTGCTCTCCGGCGACTTTTCTGCAACTATCCTCCAATTCTCTGATGGATAATTCGCTGCTCTCAACCTCTCTCAACTACGTTCTTTTCTCTTTCGGTTTCTATTTTTTTCCCCTAGTGAAAACAAAATTGAGAGTAAGTGAAAATACGAATAAGTTGGTTCCACTTTCTCAACCTTTCACGTTCACGTTCCAATTCTGCAGTTACTGGATATTGTAAGTGTGACGAGCGTAATGCGTGTCACGACCGTGACAGCCATGACAGTCGTAATGGGCTCCTGACAATCGTAACGATCGTGACGATCGTAACCAGCTTTGACGATCGTCACATCAGCAAAATTCCATTTTTTGCTCTTTTGCTTGTGTTTTGCGCTAACAATCCAATCTCCCGACTAAACTTCACCCAATACACTCGCATATAAATACGACACAACGATACACGACAAAATATCATTATTAAATTAATCGAAATAAACGGGCATTACAACTCTCCCCTACTTAAAAGAATTTCTTCCTCGAAATTACCTTAACCAAACAACTCTGGATAAGATTCCCGCATCTTGCTTTCAAGCTCCCACGTCAAGCTTTCGCCAGCGGTTCCCACCCAGACTACTTTCACCAAAGCAATCTCCTTTCCTCTTAACGTCTTCACCTCTCGATCATCAAATCTCACCGGCATCGTCTCCATAGTAAGATTGTCATGTACTTGCACATCGTCCATGGGGATGACATGCGACGGATCTGAGATATACTTTCGGAGCTGTGACACATGAAATACATCATGTAGATTCGACAAATTAGGCAGCAACGCCACTCGATACGCAACTTTTCCAACTCTGTCCGAGATATGATACGGACCAATGAAACGAGGGGTACGCTTCTTAGATTTCAAAGCTCTACCAACTCCAGTCACAGGCGTGACTCTAAAAAACACATGATCTCCAGCTTCAAATTCTAAATCCTTTCTGCGCTTATCATGATAACTTTTCTGCCTACTCTGTGAAGCTTTCATCTTTTCTCGAATTAACTTCACCTTCTCCGTCGTTTCCCGAACAATTTCCGGTCCAAGTACTACACTCTCCCCGGATTCATACCAACACGACGGAGTCCTACACCTCCGACCATACAAAGCTTCGAATGGTGTCATTCCGATACTAGAGTGGTAACTGTTATTATAAGTAAACTCTATCAACGGAAGGTAGGTATCCCACGAACCGCCTTCCTCCAGAACACGTGCCCTCAGTAAATCTTCTAAAGACTGGATAGTCCGTTCGGTCTGACCATCTGTTTGAGGATGGTATGTTGAACTCAACCTTAACTTAGAACCTAATTCTTCTTGCAGACTCTTCCAAAATTCAGAAGTAAACCTCGGATCTCTATATGACACAATACACAATGGGATACCATGCAACTTAACAACCATTCTGACATAAGTCTCTGCAAACTTCGATACCGGAAAAGTGATGCTAATAGGAATAAAGTGAGCTGACTTTGTAAGCCTATCAAGGATCACCCAAATGGAATCACGTCCTCTCAAGCTGTTCGGCAAACCCATCACAAAATCCATCGAAATGCTGCCCCATTTCCATTCTAGAATCTCTAACGGTCGCATCAACCCAGCAGGCTTCTGGTGCTCAAAATTTGACTTCTGACAAGTCAAACATGCGTAAATGAATCGTGCCATATCACACTTCATACTAGGCCACCAAAACAGATTCTTCAAATCCCTATACATTTTCGTCGCTCCTGGATGAATACTCAACTTACTTCTGTGACTCTCTTCCAGGATCGCTTTCTTCATATATGCACTATCAGGAATATAAATACGACCACGAAACCTCAACACGCCTTGCGCATCCCACTGAGAATCATTATTTTCTGAATGATCTACTCCCGGCATTAAGTCTACCAACTTCACATCTAGTTTTTTGAGCCTCTCTGATGCTGTCCAGAAAGTCATTATTAATCTTTAACATGCCCAACTTTACACTCTTCGGTGTTACTTCGCAAACTAAAGTCAGATCTCTGAATTGCTCAATCAATTCTAACTCTTTAGCCATCATTGCAGACATATGCAACGTCTTGCGGCTTAAGGCATCAGCTACCACATTAGCTTTTCTCGGATGGTAATTTAAACCAAAATCATAATCCTTTAACAGTTCTAACCACCTTCGTTGTCTCATGTTCAGTTCCTTTTGATCAAACAAGTACTTCAAACTCTTATGGTCACTGAACACTTCAAATCTCGAACCATACAGATAATGTCTCCAAATCTTCAGCACAAAAACAACAGCAACAAGTTCTAAATCGTGTGTAGGATAATTCTTCTCATGGATTCTCAACTGTTTTGACGCATAAGCAACTACTTTGTTACTCTTCATGAGTACACATCCCAAACCAAACTTAGAAGCATCACAGTATACCACAAACGGTTCCTTTGGGTTAGGCAAGGTCAACACCGGAGCCGATGTCAACCTCTTCTTTAACTCTACAAAACCCGCTTCGCATTGAGCATCCCACACAAACATATTCCCTTTACCGGTCAACTTAGTTAACGGAAGGGCCAGCTTAGAAAAACCTTCAATAAACCTTCTGTAATAGCCAGCAAGTCCCAAAAAGCTTCTAATCTCAGTTGCTGACTTCGGAGTCTCCCATTGCAACACCGCATCTACCTTGGATGGGTCTACCACAATTCCACTACCTGATATAACATGACCCAGAAAGCTAACCTCTTCCAACCAGAAGTCACACTTCAACAGTTTCGCGTACAACTTCCTTTCTTTCAAAACTTGCAGTACTAATCTCAGGTGTTCCACATGCTCCTCCTTCGACATAGAATAAATTAATATATCATCAAAGAATACTACCACAAACCGATCCAAATAGCCGTGAAAGATACGGTTCATGTATTCCATAAAAACTCCTGGCGCATTAGTAACACCAAAAGGCATTACCGTATACTCATAGTGTCCATATCCGGTTCTGAATGCAGTCTTTTGGACATCCTCATCTTTTACCTTAATTTGGTGATACCCCGACCTCAGATCAATTTTACTAAACATCCATGCACCAACCAACTGATCCATCAAGTCATCAATTCATGGGAGCGAATATTTATTCTTAATTGTCACCTTGTTCAGTTGTCGGTAATCAATACACAACTTCATATTGCCATCCTTCTTCTTTACTTATAATACCGCAACTCCTCACGACGACACACTCGGCCTAACGAACTTCTTCTCAAGCAAGTCTTCCAACTGTTTCTTCAACTCAACCAATTCAGATGCAGGCATCCTATACGGCGCCATAGACACAGGTCTGGAACCAGGTACAAGGTCAATAGAAAATTCAACCTCTCGTTCCGGAGGAACTTCAGAAATTTCATCTGGAAACGCTTCAGGAAAATCACGAACAACTTCTAACTCATCAATTATCGCTTGATTCTCAACGGATAACGATGCCACCAACGCAAACACCTGAGCATCTTCTAGCAATATCTGCCTCATCTGCTTTGTAGTTACTAAACGGGCTCCCTCCTCCTCAGTAGTAGAAAACCTCACTGACTTATCAAAGCAATTAATATGAACGCAGTTATACTCTAACCAGTTCATACCTAAAATTACGTCTATCCCACTTAGTGGCAAACAGACTAAGTCAACCAGGAAATCTCTATCGAACATTGACAGAGGATATTTCAAACATACCAGAGTTGTAGTCACTGATCCCTTAGCTGGAGTCTCAACTAACATCTCCCCATTCATGTGAGATAACACAAGACCCAAACATTCAGCACAATCAGCAGCAATAAAACAATGAGAAGCACCAGTGTCAATAATAGCAAGTAAAGGAGTACTATTAATAAAACAAGTACCTTCAATGAGTCTGTCATCGCTGGATGTCTCAGTCCCAGATAGAGCGAACACCCTGCCACCAATATTTTCCTTCTTAGGCTTCTGACACTTGTCACGCAGGTGTCCCTCTTCACCAAAGTTGAAACAAACCATTCCCTTGTGTTTGCACTCAACAATAGCGTGCCCTAACTCACCGCAACGATAACATCTCACTGGTCCAGAGTTACACACATTACTCTTGTGACCAGGTTTCCCACACTTATAGCAAACAATACCAGCAGGAGCATCTCCACTACTAGTTTTCTTGTCATCAGTTTCTCTCTGTTTCCCTTTGCCAACTAGAGGGTCATAAGGCTTACCACGAGTCTGATGTGACTCGCCTCTCCTCTCACTCAACAACTTGTAATGAGCATTGCTATCTTCTTCATAAATCCTACAGCTTTCAACCAACGCATCAAAAACACGGATCTTCTGATACCCGATTGCTTTCTTGATTTCAGACTTCAATCCGTTCTCAAACTTGACGTGTGCATCATGCATTCATGTGCATTCGGACTTTGGTTCAGGACCTTGATTACTTTGGCTTCAATCCCATTATGTGGATGTGAAGTGTTTTGATTTGCTTCGGTTCTCTAGTAGAATCGATCCTATTGATGGGGATCTATGGAGGGTTGGTAGCACAGTGTCCATCGAGCTATGATGATCGGTACCACATGCATTGAGTTGTGTTGCATTGCATTTCTGAGTCTTTTTGTATGAATTATGACGCTGTGGCCTTTGAGGCATTTTGAGGAATATGAATGTGTTGAATAAGATAAGATGCAATTTATGTATTGATTGTTATACGTTGATTATTATGAACTCTTTTACTCACCTTGGCTGTTTGAATGTTACCTCCACGTGGGTAACATGTGGATGACCCATTTTAGTTGTGGACGCCGTCGAGGAGTATTTTTGAAGTTTTAGAGTCGTTAGCCTTTATGGTTAACTTATAGGATCTTGCTCTGATATGTAACATCGGGTTGGGTTCTTTGAGTTAAACTTTATACCGTTGAGTTATTTTGCTGACTTTCCCTTATGAGGAAAAACCTTTATTTATGCCTTGAATTCCGTTGTTTTATGTTGTTTGATGTATTTTGGGAAATCCCGTAGTTACAGAGTATTGACCTATTTTGATGACTTTGGGAAATGTACGCCCTTTTGGTTGCTTTTTATGAGATTTATTTATTTACTCTGAAATATGTGTTATTTTTTCTTATTAATCGTGGGGTAGAAAAGGGTGTTACATTGGTCCCCTCCGTCTACTCTCTCCCCCTCTTAAAATTTGAACCAAACACATAAACTATTAAATATTCCCTCCCCTCCTCTCCCCTCCATTTACCCCCAACCAAACAGACACTAAGAGTTCAAGGGACAACATATCACACATTTGAAAATAAGTTCAAGGGACAACATATCACACATTTGAAAATACCATGGTCCAGATTACAATGTAAAATTGTGTGAAATCTCTACAGTAGAAAATGAGTTGATTTTATATCAAGATGGATACAATATCAATATTGGTTTCACGCATTAAAACAATCTTGACCATCAATTTAAGATGGATAACATGTTTTTTCAAATAAAATAAATTTTCAAAAAAATTACAAAAATGACTATGTTTTAAAGAGGAGTCGCCATATCAAATAGTTGATCAAGGTCTCCCAGAACTGATTCACCATTTCATATGGCGCATTGGTTAAAGTTTTGATGCCCTACCCTACACTGAGTCGCCATACCATATGGCGCCTCAGCTGTAGGTTTTTTTTTTAATATTTAATTTTTTTTATATTTTATTACACATAATTAATATTTAATATTTAATATTTAGTTTTTGTCACATATAATTAAAAAATAATAATAAAATTTGTTATTTTTAATATTTTATTAAAAAAATATAAATAAAAGAAATAATAAATTAAAATATATATAATATAAAAAAAAGCTTCAATATTGTACAACAGATTAAAAAAAGAAAATCAATGGTTGACTCTATCAAAATGACCACGGTAACACATTGGGGAGGATTCACGCTGTGTCAAGGTCTACCACGAGGTTTTTGAGGTGTATCTGGTCTTTGTGTGTTTACTTGTGGAAGAGGTATTTGTTCAGATGGCCTCGACATATCAGATAAATTTTGAAGCATTTGACCCCAATAACCGGGTTGGCCGCTGCCAACGGCGCTTCCATAATTAAGCTCAATGCATGTTTTCGTAGTTTTGTCAGGGAGGTTGGGTGGGTGTGGACGATATGGTTGTCCGAATTGGTACATAAAATCGATTTTGAAACGATGTAATGGTTGTTATGGGGTTTGTAGTCAAAGAGTTGATAAGTATTTTGTTGGTAGGAAGATTGATTGGCTGGTCTGGAGGTAGGGGTAAGGTTCTTATTGTTGTGATTGGGTTGGTGCCATGTATGGGTTGCAGTTTTGGAAGATTGATTGGGTGGTCATAGTTGGATGTTGGGTATAACATGGTGTTTGATGTTGGACATGGGTTGTTGTTGTGGGTTCGAGGAAGACACATGTTGCCTTGGGTTAATAAAATATGTCGGCTTAGATACAAATTGTTGTGAGGTTGTAATCGACCTAAACCAAATCATATATTGATAACTTTGTCTAGCCCCTTCCACAATAGGGTCGGTTAATATGTGTTAAGTCGGTTCTTCCAATGCAGACACATCTTTTTCGCAAAGTCCTTCCAATGGTTTAAACTCCATTTTATATCCATCCTTAGCTAATGTCAGTGTCCCAATAATGTTGGAGCATCTGGAATATCCTGATGCATCCCGAACTGTAGTTTCACCAAGTTACTTTGGTACATCTCCACTGTAGTGAACCGAATGATAGGTGTTTTAGATGTCCACATGGCAACATCATTGGCGTTGGATTGGTGGTCGAGACCCTCGTACGACATCCAGACAAACTATATTAACAATATATGTAATGAGAATTACAATTATGTGTTTATCAATTAGACAAAGTAATGTTAGATAAATTGCATCATCTGACCCAATGTGTTCTATAAGGTTCTGGTACACGATTATGGAGTTCTTGGGACATCTTTGGTAATTCTGTAGAAGCAAGCTTCATCTCAAAGTTTTGATGACGTCAACAAGCAAGATCAAGAATATTTCATCTGTGCAAAAAGGCAAGCGCTTTCAAAAGACCAAGATCAAGTGGAATGGAAGTGATCAACATTCAAAGCTTCATGAACATTGGACTGATCAACTTTCAAAGTTTTGGACACAAGCTATGGTATATCAAAATCCATTAATTTAATTGATATACAAGTGTTCAACATCTTTATCATTTGATCACATTGCATTAGCATACTTTTTAAACTATTAGAATTGGTATAACACTATTTTTATAAGCATTTTTCTGAAAAATAGCAGTGTTAACCGATTAACCATATAGGTTAACCGGTTAACCATTTCAAATTTTGAATATTTTGGTATAATGTTCAAGTGTTAACCAATTAACCATATAGGTTAACCGATTAACAATGAACGTATTTTGAAAAATGGCTTTGTTTCAAGTTCAAAAATGGTTTGAAAATTATACCAGTTCATATTTTGAATTATACTCAAATATACCTGTTGGAAAAGGTGTGTTTACACATATAAATTCTGAGTTTTTCAAATTGAAAAATAATCCTCCAATAATCAATTTCAAAACAATTCTTTGAATCAAATTCACCACTTTAAAAATACTTTTCAAATCTTTTCAAAAGTGTTCATATTGATCATATCTTTCATATGCATAACATTGAATACTTGTGTTGAAATTAAATGAGTGAATTTTGATCAGAAGGAGAAGATCAATCTCAGCATTGATATTACCACTATTACTCTCAAATCAAAGTATTCAGATTACTTGTATTTTGACTTGTGATCCAGGATTGTTGGACACAAGGGTGAGTGTTTACAAGAGGATTGTTCTTGTACACTTGTTGATTTTTATTTTTTGATAGTAGGCCTCACCGGTTGATGGTGTGATAGGTTGTACTTTATTAAACAATAGTGAAAACTCTCTTTCATGTTGAAAGGGGAGTGGAGTACTCTCGGATTGTGAGGGGAACCACTATAAATCTTGGTGTCCACTTTGTTTTTCTTTCTACTGCATTCATCACCAAGAACCTAACCAGTAAAATTTCAAGAATACCGAAAAACTGGAAAAAGTCTCTAAAAGCCTAATTCACCCCCCTCTTAGGCATACTCTGTACTTACAATTGGCATCAGAGCAGGTTAAGGTAACCTGTTCCTATCGATCCTAATGGCTTCCGCTAGTACTAACCTGGTTTTCAAAGATGGTGGAAGCAGTAACAAGCCACCACTCTTTTCTAGAGAATACTTCGACTTTTGGAAAATCCGTATGAAGGCACATCTTGAGGCTCAAGGAGATGGTATATGGGAAACCGTAGAAACTGGTCCGCATGTTCCTATGAGCGTCATAAATAATGTAGGCACTCCAAAGATAAAATCCTCATATGATGAAGATGACAAGAAGAGAATTTTGAATGAGAAGAAAGCAATCAACATACTTCAAAGCGCTCTCAGTATGGACGAATTCTTCCGTATATCACAGTGTAAATCAGTAAAGGAAATTTGGGACACCTTGGTAGAAACGCATGAAGGGACAGCCGAAGTAAAAAGATCAAGACTTAATACTTTAAGTCAAGAATATGAAATGTTCCGTATGCAGCCTGGTGAATCCATTATTGCCTTACAAAAGAGATTCGTTCATCTAACTAATCATCTGATTGCTCTCGGGAATACCTTCACCAATGATGATCTCAACTTAAAAGTCCTAAGATCCTTAACAAGAGAATGGCAACCGAAGGTGACCGCTATTTCGGAAAAGAAGAGTCTTTCAACAATGACATCCGCTTCCTTATTTGGAAAATTTCAAGAGCATGAACTAGAACTTGGAAGGCTTGAGAAGCATGAAAGTCAAGACAAGAAGTCCAAAGGAATTGCCTTGAAGATTGACACAAAGGATGACAAAAATGACGAATCTTCCGAAGACGAAAATTTCATGCTTCTAGTAAAGAAGCTTGGTAAGTTTTTTAATAATAATAAAATTTCCTCTTTTTCTAAAAAGAATAAACATTTCAGGAAAAAGGAGGCACCCACATCAAACCAAGAAATTATATGTTACGAATGTGGGAAACAAGGTCACATAAAGCCAGATTTCCTGAAACTCGCAAATAAAGGAAAATTCAAAGGCAAGAAGGATTTCAGAACAAAGAAGGCTTATGTCGCATGAGACGACAACGAAGTAAGTTCATCATCGGAATCGAAAAACGATGAATGTGCAAATATGGCATTAATGGCCTCTCACCACTCCGATGAAGAAAATGAGGTTAGTAGTAATTTTTCTGTTTATGATAATGATGCACAAGAAATTATAGATGAACTTCTAAAAGAGTGCAAGACTTTGTATAAAAACATCTCATCACAAAAGAAAAAAATCTCATCTTTAGAAGAACAAAACTCTGTTTTTATGAAAAATATTGAAGATGAAAAACAGAAACTGATGGATGAAAAACAAAGTCTTATATGTAAGAAGTGTGAGTCTTTATCTTTCCAAATTGTTCAACTCAAAAGAGTTTTAGAAAGATACGAAAAAGGTCAAATTGGCTTGGAAGAAATTCTAAAACATCAAAGATATCCTAATGATAAAAGTGGATTAGGATATTCTAAATTTTCAAAACCAAGCACCAATAAGACCGTTTTCGTAAGAGCAAGTGAACAAATTGTTAAAGAAAAGGCCAGCACTTCTAAAGTTCAGCATCAAAATCATAACAAGAAAAGCATTGAAAAGAAAAAGAATTATGTTCCTAGATATAGAAGTCACTTTCAACCTACATGTTCTTATTGTGGAATTAAAGGCCATACACCTAATGCTTGCTATGTGCGTAATATTGGTGTTGCTAAGGGGCATTATGTGTGGGTTGAAAAAGGTACTAACTATCAAGGACCCAAAGCAATTTGGGTACCTAACACTACTTAATTTTGTGTTGTAGGTATGCTTGAAGACAACCACTAATCAATGGTATCTTGATAGCGGTTGCTCGAAGCATATGACGGGAGACATAAACAAATTTTCAAGTCTATCATTAAAGGCCAAAGGATACGTCACTTACAGTGATGATAATAAGGGAAAAATTCTTGGAGTTGGAACCATTGGTGCACCTCCATGTACAATCATCGAAGACGTTCTTTATGTGGAAGGCCTTAAACACAACCTACTGAGCATAAGTCAATTGTGTGACAAAGGGTTCCGAATCAACTTCACAAAGGAGGAATGCTTGATAGAACATGAAGTCACTCATGACATTTTGCTAAAAGGTAAAAGATATAATAACATTTTTATGATTTCTTTTGATGACTCTTTCTTGAAGGTAAAATGTCTTATGGCGAACAACAACGAGGCATGGCTTTGGCATAAAAGATTTGCTCACATTCACATGGAGCATTTAAACAAGTTGATAAAGCATGATCTAGTTGTTGGTCTTCCGAAGATAAAATTCATCAAGGATAAGTTATGTGATGCATGTCAAAAGGGAAAATAGACCAAGACAACTTTCAAATCCAAGCAAGTGGTTTCTACATCAAGGCCACTTCAATTGTTGCATATGGATCTTTTCGGTGCATCAAGAACAAAAAGCTTTGGAGGTAATTTCTACGCCTTAGTTATTGTTGATGATTTCTCTCGATACACTTGGACATTGTTTTTAGTGCAGAAAAGTGATGCTTTTAAAGCATTCAAGAAATATACAAAGAAAATTCAGAATGAGAAATCACTCACCATAGCCTCTATAAGAAGCGATCACGGTGGAGAATTCCAAAATTCAAACTTTGAAGAATTTTGCGAAGAGTATGGAATTTTTCGTAATTTTTCAGCATCAAGGACGCCTCAACAAAACGGTGTCGTAGAACGGAAAAATAGATCACTGGTGGAGCTTGCAAGGACAATGCTTGGCGACGCAAATCTTCCTAAATATTTTTGGGCAGATGCAGTTAGTACAACATGCTTTGTAAGCAACCGTGTCAATATTCGACCACTCCTCAAAAAGACTCCGTATGAGTTGTTCAAGGGTAGAAAACCAAATATAGAATTCTTCCAGATATTTGGATGCAAATGCTTTGCTCTCAACAACAACAAAGATAATCTCGGTAAGTTTTATGAGAAATCCGACGAAGGTATATTTCTTGGTTACTCTCTCTATAGTAAAGCATTTAGAATTTTTAATAAGAGAACACTTACTATTGAAGAATCCATTCATGTTTCGTTTGATGAGACTAACCCCTCGAAAGAGGATAATATTATTATGAATGATGATAATGATATAGTAGGTTCGCCACAACAACAAGAAGAGATTTCAAAGAATCAAGAAATACCACAAGAAGATGTCACTCAAATCATTGAAGAACATCAAGATCTTCCGAAGGAATGGAGAACGCATAGAGATCACCCGATAGATAAAGTTATTGGTGATATTAGCCAAGGCGTTGCAACTCGACTTAATCTAAAGGATGCTTGTCTCAACATGGCTTTTGTGTCTCAAATTGAACCAACCAAGATTGATGAAGCTTTAGGCGACGACCAATGGATTGTAGCAATGCAAGAAGAACTCAATCAATTCGAAAAGAATCAAGTTTGGAGTCTTGTACCAAGACCAGACGATAAGCACATCATAGGAACAAGATGGGTGTTCAAGAACAAACATGACGAGAATGGGATCATAGTTCGTAACAAAGCAAGATTGGTCGCACAAGGCTACAACCAGGAGGAAGGAATTGATTTTGATGAAATGTTCGCTCCGGTAGCAAGGTTAGAAGCAATTAGATTACTACTTGCTTACTCTTGTTCTATGAATTTTCAATTGTTCCAGATGGATGTCAAAAGCGCTTTCCTGAATGGGTATATTAATGAGGAAGTTTACGTCAAACAACCTCCGGGTTTTGAAGACTTCAAGAATCCCTCACATGTCTACAAACTGAAAAAGGCACTCTACGGACTAAAACAAGCACCAAGAGCATGGTATGACCGCCTTAGCAATTTCTTATGTGAGAAGGGGTTTACAAAAAGAAAGGTTGACAAGACATTGTTCATAAAGAAGATCAAAGGAAACACTTTATTGGTTCAAGTCTATGTCGACGACATCATCTTCGGATCAACAAACAAAGAGCTCTGTGAAGAATTCTCACTTATGATGCAAGGAGAGTTCGAGATGTCCATGATGGGAAAATTGAATTATTTTCTTGGACTACAAATCAAGCAAACTAAGGATGGCATCTTCCTCAACCAATCCAAGTATTGCAAGGAATTGTTGAAGAAATTCGATATGGATAGTTGCAAGGTAATGTCCACTCCTATGGGATCCGGAACGTACGTTGATCAAGATGAATTCGGTACTCCAGTTGATATAACAAAATATCGAGGTATGATCGGTTCATTACTATATTTGACGGCAAGCCGTCCTGACATTATGTTTAGCGTTTGTTTGTGTGCACGCTTTCAAGCAAGTCCGAATGAATTGCATCTCACAGCCGTAAAGAGAATCATAAAGTATCTCAAAGGGACAATGAACGTCGGATTATGGTATCCTAAAGGTAGTATTTGTTCTTTAGTTGGTTACTTTGACGCTGACTATGCAGGATGTAAGACCGATTGAAAAAGCACAAGCGGTACATGTCACATTCTCGGGAATACATTAGTATCATGGGCCTGCAAGAAGCAAGCGTGTGTGGCACTCAGTATAGCCGAAGAGGAATATATTGCAGCAGGAAGTTGCTGTGCATAAATTCTGTGGCTCAAGCAACAACTCCTCGATTACGGTATAGATCTCGGTTGCATTCCTCTTAGATGTGATAATACAAGTACCATCAATATTACAAAGAACCCGGTCATGCATTCAAGAACAAAACATATAGATATCCGGCATCACTTCCTTCGAGATCACGTATTGAATGGAGATGTAGATGTTACTTTCGTCGACACGCACAATCAACTCGCCGACATCTTCACCAAACCTTTGGCGAAAGAACCATTCTACAAAATTCGGCGAGAACTTGGGATTCTTGATGAAGGTGACATCTGACCTTTTCTCTAATATGTGTATGCATTATTTGTGTTATGTTTTCATATGTATACATTCTGTTTTTAAGTATTTTTCAAAAATTTGAGTGTGTTAATCGATTAACCATATGGGTTAACCGATTAACACTGTTAAATTTTCAATTCTGACTCATTTTTTTAAAGTGTTAACCGATTAACCTATATGGTTAACCGATTAACATTGTTAAATTTTCTAAAAATCAGAAACGAAAATTAATTAAAATTTAGAAAATATTATATATGATAAATGCATTTTTTATGTGGTCCATATTCTCTTAAGAGTCCAAATCCATATCCAAAATCATATCCCCTCTTAAAGAGTTTTTGTGGAACTTCCCTCTTCAAAACCTAACTTCTCTTTCCCACTCTTCAAAGTTGGATAACTCCTCATAACCATCCCCACAACTTCTCAAACCCTAACTTCCTCAGAACCCACAACTTCAGTTCTCTCAAACTTTCATCCATGGCATCCTCACGCAAAGGAAAGGGAAAGCTTCCTGAGTATGCATCAGAATCTGATGACGACAGCATTCCAATGGAAACCACCAAAAAGAGGCGCATGGATTTCAAAGTTCGTGTTCGTCAACTTCTGCCGGTAAAGTACGTAACTCTTCGAGCTTTTCCTGCAATTTCTTTTGACTTTCCTACACTATTGGAATATCAGCGCATCGACAAGTTCGTCACCGACTCTGGTATTATTTATCCTGATCTTGTTAAAGCTTTTATGAGTAAGATGGCTGTATATTTGGACATGGATGAGAACCACATGATCCGTTCCACCATTAGAGACCATGAGTTTGTTGAGAAATTATCCACCCTTGCTAAACACCTTAAGATTCCATCAAAAGGCTGCTTCCTGAGGAAAGGTGTAAACCATGTAGATGGACCTTGGACAAATTATGATAAAATGGAGTATTACTATCAGATTTGCAGGTTCCCAAAAGAAACAGTTATTGCAAACTCTCGCACCGCTCGTATGTTGTGCTATGCCAAGAATCTGACGGTATCTGATCGAATGCTTCATTACATTATCTGCTATGTCCTCATCCCAAAGGATTCCAACCACTCTCAGATTAATGACTTAGAGATGCAGCTTTTGTACGCAATCAAGAATCGCATAAGGGTCAATTGGATTCTAACCATCATGTATCATCTGCAGCAGCAACTTCAGTACATCACGCGGTTACCGTATGCTCGGTTGATTTCGAGAATCCTGGAATTAACTGAACTAGACCTCAACAGGGAACCGTCCTCCAAGATGAAACCTACAACTAATGAGATCAATGAGATTAACATTGTCAAAATTACTGGTATCATCAAAGCGGCTGACGGTACCTACAGGTATACCGATGACGGTCCTGTCCATCACGCGTATCCAATGCCTGAAGGGGGTCTTACAAGTGAGTTTCTCTATACAACCATGATGAACCAGCATCGAGAGTCAATGAATATGCATAGAGAGACCTCCCGAGCCATTGCCTCCCTCAGAAACCTTATTCTTAACCCTCCTCATTCCAACACCCGAGTTGTGGACGAAGAGATTGAAGAAGAGGATGATAGTGAAGAAGAGAAAGAAGATGATGTGGATATGCCTGATGAGGATATTTAGAGAATATGTTGTTGTTGATGTCTTTTATTGCATTGTTTTCTAGTTTTTGATGTTTTATGCTTTCATTTATGTTTGAACTCTGTTTTTATTTGGCATTGTAACTCGTACAATATTCGCAGTATTGCTGCCGTTTAATTTCATTATGCTTTGCTTCCATATTCTTGTGATTGCTTGCATTACTGGTCTATCTAGTTTTCTTTCTTGAAAGCTCCTTCCTTTTTGCTTATGACAAAGGGGGAGAAGAGCTCTGGCTTTCTTATGTCTATGTGTGCAGAATTTTTGCCTATGTATTCGATAGGGGGAGTTCATGGACATAGGGGGAGAAAACAAGATCATTGCCAATCATCGTAAAAAATTGCACAAGATCATTTTGGTACATCTCCATTGTAGTGAACCGAATGATATGTGTTTTAGATGTCCACATGGCAACATCATTGGCGTTGGATTGGTGGTCGAGACCCTCGTACGACATCCAGGCAAACTACATTAACAATATATGTAATGAGAATTACAATTATGTGTTTATCAATTAGACAAAGTAATGGTAGATAAATTACATCATCTGACCCAATGTGTTCTATAAGGTTCTGGTACACGATCATGGAGTTCTTGGGACATCTTTGGTAATTCTGTAGAAGCAAGCTTCATCTCAAAGTTTTGATGACGTCAACAAGCAAGATCAAGAATATTTCATCTGTGCAAAAAGGCAAGCGCTTTCAAAAGACCAAGATCAAGTGGAATGGAAGTGATCAACATTCAAAGCTTCATGAACATTGGACTGATCAACTTTCAAAGTTTTGGACACAAGCTATGGTATATCAAAATCCATTAATTTAATTGATATACAAGTGTTCAACATCTTTATCATTTGATCACATTGCATTAGCATACTTTTTAAACTATTAGAATTGGTATAACACTATTTTTATAAGCATTTTTCTGAAAAATAGCAGTGTTAACCGATTAACCATATAGGTTAACCGGTTAACCATTTCAAATTTTGAATATTTTGGTATAATGTTCAAGTGTTAACCAATTAACCATATAGGTTAACCGATTAACAATGAACGTATTTTGAAAAATGGCTTTGTTTCAAGTTCAAAAATGGTTTGAAAATTATACCAGTTCATATTTTGAATTATACTCAAATATACCTGTTGGAAAAGGTGTGTTTACACATATAAATTCTGAGTTTTTCAAATTGACCAATTCTTTGAATCAAATTCAAAACAATTCTTTGAATCAAATTCACCACTTTAAAAATACTTTTCAAATCTTTTCAAAAGTGTTCATATTGATCATATCTTTCATATGCATAACATTGAACACTTGTGTTGAAATTAAATGAGTGAATTTTGATCAGAAGGAGAAGATCAATCTCAGCATTGATATTACCACTATTACTCTCAAATCAAAGTATTCAGATTACTTGTATTTTGACTTGTGATCCAGGATTGTTGGACACAAGGGTGAGTGTTTACAAGAGGATTGTTCTTGTACACTTGTTGATTTTTATTGTTTGATAGTAGGCCTCACCGGTTGATGGTGTGATAGGTTGTACTTTATTAAACAATAGTGAAAACTCTCTTTCATATTGAAAGGGGAGTGGAGTACTCTCAGATTGTAAGGGGAACCACTATAAATCTTGGTGTCCACTTTGTTTTTCTTTCTACTGCATTCATCACCAAGAACCTAACCAGTAAAATTTCAAGAATACCGAAAAACCGGAAAAAGTCTCTAAAAGCCTAATTCACCCCCCCCCCCTTAGGCATACTCTGTACTTACAAATTCATTCCTGGAACCCCAAAATCTGCAAATGTTGGCATCTTGTAGCACCCCAAAATTTTCTTATATGTAATTAGAAATGAAAAATTATATACAAAATAATAATTAT
This sequence comes from Lathyrus sativus, assembly GCA_963859935.3. Classification (NCBI taxonomy): domain Eukaryota; kingdom Viridiplantae; phylum Streptophyta; class Magnoliopsida; order Fabales; family Fabaceae; genus Lathyrus; species Lathyrus sativus. The sequence goes on along the minus strand of OZ012740.1, from coordinate 51,370,455 downwards.
ACTCTTGTATATATAGTTCTCATAGAATCACTTAAAAGTACAGAATACAAGCAATGAGGTGCCTCTGTAAAAATTCTTAAACTATCCATCTTATTTGCTCCCAACTTTGCCATAAAGTCGGCACATTTGTTACCTTCTCTATAAGTATGATAAAATGAAATAGTCCAATCTCTAGAAATATATTCTCTAATAGTGTTTACAATATAAGTGTATTTCTGAGGTAGAAATGTTGAACCTTGAATCAAATATAATGCTTTCATACAGTCTGATCTACAACTCACATTTCTGTAACCTGAATTCCACGCTACCATCAATCCATTTAGTATGGCTAATAGTTCGACTTCTAAACTGTCAGCAAATTCAATATATACGCAGTCTTCATTAAAATTTATGGAAGAATTTATCTCCAATGACTCCAATGTGCTTCGAAATCGCCTCTTGAATGTCCTCACTTGCTAAAAGTGGAAATTTATAAGCTCTCACTACTACAAATAATATTCATAACCTCGCACACAAAAGAGATGTAACCTCGGCTACCAAGTTAACGTAACAAAGGGTGACATGAAAAGTTTCCACTTAACACCTTAGCTAATGAAAAACGAGGGGTAAAGTTATATGATCATGGGTTCGAACCCTAACATCTTCATTTTTATTATTTACAAAAACAACGTCCCATACCTCTCGATTTATTTAAAAACTGAGGGGTTAGATAGTTTGTTTGTTTTTTATAATAAAACTAGTTACATTGTTTACACATAATATTTATAAACTAATTTGTTTACAACTTATATTGTTTACACAAAATATTACATTGTTTACATATAATGTTAAAGTAAAAATATTATTCTTCATTATCATCGTTGTCGGTGAAGAACAAATGTTGGATATCTTGGAGAAGAAAAAATGTTGGGGATCCTCGTTTCATAGATCAAATGCAATATATTCTCTATGATTTGCATTCATTTGTTTCTAATATAAAACAAAAAAAGGTTAGCTAAATAAAATAAATATTCAATTATATTATTATTAAAGAACAGAGACCTTGTAACCATGATAATTTTCGGCATTTACAATCCATCACATAAATCTTTGCAAAGTAAATACACTCTCATTGTGCTCTAACTTAACATAGAGTTTCATAACTACATTTTTTTTTGGATTCACTACTATCTAATTTAAATATTCATAATGCTTTTATAATAAGAGTTCTAGGTATCATGAGGATCACTAATGGAAGTGTCTTAAGCATTGATAGTCATTAAATAGACGGTGAAAATTTGTTTAAGGACTGTGAAGAAATCGAAAACACACTAATATGTTACCTCGGTCATTACTCAAAACCGAGGTGAAAAATATTTGTTTTATATATTTACATTGTTTACAAAGAATATTAAAATAAATTACTTAACCAAATCAAGAGTTTGATAATGGATTATTGGAGAACAACCCAGGGGAGTTATGTGTTTCAAACAAGGGAAATATTTTTATATTTACATTGTTTTCTGATTTCTAAGAAGTTATATGTTCTTACCAAGAGAATTTTTTATGTACTTGCAATCCATCTCATATTATATTGAGAAAATGCTTTCATGGTAAATGGCTTCACATGAAAAAATACATGAAAGAGAAATGGATGTGTGTGTTTAGTAATAGTTTTTCCAATGTTGTCAACCGAGGAAAGCAATATATTTCTTAACATTTTCTTTGATTGACAATATAGGAATGTTATTACATAAATACGACAATAACATCAACACCATTATGTGAGATGGATTGCAAAGGCAGGAAAAATGTTTTATTCAAGATATGAGAACATTCAATACTTTTTTCTGCCTTGCAATCCATCCTGAATAATGATGATTGAGGCAGCTTTGTAACACCCCAAATTTTATTGGAATATTTATTTAATTCATTTAAATAAAATATTCGCATTTTGGTGATTTTCGGTGGTTTTGTAGAATATTGGAAATTAATGGAATTTGGGTTATTTATTTTGAATAATAGTATATAATATGAATATATTAATATTATTATTAATTAAAATAAATATAAGCTAACTAAGGGTAAATTGGACAATTAAGAGGAGTTAGTGAGGGTAATATTGGAAAAGCCCAATTGTGAGGCCCAAGGCTATGTTTAACAAAAAGGAAATTGTGATGGGATTAGGATTCATTTTGTTAGACCGTGAAAAGAGTTGAGGCCAGAGCTCTGAGGAGGAAGAATTGAGGCAAAAGCTTTGAAAGGTTTCTGAAAGATTTGAGAAGGGTTAGAGTCGGCAACTAAGGTATGTGGAGTATTACCTTCATTTTTTTCAATGTGTAAATTCAATATATTTAAGGTCGGTTTAAAGGTTTAAGGTTTTGAGGCTGATTATGATGAAAAAGGGATTTTTGGCCTTCATGGCCTGAATCTATTATTGAGATTTTAACCGTAAGGATTTATTCGGGTTATAGAAAATTAGGCCTTCATGGCCAAAACTCTGATTTGACAGTTGTCTAACCCTGTAGGGATTTTAGATAGTGAGTAATTCTAATGACTGTGGTGTAATTGGAATGGAATTTGGGATTTAGGACATGAATATGATACGGGATTGGCCTAGGAAACCGTAGGTTTTGTGCCTTTATTAGCGTAAGACCTTAGGGATGATTTAGGGATGTTTTGGGGGCATTGGGAAAGTGAATCGTGTGGACTTTTGGGTTGATTTAGGTTCTGGTGCATAATAGCGTTTTGTAGTCATCGCGTTGTTCGCACAGCGAAGAATCCTTTGCACAGCGAACTATTTCGTCCCATACTCGCACTACAAAGAATCCTTCACACAGCGAAGAAACTCGCCCCAGACTCGCCTAGTGAACTTGCTAGCGAACGTAGCAGAGTTTTGCGAATGCTGATTTTGTGCAGCGATGCCTTTATGTTTTGATGCAGTGATTTCTCTGATGAATTAACATGAGTATGACTGTGAATTCTATGTGATGTTTACATGATTATATGATGATTCCTATGATGTAATGATAGGAGAACTCTGATGATATTATCATGAGTTTTGATGAATTCTATGATGATATGATATTTGATGATGATTGTGATGATGATGATTTTGATGAATGATGATGCACCTATGACGTTATTATGAGGATGATTATTTACGTATGCATCATGCATTAATGTGTATCCGGACTTCAGTTCAAGACCTCGATTACTTTGGCTTCAATCTCATTGTCCGGATGTGAAGTATTTTGATTAGCTCCAGTTCTCGAGTAGAATCGATCCTATTGATAGGGATCTATGGAGGGTTGATGGCCCAGTGTCCATGGAGATGTGATGATTGGTACCACATGCATTGAGTTTTGTTGCATTTGCATTTATGAGAAGATTTTAAGTAAATTATGATGTTGTGGCCTTTGATGCCCATTGATGAATGTGATGATGTTGAATATGCAAATGACGCCATTTTATATGTTGATTTCCTACATTGATTATTATGATTCGTTTTACTCACCCTGCCTGTTTGAATGTTGCCTCCTCGTGGGTAACGTGCAAATGACCATGTTTAGCCGTGGATGCCGTTGAGGACTTTTTGAAGTTTTGAGTGGTTTGCATTTTGGTTAACTTAGAGGGTCTTGCTCTGATAGTGTAACATCGGGTTGGAGTCTTTGAGTTAAACCATGTTTTATTATGTTATTTTGATTATCTTTCTGTATAAGGAAAACTTTGGATTATGCCTTTTGAATTCCGCTACCTTTGTGAAATTTTTGATATCTTTTGAGAAAACCCGTTGCGCACAGAGCCTTGACCTATTTTGATTTATTGGAAAATGTACGCCCTTTGAGGTGATTTTTATTGAGTTTAATATTTTACTCTGATATATGTGAAAAATGTGCCCTTTAATTGTGGGGTAGAAAAGGGTGTTACATTAGTGGTATCAGAGCTGGTCGGTCCGTCCGGCCAAGTTTTTATGTTGTTAGTCCCCTGTCAGTCAATAGTGTGAGAACACTATTGGATGAGTTGTTTTCTTCTAACCTTGTTGGTGGTTGCAAATGACTGGAAGAAATGGTCGTGCAATTGCTGATGCGCTGGAATCAATTGCCCAAGTGATGACCCAGAATGGTGGACCTCCTGATGAGTTTCGTGCTTTGGGAAAGTTTCAGAGAAATAATCCGCCGGCTTTTGTGGGCACTCATGATCCTGATGGTGCGTAGAAGTGGCTGAAAGTGATTGAGAAGATTTTCTGAGTTATGGCATGCACTGATGCTCAGCAGGTGCAGTTTGGTACGCATATGCTAGCAGAGGAAGCTGAGGACTGGTGGGATAACACTCGTCAGAGATTGGGAGGTGTTGGCATTGCAATAACTTGGGCTGTGTTTAAGGAAGAATTTTTGAGGAAGTATTTTCCTGAAGATGTTCGGGGCAAGAAAGAGGTGGAATTCCTTGAGCTGAAACAAGGGAATATGACTGTGGATGAGTATGCGGCAAAGTTTGAGTCTTTGGTAAAGTTTTATCCGCATTACAATCGTGCTGACACAGGGATGTCAAAGTGTCTCAAGTTCGAGAATGGGTTGAGACCAGAGATTAAACAAGAAATTGGGTACCAGCAGATTCATTGGTTTGTGGAACTGGTGGACAAGAGCAGAATTTATGATGAGGATACCCGAGCTTGATTTACTCACTACAAGCAGCTGAGTGAGAAGAAAGAGAAAGGTCAGTATATAGGGAAACTGTATGTGAATTCTTGTGATAAGAGGAAGCAGAAGGCTTCATATGGGAAAAAGTCAAGTGGGGGAGCGGCTATTGCTCCAGGTAAGTGTTATAGGTGTGGCGAGCAAGGCCACCATGCTGAAAATCGTAGAGCGCTGAGATGTCATCGTTATGGCAAGAGAGGTCATAGAGCTACTGATTATAAAGAAGAAGCTCCAATTTGATTCAACTGTGGAGAGAAGGGTCATATCAGTACCCAGTGTCAGCAGCCAAAGAAGACTGCTACTTCTGCTCAAACAAATGGCAGAGTGTTTGCTTTGAGCCTACAGAAGAGTCTAAGACAGATAACTTGATCAGAGGTACTTGTTTTATTAATGATGTTGAACTGATTTCTATAGTTGATACTGGTGCTACTCATTCGTTTATTTCGCTAGAATGTGCTAAGAGGTTGAATTTGAAATTATCTTCTATGATTGGGAGTATGGTTATCAATACCCCGGCTAATGGTTCTGTGACTATTGCGTTAGTCTGTTTGAGATTCTCTTTGACCATTTAAGATAAGAATTTTGTGATGGACTTAGTCTGTCTACCTTTGCATCAAATTGATGTTATTCTCGGAATGAACTGGTTGGAGTACAGCTATGTTCATATCGATTGCTACAACACGACTGTGAGGTTTCCAGAGTTTGGTGATGGTGGATAGCTGATGTTTGTATCGGCGAAGCAAGTAGAAGAAATCTTGGAAGATGAGGCTCAGATGTTTGCATTGTTTGCATCACTTCAAGTTGATTATGAAGCAGTAAGCGTGGAGCTACCAGTTGTTTGGGAATATCTAGATGTGTTTCCGACGACGTGAGTGACTTACCTCCTGATCATGAGGTAGATTTTACTGTTGAAGTGATATCGAGCACTAGTCCTGTGTCGATGGCTCCTTATCAACTGCCTATATCTGAGTTAGGGGAATTGAAGAAACAATTGGAAGAGCTACTGGAGAAGAAGTTTATTCGACCGAGTGTTTCTCCATGGGGTGCTCCTGTGTTGTTGGTGAAGAAGAAAGATGGTAGCATGAGATTGTGTGTGGATTACCGGTAGCTGAATAAAGTAACAATCAAGAATAAGTATATGCTTCCAAGGATTGATGATTTGATGGATCAATTAGTGGGAGCTTGTGTGTTTAGCAAGATTGGTTTGAGGTCCGTTTATCATCAAATTCATGTTAAGCCTGATGATATTTCGAAGACAACTTTCAGGACGAGGTATGGACACTATGAATATATTGTGATGCCGTTTGGTGTATCTAATGCACCTGGTGTATTCATGGAGTATATGAATATGATTTTTCATCCTTATTTGGATCAGTTTGTGGTAGTGTTAATTGACGATATCTTGATATATTCTAAGTCCGAGGAAGAGCATTTGCAACATCTAAGAGTGGTATTGCAGGTTTTGAGGGACAAACAGCTTTATGCCAAGTTGTCCAAGTGTGATTTTTGGTTGAAGGAAGTGAGTTTCCTTGGTCATGTGATTTCTAGTGGAGGAATTGCGGTTGATCCGTCAAAAGTTGATGTTGTGTTGCAGCGGGAGACTCCAAAGTCTACTACTGAGATTCGAAGTTTCCTTGGATTGGCTGGTTACTATCGCAGGTTTATAGAAGGCTTTTCAAAGTTGGCACTGCCATTGACTCAGTTGACTTAAAAGGGTCAAGCTTATGTGTGGTATGTTGCTTGTGAGAAGTTGTCCAGATTTTCATGACCGAAGCTGAGACTTTGAAGATCGCTTTGGAGAAATCACAACACGAAACCAAAACATGGAAGAATAAATACCATGTGATGGTCAGTGAGTACGACGAACTTCAAAAGCAGTTTCAGTCCAATAATGAAGAGGTGCTCTCCTACAAAAAGAGGAGAATCTAAGAGGATTTATTTTCCTCCAAGTGTCCGCCTACTCCGTGAAGTTGTGGACCATGTTTCCTTAGGGCTTCATTAGCTTTTATTTAGCCGTTTTTTAATACAAAAAAATTTTCTTTTAAGAATATGAGTTGTAATCCATTTTAATAAATAAAAATTCCTGTGTTATTCCGCAATATTCGTAAATGTTTAAATTCCATGAATCATTTCATTCGCATTTTGCATCTTAGCATCATACTTTGCATTGCACGTATCTCCCAGTTTCTTATTCTCGGTTCTCTCGCCTTCCAGTTTCGTCACCCTGGATCCTCCGCATCAGTACAATACTAGAGCCCAAGCTCGAAAAAGGATGGAAGAAAAAGCTCAAGAGATCGACCATGTCATCCATGAACTCGAAGATTTTCGAGGAAGTGTGGGGAAGATTATGGAGATGCTACTAACTCTTAATGTGAGGATGGATAGTCAACCTACTGTTGTCTCTGAGAGTACCAATATTGTTGTGGGTCCTCAACCGACTGTTACTGTCAAGAATATACCGCCTCAAGATCGTCAATACAGTTCAGTGCCTCCTACTATTGCTCAACCAGTTCGACGAGTTACTCCTCCAAAGTGCAAAACTCCAAGCTTTGACCATTATAAAGGATCTACACGTCTGAGGAATCACTTGAGGGATACTCACCCACCTTGGCAACCTCAACAGAATTATGTTCAAGGTTATCCAGTTCAGTACGCTCAACAACCCTATGTAGCTACTGTTGCACCTCCCTTCAATCCACAGTTTCCTACATATCAGCCTATGCAACCGGCTCCGGTCTTTCAGCGTCCGGTTTATCAACAACCTCCTGTTTCTCAGCCTGCACAAACTCCTATCAACTGTCAACGAGCGCCCAATGCTTCTTCCAATCAACAGCCAAGGAATCAGGCACCTCGCCAAAATGCTCCGACTAGGAGACAATACAAGCCTTGTCCTCCGATTCCGATGACGTTCACCGAGTTGTATCCTTACTTAGTGCAACGAGGTTTGGTCACTACCCGAGCAATGGGTACGCCTCGTAATCCTTTTCCTGCCAATTACAACGCCGCCGCTCATTGTTCATTTCATGAGGGGGCGCCTGGCCATGATTTGGACGATTGTTATGCTCTGAAGGATATTGTCAGAGATTTGCTAGAAAAGAAGATCTTGTCTTTTGATGATCCTTAGCCAAAGATCAAGACTCCTCTCATGGTTGTCAACATATCTCAGCCAGTTGCTTCTCCTGTGAATCTGCCGAAGCCGGGAGTTCTTCAGATGCCTAGTCCATTTCATTTCAGCAGCCCTCAAGATGATATGACCCCGATCGACAAAGAATCTGGGAAAGTTATTCTGAGTGAAGATTTGCAGACTGGTATTGAAGCAGTGACAGATATAGCTGGGGCAAGCAATATGGTTTGCAGTGATCGTACTCCCCATGTCATTGAGGCTCCACCAGAGGAAACCACTATAACCATGCCGGTCTTGAACACAAATACTTCATAAACACCTGTTGAAGGTAAGGTCATACAGTTCATTTTGTTTATTTATATTATGTTTCTTTGATTAAGCATAATTAGCATGTACAAACTTGTTTATTTTGATTAATTAATGTGATGCATGTTTGTCTTGAATAAATCCATTAGTTTCACTCACAAAATATTTTTCAATTTTGCCCGATCTCTTGTTCTGATAGAGAATTGGGAGGAGGAAGATGAACAAAAAAACGTCAGATCTCTTGTCATATGCTTTTGATTGAAACCTGCTGATGATGTAAGGCATTGTTTCAAATCCCAAACACTGGAGATATAAGGATGATAACCCTTCTTTACCCCCTTTGAGCCTTGAAGTAGGAGTTTTCTTCTGTTCCAAATAAAAACCCTCATCTTAACCTGGGGCAAGGTAGTTTCGGCTAAACTGATCGAGCGCTTAGACTTTCAAAAAAGAGGAGTGAACCATCGAGGATCTATCCTTAGCATCTTAAAAAGTCAAAATGCAACGACCATCCCTCTACTACCTAAAGAGTGGGGCAGTCACAAACCTTCAAAAGAGTAACACGACTCGTTCACAAAAATATAGAGCCTGCTAAGTCAAAACCTATGAAGGAGACTTAGGCAAAACTGGGGCATCCCTCTGGACTCCAATGTCAAATCCAGAGACGCCGTCCAGGCAAAAGTTAGGGAATAAATCGTGAAAAACAAGGGGTTACAATAATGAATCCCCAATGAATAAAGTCGTGTGACTAATCGACAAAAGCAAATAGGTGAGTGATTTCCCTGTCCAAAGCCAATGATAAGTTCTCGACCATATCAAATTCGATTGAGGTATGAGTGCTCGTGTCCGATTAACTAAATTAGAATTGGAGAACATCACGAAGAATGGGTGGGTACAAATAACTTTGAGCCTTTGTCCTTTATTTCTCAAAACCATGAACCAAGCCACGATACAACCCTTAAAAGACCTAATTGAAGTAGGAATTCTTTTGAAAGTATACTCGACGAGATAACATTTTCTGACTCTTACGAGCTATGCTCAATTTAACTTTGGCATTATAAATTAAACTTATATCCTAACTAGTGGTTCAGTCACGAGTTATTGCAATATCTTTTTCAAAACAAAACAAAAAAAAAATTTAAGACAAATACATATGTTGCATTGATAGTTTCAGGATTAGCATTTCACGCGTGTTGGTTTTTCCTGATATCTTAGAAACTTACATATAGATGTCACAGATCCTGCTAAACAAGGGCAGGTGGCCTTCCAAATCACTTATTGATGCAAGCTGACGCTTCTGAGAGCTATTTCTTGAAGACTCCGTCATGACACCGTCGATCTGAGCCGGTTACATCGAGATCCAGCAAATCTCTCCAAGAGTTTGAAAACAGTGGGGCAACCTGTCTCCATGTTCTATGTAAAATCCTCTCGAGATGACTCTTTCTCCTAAAGCAACTACTCTAGGGCATGGCATATTTTTTCAAAATGGCGACTACTACCAAGTCCATTAAGAACAAAGTAACTTGTTTCACAACATTCTTCCTGCACCCGATGGATCTTACTCTCGGCGGTCTTCGTTCCCCAGTAAATCTCATCGTTGCAGAAGTACTTTAAACCATTGCCTCAACGCAGTCCCCAGTGAGACTATAAGCTGTAAACACATTGGACCGAGCCAAGACAGAAGATATTTTACCAGCATCTTCCCAGTGATAGTCCCCAACGATACTTTAAGCTGACGACACTTTGGATTCATCCGATAAATCTCCAGTGACTCCCGATGCTGCAGAGATCTTCCCGGTATTTTCCAAATGATCCATGTTCTTGAAGACCCATTCTCAGTGGGATCATCCGTTCCTCAGTGGAATTGCCTTACTTTCCTCAGGAAATATTCCCTAGGAGACCACCTTCTCCCCAAGAAGTCAACTTACTTTCCCAAGAATATCTGGTGAATTCTCCTCAGTAAGTCTGATGAACTCTCCTCAGGGAAGTTTGATATATTTTATCCCTAGTCAGATGTACCTTTCCCCAGGAAGCCGAGGTACTATTCTCAGGAAGTTGCTACACTATCTCCATGAAGCTTCCTAGCTCTACATCTTCCCCACGAAGCGGATATTTATTTTATCCTCAGAAGTCTCTGATCCTAGGAGTTTCTTCGGTTGATTATGATTCATGATAGCAATCTCCCTAGTGAACTCATGATATCATACTCTCCAGTGAGGTTTTTATGGTATGCCCGCGAGGAAGTCATGATACCGTATCCCCAAGTGGATTATTTTTCTCCCCGGAGAAGTTAGAACTTCGACACCTAGATTTGGTTCTACCATCAACTCTTCCTTTCCCTCGATAGATGTACTATTGCAGAGGTCGCCGGGAATTCTTGTCGAGATGTTTATTTCATCTCATGTCTCCTCTCTCGTCTGTTTTGTCAGCATAAGCATAAACATGAGCATTGCATACTCATTCTTCATTTCATTGTCATACACATTGACATACGCAGTTAGCATTTTCATGTTTTCTCTTTGTCGTCATCTTTGTCGTTACCGCCAAGTAACTGGGTTTGTTCGCTCGCTCCTAGTAGATCGTCAACCCTAGGCATAAAATACTCATTTGTTCCCGGTTTCCCCACAGAGTTCAACCCTCGTGGACGATGGTTATTTCTGTTATCTTTCCGCGCTAGGATAAGATAATCCCCATTTGAGTTCATTTCCTCAATGGAATCGTGTTCGACGGTTCTTTCTAGCCCTATTCTAGATCGAACTTAGGTCCCGTCGGTCACCGAACACACCTGGGATGCGCATTTATTTTGCACCATCTTTCAAGAAAAGCCTTTACAACGTCGATACACGATAGTTCTCGCCTAAGAAATCTATCAGTACATCTTACAACAACCGGTATGCGAATTTTCTCACCATATAAGCCTATCATTATCACCTACATTACCCTTTACAATTTATCATTAGTGTTGCACCCCAAATTTTAAGCCCTTAGATCTTCATCATCATTCTAGGATCACTTCCATTTTTTATCTAACCATAACATACTTCAAGTTTTTCTTTGTTGAGTTACAAGTGAACCAGGGTTTCGTACAATCGGAAATCGAGGTTTCGACGGTTTAATCAGTCAATGCCTTGGATTTATTATCCATGAAGAAAGTCTCTACACCATCAATAATACTCCATTGGGTCAAACATGAGTCCAATTTGAGTTTGTCACACAAAGATCAGGAACAGTGCAGTTCAGGATCCCCAATTAGGGTTTTTGATCAGGAAAAGTCAACGGTGGTTTGACTTTTGATTTAAAAGGTGTTCAGATGATGGAAGTATGGTCCATTAAGCTCATATGGCTTAGGGAAGTCCACTCAAGAAGTTTCAAAGCCTCAGAAGACCCGGAACGTCAACAGGTGACTCGGTAGTCATCGATCGATCGTTTCGTTGACCGAAAAGTCAACTCTTCAACCATAAGGAATTTAAACTCAAGGTGGGAAGATAAAATGTTCCTAATGACATATTACACCTACCCATGAAGTTTCATGATCATTGGATAAAGGATTGGGGAGTAATCGCAAAAATTGGGAATTAGGGTTTTGAAAGGGGCAAGACCATAACTCCCTAACCACACATCCAATTGAGTTGGTTCAAAGCTTGTTAGAAAGGTATTGGAAATTCCTACAAAAGTCGCACAGTGGTCCATGGCAAAAAATGCATAGATTTGGAGTTATATCCAAAATCATCACAAGAAGGAGAAAACACTTAGAAAATTTCTCTGTTTCTGGCCTTGCAAATCATGTTTTCAGCCAACTTTGAGGGATTTTTGACCTAGTTCCACTTGGAATATGAATATCATGAAACATGAAAGTTATAGAGCTCCATTAGGGCTTTCCAAAGAGTACTAGAACTCTTCCATAGCCCTTGTGAGCTGAGAGTTATGAAGTGAGAAAGTTAGGCTTGTGCACTAGTTTGTCAACTTGCCAAAATCCAACATGAACTTGATTTCCAACTATGAACTTCATCTATAACCATGGGTTGACCTCTGATGAGATGTATTAGATTGAGATTTGGACTAAATCAGACAAGAATCCAAGAAAATCTCAAATACTAGACAAGACACATTAGTTTAATGGAAAAAATACAAAAAGTACACCATGAGAGAGAAGATTGGTGGCTGCAGCATGGGAGGGGGTCTTGCTCACTCAAATGTCACGTATCACATCTCATTTCTAGCTAGATTTTGAGGGCAAAACTCCTTGCAAGCAAGCTAAGTCAGCAGAACCAAAACCATTACATGGATTCATGAGATTTTCACTAAAAAAACACCTTGAATGCCAAATTCCAAATATCCCCGAAACTCTTCTCTAGCCTATAAATAGAGCCTTCATCCTATTGTATAAAACACACCAGATCTATCAAGAATATCACAAATACACAGCTCTCTTTCTTTCTCTCTTTGATTGAAAGTGAAGAAATTCACAAAATCACCATTTTCACCACTTTGCATTTTTCACACCAGTTCTTGTTTCCAATCCAAAAACATTTCAAAAACCATATATACAAAACTAAAATCACCATTTGAAGCTAATCCCACCATTATTTTCGTCAAAAGAACCATGAACCAAAAAGTCAACTCTCAACCAAGGGAACTTTGACTTTTCATACAAAACTGAGTAATACTTTGCTCAGGCCTGTTTCAATCACTTCAATACTCCAAACACTCTTTGTTTAAGGTGTACCAAATTTCTAGAACATCAAACACCCTCTGCAACTTGTTTTTGAACCTGTCACAAAGTTCCTTTCATTTTCTTCAAGAGCAAGAAATCTGCTAAAAATCATCAATGTTCTGCTTGGTATTGGCTGGAGCTCTTCAAGGTATTCCCTATTGCATAAGCTTTGTTGGACGTCTACAAGAGGTCAATAATCCCTATCCCTATCATGAACTGTCATAAAAAAATTTTTTTGTTGAAATGTGTTTGGAGCAAATGTTAGTCCATGTGTAAATCTGCCAAGTTTGAGTTTGCTTTAATTACCATCATGTTTAGAGATCTTATTAATCATCTCATTATGTGATGTTTGCTATTTCAAAATCCCTTAGACACTACCCTAGGTCATGTGTGAACAATAGGAGGGTATGCTTGCAACTGTCAAGAGGATTGGTGTTGGATCTGATTTTGATCTCTTCCATTTGTGATTAATGTTATTGGTTTTATTTAGTCTATGTGTGATGCTTAGATTTAGTAATATAACAGTCTTGCATTTGAGGACTTTGATGGATTGTGATGGCATGATATGTTGGCAGGAGCAGTTTGTGTTAGGGTCTGTTCAGACCAATTTTTATGTTGACTTAAAACAATTTTGAACATGCTTATATTTTGTACGTGCCTACTGTTTTGCGTATGTCCATGGCTTATGTATATATCTTGTTATGCCTATGTCTTATGGATATTAAGTCAATATCTTTCATGGAACTTTTGTTTAAATATTATCATAAATCACTTTGCATTATCCATGTGGACTATATCATGTTTTTTTTTATTCTGCTGTAAACAGTTTTGAGGGTTATCATGTCCTCCTAGACCTTAAATCCTTTGTGCTGGCAGTTTAGGTTAGAAGTCCCTTTGTGTTTAACTCATGTTGTGGTTGAACTTATCTTGATTGAATCTCTGTTGTTTTGGTCTTGCTATTGGCTGTCCTGGTTATGTACTTTTAATCCAAATGCATTTTTGCAAACTCACACACCACATTCTATTCTAGTGTGTCTTTGAGGCTTTCTTGTGGTCAGACTTTGTTCATGACATGTTTATATGAGCAGTTGGTTTAAGGTCTGTTCAGACTAGTTATTTGTGTGGATTTGAAACTGAATTGAACGTGTTCATGTTTTGTACATGCCATTTCTTGTTGTAGTTCGATATGATAAATGGAATCCTGTTATGAGATATTGTTTGACAGTTATCACAAGCTCCAGGCTTTAATGTCTTATTCCACAAACCACCTTGCATTGTATTTGTTTTGATTGAGATTTGTAAATGTTTCTGATTCTGTTACAAGAAACTTGACCTTGCAGCCTCATGTTTCTTAAGTTTTGTGCCAACAGTTTGGATTAGGATCCATATATATTTTGATTCATGATGTGTTTGAAACTATGTTTGGTTTTGGATCTGTTACAACCAGTTTTGGCCAATTACAAGTCATGAACAATGTTGCAACTCATATGCCATATTTTGTTCTAAGGTCATTTTGAATCATCCTTATGTTTGGACTTGGTGTATAGCATGTTTTGATGTGTGCATACCTTCAAACTGGTACAAACTTGCTTGCATCTCACTTAAATCTCAAATTGCATTTCAACATCTTTTTTAGCATGTTCCATCGTGTTTCTCTTTGTGGCTTTTATTTGAAAAAATGGATAGCACCATCATATTCCTCATGAAATTTCAAGTGGTTTTGACTTTTATCTCACTAAATTTGGTAATGTTTTGAAGAGATTGGAATCAAACCGTTTTTGAGTGCTTGACTTGATTTGCCTTGCAGCCTGACCCAGATAACACGCCTTTTAGGTTTATCTTAAACTGGGGTGGCATAATACAATGGATGTATCGCCACCCCAATGGTTAACGCCTTGCCTTTAAGTATCTTGTAATTCCCAATGACCCGTGTTTGAGCCTCAGCGAGGCCACTTTTTATTGGTTTTGTGGTTTTTTTTATGATTTTATATTTTATGCTCCTTTTCCATCATTATTTCACACGCTTCAAGTGGCTGAGTTGGTTTGGTTTTTGACCTAGAAACCACAAGACGTGGGTTCAATCCTTGGTGTGGGCACTTCTATATTTTTTTTAGCACTTGGCTTATTTATTTTATTTAAATTTCATTTAATTTTCAATCTACCATAACTCCTTCATTTTTAATCACTTTTAAGTGATTTTTCTTTCAAATTCTTCTTTTAATGTGTATTTTCATATGGTGATTAAAGAATTCTAAAATTCTTATTTTAGAAACACTTTTCATTAGGGGAAAATTATGATTCATTTTAGGGTTTCGTACCCTCCTATCTCTCATCTCTCATTTCCAAAAATTTAATTCCATTTGAGTTTGATTGATATGGGCCTTGGTTTGTTATCTCCCTTGTGCATTTGAGTATTGCATTATAGCTTTGCTTGTACGCGTTTAAACATTTTACCTTTTAAACCGTTGATTATCCCCTTGAGGTTTTGAGCCTTCTGTTTACATTGTGTAACATTGTTGCTTTATATATGATATCCTTTATTTACCCGTTTATCCTAACCTTAGGATTGGAGTCGCCGTGCTCTATTTAGCGTCCCGTCGTGGACATCCTTCACCCTTTATCCTAACCTTAGGATTGGAGTCGCCGTGCTCTATTTCACTTCCCGCCGTGGACATTATTTACCACAACAATCTCAACATAGATTTAGGAGTCGCCGCACTCCATGTAAGTACTTCCCGATGAATGCTTACATTCCCTTTGGAACCTTGACCATAGTCAAGAGTTCCTCACCCCTAGTTAGGGGATTTACGGTTTCTCTTATTCCATTCCCGTCAGGATACGTAGGCACGAGATGCGATGTCTTCGCGAGCAAACTTTGTATATACTTTATATCTTTACCCTTAGCACATTTCCTTTAGCAAGAAAACTTTAGCAAACACAAATATTAACAAGAGGTTCCTGTAGAGTACTACAAATGTTTAGGATGTGAAATACCTACCCTAGGCATAACCAACCTCCGAACCTTTCGATCTCTCTTTTCTTAGCTTTAAGCCTTGCTTTTTGCTTTGCATTTTAATGGGTTTTTCTTTCTTTTAACCTTTCCTTTTTGGATAAATTAAAGTCCGGTTGTGAATTTAAGAATTAAGATTCAAGTTAATCAATAGCTTGGTATCACGATTCTCACTGCAACAGAAATCGCGACTTCACTGGGGACCTCTCCTAAGAGGGTTAAACCCACCTTGTTTATATTTGTGTTTGCTATATGTTTGATTGCTTGTAAATTTGTGTATACTTGTCAATATATCTGTTTGTTTTGGGTGCCTTGAGTGTTGAGATAAATCCTAACTCGGATTTGAATGACACATGAGATAGGATTGTGGTATGATCAATAGTTGGGCTATTGGGAGTAGTCCTAATATGTCTAACATATGATGTAATCACGCTCAGTGGAGACTCTTTGAGATGGTTAGTAATGCATAAGTAGTCGTGTATTCACTAATTATTTTAATATGAGTCTGCGAAGCTAAGGACCTTTAGTAACACTTTTACCCCACTTGGCCTTTTAGGACGTAGTGCGGAAACTGTTAGGGAGTAGTCCCTCAATAGTTATCATGTGATGCTACACTCAGACGAGTTTATCTTGAGAATATTGTTAACCCACGTAAGTAGTTGCGTTAGTTGGCAATATCCGAAGGATTTACTATGACTCTAGGAACTTTTTAGAGCTCGTTGTACAGGTGTTTTATCCCTAATACACACCCTGTGGTTGGTTCTTTACCCAGACCTCACGTTGTGATCTTGAACCTTTGATCCTACTAAGCCTGTCTTGCATCATGTCTTGCATAGCATTGCATTGCATTTACATCTTTGCACAGTTTGTTGCATACCTCTGCTTGTCCAGTCGTTCATCTCCAGTTGTCTTCATCTTCCAATGTGCCTTTAATTCATCAAACTGATTCCTCGACACCGATATCGGACTAGAGCCAACTATAGACGCAAGATGTCAGAACAAGAAGTACATAAAGCAGAAATCCGAATGGAGATCGATGAATTGAAATTAGGCGTCACCAAGCTCACCGAGATGCTTCAAGTCTTGATGGCCAAAGGAGAATCTCAAAGGACCATCATTCAGGAAGTTTCAAGTGGTGACCCTGCTCCTGTTCAAATACCTCCTTCAACTTGGCCAGAGTTTGGTTTACCTCCCAACTACTCTCCATCCTTTGCATCTACTGCTATGATTGGTCAGGCTGTTAGACCAATTTTTCAAGCTCCCGTCTTTAAAAAGCCTAGACCTGTAGTCCACACTGTTGCCCAGAATGGCCGAGATCCCTTTGAGACTCCTTTCTCTCACTACCATGCTGCTAGTGCTCAAGGAGAAGACCATGAAGATTTCATTGAGCCTGAGATTGTCCGTGAACATTTTCAGAACATAGATAAGAGTCTCAAAGCTGTTGAGGGTATTGACTTCTTCAAAGTTGATGCAGACAATATGTGCCTAGTTTCTGGTATCGTTATGCCTGCTAAGTTCAAGACTCCTGAGTTCGTAAAATATAAGGGTCACTCATGTCCAAGAGCCCATCTGGTCATGTACTTCCGAAAGATGGCAGCCTACACCAACAATCAGAAACTGCTCATCCACTGCTTTCAGGACAGCTTGAGTGGTGCTTCTCTCAAATGGTATATGAACTTAGAGCATAGCAGCATCCATTGCTTCCAGGATTTCGCCAACGATTTTATGAAGTAATACAAATACAATTTGGACATGGCTCCTGATCACCGTCAACTTCAAAATATGTCTCAGAATGAGAAAGAGTCATTCAAAGAGTATGCTCAGCGATGGAGAGAGTTGGCTTCCCAGGTTGAAGCGCCTCTAGCAGAGAAGGAATTAACTGGAATGTTCATGGATACTCTATCCCCTCTTTATTGGGAAAAGATGATTGGAAGTGTATCTTCAAACTTTACAGATCTGGTGACTATTGGGCAAAGGTTAGAAGAAGGACTGAAAAATGGGAAAGTCTCCAAAGCTGCTGAGTCTTCTAGTGGTGCGAAGAAATCCTTTGGGACCTTCCATAAGAAGAAAGAAGAGCAAACCAATGCTGTCATGGTAGAAGTGAGAATTCCTCGTCCCCAACCAAGGTATAATCAGTCTGCTATTGCTGTTGTTACTCCTACTGTTGCTGTTGTCACTGCTCCACGACTAGCTCAGATTCCTCAACGTCCAGCTGTTGGGCAGAACCAGTATAGGAATAGGAATCAATTCGACCCTATTCCCATGATATACACATAACTTTATCCTGACCTGGTTCAACAAGGGTTGATCACTACAAAGGCTTTGCAACCTCCTCCTAACCCTCATCCAGCTGGATTTAGAGCTGATCTCCATTGTGTTTTTCATGAGGGTGCCCCAGGCCATGATTTGGAGCATTGTTATGCACTAAAATCTAGAGTGTGTGAGTTGGTTAGAACTGGAATCCTTGATTTTAAAGATATCCATCCGAATGTCCAGGACAATCCCTTGCCAGTACATCAAAAGTGAAGCTTCAGACTGACTTCAACAGGCTGTCTTCCTAAACGCCAGTGTTTCAGACAAGACGGCTCATCCTTGTCCTGATTTATTCACTAGGCCTTTTGTTTCTCATTATTTGTACTTTCCTTCATTTTGTTTAAGTTGTTTGCTTTTAATTAGTGTTTGTACTTTCATACCAATGAAATGAGCATTGCGACTTTTGATTTCAAATTCACTTTGTCTATTACTTGCACTTTTATACTTTATATTTAAATTATTTACTCTTTGTCCAAATTTTTGATTATGCAAATATTTGAGGGAGGATGATGAAAATGTTATACCCATAACTGCTGTCAATATGCTTTCAATTAAACTTTATTGATGATGTAAGGCATTGTTTCAACTCCCAAACACTGGAGAAATAAGGAAGATAATCCCTCGTTAACCCCTTCGAGCCTAGAAGTTGAAGTTTGTTTCTTTACAAAAAATCCGTAATCTTAACCTGGGGCAGGGTAGTTCTCAGTTAACTCGGTTGTTTGTTCCAGCAATACACCTTTCATATAAAGGTTGAATTCACAAGTTTTCCTTCGCACACAACAAACAAGTGTCGAAGATGTTTTTCAAGCCAAAAAGCCAATGATGGTTCACCGTAATCATTAAATCCAGACAATCACTCTCTTTCTTTCAAAAAAAATATCAATCAAAAGAAAAGCCTGCTAAGTCAAAACCTATGAAGGAGACTTAGGCAAAACTGGGGCATCCTGCTGTCTGTAAGCTTAAAAAAGGAAACAGTTCAGGCAAAAGTTAGGGACAATAAAAGAGGAGATTTTTAAATCCTTACCCTAAAAATCCTTAATATCAGAGTAACCAAATGTTGTAAAGAAGTGGTGACTGCTGTTTCAAGAGTCCTTGGACTTCTGAACCATTATCATGGCTATAATTAGTGCAATTCCTATAGGAACCTGAGTGTATATTCTGAGTTATCTGAGCATAGAACTGAAGATCGTCACGTAGATTGGGTGGGCACAAATAAACTTTGAGCCTTTATCCTTTGTTTCTTAAACCGCGAATCAGGCCACATTACAACCCTCAAAAGACCTAACTGAAACAAGGTTATTTTGAAAGCATACTACAGCAAGGTTGCGTAAACTGACTCCAAAAGATCTTTGCAGATCATTTGTTTTGGCATCATACCTTTCTGCTTTACCTTTCACTAAGTGTCTTGAACCACTGTGTTCTGACCAATGACTCATTTATTTTGCATCTTTCAAGAATGATTTTGATTTCAAAAGTTGCATAAACTTTACATTACCATGTTTATATGAATACTTTTGTTTGCAAACTGGCTTTCCTCTCAAGGAATTTTCAAACAATGAGAAACTTGGTCGGTGATCCTATCAAGGGCAAGTTCCTTTTACATCCTGTCTAAGAATCAATTCAAGATTTGTTCAAAGCAAGGTCTTTTCAGGTTGGGTTTATCCAGAAGATATTTCAAGATTCAGACTGGGGCAAGCCTTCCAAGCACCCAACGGATCAGTCATTTTCAACATTAGACAAGCTGAAGCAATTATCAATTCATCTACAACAGACAGCTAAACTGGGGCAGTTTACTTGAAGAATCCCCAAGTAGCTATTCATCCTTCCTACAAGGATCATCAATTTGACACAGTTTACCATTGTGGTAGAAATGTGCTCAGCAGTAACATCTTTAGTCCCCAAGCAGATTGAAAATGATCTATGTGTTAAGGAATTAGTCTTCTAGTTTTGTCTTCTCACCAAAAGAGTCGAGCCTTGTCGTCAGCGTCTGCACTTGCATTTTGATCATATACCATCTGCATAATTCATATACATATGCATAACATGGGTGTTTCATACTCATTTGCATTTCTCCCGAGGTCGTGTTTTATCCACGTCTTACCTTGTGGTCAAAGTCCATCTCACTTGGCACTTACCAAACAGATTTTTGTGTGATGTTCTTCCAGATATGGCATTTCTTATCCGATTGTTCTTCTGAATATGTCTGTTCCTATATACATCCAATACTATTCTCAGATACTATGTTTATACCTTTCATTCAAAACCATTATTGGGTGTCTAGTTTCCTTTTATCCAACGCTATTCTTGAATGTCACCTTTATATGTTTCTCTCTCTGATGTTTTTCCAGATTGAGTCTTTGTTCTGATGTTTTTCCAGAACTCATCTGATGGTTTTCCAGATATTTACCTTGATTCTGATGTTTTTCCAGAATCTATCCGATGTTTTTCCGGATATGTTTCTCTCTCTGATGTTTTTCTAGATTGAGTCTTTGTTCTGATGTTTTTTCAGAACTTATCTAATGGTTTTCCAGATATTTACCTTGATTCTGATGTTTTTCCAGAATCTATCTGATGTTTTTCCAGATATGTGTCTCTATCTGATGTTTTTCCAGATTGAGTCTTTGTTGTGATGTTCTTCCAGAACTTATCTGATGGTTTTCCAGATATTTATCTTGATTCTGATGTTTTTCCAGAATCTATCCGATGTTTTTCGGATATGTTTCTCTCTGATGTTTTTCCAGATTGAGTCTTTGTTATGATGTTTTTCCAGAACTTATCTGATGGTTTTCCAGATATTTACCTTGATTATGATGTTTTTCCAGAATTTATCCGATGTTTTTCCAGATATGTTTCTCTATCCGATGTTTTTCCAGATTGAGTCTTTGTTCTAATGTTCTTCCAGAACTTATCTAATGGTTTTCTAGATATTTACCTTGATTCTGATGTTTTTCCATAATCTATCCGATGTTTTTCCGGATATGTTTCGCTCTCTGATGTTTTTCCAGATTGAGTCTTTGTTCTGATGTTTTTCCAGAACTTATTTGATGGTTTTCCAAATATTTACCTTGATTATGATGTTTTTCCAGAATCTATCCTATGTTTTTCTGGATATGTTTCTCTCTCTGTTGTTTTTCCAGTTTGAGTCTTTGTTATGATATTTTTCCAGAATCTTTCCGATGTTTTTCTGGATATATATATCTTTGTTTTGATGTTCTTCCAGAACTCCTTTGCTGCTTATCTGATGTTCTCCCAGATATGTCTTCAAACCTTTTCCAGCAAATTTAAATACCCTTCTAAAATGTTTCAGATGAACCTTCAAAATATATGTCTTCAATGTGCTTCTTTGATATGTTCCGGAGTTTATTCGATGTTTTTTCGAGTATCTCTAGTATATTTCAGAGTTCATTTGATGTTCTTCCGAATGTCTCTGATGTTTGTTTCTGTGTCCCTATTATATTTTTCAGGTTTCTCCTCACCTCATTCATTGATATTTTGAATGTCGTGACTCTTTTCCATCCAGTTCCGTTCATGGATGATTTTTTTGTTTCCCCAATGTATCGGGTCCCCTGTGAGTAAATTACTCGTCGTATTGTCGTTCTTTAATTTTTGCTCGTGTGCCTGCATTTGTCTTGCATCCAAGCATCATAAAGCATCATTTAGTTGTCATTGCATTTCAGCATTTGTCCTTTTGCATACCATCCGATCTAAGGGACAAAATTTCTGATTTGCTATATTTAAATACCTTTCACTACGATTCTATGAGGGTTATCATCTCTCATTGCCATCTGGTGAAGATATTTAAATAGGGGCATCTATTGCACCCCAAATTTTGACCCCTTAGATCTTCATCATCATTCTAGGATCACTTCCATTTTTTATCTAACCATAACCTATTTCAAGTTTTTCTTTGTTGAGTTACAGGTGAACCAGGGTTCCGTACAATCGGAAATCGAGGTTTTGAAGGTTTAATCAGTCAATGCCTTGGATTGATTATCCATGAAGAAAGTCACTACACCATCAATAATAATCCATTGGGTCAAGCATAAGTCCAATTTGAGGTTGTCACACAAAGATCAGGAACAGTGCAGTTCAGGATCCCCGATTAGGGTTTTTGATCAGGAAAAGTCAACTGTGGTTTGACTTTTGATTTAAAAGGTGTTTCGATGATGGAAGTATGGTCCATTAAGCTCATATGGCTTAGGGAAGTCCATTCAAGAAGTTTCAAAGCCTCAGAAGACCCGGAACGTCAACAGGCGACTCAGTAGTCATCGATCGATCGTTTCGTTGACCGAAAAGTCAACTCTTCAACCATAAGGAATTTGACCTCAAGGTGTGAATAAAAAATGTTCCTAATGACATATTACACCTACCCATGAAGTTTCATGATCATTGGATCAAGGATTGGGGAGTAATTGCAAAAATCGGGAATTACGATTTTGAAAGGGGCCAGACCATAACTCCCTAACCACACATTCAATTGAGTTGGTTCAAATCTTGTTGGAAAGGTCTTGGAAATTCCTACAAAATTCTCACAGTGGTCCATGTACAAAAAATGCATAGATTTGGAGTTATATCCAAAATCATCACAAGAAGGAGAAAACACTTAGAAAAATTCTAAGTTTTTGGCCTTACAAATCATGTTTTCAGCCAACTTTGAGGGGATTTTTGACCTAGTTCCACTTGGAATCTGAAAATCATGAAACATGAAAGTTGTAGAGCTCTATGAGGGCTTTCCAAAGAGTACTAGAACTCTTCCATAGCCCTTGTGAGCTGAGAGTTATGAAGTGAGAAAGTTAGGTTTGTGCACTAGTTTGTCAGTTTGCCAAAACCCAACATGAACTTGATTTCCAACTATGAAATTTATCTCTAACCATGGATTGACCTCTGATGATATGTATTAGATTGGGATTTGGACTAAATCAGACAAGAATCCAAGCAAATCTCAAATACTAGACAAGACACATTAGTTTAATGGAAAAAATACAAAAAGTACACCATGAGAGATAACAATTGGTGGCGGCAGCATGGGAGGGGATCTTTCTCACTCAAATGTCACTTATCACATCTCATTTCTAGCTAGCTTTTGAGGGCAAAACTCCTTGCAAGCAAGCTAAGTCAGCAAAACCAAAACCATTACATGGATTCATGAGATTTTCACTAAAAAAACACCTTGAATGCCAAATTCCAAATCTGTCCCAAACTCTTCTCTAGCCTATAAATAGAGCCTTCATCCCATTGTATACAACACACTAGAGCTATTGTGAATATCACACATACACAACTCTCTTTCTTTCTCTCTTTGCTTGAAAGTGAAGAAATTCACAAAATCACCATTTTCACCACTTTGCATTTTTCACACCAGTTCTTGTTTCCAATCCAAAAACACTTCAAAAACCAGATATAAGAAACTAAAATCACCATTTGAAGCTAATCCCACCATTATTTTCATCAAAAGAACCACGAACCAAAAAGTCAACTCTCAACCAAGGGAACTTTGACTTTTCATACAAAACTGAGTAATACTTTGCTCAGGCCTGTTTCAATCGCTTCAATACTCCAAACACTCTTTGTTTAAGGTGTACCAACTGTCTAAAACATCAAACACCCTCTGAAACTTGTTTTTGAACCTGTCACAAAGTTCCTTTCATTTTCTTCAAGAGCAAGAAATCTGCTAAAAATCATCAAAGTTCTGCTTGGTATTGGCTGGAGCTCTTCAAGGTATTCCCTATTGCATAAGCTTGCTTCGAGGTCTACAAGAGGTCAGTAATCCCTATCCCTATCATGAACTGTCATAAAAATGTTTTTTTGTTGAAATGTGTTTGGAGCAAATGTTAGTCCATGTGTAAATCTGCCAAGTTTGAGTTTGCTTTAATCACCATCATGTTTAGAGATCTTATTAATCATCTCATTATGTGATGTTTACTATTTCGAAATCCCTTAGACACTACCCTAGGTCATGTGTGAACAATAGAAGAGTATGCTTGCAACTGTCAAGAGGATTGGTGTTGGATCTGATTTTGATCTCTTCCATTTGTGATTAATGTTACTGGTTTTATTTAGTCTATGTGTGATGCTTAGATTTAGTAATATAACAGTCTTGCATTTGAGGACTTTGATGGATTGTGATGGCATGATATGTTGGCAGAAGCAGTTTGTGTTAGGGTCTGTTCAGACCAGTTTTTATGTTGACTTAAAACAATTTTGAACATGCTTATATTTTGTATGTGCCTACTGTTTTGCGTATGTCCATGACTTATGTATATATCTTGTTATGCCTATGTCTTGTGGATATTAAGTCAATATCTTTCATGAAATTTTTGTTTAAATATTACCATAAATCACTTTGCATTATCCATGTGGACTATATCATGTTTTTTTTTATTCTGCTGTAAACAGTTTTGAGGGTTATCATGTCCTCCTAGACCTTAAATCCTTTGTGCTGGCAGTTTAGGTTAGAAGTCCCTTTGTGTTTAACTCGTGTTGTGGTTGAACTTATCTTGATTGAATCTCTGTTGTTTTGGTCTTGCTACTGGCTGTCCTGGTTATGCACTTTTAATCCAAATGCATTTTTGCAAACTCACACACCACATTCTATTCTAGTGTGTCTTTGAGGCTTTCTTGTGTTCAGACTTTGTTCATGACATGTTTATATGAGCAGTTGGTTTAAGGTCTGTTCAGGCCAGTTATTTGTGTGGATTTGAAACTGAATTGAACGTGTTCATGTTTTGTACATGCCATGTCTTGTTATAGTTCGATATGATAAATGGAATCATGTTATGAGATATTGTTTGGCAGTTATCACAAGCTCCAGGCTTTAATGTCTTATTCCACAAACCACCTTGCATTGTATTTGTTTTGATTGAGATTTGTAAATGTTTCTGATTCTGTTGCAAGAAACTTGACCTTGCAGCCTCATGTTTCTTAAGTTTTGTGCCAACAATTTGGATTAGGATCCATATATATTTTGATTCATGATGTGTTTGAAACTATGTTTGGTTTTGGATCTGTTACAACCAGTTTTGGCCAATTACAAGTCATGAACAATGTTGCAACTCATATGCCATATTTTGTTCTAAGGTCATTTTGAATCATCCTTATGTTTGGACTTGGTGTATAGCATGTTTTGATGTGTGCATACCTTCAAACTGGTACAAACTTGCTTGCATCTTACTTAAATCTCAAATTGCATTTCAACATCTTTTTTAGCATGTTCCATCGTGTTTCTCTTTGTGGCTTTTATTTGAAAAAATGGATAGCACCATCATATTCCTCATGAAATTTCAAGTGGTTTTGACTTTTATCTCACTAAATTTGGTAATGTTTTGAAGAGATTGGAATCAAACCGTTTTTGAGTGCTTCACTTGATTTGCCTTGCAGCCTGACCCAAATAACACGCCTTTTAGGTTTATCTTAAACTAGGGTGGCATAATACAATGGATGTATCGCCACCCCAGTGGTTAACGCCTTGTCTTTAAGTATCTTGTATTGCCCAATGACCCGTGTTTGAGCCTCAGTGAGGCCACTTTTTATTGGTTTTGTGATTTTTTTTTATGATTTTATATTTTATGCTCCTTTTCCATCATTATTTCACACGCTTCAGGTG
This sequence comes from Lathyrus sativus, assembly GCA_963859935.3. Taxonomy (NCBI): domain Eukaryota; kingdom Viridiplantae; phylum Streptophyta; class Magnoliopsida; order Fabales; family Fabaceae; genus Lathyrus; species Lathyrus sativus. Next base: position 51,344,712 of record OZ012740.1, on the reverse strand, counting down.
GCTGAGTTGGTTTGGTTTTTGACCTAGAAACCACCAGACGTGGGTTCAATCCTTGGTGTGGGCACTTCTATATTTTTTTTAGCACTTGGCTTATTTATTTTATTTAAATTTCATTTAATTTTCAATCTACCATAACTCCTTCATTTTTAATCACTTTTAAGTGATTTTTCTTTCAAATTCTTCTTTCAAATTCCCTTGTGCATTTGAGTATTGCATTATAGCTTTGCTTGTACGCGTTTAAACAGTTTACCTTTTAAACCGTTGATTATCCCCTTGAGGTTTTGAGCCTTCTGTTTACATTGTGTAACATTGTTGCTTTATATATGATATCCTTTATTTACCCGTTTATCCTAACCTTAGGATTGGAGTCGCCGTGCTCTATTTAGCGTCCCGCCGTGGACATCCTTCACCCTTTATCCTAGCCTTAGGATTGGAGTCGCCGTGCTCTATTTAACTTCCCGCCGTGGACATTATTTACCACAACAATCTCAACGTAGATTTAGGAGTCGCCGCACTCCATGTAAGTACTTCCCGATGAATGCTTACATTCCCTTTGGAACCTTGACCACAGTCAAGAGTTCCTCACCCCTAGTTAGGGGAACTACGGTTGCTCTGATTCCATTCCCGTCAGGATACGTAGGCACGAGATGCGATGTCTTCGAGAGCAAACTTTGTATATACTTTATATCTTTACCCTTAGCACATTTCCTTTAGCTAGCAAACTTTAGCAAACACAAATATTAACAAGAGGTTCCTGTAGAGTACTACAGATGTTTAAGATGTGAAATACCTACCCTAGGCATAACCAACCCCCGAACCTTTAGATCTTTCTTTGCTTAGCTTTAAGCCTTGCTTTTTGCTTTGCATTTTAACAAGTTTTTCTTTCTTTAAACCTTTCATTTTTGGATAAATTAAAGTCCGATTGTGAATTTAAGAATTAAGATTATAGTTAATCAATAGCTTGGTATCACGATTCTCACCACAACAAGTTGCTCTATCAAACTGGTGAAAACCTTTTGTTGTATCTCAAATTGCAAAAAAAAAACTCTGCTTTTCACTTTCTTTCCTTGGTTCCTATGCTTGTACTTGTTTTCCATAAAAATGTTAATTGTTGTTGTTTTGTGTGCAAGTGCAAACAAGACAAAAAAAATCCCTCTACGATGGGTCATACACATGGAGTGTCAAGGAGGAACAAGCCAAAACATCAGCCAAACTCTCTTGAGAGACCCTAAATAGACATGCTTTCTTTCTTTTGTAATTTTATTCAATTATTAAATGCAAAAAACTTTGGACATAATGTAAAACAAAATGTAAATAAAAATATGAATTATTCAATTTGTAGTAGAATAAAATGCTTGATGTAAAAAATAAACAAATGAGAAATTCAATTTTTTAGACAAAGGTTCATGATTCATTATCTTTTTGAATTTTTGACTTGTTTGTAAACAAATCCTATTGTTATTATTATTTCCATCAATCCATAAAGACTTTCTTGATATAATCTAATAATAATAAGAACAACAAAAAGACAAAATCATACAGCCTTAACCTATTTTTGAAATAGAATGCAACAATATGGTGCTAATTAATTAAGACTAAACTCTTGATGAGAATCGCTAAACATCCATATTGCCAAACATTGAGTGATGGAAAATAAATGTCAAATATGTACATACATAATAGAGAAAAAGTATGTAAGAACAAATGTATGAATGAAATTAATGCGGTTCTAATCAATTAACATTACCCAAAGAGATCCCAATGACAATTCCTAAAAATAAAATCTCAAACAATCAATTCTAACAAAGGTTAAGTGAAAACCAAAACCAACTGCCCGAGTACGGATATGTAATGCATAAATGGATGAATGTACGAACTGGACAAAATAAGACAAATCAAACATAGAGAATATTAGTCTTGATTATGCATAGATAATGAGATCTTATAACCAGATGAAATGACCATGAGATATAATGTAGATGAGATACTAGTGAATCATAAATTTATGCAAACGAATGGATACAAATGACTGAATGCATAAATTTATGCAAACGAATGGATAGAAGTGACTGAACGCGATGACTGAAATACATATGAATGACTTTAGGTGGGGTAAAATTTAGGGTATGACAGTTTTCCCTATTTAAATAGCTTTACCAGATGGAAGGAGTAATCATAATCCTCATGAGACCAGGGTAGAAGGTATTTAAATATAGAAGACCTGAAATTTTGTCCCTAGATGCAATGACATATTATGCTATGAGCTGAAAGATTTCTTTTTTAGTTTGCTAGGGATATGATGTGAAATGAAATGAACCCTAGCTTAATTTTTTTATGATGGATGATGGAGTTAAATGGTAGTGGTAATCCACAGTAAATGTCAAAGACAAAGGGTGAAAACTCACTGGGGATGAAAAATTGCTAGGGAAGAGAAATTGACTGAATGCTAGACGGTGTTGGACTTTAAAAATTGACTGAATTCCAGACAGTGTTGGACTTTAAAAATTAATGAATTCCAGAAAGCACTGGACTTTAAAAATTATTGAATGCCAGAAAACAAAGGACTTTAAAAATTACTGAATATCAGACAACGCTGGACTTTAAAATTACTGAATTCCAGAAAGCACCGAACTAAAAATTACTGAATTCCAAACAACATTGGAATTTAAAAATGTAATATCAAACGAGGCTAAACTTGACCGAAGGCATCGGTAAAATAAATACCGGCTACTACGAATTTTGCCAGACAACATTGGACTTGACCGAAGGCATCAGTAAAATAAATACCGACTACACCAGATTTTTCCAGACAATACTAGACTTGACCAAAGGCATCAATAAAATAAATACCGACTACAACGGTTTTTCCAGACAACACTGGACTTGATCGAAGGCATTAGTAAAACAAATACCGGCTACAACGGATTTTTCCAAACAACACTATACTTGACCGAAGGCATTAGTAAAATAAATATCAGCTACAACGGATTTTTCCAGACAACACTGGACTTGACCGAAGGCATCAGTAAAATAATTACTAGCTACGATGGGGTTTGTCAAATAACATTGTACTTTTGAGGTCAAAGGATATAGGATCAACCAAAGAGACCAGAATTAATGCAAAATGAGCTTAAATTTTACTTCGGCTATACATGACTTGAATTTGCTTTTATGCATGTTAAGAATGATTATGATATGAAAATGTCGTTGTTGTGCAGACTGGGAATTTATAGAGGCTATTTATGGAGGTTCTAATTCCTCAACACCAATAACTCAACCAAGTATCTGTGATGGATGATTATCGATGGAGAGTTCACCAAGATGGACAATTGTATTTAACCAGAGGGTCATTCTGGAGGATTGGCAAGTTATGCTCCATGGAAATCTATGCTATGATGATCTATGAGTGTTTTGGCAACATTGAGACTTTCAGAAAAACAAATAATTTCCTTTAAATCCTCACATATGTCAAAGCAATTGTGTTTTTTCAGTATGTTTTAAAATTATTTTTAAGTTCAACATCTCATTATTAACAAACAAATGACATTTTGCATAACAAAGAAAAACAGATAAAACATAAATGATAGTAATTGATAGGCAAAATTTGTATTTATTCATGAATGGTAGCACACAAATGACGGAGCTCCATGGAATATTACAATTTTTAAAATGAAAATGGGGAAATGGTTTACATTGAGTGCAATAACTACTACTAGCCCTAATAACGATGACTCCACAAAACCTTACTTCTGAAGGGAGCAGCTGGATTGATCTTCTGCCTTTGGCTCTTCTTGTATTAATAAGCACTATCTGATGCAGCCTTTTCCTTTTGTCCCTAATTTTTTTCTAGACCGCCCTTTCGGGTTTTCAGTCTACCCAGATGTTTTTTTTGCCTAATCCTTTCGAGTTTTAAACTTAGCAATCTATCATCATTTTTTATTTTATCCATAACTTTTACCTAGATCGGCCTTTCGTGTTTTCAATCCATTGAGACACCCCTTTTTGTCTAAGTCACCTTTTCAGGTTTTTCGACTTAGCGGGCTCTTATTAGGCATAATATTTTATAACTGCATTAAAGTTTATGGGGTGTGAGAGCTCTCCATCATCCATAGTTGTAAGAATTAGAGCACCTCTAGAGAAGGCTTTCTTTACAACATATGGGCCTTCATAGTTAGGAGTCCATTTCCCATGTAAATCCTTGTGCATATGCAAGATCTTTTTTAGCACGAGATCTCCTTCTTTGAATTCCCGAAGATAGACTTTCTTGTCAAATGCCTTCTTAAGTCGTTTATGGTACAACTATCCATGGCACATAGTGATCATTCGCTTCTCATCAATGAGGTCCAATTGGTCATATTTGTTCTGGACCCATTCAGCTTCTTACAGGTTGGTCTCCATCAAGATTCTCATAGACGCTATCTCTACTTCGATTGGGATAACTTTGTCAATCCCATACACCAAAGAGAAAGGGGTTTCCCCTGTTGAAGTATGGACTGAGGTCCAGTATCCATGTAGTGCGAATGGTAGCATTTCGTGCCAATCATTGTAGGTCTTCACCATTTTCTGCAGAATCTTATTGGTGTTCTTATTAGTGGCTTCAACAGCTCCATTCATCTTTGAAAGATATGGGGAAGAGTTATAGCACTCAATCTTAAAGTTCTCGCACAACTCTTTCATTGTTTTGTTGTTCACATTTGTCCCGTTATCTGTGATAATCCGGCTTGGAATTCCATAGCGACAAATAATCTCTTTCTTGAGGAAACAGGCAACCACTTGTTTTGTCATGTTGGCATAGGAATTAGTTTCTATCCATTTGGTAAAGTAATCAATCGCAACTAGGATGAAGTTATGTCCATTAGAAGCTTTAGGCTCTATGGCGCCAATCATGTCAATGCCTCACATTGAGAAAGGCCAAGGTGATGTCAAAACATTCAACAGTGTTGGCAGTACATGCACCTTGTCGGCATAAATTTGACACTTGTGACATATTTTGGCATAGTTGAAACAGTCAGACTCCATTGTCAACTAGTAATAACCAGCTCTCAAAATCTTCTTAGCCATGACATGCACATTGGCCTGGGTTCTAAAGGATCCCTCATGAATTTCTTTGATCAACAGGTCTGCTTCGTCTCTATACAACATACAACATTTTAGGCCTTTTGAATAATTACAACTATATATACACAAAGATAATAAAGAAGGGTTAGAACAATCATACCAATATAGAAGATCTAGGCTTAACTTGATGCACACGAAAACAGTTAGTAATCAACCCCAAGAATATCATAAGCGAAAATATGATCAATTGTATAGTAATTAAATATAACTTCCTATTGCGCATCTGAAGAATACTATTAGACTCTTCTTCATAAGGCTTCAAATAAACTTTAAATGACGATGCTTTGATAATTATTAGTTGATATATCTTGTCAATCCCGAATAACTGATTTAACTCTTTGATAATCATTAGCACTTCAAGGAACACATTTCTACCCTTGAATCTTTTGTAATTGTTGAAACTTCGGAGAATCATTGCCAATAGTCACAAATTGCCTTCATCTTCTTTTTACAATAACCTTGGAAGAATAGGTCACTTGAAGATGAATTTTGTTTCTTTCTTCCATCTCTCAAAAACTTCAAGCATGTTGTCATATTAATGCATGTCCATCTTTAAGTAGGATCAATTAAGAACAAACTTTAAGATATAGTGTCGAGTTTCCAGTTACACTGCACATACCTCAATATATTGTTAGTTCAACCATTGATGAATTTAAACTTAGAGAATATCTTAAATACAATTAATGTTTGAAGAATATACTAGTAAGGTTTTATATTAAGCTAATTTATGTAATGAATGCAATTAAATTATTATACATTAAGAAACCATTGTAATATAATAGAAATTCATTTAATTGCATAATCTTCGAAATGGATTGAAAAACTCGTCTAGGATCAAAGGAACCATATCCTCAAATTTGGAGTCGCCAGACTTTGAACAAAAGCTCCGCTCGGATACCAATTGTTGGTTGACAATATGGACGTAAAGATTTCTAAAAGAGGGGGGGAGGGGGGGGGGGGGTTGAATAGACCTATCCCTAAAAAGACAATTTCAGAAACATTTTAGGTCTCATAAATGAAATAAGAGGTTTTAAGAAACGCAGAAGCATAACATAACACTAAGAGATCTTGGAAGAATCTCAATGATTTAAATAAACTGAATTATTACAAGAGATCACTAAAGATTTGATTACTTCTAATGTAAGTCGATTACAAGATAACCCAAGTCGCTTTATACAAAGCGGTTTAAAAACACTTTACATAGATGTTTTTTCTAGACATAATTGAACTTATGATGATCCAATAAGATTAATGTATTGCATACCTAAGCTTACACATTAAATATCTATAAGTACGGTCTAAATTTAATGGCATACAAATGATGCAATAATTCACTAACACAATGGTGATATTAACGAGTGTTGAAAATTAAAAGAGGTAAGATAGGAGAGAAAAGATACACAGATATACATAATGGTTCGGCATTTGTCCTCGCTTTTCCTACTTCACTCTTCAATGGTGTTAAAGAAACATTGGGAAATAATCACGACCTTCCACTATTTTGATGATTTTGATACAAGCGTTTTGATTACAATGAAATATCACATAATTATTCCTTTTGTTGATGCATACACTCAAATGGCTAACCAAAATAAGATCCCCCAAATATCTTGATTCAAAATAACCTTGCTATCTACAATAATTCTACTCCAAGTCTTCGTGTATGGAAATCCACCTGATCCCACTAATTTCCTATCCAAATAGTTTCCTTAGCTAATCATTGATTGAACAACTCCTAACTTTGTCTATGACTAGCATTCCCATAATCTCACCAATGTTGGACATCTTCCAGCTCCACCTTATGAATAATTTGTACTAGGCTTTGCCAAAGTCTTCCTTTGAGTATTCTGAAACTCTCTTCTTGATAGAGACCAATAAGAACAAAACAACATTCAAGAAATGATACACGCACCTGCTATAAATAGAAAACTTCATACAAAAACATTAGATACCCTAATGTACCACCAGTGTCCCTCAAACTCAATCTTTAGAGACGAAGGACCTCAAAAATGGAAAAATACTAAGGATGAAGATGTTGAATAGTTCCATGGAATTTCACAAACCCTCTAAATCACAAGGTGTTGGTCAAGGAATTAGATGTAGGTGAAATAAGAACACACACACATACAAGATTCTCTCAAATTTCTAGATAATTGGATCTTGGATTTTGATGGATATCATGAGTTTGATCAACCATGAATCACTGCAAGATTAATTAACTCACTCTCTCTAATTTCCTCAAAATAAAAAATTGCACAAGAACAAAGTGCAACAAAAAGAAGTGAGTTTTACAAGAATTAACACTCAAAAAGTTGTTCTAGAAAACAACATAAAGATTGAAGGTCCTAGGAGTAGACACTCTAAAGAAGAAAAGACAAATTGACATTTTGTATCTTTTTGGTTTTACCTAAAGATTTCACTCAATTTTTTTTATTTCATCACTGAAACAACTATTTAAATATAATATGGAAAATTGGATTTGTGAAGCCATGATTCGAGTAAGGAAGAAACCATGATTCGAGTTACATGGTGTTGTAATTCGAGTCAATTTAAATTCATGATTCGAGTTAATTTAAACAGAGCCAAATCCTAGATTCATGGAGACTTGTGATTTGAGTCAAAATTACAACATGATTTGAGTCACATGAGGTTGTGATTCGAGCCGAGTACATTTTGTTATTCGAATCAAATCATCCATAGGAAAATCCTAATTTTTACAAGGTTTCTGATTCGAGTCACACTTACCAATTGATTTGAATTAAGTTACTTAACATCTTAATCTAAGAGTTTTAACTTGTTATTCTTACAAGCTCTGATGAAAGGACAAAAAGCAATTTACTAGGCTACAAAAGAACACTATCATGGATCGACTCTCTATTTTTATTGAGTAATGAAGGGTCTTGATGGTATAACAACAAAGAGCCTAAACGAATACATTACAACTTAAATGTGAATGAAATACAAACACACAAATAATTTAATGATAAGAAAATTACAAATAAGATAAAAAAAATTATAACTCATACACTTAAATTAACAAAATCATCAAAACAACGAATACGATACCATATAAAAATGTGACTGCACTTTCAGTTTAACTTGTTTTTCACATTTTCTTTAATCTAAATACATAGTAACTCATACTGTCATACCTTAAAATCAATTAACATATTGTAAACCTCATTCTAGTGAACCCTAACATCAAGACATCATGAACTAACGTCATGCAACAACAATAACAGTAACATAACTTCAACACATACTCACACAATATCAACACAACATCAATGCAACAATAACACAACATCCATGCAATATCAACACAACATAGTATCATGGATTAGCAACAACAACATGTGACATAACAAGAATCATACTTCAAATACCGATTTGATAAATAAAGCAAGAAATCATAAAACCCTAAAACCCAATTTCATGCAAATTTTCTCCCCAAAGCTATACTAAATAAGAAACCACCTTATGAGAGGAAAATGATGATGAATTAAGATGGGATAAGATGAGGATTTTATTTCTAACTCTTGCTCCAATCACTTCTTATTCCTCAATGAGTTTCTTCTTCTTCTTCTCTTCTCTTCTTTCACTTCCTCCTCTTTTCTTTTTCTTTTTTTACTAACTTTGAAGAAAATGAAGAAAAGGAAAGTTGGTAGAATATATGTAGAAAACTTGTTTGTCCTCTAGTGGCAATAATTTATCCAATGTCCACTCTACCCTTGATAAATCCTTTAAATTCCTAATTCATCCTTCCTTACTAATTAGTAAGGGTTATAAGAGTGTCTTCTACTCTAAGCTTTTCTTAACGCACTTATTACCCAAATTGTACCACTTAATAAAGAAATTAGAATTTAATAGAATATGAGATATTACACCATCCTTCTTACGAGTGATGGGATTCTATCTCCCCTTGTAGGCGACATGATCCCCTCGCCCTTTATGGGCCCTTTGAAAATGTATCACTACACATGGTGAAGTTATTAATTGATTAATTTGTTGAAGGATTTTAGTTAATGAGACCCAAAGCTTAAACATGTCTGATAAGACTCTAAGTTGAGTCCCTCAGACAAGACTTCGATTGAATCCCTTAGGAAAAACCTTTGAGTTAAGTCTCTAAGGTCAAAATTGGTCGAGACCCTTCAGCAAGACTTTTGAGCTAAGTATCTCTGGCCAAACATTGGTCGAGACCCTCAGTCAATACTTTTGAGTTAAGTCACTCGGGGCAGACTATGGTCGAGACCCTCAGGCAATACTTTAGGCTGAACCTTGTCTGATGAGACTCTAAAGTCCCCTAGTAAAGGCATTAGACGAGCCAATTTTTATGGGACTCCAAGTTCCTTAGGTGAGATTATACATTAAGCCTACCTGATGAGACTATAAGTCCCTTAGAAGATATTACACTTTGGGCTTTTCTATTGAGACTATAAGTCCCTTAGGCGAGGCGTTGAGTCTCTTGGGCAAGACATTAGTCGACACCTTCCGACAAGACTTTTGAGTTAAGTCTCTCAGGCCATACTTTTATCGAGTTTCTTCCGAAGAGACTTTAGGATGAACCTTGTATGGTGAGACTCTAAATTCCCCCGGGTGAGGCTTTATATGAGCTTGTTTTCATGGGAATCCAAGTCCCTCAAGCGAGATTATACATTGAGTATGTCTGATGAAACTCTAAGTCCCTCAAATGAGATTAAACATTGAGCTTCTCTTATGAGACTCTAAATACCTCAAGTGAGGTTCTACGTTAATCCTGTTTGATGAGACTCTAAGTCTCTCAAGTGAGGCATTGAGTCTCTCAGACAGGACTTTAATCGAGACCCTCAGGCAATACTTTTGAGTTAAGTCTCTCGGGTTAGAATTTGGCCGAGTCCCTTCAGGAGAGATTTAAGGTTGAAACCTAACTAATAAGACTCTAAGTCCCTCCGATGAGATTATACATTAAGCATGTCTAATGAGACTTTATGCCCCTTAGGCGAGGCGTTGTGTTTCTCAGGCAGGACTTCGGTCGAGACCCTTAAGAAAGAATTTTGAGTTAAGTCTCTCGAGTCAGACTTAGGTTGAGACCCTTCATGCGAGACCTTAGGTTGAACCTTGGATGATAAGACTCTAAAGTCACTAAAAAAATATTATACTTTTAGCCTGTCAGACGAGACTTTAATTCTTTCATGAAAGGCGTTGGGTCTTTATGGCACAACATCAGTCAAGACCCTCAAATAATATTTTTGAGTTATGTCTCTCGGTTCATACTTTCATCGAGTCCCTTCAAGTGATACTTAAGGTTGAAACTTGTCTTATGAGACTCTAAAGTCCCCCAAAGGAGATGTTGGATGAGGTAATCCATATTCCCTTAAAGGGTGGAAAAGATCTTTTTGTGGATATCTAGTGTATTCGTATTGCCTTGAGAGGATGCAAGGATATTTTAATAGAAAGCCAACATGTCCATATTACCTTGAGAGGTGGAAAGGATCTTCCTGTTGAATTCCATCACATTCGTATTGGCTTGAGAGAAGATAAAGATCTTCCCGTGGAAGTCCAACACACATAACAGTAAAATCAAAGTATCTTCATATCTCATAAACATTAAAAAATTCATACATAGGTGGGCGACATGCCCCCTCTGAAAATTCATAAATAGCTTAACACTAAGAATAATTTAAATGGATGAATTTCTAAGTTCTAGGGGCGAGTCATCCATCTAATTCTTGTTGATTGTATGCTACATCTTGCAACTTCTGAAATATATGATATGGCCAGTCCTAGTTTGGCTTTGATTTTCTATATTGCGTAGGCAGAACCACTTGTCTCAGCACCAAGTCGCATTCTAGCATTTCCCTTGGTATTAATTTAGAGTTTTATATTTTGGTTGCTCTTTATTTGCCGGCAAACTCTTGAATATGGGTGATGTCTCTTACTTCATCGATAAATTCTACAACATACTGTAGACCGATATCATTCACTTCTCATTTGAACTGAGAGCACTGCCACGATGGTGTGTCAATCTCTATGGTTAACATAGAATCTGCGTCGTATACCATGGTGAAGGGAGTTTCCTTATTTGTTGAATGGTGTGTGGTATAGTGTGGCCATAATATTTCATTGAGTAATTCATCCCACAACCCCTTGGCATCGTCCAACTTATAGAGGATAGAAGACATAGACAAACTTTATTTATACATCCAATTTGAGGAAAAAGTCAGCGATAGTTATACTGATGAATTGTGTTTCATTGAAAAAAAACTATGACGCTTGGAAGCCCAAACCCACATATGATTTTTTGTTAATAGAAATAACGAACTCTTTCTAATGTAATTTTTGCGATGGTCTCCTCCCCTATCCACATTGTGAAGTAGTCTACCCATAAGATCTATAATTTTAGTTACCCATGTGCCAGAGGGAACATGCCTAGAATGTCCATTCCTTACTGGTAAAACAGTCAAGGTGATATCATGGAGTGGAGAAGCTCAGTTGGGATGTGATATAGGACATCGTATCTCAAACATTGGTCACATTTCTTAACAAACACCAAATTATCTTTTAATAGGGTTGGAAAATATTAGCGTACACTAAGTAGTTTGTAGGCAAGAGCTCTGCTGCCAATGTTGAAAGTTTAGAGTGTAACCTAAGAGGGGATAGATTAGGTTTAACACCATTTTCTCGATTTTAGACAATGATTCATTGTTCTTATTTTCCTTGAACTTTTTGATGAACTTGAAAAGTAAAGTGCAGAAAAATAAATGTTGAAATGTAAAGGACACAAGATATATCATGGTTCCCTTTTCCAAACAAGGGTACTTCAATCCCTCACACGGGGTGTGAGGTTTCACTATTTTAGAAATGTTACAGATGATCTATTGGACTCTCTTAACTTTCTAACACAATCACAAAGGCAAGCCACCTTGTGATTTTTTAAACACAGAGATAAATAATCCTATTTTCTCTCTAACACTTTTGTTACCAACAACCTGGTATAAAAATTATAGAATACTGATACAATGTTACAACAATTTTGAATTGAAAATATAATTACAGTAGAATTTTGATAACACAACAAAATTCTAACAAAATTGTTTTTCCCTTTCAAATGTGGAAATTCAAATATCCACTTTAAGTGTTCATTAACTTTGTTATGATTAATATGAAATTTTATGCAGAAAATTCTTAGAAAATAATGTTGTAACAATGAACTGAATTGTTTTGAAAAAATATTAGAAAGAGGTAATTTGAAATGAGATTTTTTTTGCATTTTATAGTACCAAGAGACTTCTTGTAAATCATAGCCATGTTTTAGAAAAAAACTCGAATAATCATACATTGTTGTGGAAAAGATGTATTGAACAAGTGCCATGAAAAGGTATTAGGAACAATCATAATTTTTCAAAGTTTCATTTGTGACCAATCAATTACAAAATTTGTACAATCAATTGTCTCTAGTATAAGTTTGCACTTGATAATTCATTGCACATTCCATTTAATTTATTGTCACAAGTTTGAATTTTAAAATTTTGTTGAAAATTAGAATGAAAATTGATTGAACAACCCATTCAATCGATTGTCACAAAAAGTATTTTTAAAATTTTCTAAGTTAAAATGTAATTTTAAAAGACTTGTGTAATATACTTAAATTGTGGTTTGAGATGAAGTATGCTTGAGCACTTAGCCTATAGACAATGAATAACAAATTTGTACCTTGATACATAATTAATCATTGATCTTGATTAAATCATCCAATGAAGATTGAAATATTTTAAACTTGACTTGAGCAAACATATTGATCTTATTTCCATACATTTGTTTTCATCAAAATAAAGAACCAGATCGAAGCTTGTCTTCACAAATGTGGCTACCACATTCTCCTCGATGAACATCAGCAAGGACTAAGGAAACTTCTTGTTCCCCTAGACATTATAGCATTAAGGAGGCTCATCTCATCTTATATAGTTTTCTCACTAGGAGAGTATACTCTTTGACATGTTTTTGTACCTTATTTGCCTCCCCTTCATCTTGTGGGAGTTCTTCCTCTTATAGATAGCGCAATATGGGTGACATATATCTTGAGTCATGGGATACCTCTATGGTCTAACTATTTTCGTCCTCTATAATGGGGACAACAAGAGTCTCTTATATTAATGTTCGATTAAACCTCGTCGTCTTCGTGTTGGGGAGTTTAGACAAAAGGCCTACTCTAAAATTTTGTTCCCTAGGTGCGTACTTTACTTTAAAATATTTAAAGTATGTCGTTTTAATGGTGTACCTTGTAGAGATATCACTTGAGTTGTGGTTATTTAGAGTGGTACTCCTGGAGACTTGATTAGAGACCAGTTAGGAATCATTTTGGGCTTTTAATATAGAGGCACTTATTTCTAGGGTGAGGACCATGTCGATAATGAGAGCTTCATATTCATCCTGGTTGTTGCTAGCTATGAATTCAAATTTTGATGTTGGAGGCTCCGTCAACTAATAACATCCAACCTAAGGGCGCCTCTTCGTCCATCAGTGAACTTAATTCCGCCAAAAAATATACCAGAACTTTGGATTTTATGCTTCCCTTGGGACATATTTGATGTCATATACTAAAAATTCTACTGCTCAAGATACCATCCTTCCCGCCAAGTCGAGCTTCTTGAGGACTTACCATATGGGGTAATGGATTTTTAGGAATAACTTATGACCTTGAAAATATGGTTGGAGTTTACTTATCATGAAGACGAAGTTCAAAGTTAGCTTCTCATTCTTTTGGTAGCATGCCTTAATGCCTTTGAATACTTTGCGTATGATATACATGGGCCGATTTATCTTGTTTGTCTCTTGGACGAGTACTAAACTTATTGTACAGTCTGTGACATAAAGGTAAAGGAGCAAAGAAGACACCTCTTTTGGGTGAGTGAGGATAGATTGTGAGGTGGGGAAGGTATTTATTCTTGAGAACATCACCCGGCATTTCCGTGTCCACTTAAACTTTTCATTCTTTTTTAGGGCAGCAAAGAATAGAAAGGAATTGTTTCCCAAACAATGGAGGAAGCAAAAAAATCTATCTGGCAAACTGTTAGTTGTTTCATCTTTCTAATATTGGTGGGGATTTTTATGTCAATGATATCCAAACACTCATCTGGGTTTGCTTCAATGCCCATTTTCATTAACATGAAGTTGAGGAACATTCTTGCCTACACCCCCGAAGGAATATTTGGTGGGGTTTAAGCACACATTGTATTTTCTAACTGGTTGTTGGTGTTGCACCCAAACATTTGACCAACTGATTCTCGTGCCTAGCTTATGTTTCATTGCATTTCATATGGCATCAGCATTTTGCATAGCATTGAGGCAGGGGATCAAGGTTCCCGTGGCTCAGGTTTCTTTCCCGTGTAAGCAACTGAACAACAAGCATCAGAGACGACATTTATTTTGCCCAAAGGACGAGCGGCCAATTTTATTTTGCAGGTTATGCTCAGATCAGGAGACAACATTCAGTCTATATCCAGCATTATCACAGTCACAATATTCAAGAGCAAGTGTCAAAAGCTTCGCAGAGCTCAAAATGGCGAGAAACAGGCAACCGAGCAGGTTTCCCTCCAAAAGGCGCCAAATTCAAATTTTTGAAGGTGTTAATCGGTTAACACATATGGTTAACCGATTAACCAAAGGAAAATCAGCTCAGATTTGAAATTTTAACAGTGTTAACCGGTTAACGCATATGGTTAACCGGTTAACCATAGAAGATTTTTCCTTGTACGTGATTTTGCAAGCCATTTGCACTTGGGGCCCAATTTTGATCACATTGAAATTCATTTTTACCAAAAGAAGGATCTAGAATGTTCTTGAAAGTTGGTTATTTCAATTTTCCCTCCAAATTCCCATGCCTAGTTCCAAACCAACTTTCCAATCCAATGTCCAAACCTCACCTTTGGGATCCAAACCTAGATGGTATTTAAATGATCTACTCCAAACCAAAAGGAGCCAATTCTCATTTCTCACATTCATTTTTCAGAATTGATCAAATTCTCTCCAATTCTCTCAACTTCTCCATTTCCAAAACTCACTCAAAGCTCTTTTTTCATTAGGATTCATTGATTTTTCATTGAAATCAATGGATTCTTGAGCATAAACCTTCATCCATCCTCATCTTTGGATCAATTTTCATTATCAATTTTCGTGCAAATTGAGATTTGATTTTGTAGCTAGAGTTGGAAGTGATTATTCGAAGCGTTTCGACTCGAATTTGGTGGATCTTCGTTCGTACAACTACAATTGGCTTGGATCTCGAAGTTTTCCGGGTTTCTATTGTTTGATCTACTCAATTATAGCAACATCAACACCAACCGGAGCAAATCTCCGCTTCGAAGGCTGGAGATTCTAGATCCATAAATGTTTTTGAGCTTATTTGCATTTCCATGATGATTTTCATATTCAATTGGATTTTTGTGAATTTCGATCCGTGTGAATTGCGATTGTGCTGTATAGACATGTTTGCATGTCTATTGGTTTTCTGTTTGCAGGTGTAATTTCGTGCTTATTTGATAAGCTGATCTGTTGGATCACTTGATTAAGTTATTTTGGGCATTAAGTGATTTTTCTGTTGCTGTTTTTCACTTCTGTTACAGTGTTAACCGGTTAACGTATATGGTTAACCGGTTAACCAATTCAAAGATTCAAAATTCTCAAAGGTTTCAGGGTGTTAACCGGTTAATGCCTGGTGTTAACCGATTAACACCTAGGAATTTCCAGATTTTCACTTGTTTTACACAGGTTAACTGATTAACAGTATGTGTTAACCGATTAACACTGTACCAGAACGCCGTGCTTGTTGTTTTATTTGCATGTTCGCATACCGGTTCGATCCGTATCATCATAGATCAATGTGATGTATTAGGATTGAATTGTTGTGGCCGATTGTCACTGTTTATGGTTGATTAATCATGATGTTGTTGATATGTATGATCATTTCTCAATTGTTTACATGCTCGTGTATGTGGTTCGAATCGATCATCCGTTTGCATGTTTAGTTGCTTTCATCTCTCGCTTTTCTCCACGTGTTTGCATCATTCTTGCATCACTGTTAAGGTCAAGACGCGCTTGTGGCGGCTGCTTCCCCACACATTTTTCCTCCCTCCCACCATTCTAATTGTGCATTTTCGTGTTTGCATTTTCTCTACTTGTGATTGATTCTTCCTTTGTTCTTCTTGTGCTTTCTTGCCATGATCCCCATAGGATTCCTAGTCCCTCCGTTTAGGATGGGAGTAGGAGAGACATTAGGCGTTCAATCCAAGTATGCTAACATTAGGGTAGATGTTTCCCCCTTTCAATCCAAACTCTAGGATCACTTTGCATGACAACTTTAGGGTCGAGTTTCCGTTAGACCTTCCGTGCGTCTTCTCTTCTAATCTTCATACGATCTTAACACACTTAATAAAGATAATGGATATTGTGCCATGAGCCTTATACTTGGGAAATGGTGATTGAGGGGCTTCTCCTCAATTACCTAGAGTGTTTAGTATACGTCCTTAGGACGATATGCGACGTATTCGATCCTAGGTTCTAGACTTTAGTACAACATACATTATAAACACTCAAATTCAAAACACTTCTTCTCCGATAAAAAACACAGAACAAATTCAAACCTTTTTTCCTTCAGGATTAATCAAACTTCTTTTTCAGAAAAGAGTATTGTTAAACTTCGGTTCTACCACAAACAGGCTTTGTCCCTAACTGCTGGAACAGATGTTTAACCCTACTCGGATAAAACACTTAATCAACCTTTGGTTTCGTGTCAGCCCAAACTACGTTCGCTCTGATCTTTCATACCAGATGAAAGTATGTAGGCACGAGATGGCGATGTCTCGGCGAGCAACCTTTCCCCCCTTATCTTCCGTAGTTAGCCGAACTACGTTGACTCTGACTTTCCCATTGCATGAGGGAATACGTAGGCACAGAGCAGCGATGCTCTGCCGAGTCTCTTTCTTTCCTTTTTGTCCCGCAAGCCTGTAGCATAGATAGATAAACAACCCTTTTAGATAGCAAACAAGTGTGGATCCCGTCGAGTACGACGGACATGAGGGGTGCTAATACCTTCCCCTTGCGTAACCGACTCCCGAACCCAGGACTTGGTTGCAATGACCTCGTCTTTTCCCTTTCCCTAGGTTTTTTCCAATTGTTTTCTTTCCCTCTCTTTGGGATAAATAACTAAAGGTGGCGACTCTTCTGTTTTCTGCCGGTTGTTTTTCGTAGTTGCGACAACTGGCGACTCTGCTGGGGACTCTGGTTCCCTATGCGAGTCAATCCTAGCGCTTGTTTGTTTATCTTTTGGGTTTTGTACATGCGTGTTGTACTTTATTTACTTCCACACTTTATTTTCTCGCGTTTTATTTTTAGCATATATTATCATTATTGTGCTGTTGTGAGAGGGAAATTTTGATGAGTGAAAAGCCAGACCCAGGCTTGAGAGCAAACGTAGCCTTAGAGTGGAGATTAGTGGAGGACCTGTTTGCTTAGCAAACACCAGTTCCCATGAAATTTACACTCAGATGAGATCCTCTTTGACGATTTCTTTTCTGGTCCTTAGGATTGGAATTGATTTTGGATCTGAGGATTGTCGACTCTAGGGACCGATCATCTATGACTCAGCTAAGTGAGGCCTCTTCAGGGGGCGATGATGCCAAACCAGAAATGGTGAATGTATCATCATTTCTTGAAAGTCTGTGACACTGAGAAACGCATAGGATGCCATACCTTTATCAGTGGATTAGGTCCATACCTGTGAGTGAGACTGAGGTTGTGCAGGAAACCTTTACCTTCAGACTACCCGGTTACCTCTACAGTTTGAATCTGATTTATTGGTAACAGAGGTTCCTACCAGATCAGTGCTATGTTCTTATTGAAGCAGAATCTTGGCCCTTCTCACTCAACAGCACAACCGTCTTGATCTTCTGCCTGCATCCTTAGCATTTGAATCCTTGCATTTTCATGTTGCATTTCATTAACGTGTGTCTATATTGCATGTGCGTATCTCTCCCCGATTCTAGTGGTCTTGTTCTGTATTTCTGATATAGAGACTTTGAAGAGGATGATAGCCTACAGATTTCCCACTCTAGACGTTGGTCCCATACTGAAGTTGATTGCCCTGGCTGATGGTTCAGTAACAGAAGACTTTAGGAAATCATATGGGAGGTTGTTGAAATTTGTTTGCAAGCCTACCGCACACGAGATCAGTGGTTTGTACACTCTGCTGCAGTTCTATGATGCTCCATTGAGATGCTTTATGTTTCCAGATTATGTTCTAGAACCCACTCTATAGGAATACTCAGACTTGCTAGGCATTCCCATCAAGGATCAAATGCCTTATCATCATGTTGACACTAAGCCTAATCTGGCCAATCTTGCCGCTGCTTTACACTTGGATAAGTCTGAGTTGAAAGGAGGATTGACTCAAAGGAATGGGATGTATGGTTTTCCTCTATATTTCCTAGTGGAGAAAGCTCAGAAGTTTGCTAAGGAAGGCTGTCGGATCGTGTTCAATGCCATTTTAGCTCTTTGCTTATATGGTACCATACTGTTTCCTAACCTGCCAGACTTCGTGGATATAAACACTTTCCACATTCTCGCCTCAGGGAATCCAATACCCACTCTTCTTGGAGATGTTTACCACTCTGTCCATTATAAGAACGAAAACCGGAGAGGGAAGATTGTGTCTTGTTGTGTTCCCTTGCTATACAAATGGTTTGCCAACCACATGCCTAAGGCAGGTCCCTTTGTCTCTTCTGGGGCACGTTAGATTGGTCTCAGCGACTAATGGGTTTAACTGCAGAGAATATCACTTGGTTCGACAGGGATGTGTTGGGTACAGAACTCGTCTACAGTTGCAGTGGTTTTCCTAATGTTCCTCTGATTGGGAGAAAAAGGTGTGTCAATTACAACCCGTCATTGTTGATCAGGAAGTTCAGTTATGCATTGAAGGAGGCTCCCAAAGAAGACAAGATACAGGAATCTCTGTATCTCAGCGGGTTGTTGGATGGTGATGTGTTGTTTAAGCTTGAGCATGCTTGGAAAAATCTTCATCGGAAAGGTAAAGCAATGTTGGGGAAGAGCAACAACAAAGCCTTTGAGCCATACCTGGTTTGGATTCGTGAGCGAGCCACAAAGTTTCTAATGCCTTATACTGTTGCTAGACCATTATATCCTCTTGTGGTTGAGAAGCCCACTATGATCGACATTCGGAAGTACAACCAGGTGCTGCAAGAAAAGGAAGAGTTGAAGAGAGCCAACGAAGAGCTAGAGAAAGAAATTGCTCAACTCCGAAGTGAGAAGAGTGAAGCCGTGTACTCCTGCAAGAAGTAAATAGAGTTGATAAACCATTTAGGTACCAGCTTAACCAAAGAGACTGATGCTCGAGAGCGGCTAGGGTTAGACTTCAAGGCTGTTAATAGCGTTCTCGCCACCAAGAAGCAAGACTTGGACAGGGCATATCCGAAGATCTCTAAATTCGAGGCATTGTGGAACACTTCTCTGACCAATCACAAAGAACGAGAAGAGAAGCTAAAGCAGCAGATCGCCCAAATGATGATTCAGCTCGAGGCCAAGACCGAGAAGATTGAAGCTGAAGCATCACTCAGGCGTAACGCTGAGCGCAAGTTGAAGGAAGTTATGGCAAACCTGAAAGAGTGCAAACCGAGGGTTAATTCCAAGAGACACAAATTGGAAGATTGCTTTGGAGATGGAGCCTGGGAAGACTTTGTTGAAGATATTCAGAGCACCGTCAGACGGAGATACTTGCTTATTCAAGGATTGCTTACCAGGCCTGATCACCCCGAGACAAAGGAACTATTGGAGGATTTCCGTGCCTGCTGTCGCACTTGATTTCTTTTGTATTCTTTGTAGCTTTCATTCACTGATGTATTGTTGACCATCACCAAGCTTGTTGGCTGGGGTCAATCTGTTACCTTGATTCAGTTGTACCCAGTCACTCATGTATGCTACCTATGTGGGCTCTTTATATATCAGATATTGATTCATCTTCGTGATTGGCTTCTTATGTTATCTCGCTGGTATTCTGGAACTAGAATCAGGGGGGAATTTCTCCTAAAGTACAGACACATGTTTGCATTTGCATATCATCTAGCATAATAGGTACCTTGGACGTGTTTATCTGACCCCTGTGTTTTCTTTCGAAGGTGTGTTTCAGGATTGACTGCAGACCAATTCACCGCTACTCCACCCAAGCCAACCAACTCAGAGCTATGGAGCAAGTTCAGGCTGGAATGCAAGAGTTTAGGGAGAGGATGTCCCAGTTCATGGACATCATGCAGGTGATTGCCAGTGGGCAAGA
Source organism: Lathyrus sativus (assembly GCA_963859935.3). Lineage (NCBI taxonomy): Eukaryota > Viridiplantae > Streptophyta > Magnoliopsida > Fabales > Fabaceae > Lathyrus > Lathyrus sativus. The sequence goes on along the minus strand of OZ012740.1, from coordinate 51,324,275 downwards.
GCAACTCAGAACCCTCGTACAACCCTTGATTGCACGCGTTGACACCAATGGGATTTTGCACGGAGGTAAAACTACCAACCCACCTCATGTTGAGACTCCTCGGGCTGACAACTCTGGACCAACTGTGGTCATTCCCAACGCTGGAGGCAATGGGAACGCTGGAATTGGTACTGGCCATGCAGGGGCTGGTAATGGCACCATCGGAGCTGCTAATGGTAACATTGGTACAAGTGGTAACAACGCTGGAGTTAATGCTGGTAATGTAACATCCCACTTTCCCAATTCATAAATAAAATACAATTATTTCAAAATAACATCAGAGTTTCCCTTCAATAGTGGGATATCACATCCAATAGTTCAACATAACTCTTCATTATATGATTTTCAAAATAAAGCAGCGGAAAATTATCATTATCCATCGTTCACGGCCATCCGCCAAAATGCACAAAAGTATTCATTAACAAGTTCACCAAACATGATACGTCACAGGAATAAACAAATTTATTGTAAAACAAATAAACTCCCAAATCCCGTGCTACGTATCAGAGCATCTTAAGACTCGACTCGCACACCACTATCCAAGCTAGCTATGTACCTGGATTATCTGTACTTCCGAAGAAGCACAGACCACAACAACAACAAAGGGGTGAGAAAACATGATCAAAATTATCGGTAATAAGATACATGAATAAAAGGCAGTAAATATACAAATCATCACCCCGCCAACATCAATCATGACCTACTGTCCAATCATCAAATACAACACCCAATAATGCAAATATGCAACTCAACACCATGCATGCAGTACCGACTCATTGGTTCATTCAATCGAACCTCGGATAGATCACATACACCTCTCCTTGGCAATGATCTATCCCCACCATTCTCCACAAGGGAGTACGAATGATCGCATACACTCCTCCTGAGCAACAATTCCATCCCACCAAAATATCATGATATGCACGACACCAACATACATAACAAATAACTCAAGCACACTACGTGCACACGATCCTACTGATCACATTACCATACACAACCAATAAATTCAAGCATACTAAGTGCACACGATCCTCCTGATCTCATCACCATACATCATATGCATTATGTATTATACACCAATCAATCATGTTAATCAAATTAAAGTCAATACTATATAATTTCACCTCTTCAACATCAGGTATACACTCTTCACCACTAAACACCATATCTATTACTCATCATGACCAAAAAAAAGGTCATATGAAACAACAGAACAAACCATACAGTGCAAAAATCACAATCTGCTGTCATGCTCGCTGGCTCATTCGCTTAGCGAAGCCCTAGCGAACGCTCGCTAGCTGCTCGCCTAGCGAAACCCCTAGCAAAGGCAGACAGTAGCTACTAGACATGTTCGCTACCCAGCTCGCCTAGCGAGTCCCTAGCGAATGCTCGCGACCTGCTCGCCTAGCGAACCTGCTAGCGAGCGTCTGCGATACTCAAAACCCTCACAGTCCAAAAATGTCACCTTGCTCAATTCCAAGCCTATAATTCCTCATATATTCTTTGTCCTATTTTCACGATAACTATTACATACTACACCAATCAATTTCTCCTTAAAATTTCTCTCTCGAACCAAATCTCATAGTCATTACTAAAACCACAGGAGTTACACAGAACTCCACCAAAACCACAACTCTGCTACGTTACACATAAACTCACCAAAACCACAACAATATATGCACAAATTCAGCATAACAGCAACAATCATAAACATGTCAACAATACCAATCATATTCATCAAATCCCTATGGGGTTAAGGAATCCCCTCTACCCAATGCATGCAAAATACCAATCCCAATCATTTTCTCCCCCCTTACCTCGATTAGATACTCAGATTGACGAAGAACTCTGAAGAATTTGACAGCCCTAGCCTTGTCTCTCTTCCTTCCTTGTTCTTCCTTCTGAAACTTTCTCTAAACTGGTTTATCGTGTTTTCTAACTCTCTTCTACCCCAAAAACCTTCTTATATCTCTAATTCCCTATTTTACTTATTCCAATAAAATTAATAATAATAATAATAATAATAATAATAATAATATTACTATTAATTATTAAATTATCACCACCATTAATCATATTATATTAATATTAAACTCCATAGTTATTAAATAATTCCCATAACTTAAGGGTACCCACCAACACTCTCAGACACACCCCTACATAAGGACACACCAAAATAAAATAACACCAAAAAGACTAAATAATTAAAATGGGTGTTACAGGTAACACCGAAAATTTCCATGGACCTGAAGCTGTGGGTATCGTCCATGGAAATGTTCATCAACCCTGGAATGAGGATCGTCAAGATGACGTATTCTCTATGAGAGGCGCTGAGGCTGATCTGCCTTCTGAGGCTCGCCAGAGATTTAAAATGCTCGAGGATAAGATGAAGAGCTTTGAGAACCTGAATTCCATGGGTCTCGACATGGCCAACTTGGGGATGATCCCCTATCTCAAAATACCACCAAAATTCAAAGTGCCAGATTTTGAAAAGTACAAGGGCACCACCTGTCCTCGTGTCCACTTGAGATCTTATTACAGGAAGATGTCGGCGTACTTCGACGACGAGAAGTTGCTGATGCACTTATTTCAAGATAGTTTGTCACGACCTTCACTGGAATGGTACACGGGCTTGGAGCCTGCAAGTGTACGTAGTTGGAAGGATCTTGCTGAAGCTTTCGTAAGACATTACCAGTACAATAGTGACCTGGCTCCCAACCGGGTCCAGCTGCAAAATCTGTCACAGAAGAATGGGGAATGCTTTAAGGAATACGCCCATCGGTGGCGTGAATTGGCAGCCAGAGTACAACCGCCTATGGTTGAACGTGAACTGGTAGACGTGTTTGTGGCAACGCTGCCGGGTGTTTATTACGAGAAGCTAATTAGTAGCATGTCAGGGAGCTTCTCTGACCTAATCATCACTGGTGAGCGAGTTGATAATGGGATTAAGTTGGGTAAAATCCAGACCGATGAAGGTTCCTCAACTGGAGGAAAGAAAGTGTTTGGGGGAAAGAAGAGAGAGGGTGAAGCCAAATCTGTATCCGGTTCCCGAGGAAACAGAAAGCCAGCACAGAACCATCAGCAACAGAGGGTCACAAGTATTACTATTCCCGTCGCGCCACAACAACAGCAATCGCAGTAGCCAAATCAGAACCAAGGCCATAACTACGCCCAACGCCAATATAAGGGCCCGACAGCAAACCGAGTGTTCGAAACGCCACCCATGCCGTATTCACAACTACTTCAGGCCTTGTTGCAGTTACAGTTGGTTCACAAGAGGACGATGGCTCCATTAACAGGACCACCTCCACCTGGATACGATGCAAACGCTCACTGTGAATTTCATTCGGATGCTCCAGGGCACAACATCGATGGCTGTAAAGCGTTCAAGAATAAGGTCCAGGACCTGTTGGATAGTAAAGCGATCAATTTATCCGATGAGATTCCTAATGTTACGCAAAATCCAATGCCTAACCACGGGGGTGCAGGGGTTAATGCAGTTATCGAAGACGAAGATCTGAATTTAATGATCAATGTCGACAATCTGAAAACACCACTGAGTTTTATCAAAGCCAAGTTGTTGAAGAAGGGTGTATTCCCGGGCTGCGGGAAATTCTGTATTGAATGTGCGAGACATATGGATGGTTGTGATAAGCTGAAGGTTGGGATTCAAAGTCTGATCGACAAAGGGGCTCTACAATTTGATCGGAAGATTGAGAACAAGTCCGTAGAGGTGTTAACTAAGCAGAAGGATGAGATTGCAACAATCACCATTCCATACAAGACCGTCAATATTTCTTCTTCGAGGCCACCCACAGTTACTATAACGAAAGTCGGTCCTATACCTTTTGAAAGTACTAATGTTGTCCCATGGAATTATGGAGCAGAAGTCTAATGCAATGGGAAGAAGCTGGACTTGAAAGACCCACCTGTAGAGTATGTGGACAACATGGTTGGATCCGGAGGGATTACTCGCAGTAGAAGAGTATTCTCGCCACCTGAAGTTGATGTTGACAAAACAGACAAGAGAAACGACAAAGCAGTCATTGAAGAGACCTCTCGGGAGGTAGAAAAAGACTTGTTGGCAAAGGATGCTGAAGAGTTCATGAGATTAATCAAGAAGAGCGACTATAAGATAGTTGACCACCTACAACAGACACCTTCAAAGGTCTCTATACTGAATTTGTTGCTTTGCTCCGAAGCACACCGCAACACCTTGTTGAAAATTCTGAATGCCGCGTATGTACCCCAGGAAATTTCTATTAACCAGCTTGAGGGGGTGGTTGCACATGTGAACGCCGATAATGGATTGGGATTTACTGACCTGGAGTTGACACTGAAAGGCAGGAACCACAATAGCGCCCTGCATATCTCAATAGAATGTCGAGGAGCGGTCATGTCCCATGTGCTCGTGGACATGGGATCATCTCTGGACGTTCTCCCTAAGAAAGCCTTGATGAAGCTTGATACTAGGGGATTGGTTTGCACTCCTAGTGATCTAGTAGTGAGGGCTTTCGACGAGACGCGTCGGTCTGTGTTCGGTGAAGTGACCATGCCCATTCATGAAGGGCCTGAAGTGTTTGACGCTGTATTTTACATCATGGATATCCAGCCCGCCTAGAGTTGCTTGTTAGGCCGGCCTTGGATCCATTCAGCGGGAGCTGTGACCTCTACGCTGCATTAGAAATTGAAGTATGCTGTGGGTGGCAGCATTGTCACAATCTGCGGGGAAGAAGACATTATGGTGAGCCATCTGTCGTCTTTTAAGTATGTGGAAGTGGACAGCGAGATCCACGAGACGTTGTGCCAAGCATTCGAGACAGTCAAGGTCAAGGATGTATCTCCTGTGGTGAGCAAAGTGCCTGAAGTGGCTCTCTCTTCTTTCAAAGAGGCTTAAGCTGTGGTACAGACTGGTTCAGCTCAAGGCTAGGGGCAGGTGTTGAACATCCCCAACAAGCAAGATAAGTTTGGCTTGGGGTATCATCCTTCTGTTGCTTCATCCTCTCAGAATACGCTGTGTTACAAGGGGCCGATTCAGTTCACTAAGGGTGGAGTCATATTCGAACAGATCAATGATGTGTCTGATGAAGAAGGAGACAGTGATTGTGACATGGATGCATGGATCCAGCCGTGCCAGCTAGGGCAGAGCCTCAGCAATTGGTCCATCTAGGATTTCATCCAAGTGACCAGTAAAGAGTAATGCTTTATTTTTTCCAATTATTATACAACCTTATGTCCTACCCGGGACATAAAGGTTTTATTGTCAGGGCCTTGCTTGCTTATGCATGTGCATTTTATCAATAATTGTTGCGGTGGAAATAGGATCACAAACTATTAATGAGTTTGAGTCGCAATTCAATTCACAACCGCTCTTTGATTTATCCGAAGGAAAAGGTCAAAAAGGGAAAACCTATTTTTGCATCGTAAACACAATGCGGGGAAAGATCTAGGGTTCGGGGGTTGGTTAAATTTAGGGAAGGTATTAGCACCCTAAACTTCTGTAGTACTCTACAGGAACCTTTTGTTCAAATGTTTACTATTTGCTTTATTTATTTGCTTAAGGTATATGTACAAAAGGATTAAAAGTGAGAAAAGAGACCTAAGGGGTTAATTTTAAGTTTACTCGGCAAGACATCGCATCTTGTGCCTACGTATCCTTACGGGAGTGGAATCAGAGTAATCGTAGTTCCCCTCAAAAGGGAGGTTAGAGACTTCTTGACTGTGGTCAAGGTCTCAAGGGGAATAAACATGTCTTAAGGACACGCTTACGCGGAGTGTAGAAACTCCAATATCTACGTTGTAAATTGTTAAGTTGTAATTAGGGTTAAATTAGGGATTCCACGGCGGAAAACCCTAAAATGAGCGCGGCGGCTCTTTGACCTAATGCTAGGGGTAAAATTGTAATTTTGCCTGCGGCGAGGCATTTGTGAAAATTTAGGGTTGAAAAGGTGTAAGGGTTGAAGGTGAGGACTATTGACACGGCGGTCAAACGGCTAGACCTAATTCCTTCGGAGGAGTGAAATGTGACAGAAATATTGATGAAGGTGTGAGATAAATGAACTGTAAACAGGGAGTAAAAACAGAAGTTAAAGCCATACAAACAGAAATTTAAAGGCAGAAATTTAAAGCGCGATTATTAGATTCGCGAGGTTACAACCGAGAAACATATACAATATGATAAGGAGATAAGATGAAATAAGTAATGGTAAATGTAATGAGCTGCAAAATGAACAAACGACATTAGTGGGCAACAGTTAGGCGGCAATCGAATTAATTACGAACAATAAAGAAAGAGATGTCAATTTGAGATTTTTATTGTTGCTTTATTTAAAAAATCTTAAATTATTTAATGTTAGCTTGCAAAAAAAAGGTTTAATTTAAAAATGCTTTACTCTAAAAAAGAAATTTTTTTTTTAATATTTTCAAGAAAAGTTTTTCTTATTTTATTTTAAAAATAGTTTTTTTATTTATTTTTAATATTTACATAAAAACGTTTTTTATTTATTTTTAAAAACAGTTTTTTTGAATTAAAAAAACAATTTAAAAAACATAAAACAAATTTTAAAAACAAAACAAAACAAAATAAAAAAAAATAAAAAAAAAAAGGGGGGGGGGGGGGGGGGGGTTGGGCCGGTAACCACACCCGGACCCAACCCAATTGTTAGTCATAAGAAAAAAACTTTAGGGTTTCACCCCCAGAGAACGTTCGCGGCGCCGTTTCACTTTTCTTCTTCATCTCTCTCTCGTCTTTCTTCTTCCTCGCGCTGTGATCCTCTTATTTCCTGAAACAAACATCAAAACTCGTAATGAAATGTCCCGTTGCTTACGTTTAACGTGAAATCGGCCGATGATGGCGTGAACTGAGGCCCAAAAAACGGGAGATTGCCCGTCGTCTGGTTGAACGGCGTCGGTGGTCTCTCGTTTGAGTCCTTCGTGACCGATGATGGATGATACACGGTGCGTTTGAACGATGATGACGATGTTCTTCGTCTGAGTTCGCGGCTTTCGTTCACGACGCCTAGGGTTTGCTCGTCAGGGCTTTCACGATTTCGTCCTTCGTTGGGGTTTCGTTCGTGATCTTCGTTCTTCGCCTCTTTCTCGCGGCTACCAGTTAGGGTTTTTGATGGTGAGATCGTTCTCTTCTTATACTCTCTTTTTGGGCCTTTGATCCGTGATGGATTTGCGTTATTTTTGAGACATGATTTTGTGTTGATATGATTTGATTTTGTTTTGATTACGATTGGATGCTTTCTGATATGAATCTGATACTGATTGAACTCTGTTTCCTCTTTTAGGGTTTGATTGGGGTTTCCAGCTGATATGATTCTTCTGATTTGATTCGGAGCTTTCTATTTTCAGAACTCTGTGATTGAATATTACATGACCCTATTCGATTTGTTTAATAATCTGAACTGATTTGTTTTGATCTGTTTTGAAACTTTCCATATTTGATCGGCCTTGACTGAACTTCATCTTTTGGATTTCAACTGGATATCTTTTTTTGGTTAATCTGATGTGGTTTGTTTGGATTCATGCTTTGCAGATGCTTCTGATACAGGCAACTCTGTCATGTATTTGGATATCTGGTTCCATCTGATGCAATGTTCTTTGACCTCTGGTCTTCATTTTGGATACTGATGCGAACTAGATTATTTGATGATGATGACCTGCTTTCATTCAGTTTGGTTATCAGTTGGAATACTTACTTTTCTTCTTCTTCTTTCAGGGTAGGTACTCCGGCTTCGGTTGCGTCAAACGCTGCCGAGGAAGGTATACGGCAATGATGACATCGTTCTGAGCCTTCGAGGGATGTTCTTCGATGATGTCGCAGTTTCCTTCTGCTGTGTTCTATGGAATTTGATTCAGAACATGAGCTGGGCTGCTACTTTGAATCATGATATGGTTTCGTGACTTGTTTTATTTCTGAACTGATATGCTTGGACACGAGTTTTGTCTTGTGATAACCTAACCTGTTTCAACTCTTAATCCTCAGGTCTGCTGCTTGTACCCAACTGCGACGTTTAAACTTTTCTGTTTCTTGATTCTTAGGGCAATGATGCTCTGACTGAGCCCTTCGGAGAAGACGCTATGATCTCATGTTTGTTGCTCGTGTTGTGAGCAGAATGGCATCTGGTTGCTGGTTTGTCATGATGACTTGCCATCGTTGATTGCTTTTTCTGGTATGATTTTTATGCTGTGATTTGGCTGTTTGCATTCTGAACTGGTTCGGTTTTCGTGATGGTCTGATTTTGAACATGCTGCTAAACCATGTTTGATGCTGTTGTGCATGAAGCTTGACATTAATCGATGCCTCTGAACTTTGATACAGCGTATGATGCTGTTGTGATTTGCACTTCGTTTTTCTAATACTTTGTTCTATGTAATTTTGACGCAGCTTGTTTTGTGTCTCATTTTTCTGTTCTGTTTTGAACATTGGCCTTCATTTTGTTTTGAACATTGGCCTTCATTTTGAACCTTCGTAACAGATTTGTTTCTTTGGTGCCTCTTCATACTTGTACTGGCGCGAGCTCCTTCTTGCCTAGTTTTGTTTATGCAGCTTGTTTATGCTTTGAGTTATGTTGTACTGATGATGCTTGTGGCTTTTCAGGTGTGAAAAAAAATGACTCAAACCTGCCGGCATCCGGGTCTGGGTCCAAATTCGCCTATGTTGCCTTACTCTCGTATCAGTTCAGAAATCCAATCGCGGCAAAACGAATCAGCCCCGCTTCTTTTATCACTTCTATCTCTCGGATGTCCCGTAACGATAAGAACAGGTGTTACCTGATCTGACGCCAACGGCGCGGATCGGTAACGGGGGTAGGACGCAGCTTCGGTTGTGCCACTCCCGGCACTCGATGATGACACTGTTCTGAGAGTGTCGAAAACAAACTCTAACATTCTTTATTCTGCTTTGCTATTTTTTTGATGTGCAGGTTGATCGGGGACTCGTGGAGAAACTCAAAGGCCAACATGAAGACACTTAGCAATTTTTAGGACTTAGGATTTTTTAGAGTCAATGTAATGTCTGTAGTTGTAATTTTACGGAAACTCAAATGTAAAATGATTCAAACCCTTTTGTACAATAACATTCTCATGAAATAAAAATTCCCAAAAACTTCCATTTATCCCTGATCATTCAAGTTTGAAATTGTTTATGTTTACTTCTAGTTATAAATTGCAAACACTTGTGAATAAATCCACAAATATTTAAATTCATTACTCTAGTCGTAAATCATAACTATTCGCGAATGATATTCTTATTCGTGCACTTGTCTCATTTGTAATCTTAATCCCGTCATCTGATTAAAACCTAACCAACCATTTCATAGCCAAACACGGATGTGCACCGTAATCACAACAGTTTCAGCATCAACGATAACACTACTCGTAATTAAATTCCACTGACCCAATGCCAAGAGCCACAATCCACTAATACCCACTTAACAGAACCTGAAGTGCTCTGGAAGTAAGCCATGAGTGATGAAATGGATCTTAAATCCAGTTGCGCCCGACAGTTTTTAATATCGGCCACGTCGAATTGGCACCTTGATATAATTAGACCTGGTGATAGGTAAATGCCTCAAAAATAGTGTATCAAACGCCTCAGAACTTAATAACAGCCCGTCTTCAAGGAATTAGCAGAATTTGCGTAAAATGACCAAAATACCCCTGGAACCAAATCTGCAAAACAAAACACCTCCATAACTTGTTAGTGGTTAGCAAATGTACATATGGGATGCTATGCGAAATGACTGACTAAATATAAGGGTAAAATTTGGGGTATTACAGTTGCCCCCTATTTAAATAGCTACACCGGACGATTTGAGTGACAGAGACTCGAGGAATCGTGGTGGAGAGATTTAAATATAGATAACCGAAAATTTTGCCCTTATATGCGACGATATGCAATGCTATTGGACAAAGCGAGGACAGCTTAATGCAGATGATGCCATGAATATGATATGATACGTATGCTAGAATGATGAATGCGACAATGATGACGAATACTACGACACAGGGACAGATGCTACGAGAAGACCACACCGGGGAAGACGACGCGCTGGGACACAGTACAACACTGGGGAACTCTAAAATGATGGTCAACTGGTGCGAACACGATCAATTGCCATTTTTAGAAAAGGAACGAGATTCTCAAATGGAGATGGTACCTATGAGACGACCTCCACTGGGGAATCTAAAAATAAAACTGGATCCCGTACGATTGCAAGATCGATTACAGAATGCTGGAGCATTGAGCAAAGAATAACATCCAAGCTTCTGTAAACTATCCCTCGTGACAGGATCAAACGGACTTTTTCGGAACTCCGTAACAAATATACAGGGTAAAGACCGGCTGTATGCCAAAATAAATGGACTTTGATGGGAAATGCCCTGATAAGCTTCTCGCGGGAGAACTGTCACTTATCATTGGAAGGGACTTATGTGCCAAAATGGATAAGCACTCAAATGAAGAGACTGCTGCTTATCTGATAAATAAATCTTCTCGCATTTAAGGTCGGCGCCTGGAATACGATTCTGATTCTTCTCTTACTGAAGGATAAATAAACTTCTTCATGCTTCAAGATCGTGCTCTTCTGAACATGAAAAGGGTAAACTGAACTTCCTCATACTTCAGAATCGTGCTCTCCTGAATATGATTCGGCTCTTTCTTGTAAATGAAATTCTTCATACTTCAGAATCGTGCTCTCCTGAATATGAAAAGGGCTAACTGAACTTCCTCATACTTCAGAATCATGCTCTCCTGAATATGATTCGGCTCTTGAAATTTCTTCATACTTCAGAATCGTGCTCTCCTGAATATAAAAAGGGCTAACTGAACATCCTCATACTTCACAATCGTGCTCTCCTGAATATGATTCGGCTCAAACCTCCCCGTACTTCAAGATCGTGCTCTCCTGAATACGATTTGGTTTCTTCTTTTACTAAAGGATAAATGAACTTCTTCATACTTCAGAATCGTGCTCTCCTGAATATGATTCCGCTCAAACCTCCCCGTACTTCAGGATCGTGCTCTCTTGAATACGATTTGGTTCAAAACCCCCCATACTTCCAGACGACAGGTAAATGGAAGCCTAACTGCTCCATGGAGATGGCCATTTGCTGCGAGTCATAACGAAGATAGGATCGGCTTCTTAGGTGAGAAATGTTGTATATCGATGCTGTAAGGTGTAGGATTGTAATAATAAATTATCCAGGCATGAACTGGCGTGTATCTGTAAAGGATTGTAGTTGATTTTCTTGAAAGATAGTGCCAAATAAATGCACGTCCGGGTACAGTGATAAACCTCCCAAGCGAGATAGTCGCGTATCTGTCGTGGTATGGTAAAAACCTTTAGATGGTGCAAAATAAATGCACGTCCGGTTGGGATTGACGACCGACAAGATTCAATCTAGGATCGAGCTAGAAAGAAGACTGGTAATCAAGACTCCATCGAGGGAATGAACTCGAAGGGTAAATATCTTATCCTGGCGAGGAAAGATAGCTGAAGTAACCGTCATCCACGAGGATCGAGCTCTGTGGGGAAACTGGAAACACATATGTATTTTATGCTTAGGGCTGACAATCTACTTGGAGAGAATGGACAAACCCCAGTTACTCGGCGGTAACGAACAATGATGGCGACACAACGAACCTGTGCATGCTAACGCGTATGTTACTGCATATGAATGTGAATGTATGTTAATGTCTATGTAGTTAAATATGCAGGATGTAATGGAATGAATATGTAATGAGTATGTGAAATGAATATATGAAGTAGGCATGTGAAATGAGTATATGAAGTAGGCATGTGATGCTTATGCCCCTGTGTATGCTGACGAAACAGACTAGAGACGGGACGAGAGATGAAATAAACATCTCGACGGAGATACCCTGCGTTCTCTGCAACCAATACGTCAATCATGGGTAAGAAAGATCAATGGTAGAACCACATCTGGTTTTAAAGTTCCGAATTCTCTGGGGAGAAGGTGATCTGCTTGGGTGTACAGTATCACGTCTTCACATGGGGAGAAGAAAACCTGAGGGACACTTTCGAGTTACCCAAGAAAAAGTTGTCAGCTTATAGTCTCGCTGGGGACTGTGTTAGAGCAATGATTTGAAAGTGTTTCTGCAATAATGATATTTTCGGGGGGTGAAGAGATCCTTCCGAAATTTCCACTAGTCAAAGTAATTTCTTATATTTCAATTTCGTTTTTTTTTTTTGAAGAACAGTTTTGAAAAATCTACAATGCACCTTTCATTTTCAAATTTTAAGAATAAACGCATTTTGCATAACAATAGAAAACAAAGAGCAATGCACCAAGGAATGTAAGTAACAAGATGGTATCTTTTATTAAAGGGTGGTAGCTCGCTGAAGGCATAGCTCCACAGATGATTATGTTTTAAAATTGGCAACATGGGAAAAGGTTACATTGAATCCAATGACACCTACTGACACTAATAACTAAAACTAATCCAGAATCTTGCTTTGGGCAAGGATGAAAGAAACGAAACATGGCTCTCATGCGGAAAGTGTGTTCGCGATGATCAGTGTCCTCTGTTGCAATGAAATGCCTTTGCCCCTAACTTTTTCCTGGACCGCCCTCTCGGGTTTTCAATCCACCAGGACGCTCCTTTTTGCCTAAGTCTCCCTTTCGAGTTTTCAACTTAGCGAGCTTTTTATTATTATTTTTTTTTCAACCCTTACTTTTGCCTAAGTCGCCTTTTGCAGGTTTTCGACTTAGCGGGTTTTTTAGGCATAATATTTTCGGACTGCATCAGAATTCACGGGATGTGCTAGTTCTTCACCGTCCATTGTTGTAAGTATCAGAGACCCTCCGGAGAAAACGGTCTTTACAACAAATGGGCCTTCATAATTGGGCATCCACTTTCCACGCATATCTTTATGCACTGGCAAGATCTTTTTGAGTACGAGCTCTCCTTGACGGAACTCACGGATACGAATCTTCTTATCAAACGCTCTTTTCATCCGTTTCTGATATAATTGCCCATGGCACATAGCTGTCAAGCGCTTCTCGTCAATGAGATTCAACTGATCCAGTCTGTCTTGAACCCACTCAGCTTCCTCAAGTTCAGCTTCCATCAACGCTCTTAAAGAAGGTATCTCTACTTCGATGGGGAGCACGGCGTCCGTTCCATACACCAGTGAGAAAGGTGTTGCCCCTGTCGAAGTTCTCACTGAGGTTCTGTATCCATGCAAAGCAAACGGTAACATCTCATGCCAATCTTTGTAAGTCACAACCATCTTTTGCAGGATTTTCTTGATATTCTTATTCGCAGCTTCAACGGCCCCATTCATCTTAGGACGGTACGGAGAAGAATTGTGATGAGTGATCTTGAAATTGTCACACAACTCTTTCATAGTCTTGTTATTCAGATTGGTGCCGTTGTCAGTTATTATCCGGCTTGGGATTCCGTAACGGCAGATGATTTCTTTCCTGATGAAGCGGGCAACCACTTGCTTGGTCACGTTGGTGTAGGAGGCAGCCTCTACCCACTTAGTGAAATAATCAATAGCAACAAGGATAAAACGATGACCATTAGAAGCCTTCGGCTCGATTGCCCCAATCATGTCAATGCCCCACATAGAGAACGGCCATGGTGAAGACAAAACATTCAACGGTGATGGAGGTACATGCATTTTATCAGCATAAATTTGGCACTTATGGCATTTTCTAGCGTATTGGATGCAGTCAGCTTCCATGGTTAACCAATAATACCCAGCCCTTAACATCTTCTTGGACATAGCATAACCATTAGCATGAGTTCCGAAAGTCCCCTCATGAATTTCCTGCAGTAACATGTCCGCTTCCCGTTTATCAACACATCTGAGCAGAACCATGTCGTGATTTCTCTTGTATAGCACACCATTACTGATAAAGAATTTAGACGCCAATCTTCTCAATGTTTTCTTGTCCAGACCAGTAGCACCATCGGGATACTCTTGCTTGACGAGATAGTTCTTGATATCATGAAACCAAGGCTTTTCATCCACCTCAACTTCTTCGACCACCTGACAATAAGCGGGCTCAACTTTGCGCTCAATATGGATAAGAGGTGCTTCATTAACGAATTTAACTTTCCACATGGATGCTAACATGGCTAAAGCATCAGCAACGTGATTCTCGGATCTAGGAACATGCTCGAACTCTATCTCGTCGAAATACTTGATCAGCTCAACAATGTAGTCCTTATAAGGGATTAACTTCTCATTCTTCGTTTCCCATTTGCCTTGTACCTGGTAAATAACCAAGGCTGAGTCACCACTTACTTTAAGAAGTTTGATTCGGAGGTGAATTGCTGCTTCGAGGCCAAGAATACATGCTTCATATTCTGCGACGTTATTAGTACACTCAAAGTCCAACCTTGCTGTAAATGGAGTGAATCCACCCCTTGGGTTCATCAAAACGGCGCCTATACCATGCCCATTGAAATTCGAGGAACCATCAAACATCATCCTCCACCAAAGACCTGGTTCTGGACCTTCGCTCGGATCTGGCTCTTCACAATCTCTTCTAATCAACAAGATATCCTCATCAGGAAAGTCAAACTTAAGAGGTTCATAATCTTCAACTGGCTGGTCTGCAAGATAATCAGATAAAATACTACCCTTAATCGCCTTCTGGGGTACATACTGGATGTCATATTCAGATAACAACATGTGCCAACGGGCTAGCCTCCCGGTTTGAGCAGGTTTTTCAAAAATATACTTGATCGAATCCATTTTAGAAATCCACAATGTGGTATGACAGACCATATATTGCCGAAGGCGCCTAGCGGCCCATGCCAATGCACAACAAGTTTTCTCCAATGGTGAGTATCTGTTTTCGCAATCGGTAAAATTTTTGCTTAGGTAATAAATCGCATGTTCCTTTTTCCCAGTCTCATCATGTTGTCCAAGCACACAACCCATAGACTTCTCAAGTACAGTAAGGTACATAAACAACGGTCTTCCAGGCACGGGAGGAATCAGAATAGGGGGGTCTTGCAAATAACTCTTAATCTTCTCAAACTCCTTCTGACAATCGGGGTTCCACTCAACCGTCTGCCCCTTGCAAAGTAACTTGAATATCGGCTCACAAGTAGCGGTCATGTTGGAGATAAACCTGGAAATATAATTCAAACGTCCCAGAAAACCTCTAACTTGCGTCTCGGTGTGCGGAGCTGGCATATCTTGAATGGCTCGGACTTTGTCAGGGTCCACCTCAATCCCTCGCTGGCTAACGATGAAACCAAGCAATTTTCCAGATCTGACACCGAAGGTACATTTAGCAGGATTCAATTTCAACTGATATTTCCTGAGTCGTTCAAACAACTTCACCAAATGGTCTAGATGCTCCTCCTCACTCTGAGATTTGGCTATCATATCATCCACATACACCTCGATCTCCTTGTGCATCATATCATGAAAAAGAGTGGTCATAGCGCGTTGGTAAGTTGCCCCCGCGTTCTTCAAACCGAAGGGCATGACTTTGTAGCAGAAGGTCCCCCACGGAGTAATGAAAGTAGTTTTCTCTCGATCATCGAGATCCATTTTGATCTGATTATAGCCAGAGAAACCATCCATAAATGAGAATAACGCAAAACTGGCTGTATTGTCCACCAGTGTATCGATATGTGGCAGGGGGAAGTCGTCTTTTGGACTTGCTTTGTTCAGATCCCTGTAATCCACACACATCCTAACTTTACCGTCCTTCTTAGGCACTGGCACAATGTTGGCAACCCAATCTGGATATTTTGCGACTGCCAAGAAACCTGCATCCAACTGCTTTTTAACCTCATCTCGAATCTTCAAAGCCATGTCGGGTCTCGTTCTTCGAAGTTTTTGCTTGATAGGTGGACAATCTGGCTTAAGTGGCAACTTGTGGACAACAATATCTGTGTCTAGGCCCGGCATATCTTGATACGACCACGCAAACACATCAATATACTCTTTTAACAACTCAATCAACCTCGGCTTAACCTCTGTCCCAAGCATTGCACCAATCTTGACCTCTTTCTTGTTCTCATCTGTACCGAGATTAATTAAGTCCACCTGCTCTTTATACGGTTGAAGCTCTGTGTACTCGTACTCAATCAATCTAGTCAGTTCAGCGGGTACTTCAAAATCTTCTTCACCCTCGTCCTCAGCTTGATTGATGGGTGCATCCCAGTCAGGAGTGTCAGTAAAGTCATTGGATCCAAAAAGGTTTACGATGTCTCTGCATGATGGAAGGCTTACTTAATTAAAATGCTCGAAGATATGCAAGATAAGGAATGAAATGCTGTTTTTTTGTTTTATTCTTTGGAAGAAAGGGTTGCCAATTTCATTTTTTAAAGGTGAAAACGAAAAACGCAAATGAACCAAAGTGGAATTGAACAACATGCCTTTATTAATATCTTTTTAGAAATGAAAGGTGGCCCAATGAAAGCGACCCTATAGCCTTGGGCAGAGCTATGGATTATTATTTGAAAATGTAAATGAAACTTTAAAAAAGAATTACTTTGACAAGGGAAAAATAACAGGGATCTCTACGGCCTCCCAGTTGTTTAAAACTGCATCACCCTTAAACACCAGGTTGCTCAGATCTTCGTTTTCCTCACAGTCGCTGATGGCATTGACTTGGAAACCTCCGCTGACAAATACCTCTTGGATAACCTTCGGACGCCCTTCGACAGTTGTGGCAGCTCCATTCTGAGTTGGTTTGTAACCCAACCCAGAGCGATCGGTCTTGGTCTTGACATCAATTACCTCTCCCCAACCTTCAGGAATGCCCCTGTCAATTGTTGATTTGGTACTCTTCAGAGATGCAAAAGATGGATTACCCTGACCCACTATCTCTTCGACTTCTAGCATAACAGCATTGGCGATCTCAAGTGCTTGAAAGGAGATTTCTAAAGCATTCTCATCGGCCTCGATGTAACGGAAAGAAGACAGGTTACTGACCATCAGATCCTCCTCACCGTGTATAATAACCAACTTTCCATCGATTACGAACTTCATCTTTTGATGTAACGTTGAGGTTACTGCCCCAGCGGCATGAATCCACGGCCTTCCAAGTAAGCAGCTGTAATTGGGATTAATGTCCATGACTTGAAACGTGATATTAAAAACT
This sequence comes from Lathyrus sativus, assembly GCA_963859935.3. NCBI lineage: Eukaryota > Viridiplantae > Streptophyta > Magnoliopsida > Fabales > Fabaceae > Lathyrus > Lathyrus sativus. The sequence continues at coordinate 51,307,118 of OZ012740.1, read as the reverse complement.
TGCGGACCAATTAGGATAGGAAGCTCAACCTCCCCCATTACCGACCGGCGAGAACCATCGAAAGCCTTGACTACCAAAGGAGTAGGTTTCAACACAGTCTCTTTGAAAACCAACTTATCGAGAACCCTCTTGGGTAGAACATTCAAAGAAGAACCGGTGTCCACTAGCACTCTTGCCAAATTATCCTCCTGACATCTCACTGATATATGTAAAGCACGATTATGATTCGGACCCTCCTTTGGTAACTCTTCATTGCTGAAACTAAGGGTGTTACAGGCGATCAAATTGGCAATCACACTATCGAACCGACTGGTGCTGATATCTTGATCCACATGTGCTTGAGTCAAAACTTTCTGCAAGGCCATCCTATGAGCGGGTGAACTCATCAACAGAGATAAAATCGAAATCTTGGAAGGAGTCTGATGAAGTTGGTCGATAACTTTATAGTCACTCTTCTTGATGATCCTCAAAAACTCAGCATCTTCGTCATTCGTAACGGCTCCCTTACCTTTGTCTTTGACGGCCACTGGGATATTAGTGGTCTCCTTAGGTGGAACCTCATTAGAACGGGGAGTATACACACGGCCACTGCGAGTCATCCTGCTTGCCTCTACGATATTGGTCACAGTGTCCTTAACCTCTTCATTTGGAATAACTTTCCCAGACTCCTTGTCAATCATCGTCACATCGTATTTCCAAGGCACAGCTTTGGGATCACTGAAAGGAAACGGACTTGGTCTTCGAATAATTATTGGCTTATGCTGATTCACCTCAGGGATAGACGACTTTGGTATATCGAACACGAGATTGGCAGAACCTGCCCCTGATAAATTAAACACTGGTACCTTTCCCTTTGATCCAGGCTGATGGAAAACTGGCTCAACCACAGCGACCTCATCCTTCTTGGGTTGACTTGTCACTTGTAAAACACCCTCATTAATCAACCTCTGAACATCATTCTGAACCAACACACAACCCTTAATACTGGCTTCACAACTTACGCATGCAACGTGGGAAGTATCTACCAGACCAGCTTCAAACAGTTTCGAATGGAACATCTTGAGAGGAGTCTTAATCTGTACAACATCAAGGACATAACCTTCCTCCGAATCAGCACTAATGGCATTGACACTTTCATGGTTGGGAAAAGGGTTCTTCTTGACATTCGGTTGAGGATATTCAAATGACAAAATCTTCTTTTCCAATAAATCCCTGACAAGATTTTTGAGAGCATAACAATTCTCCAGATCATGACCAGGCGCACCCTCATGAAATAAACAATGAGCGGCCGCGTTGTAATTGGCGGGTAGAGGATTAGGAGGCGGACCCAAAGCCCGAGTAGTGATTAGACCTTGCTTGACCAAAGAGGGGTACAACTCAGTGAAAGTCATTGGAATTGGCGGACAAGGCTTATACGTTCTTCTGTTCGGCACATTCTGGCGAGGAGCCGGACTCTTTGGCTGTTGAGGAGCAGGGGCGTTGGGCGCCTGTAGGTAGTTGATAGGAGGCGGATAAACAGGGGGTTGTTGCATAGGTTGATACATAGGAACCTGTTGATTGAAAGAAGGTGTAATAGCTGCCACATAGGGTTGTTGAGCATATTGAATCGGGTACCCTTGAGGTTGAGCATAACCTTACGGATATCGATAAAATGGGTCTCTTAATCTACCAGAGGATATAGCATTAGTCTCGCCCTCTTTCTTCTTCTGGGAGCTATACGGAGGTTTCTTCGGCTGATCCTTAGAAGCACCATGATTATTTGTCATTTTACCACTTTTCATACCCAATTCAATCTTGACACCCACAGCAACGATGTCAGAGAAATTTGAAGTCACACTACCCACCATTCTCTCGTAAAATTCTGGACGAACCGTGTCGACAAACCAATCAGCTAACTCTTTCTCGGTCAAAGGAGGTTCTACTTGCGAAGCAATCTCTCTCCACCTTTGAGCATACTCTTTGAATGACTCAGAATTCTTTTGTGACATACTCAACAACTGTCTTCTGTCAGGAGCCAGATCCATATTGTACTTGTAGTGTTTGATGAAAGCGTCAGATAAATCCTGGAAACTCTTAACGCGAGACTGGTCCAAAGTTAAATACCACTTGGAAGAAGCACCCTTCAAACTATCTTGGAAGCAATGAATCATCAGTTTATCATTCTCAACATGGGCAGCCATTTTGCGATAGTACATGATCAGATGACTCTTAGGACAGGTGGCACCTTCATAACGATCGAAGTTTGGAGTTTTGAACTTCGGGGGAATAACCAAACCCGAGACCAAACAAACATCCCTTGCAGCAGTCCCAAAAATTTGATCACCCTCTACTTTTTTCAATCTCTGGACGATAGTGTTTACTTCCTCACGAAGCTTATCACGTTTCTCATAACCTTCAACATTCTCATCAAGATTATCAAAAACTGTCTCATTGAAGTACGGTTGCGCATGGGTGTGTACAACAGGTGGTGCAAAGATAGGAGCCCCCCTAGGAACTTCAGAAAATAAAGGCACGGCTTGCTGAACAGGCTGATTAATCGGAACAGTGGCTTGAGGAGGCACAAAACCGGGAGCAAGACCATAAGGTGGGTCCCTTGCTACGGTCGCACTTGGTGGAGGGTCCACAGTAACGCCGGTAATCTCTGAAACAACAGTGGGCTGGGTATCCATCTTAGCATTCATGACATGTAACAATTCCATCATACGCCCCATACCCCCTCGAAGGTCTTCAAGTTCATTGCTAAGGCGATCAATCTCTTTTGCCTGATCCTCCATTCTTTTCCGAGTTTGAGCTCTGGTGTTGTACTGGTGCCGAGAACTCAGGGTGACGAAACTGGAAGGCGAGAGAACCGAACATGAGGAAACGGAAGACACATGCAATGCAAGAAAGTGAATGATGCTATGACGCAAATGAAGATTTCATGGAATTCAAACATTTACGAATGTCGTGGGGTACCAAGGAAATCTTTTTCTTGTTTTTTCATTTTATTTTTTTTGTTTATGGTATCCCGCGGTATCCATAAATGATATTTGAACTCCATGAAATACAATGCAGTGAGATGCTTTATGGATGCAATGCATGAAAACACACAAAGTCCTAGGTTAAAGGAACGTGAGCGGAGTTAAGGTCTACCCATCCCAAAAGGAGTGTACTATAGGTTAGTTGTACCTGCCGAACAAGGTTCTACAAAGTGCCCAAAGTCATCAGCCCATCTTTCGGATATTATCAACCTTCCGACTGACTCGGGGGTGAATAATATTCTCAAGAGGACCTCTTTTGAGTGTAGTATCGCGTAGCAACCGTTGTAGGATTACTCCCACATAGCTCCCGCACTACGTCCTAAATAAGGCCAAGGTGGTGTTAAGGTACTACGGTCCTCAATATCACAGACTCCAATCGACCATGGAAAAAGTTTTCGCGATTACTCGTTCAACCGAACCATTTTCAAAAAGGTCTCAACTGAGCGGTGATTCTCGAATCAGCTTGGTCGGGATTCACTCCCTATAAGCCTCATCGAATATATCCCCATCCTATAATAATGTCACTAGTCCGGGCGTAGGACTTATCTCACTGCACAAGGAACAATCCCACCCTCAAAGCATAAATATATACATGTGAATGAATAATAACACAGATAGTAATAAATATGAACAAGTTAGGGATAACCCTCAAAAGTTTAGGAGTCCCCAGTGAAGTCGCCATTTTCTGTTGCGGTGGAAATAGGATCACAAACTATTAATGAGTTTGAGTCGCAATTCAATTCACAACCGCTCTTTGATTTATCCGAAGGAAAAGGTCAAAAAGGGAAAACCTATTTTTGCATCGTAAACACAATGCGGGGAAAGATCTAGGGTTCGGGGGTTGGTTAAATTTAGGGAAGGTATTAGCACCCTAAACTTCTGTAGTACTCTACAGGAACCTTTTGCTCAAATGTTTACTATTTGCTTTATTTATTTGCTTAAGGTATATGTACAAAAGGATTAAAAGTGAGAAAAGAGACCTAAGGGGTTAATTCTAAGTTTACTCGGCAAGACATCGCATCTTGTGCCTACGTATCCTTACGGGAGTGGAATCAGAGTAATCGTAGTTCCCCTCAAAAGGGAGGTTAGAGACTTCTTGACTGTGGTCAAGGTCTCAAGGGGAATAAACATGTCTTAAGGACACGCTTACGCGGAGTGTAGAAACTCCAATATCTACGTTGTAAATTGTTAAGTTGTAATTAGGGTTAAATTAGGGATTCCACGGCGGAAAACCCTAAAATGAGCGCGGCGGCTCTTTGACCTAATGCTAGGGGTAAAATTGTAATTTTGCCTGCGGCGAGGCATTTGTGAAAATTTAGGGTTGAAAAGGTGTAAGGGTTGAAGGTGAGGACTATTGACACGGCGGTCAAACGGCTAGACCTAATTCCTTCGGAGGAGTGAAATGTGACAGAAATATTGATGAAGGTGTGAGATAAATGAACTGTAAACAGGGAGTAAAAACAGAAGTTAAAGCCATACAAACAGAAATTTAAAGGCAGAAATTTAAAGTGCGATTATTAGATTCGCGAGGTTACAACCGAGAAACATATACAATATGATAAGGAGATAAGATGAAATAAGTAATGGTAAATGTAATGAGCTGCAAAATGAACAAACGACATTAGTGGGCAACAGTTAGGCGGCAATCGAATTAATTACGAACAATAAAGAAAGAGATGTCAATTTGAGATTTTTATTGTTGCTTTATTTAAAAAATCTTAAATTATTTAATGTTAGCTTGCAAAAAAAAGGTTTAATTTAAAAATGCTTTACTCTAAAAAAGGAATTTTTTTTTTTAATATTTTCAAGAAAAGTTTTTCTTATTTTATTTTTAAAATAGTTTTTTTATTTATTTTTAATATTTACATAAAAACGTTTTTTATTTATTTTTAAAAACAGTTTTTTTGAATTAAAAAAACAATTTAAAAAACATAAAACAAATTTTAAAAACAAAACAAAACAAAATAAAAAATAAAAAAAAAAAAGGGGGGGGGGGGGGGGGGGATTGGGCCGGTAACCACACCCGGACCCAACCCAATTGTTAGTCATAAGAAAAAAACTTTAGGGTTTCACCCCCAGAGAACGTTCGCGGCGCCGTTTCACTTTTCTTCTTCATCTCTCTCTCGTCTTTCTTCTTCCTCGCGCTGTGATCCTCTTATTTCCTGAAACAAACATCAAAACTCGTAATGAAATGTCCCGTTGCTTACGTTTAACGTGAAATCGGCCGATGATGGCGTGAACTGAGGCCCAAAAAACGGGAGATTGCCCGTCGTCTGGTTGAACGGCGTCGGTGGTCTCTCGTTTGAGTCCTTCGTGACCGATGATGGATGATACACGGTGCGTTTGAACGATGATGACGATGTTCTTCGTCTGAGTTCGCGGCTTTCGTTCACGACGCCTAGGGTTTGCTCGTCAGGGCTTTCACGATTTCGTCCTTCGTTGGGGTTTCGTTCGTGATCTTCGTTCTTCGCCTCTTTCTCGCGGCTACCAGTTAGGGTTTTTGATGGTGAGATCGTTCTCTTCTTATACTCTCTTTTTGGGCCTTTGATCCGTGATGGATTTGCGTTATTTTTGAGACATGATTTTGTGTTGATATGATTTGATTTTGTTTTGATTACGATTGGATGCTTTCTGATATGAATCTGATACTGATTGAACTCTGTTTCCTCTTTTAGGGTTTGATTGGGGTTTCCAGCTGATATGATTCTTCTGATTTGATTCGGAGCTTTCTATTTTCAGAACTCTGTGATTGAATATTACATGACCCTATTCGATTTGTTTAATAATCTGAACTGATTTGTTTTGATCTGTTTTGAAACTTTCCATATTTGATCGGCCTTGACTGAACTTCATCTTTTGGATTTCAACTGGATATCTTTTTTTGGTTTATCTGATGTGGTTTGTTTGGATTCATGCTTTGCAGATGCTTCTGATACAGGCAACTCTGTCATGTATTTGGATATCTGGTTCCATCTGATGCAATGTTCTTTGACCTCTGGTCTTCATTTTGGATACTGATGCGAACTAGATTATTTGATGATGATGACCTGCTTTCATTCAGTTTGGTTATCAGTTGGAATACTTACTTTTCTTCTTCTTCTTTCAGGGTAGGTACTCCGACTTCGGTTGCGTCAAACGCTGCCGAGGAAGGTATACGGCAATGATGACATCGTTCTGAGCCTTCGAGGGATGTTCTTCGATGATGTCGCAGTTGCCTTCTGCTGTGTTCTATGGAATTTGATTCAGAACATGAGCTGGGCTGCTACTTTGAATCATGATATGGTTTCGTGACTTGTTTTATTTCTGAACTGATATGCTTGGACACGAGTTTTGTCTTGTGATAACCTAACCTGTTTCAACTCTTAATCCTCAGGTCTGCTGCTTGTACCCAACTGCGACGTTTAAACTTTTCTGTTTCTTGATTCTTAGGGCAATGATGCTCTGACTGAGCCCTTCGGAGAAGACGCTATGATCTCATGTTTGTTGCTCGTGTTGTGAGCAGAATGGCATCTGGTTGCTGGTTTGTCATGATGACTTGCCATCGTTGATTGCTTTTTCTGGTATGATTTTTATGCTGTGATTTGGCTGTTTGCATTCTGAACTGGTTCGGTTTTCGTGATGGTCTGATTTTGAACATGCTGCTAAACCATGTTTGATGCTGTTGTGCATGAAGCTTGACATTAATCGATGCCTCTGAACTTTGATACAGCGTATGATGCTGTTGTGATTTGCACTTCGTTTTTTTGATACTTTGTTCTATGTAATTTTGACGCAGCTTGTTTTGTGTCTCATTTTTCTGTTCTGTTTTGAACATTGACCTTCATTCTGTTTTGAACATTGGCCTTCATTCTGAACCTTCGTAACAGATTTGTTTCTTTGGTGCCTCTTCATACTTGTACTGGCGCGAGCTCCTTCTTGCCTAGTTTTGTTTATGCAGCTTGTTTATGCTTTGAGTTCTGTTGTACTGATGATGCTTGTGGCTTTTCAGGTGTGAAAAAAAATGACTCAAACCTGCCGGCATTCGGGTCTGGGTCCAAATTCGCCTATGTTGCCTTACTCTCGTATCAGTTCAGAAATCCAATCGCGGCAAAACGAATCAGCCCCGCTTCTTTTATCACTTCTATCTCTCGGATGTCCCGTAACGATAAGAACAGGTGTTACCTGATCTGACGCCAACGGCGCGGATCGGTAACGGGGGTAGGACGCAGCTTCGGTTGTGCCACTCCCGGCACTCGATGATGACACTGTTCTGAGAGTGTCGAAAACAAACTCTAACATTCTTTATTCTGCTTTGCTATTTTTTTGATGTGCAGGTTGATCGGGGACTCGTGGAGAAACTCAAAGGCCAACATGAAGACACTTAGCAATTTTTAGGACTTAGGATTTTTTAGAGTCAATGTAATGTCTGTAGTTGTAATTTTACGGCAACTCAAATGTAAAATGATTCAAACCCTTTTGTACAATAACATTCTCATGAAATAAAAATTCCCAAAAACTTCCATTTATCCCTGATCATTCAAGTTTGAAATTGTTTATGTTTACTTCTAGTTATAAATTGCAAACACTTGTGAATAAATCCACAAATATTTAAATTCATTACTCTAGTCGTAAATCATAACTATTCGCGAATGATATTCTTATTCGTGCACTTGTCTCATTTGTAATCTTAATCCCGTCATCTGATTAAAACCTAACCAACCATTTCATAGCCAAACACGGATGTGCACCGTAATCACAACAGTTTCAGCATCAACGATAACACTACTCGTAATTAAATTCCACTGACCCAATGCCAAGAGCCACAATCCACTAATACCCACTTAACAGAACCTGAAGTGCTCTGGAAGTAAGCCATGAGTGATGAAATGGATCTTAAATCCAGTTGCGCCCGACAGTTTTTAATATCGGCCACGTCGAATTGGCACCTTGATATAATCAGACCTGGTGATAGGTAAATGCCTCAAAAATAGTGTATCAAACGCCTCAGAACTTAATAACAGCCCGTCTTCAAGGAATTAGCAGAATTTGCGTAAAATGACCAAAATACCCCTGGAACCAAATCTGCAAAACAAAACACCTCCATAACTTGTTAGTGGTTAGCAAATGTACATATGGGATGCTATGCGAAATGACTGACTAAATATAAGGGTAAAATTTGGGGTATTACAATAATCAAAGGGCGTTTTCCTTGCATTCAAATTTTGTGATCTCTGTTATTCTTGTTTTGTTTTAAACAATAAAATGGCGAAGTGGTTTGTGCTGCCTTGCACATTGTTTTTATGATTAACCATTTTCCTTGCAAGATTTGCACTACAGATGACACCGATCCAGAACCTTCTATGACTCACTTCGACTTTGATTGCCCGATATATCAAGCTGAAGAAGAGACTGACGAGGATGAAGACCTTCCGGAAGAGTTGGCTCGACTTTTGAAACAAGAAGATAAGATCATTCTTCCTCACGAGGAAGTTATCGAGATTGTTAATCTAGGGTCTGAAGAAGTGGTCAGAAATGTCAGAGTAGAGGCTGCGTTATAGCATGACATCAAGCAAAGACTGATCGAGATGCTTCGAGAGTATAGTGATATCTTTGCTTGGTCCTATGAAGATATGCTCGGACTTGACACTGACATAGTGGTTCATCACCTTCCATTGCGCGAAGATTGTCCTCCAGTTAAGCAGAAGCTTAGAAGGACACAACCAGACATGGCCATTAAAATCAAAGAGGAGGTCCAAAAGCAGTTGGATGCTGGATTCTTGGCCGTGACTACCTACCCTCCGTGGGTTGCCAACATAGTACCTGTACCGAAGAAAGACTGTAAGGTACAGATGTGCGTGGATTATCGGGATTTGAACAAGGCGATCCCTAAAGACGATTTCCCGCTCCCTCATATTGACATATTGGTCGATAATACTGCTCAATTTTCTGTATTTTCATTCATGGATGGCTTCTCCGAGTATAACCAGATTAAGATGACACCGGAAGACATGGAGAAAACTACATTCATTACCACCATTGGGGACGTTCTGCTATAAAGTAATGCTTTTTGGGTTGAAAAACGCAGGGGCAACTTACCAGCGGGCAATGGTCACTTTATTTCATGATATGATTCATCATGAGATCGAAGTATATGTTGATGACATGATAGCAAAGTCCCAAACGGAGGAGGGACATCTGGTCAACTTGCTGAAGTTATTTGAGAGGCTTAGGAAATTCAGGTTGAGGCTAAATCCTAACAAATGCACTTTCGGGGTGCGGTCCGGAAAACTTCTGGGGTTTATCGTAAGCGAAAAAGGCATCGAGGTTGATCCTTCTAAGATCAAGGCCATTCAAGATATGCCAACGCCTAAGACTGAAAAAGAAGTTCGTGTGTTCCCGGGGAGATTGAACTACATTGCTCGGTTAATATCTTAGCTCATAGCCACGTGCGAACCAATGTTCAAGCTATTGAAAAAAGATCAGGCGATTATCTGGAATGAATTTTTGTCAAAGGGCATTCGACAAAATCAGACAATATTTGCAGGAGCCTCCAATTTTGATACCCCCAGTCGCTGGAAAACCTTTAATCATGTATTTGACGGTTCTTGAGAATAGCATGGGTTGCATTCTCGGTCAACACGACGAGACTGGAAGAAAGGAGCATGCCATTTACTATCTGAGTAAAAAGTTCACAGATTGTGAGTCCCGTTATTCAATGTTGGAGAAAATGTGTTGTGCACTCGCGTGGGCTGCCAAGCGTTTAAGACAGTATATGCTCAATCAAACAACCAAGCTAATTTCGAAGATGGATCTGATCAAATATGTCTTCGAGAAGCAAGCCCTTTCAGGGAGGATTTCCAGGTGGCAGATGGTACTGACAGAGTACGATATCCAGTACGTATCCCAAAAAGCCATCAAAGGAAGTGTTCTATCAGAGTACCTTGCCGAACAGCCTATCAAAGACTATCATCTAATGAAGTTCAAGTTTCCCGATAAAGATATTATGTTCCTCAAGATGAAGGAATATGAAGAACCACTGCCCGATGAAGGACCAGAGCCTAGCTCCTAGTGGAAGCTAATATTCGACGGTGCAGTTAATTCCTATGGAAGTGGGATTGGGGCAATCATTACGACTCCCCAGGGATCTCACATTCCATTCACTGCCAGATTAACTTTTCCGGTCACCAACAACGAAGCACAATATGAGGTATACTTCATGGGTTTAGAAGAAGTCATCGATTTGAGAATCAAGAACCTAGATGTATACGGTGACTCAGCACTCATTGTTAACCAGATCAAAGGAGAGTGGGAGACCAGGCAGCCAAACTTGGTCCCTTACATGAATTATGCAAGGAGGCTGCTACCCTTCTTCGATCGTGTGGAATTCCACCACGTGCCGAGAGCGGAAAATCAAATGGCTGACGCTTTAGCAACCTTGTCTTCCATGTACAAGGTCAATTTTGGAATGAAGCTCCAAGAATCGTCGTGTCTCGCCTTGATAGGCCATTGTTCATATTCGCCATAGGAGGTTTCCAATGGCAAGCCGTGGTTCTATGATATCCAGAACTTCCGCAAGACCAAGGAGTATCCGGTGGGGGCGTCGACCCAGGATAAGAAGACTCTTAGGAGGTTGTCTGGCAATTTCTACCTCAACCTGGACGGGGTTCTCTATAAGAGGAATCATGATCTAGTGCTACTCCAATGTGTGGACGAGAGAGAAGCAAGCTTGCTTATGGAAGAAGTCCATGAAGGCACATTTGGTACGCACGCCGGCAGACATGCCATGACTCGAAAGATATTACGAGAAGGATATTATTGGCTGACGATGGAGTCGGATTGTTTCTAATTCGCGAAGAGATGTCACAAGTTCCAGATTTATGCAGACAAAATCCATGTGCCGCCGTGCCCATTGAATGTTATTTCGTCCCCGTGGCCGTTCTCCATGTGGGGCATTGATATGATCGACAAGATTGAGCCCACCGCATCTAATGGACACCGCTTCATTTTAGTGGCCATCGACTACTTCACCAAGATGGTGGAAGCAGCCTCGTACACTAACATGACCAAGCAAGTGGTAGCACGATTCATAAAGAAGGACATCATCTGCAGATATGGAATTCCCGAGCGAATCATTACTGACAATGGTTTGAATTTGAACAATAAGATGATGAAGGAGTTAGGCCAGAACTTCAAGATTGAACACCACAACTCATCACCCTATCGACCGAAGATGAATGGCGCTGTCGAAGCGGACAACAAAGATATCAAAAGGATATTGCAAAAGATGGTTGTCACTTACAAAGATTGGCATGAGATGTTTCCCTTTTCCTTGCACGGTTATCGTACGATGGTACGCACATCAACTAGGGCAACTCCTTTCTCACTGGTGTACGGTATGGAAGCTGTCCTACCGCTAGAAGTCGAGATTCCTTCTATAAGGTAATGCCATTTGGTTTGAAGAATGCAGGGGCAACATATCAGCGTGCTATGGTGGCTTTGTTTCATGATATGATTCATCATGAGATAGAGGTATATGTGGATGATATGATAGCCAGGTCTCAGAATGAAGAACAACATCTTGATCATCTGCACAAGTTGTTTGAGAGGTTGAAGAAATACAGGTTGAGATTAAATCCAAACAAGTGTACTTTTGGAGTTAGATCTGGAAAGCTCCTGGGTTTCATTGTCAGTGGAAAAGGTATTGAAGTGGATCCTGCAAAAGTGAAAGCTATACGAGAGATGCCAGCTCCCCGTACTGAGAAGGAGGTTAGAGGTTTCTTGGGACGATTGAACTACATTGCAAGATTTATTTCCCAATTAACTACCATCTGTGAGCCAATCTTCAAGTTGTTGAAGAAAGATCAGGTGATGGAATGGAATGATGAGTGCCAGACTGCCTTTGATGAAATCAAGAGATATTTGCTAGAACCTCCAATTTTAATGCCACCAGTTGATGGAAGACCCTTGATTATGTATTTAACAGTATTAGACAACTCAATGGGGTGTGTATTGGGGCAACATGACGAGTCTGGTCGAAAAGAGCAGGCAATATACTACCTTAGCAAAAAGTTTACCGACTGTGAAACAAGATACTCACTGCTCGAGAAAACTTGCTGCGCTTTGGCATGGGCTGCTCGCCGACTAAGACAGTATATGTTGACCCATACCACCTTGTTGATTTCGAAGATGGATCCAATCAAGTACATATTTGAGAAACCTGCTCTCTCCGGAAGAATTGCAAGATGGCAAATGATCTTGACGGAATATGATATACAGTATACTACTCAGAAGGCCATTAAGGGGAGTGTTGTTGCTGATCATTTGGCTCATCAAGCAGTAGATGATTACCAGTCAATGAATTTTGAGTTCCCTGATGAAGACATTATGTCTGTTACCAAAGAACCTGGACAATATGACGGACCTGAACAAGGATCCCGATGGACTATGGTTTTTGATGGTGCCTCCAATACACATGGTAATGGTGTTGGTGTTGTGATTAGTTCCCCTGAAGGTTGTCATACCCCGATTACTGCCAGACTTTGTTTCTATTGTACCAATAACATGGCTGAGTATGAGGCATGTATCATGGGTATGCAAGTTGCTATTGATATGAAGATTCAGTTCCTTGAGGTGTATGGAGATTCAGCTCTGGTAGTAAGTCAGATTAAAGGAGATTGGGATACAAAGCATGATAATCTCATTCCTTACAGAGAATATGTGTTGTCTTTGATCCCACATTTTAAAGAGATTACTTTTGGACATATTCCACGAAGAGAGAATCAGTTGGCAGACGCATTGGCCACCATGGCATCTATGTTTGAGATAAGCTGGGATGATGAAGCTCCCAAGATTACCATTGATAGATTTGAGAAGCCTGCATACTGCAATGAGATTGACACTGAAGGGGCAGAGGAGAAGCCTTGGTTCTATGAAGTGAAAAACTATCTTGAAGCTCAGGAGTTCCCTGAAGGGGCATCTGTCAAAAATAGGAAGTTCCTGAGAAGGTTTTCTGCTAAGTTCTTTCTGAGTAATGGCATTCTGTATAAGCGTAATCATGATTCAACTATGCTTCGTTGTGTGGATAAGAAGGAAGCTACAGAAATTATGGAAGAGATGCATGATGGGACCTTTGGCACTCATTCTAGTGGTCATACCATGGAAAAGAAGATTTTGAGAGCAGGTTACTATTGGTCTACCATGGAAGCTGATTGCTATCAACACTCCAGAACATGTCACAAATGTCAAATCTATGCTGATAAAGTACATGTACCTCCATCTCCATTGAATGTGTTGACTGCTCCTTGGCCCTTTGCCATGTGGGGCATTGATATGATTGGTGAGATCAAGCCTACTGCTTCTAATGGGCATCGTTTCATCCTGGTTGCTATTGATTACTTCACGAAGTGGGTAGAGGCAGCTTCATTTGCATCTGTGACTAAGAATGTTGTGGCTCGGTTCATTAAGAATAATCTCATATGTAGGTATGGTATCCCTGAAAGGATTATCACTGACAATGGCTCTAATCTGAACAACACTATGATTACTGATCTCTGTACGCAGTTCAAGATTAAGCATCACAACTCTTCTCCGTATCGTCCAAAGATGAATGGGGCAGTTGAAGCTGCTAATAAGAACATTAAGAAGATTGTACAGAAGATGACTGTTACTTACAAGGATTGGCACGAGATGTTACCATTTGCTCTGCATGGTTATCGTACTACAATACGTACTTCAACAGGGGCAACCCCATTCTCCTTAGTCTATGGTATGGAAGCAGTTCTGCCTATTGAAGTTCAGATCCCCTCCTTGAGAATTATGAAGGATGCAGGCTTGGATGAAGATGAGTGGATTCAGACTCGACTTGACCAGATAAACTTGATTGATGAGAAAAGGTTAGCAGCAGTTTGTCATGGCCAGATGTACCAGAAACGGATGATCAAAGCTTTTGACAAGAAAGTTAAGCCAAAGGTATATCAGGCTGGTGACTTGGTAATCAAGCGTATCATATTACCACAGGGTGATCCTAGGGGCAAGTGGACTCCAACATATGAGGGACCATTTGTAGTCAAGACAGTGTTCTCAGGAGGTGCCATGATACTGACTACAATGGATGGTGAAGACTTCCCACAACCTGTAAACGCAGACATAGTTAAAAAATACTACGCATAAAAAGAGACCCGCTAGGTTGACAGGCCTAGGCAAAAATAAGGGCATCCCGGCAAACCAAAAGGGTTTGGGCAAAAAATAGGGATATATATATAAAAAGATGTACACCCGGCAAGTCGAAAACCTGAAAAGGCGGCTTGGGCAAAAAAGGGTATCCCGGTGGATTGAAAACCTGAAAGGGCAATCCAGGCAAAAGTTAGGGATTAAAGCGTATGACTATGTCTCGTTTGGATCACTCATGAAACTGCAACCAGTTGTACTACTTACTCAAGCTCAAACAGATGAAGCTCAATCCAATCGTTTCCGTCTCAACAGCAAGAAGATGAGATACTTGAGTGGCAATAGTAGAATTGAAACTCAATAGGATTATTTCCCACATAGCTGATTCTTTTTGTAAAACTTCATGACAAAATTCTCTTACTAGGGTTTATGTCTCCTTGTACAAACTTACCCGTGTATGGGTCACTTTTGATATAAATAAACTCCATCTTTTGAATCCAGATTTACTTTTACCCTATTTACATAAGCGAAACGTCCATTGGTTGTGTTTGAATGTATGTATGCCTTTTAATATGATTGATGTTTACCAGAAATGCATGAAAATGCAGTAATAGTATTTACTAAGGACGAACGAGGGAAGGATTTCAACGAAGCCTCGCCGGTTCATCTTTACAAGACAGTTACAAACCATCAGTAGGACTAATCCATTTTCACAAAGTCTAATCTCCCCTGGAATTTATATCCATCTCTTTTATCCTCATACGGATATACGGGAAATTACTTTCCAATAAGGGCACGATGAACGAAGACGGGATGTTATACTTATCCTACTATCAAACGAAAACGGAGGTTATCTATACCTTGTTATCCCTAGCAGACGGAGGGTTGTATATTCTTCAACAACGAATCGGGATTTATTTTCCTTGGCCAGCAGTTGTTATACAAGGATATCCAGACACTTCCAGCAGTGTCATATCATACATACATCATTTATATCATACCATAACATATATGTCTATAGTACATTACCTAAGTGCATCATGTCATACATGCATACATAAAGCATAAACTAATGTTGTTATACAGAGTGCTACCTTGTTTTCAGGTTAATTATCCAACAAACAAGCTTATGATCTTTGGGACTGCTTTATTGTAACCTCAGGGTTACTTTATCCTTCTGATGAGCTTCTTATTACTTTGGACTGCTTTATTGTAACCTCAGGGTTATTTTATCCTCCTGATAGCCTCTCATGACTTCAAGACTGCTTTAGAGCTACTGATTGCTCTATCCTCCTGAAATCATCCTATTACTTCAAGACTGCTTTAGAGCTATTCATTGCTCTATCCTCATGAGGTCATATTACTACTTCAAGACTGCTTTAGAGCTATTGATTGCTCTATCCTCCTGAAGCCATCTAATTATTTCAAGACTGCTTTAGAGTTATCCATTGCTCTATCCTCCTGAAATTACATTATTATTTCAAGACTGCTTTAGAGCTATCCATTGCTCTATCCTCCTGAAATCATTACTTCAAGACTGCTTTAGAGCTATTGATTGCTCTATCCTCCTGAAGACATATCACATTATTATTTCAAGACTGCTTTAGAGCCATTCATTGTTCTATCCTCCTGAAATCATATCATTGCTTCAAGACTGCTTTAGGGTTATCACTATTGATTGCTCTATCCTCATGAAGACATGCTGCTACATCATTATTATTCCAGACTCCTGACAGCTTTCATCATACTCCCATATTTTGAACTGCTCCCCCCCTAGTGGCATCTTTAAGCCCACTCAATCATATTCAACTAGCCATCTGTACCATTCTAGTGCACTGGTGAGTGCAAATTTTTGGGCTTTTGTGTTCAATCCCCTTCAACCTTCCAGGTTACGACTGGCAAATATACCAATCTAACCCCTCAGGTTTCAGAAAATTGAACAGGGGCAGCTGTTGCACCCCAAAATTTGCCCTCACAATACAAGACTTTGTGTTCTAAGAAGGTTCACAAGGTTCACAAGTTCTCCAACAACTTGCATAACCTTTCATGAAGTTCATAAAGTCCACAAGCTACTTTATGAAGGTTCACAAGGTTCACAAGTCCCACAGTGCTTTCAATACCTTTCATGAGGTTCATGAAGTCCATAGGTTGCTTCTTGAAGGTTCACAAGGTTCACAAATTTCTCAACATCTACAAGACCTTTCATGAGGATCATGAAGTCCATAGGTTGCTTCTTGAAGGTTCACAAGGTTCACAAGATTCACAATGTTTACAAAGCTTTCCTAAGGGTCATGAGGTCTACAAAGCCACTTCATGATGTTCACAAGGTTCACAAGCTTCACAATACCTCCCATGAGTATCGCAAGATATCTTATGAAGATTCACAAGGTTCACAAAGTTCACAATTGGTCAGGAGAGTTGACAATTCCCTCAGACAATGCACCTCCTAAGCAGTGCATCCAAAACTAGGGTTTTAACTTTAATCAAGCTAAATGGACTTCCAAGACTTCAAGTGAGCTTCATAACATCTTATATGTGTATAAGAACCCCCATGTCAAGTTTCAAGACTTTTCTCAAAAGTTTGCTCAGTCAGATGATCAGATAAGTCAAAAGCAGTCAACGCAGTTAAAAAGTCAAACTGAGGTCAACTGTGGTCAAACCAAAGTCAAACTTCATGATTCTTTGCCAATACCAAAGAGAGATTTGGTCCCAGGGGTATTTTGGTCATTTTACACAAATTCTACCAATTCCTTGAAGACGGGCTGTTATTAAAATTCTGAGGCATTTGATGCGTTATGGTTTTGAGGCATTTATCAATCACTAGTTCTGATCATATTGAGATTTGGCATTTGGTCAGTGGAGTTTAATTACGATTAGTTTTGCTGTTGACGCTGAAAATGTTGTGACCATGGTGCCCATATGAGTTTGGTTATGAAACAATTGGTTAACATTTTAATCGGATGATGAGATTAGGATCACAAATACCACTTGGAAATATTTATGTTTTATGCCTATGTTAATGAATTAAATACTTGTGGATTTATTCACATTTGTTTATATTTTTTCACTAAGAATAGAATATAAATAAATTCAAAACTTTGAGAATTTTATTTCATAAATAATGCTATCATACAAGAATGGGGATGTTGCTTCATATTTTACAAAGTACTGTTACAAGGAAGTACATTAAAATTCTCAAATCCTAAGGGATTACATTAAAGCATCTATCCTAAATCCTAAAAGTATCTAAAGGTCTTCATGTTCGTATTTGAACTTCTCCATGAATCCTCAGCTAACCTGCACATCAAAAGAGAACAGACAGTACAGAAAATGTTAGAATTTTTTTTCGACGCTCTCAGAACAATGTCATCATCGAGTGCCGGGAGTGGCACAACCGAAGCTGCGTCCTACCCCCGTTACCGATCCACGCCATTGGCGTCAGATCAGGTAATATCTGTTCTTATCTAAGGGACAACCGAGAGAGATAAAGAGTAAAAGAAGTGGGGACCGAAATGATTTGCCGAAAAGGATCATATGCCGAAAATTGGATTTTGTTTCAAAGTCAAATACCATTCCATCAAGTAAATATGGTAAGTTCCAATTTATTTTTCAAACTGATACAAAGCTGAACAGCAGAGCCAACCCGAGTTCGGACCTAGATGCCAATAGGTCTGAACCATTTTTCATCACCTGAATCAGACAGTACCGGCTCACAAACAAAATCCATAAGCTGCACAAAACATGAGCAGATAAGTCAATTCACAAAGTGTACAGCGACACATGTTCATAAGAAAAGAAGTCAGCTCAATTCACTAAAAGCCACAGAAATAGAGGAATTGAGAATGAATTCAATACAAGGACAAGGCTGAATCAATATCAGCATTTGAAAAATCAAACGAAGGCAGCCCATCAAAGCAAATCATGTTGATTTTAACGGGATAGATCGAGATAATTCAATTCAAAATGCAGTTCAGAAGGCAATCAGAAACAGCCCATGATCATCAACACCAAGACAAAAGCAAGACTAATTATGGTGGAAATGGTCTCAAAACAAATCCGGATGAATACCAACATAAAATTGGTTTTGACATCTGCAAAGACACAAAAGAACATCAGACAATGCATAACAGGTCCAAACGTTCAAATCTGAGCAAAGTAAATAAGTTTCGAAAAACAATCAGTTTGAATTTAGAGAATAGAAAGGAGGCATCAGTTTCGAAAAACCAACATGCCAGTCCCCATAAACATCAGTAAGTCAGTTCAGAAATAAACCAGCACATGTGTTGCCACAAATACAAAAGCCTAAGGGCTCAGCTATGCATCACAGCCCAATCAGAGAGACCAAAAGGAACCAGTTTAGACCCAAAAGTTGCTCAAACCGAAACCAATACAATCGAAAACAAGGTAAGCAGCAATAGGAATTGTAGCATCATGTTCCGATGGCTCAGACAGAGCGTCATCATCGCCGCATACCCTTCGCGACGGCGTCGGTCCATTCGAAATATCATGTTCTCCCTGAAAGATGAAGAGAAAAAAGTTAACAGAACTCATGACAGAAAACCAGAAGAACAGGTAAACTGATAACCAAGACGAGCTGATATCCAATATCCACAAGCCATATCACATCTGAAACAACAGCAACAGTGCAGTAAATCAAAAGGATAGGTTCAGTGTGAAACAAGCTTAGTGCCAGAACAATCCAACAAGAATCCCAAGCTTGGTCAGTCGAAATTCGCCTCAAATAAGACCCCCACGTCGAAACCAGTTAAGGCAAAGCAAGCTGTAACCATCCACCAGAAAAGGGAACCACATCTGAAACCATGAAATACAAGTCAATACGGATTATCCAAACTGAAGTGGAAAACGGTTACCCAAAGGAAATCCAAAACCACATATGTGAAAATCCAAATAACATCTGTTACAGAAGAGGAAAGTTTAAATCAGATAAAATCCAAATCGCATCAAATAAAATCAGGAAGACCACAAATCAAATCCAATCAGTTGAAAAAGGGAAACTCGTTTAAACCTAAAGAATCAATTCCAATCAGGTCCAAAAGCCCACAAAAGATTTAATAACGAAGAGTATAAAGGAATGATACAACCTCTTTCAAAACCCTAGAGGAGGACGAATGGAGAACGGCGACAAGGCGACGAGGATCATCAAAACCCTCACGCGAGCAAGACCCCTCTGAAGGAAATCACCGGCGTCGTTTCGTTTCAACGGCGGGCAAAGTCCTTTTTGAAGCTCAGACCGACGTCATCATCGCCCTCATAAGCAATCTTCGGCCATCATCACCGTTAAACGCCCTCGCAAACGTGAGATATCACCGTTAATCATGAAGTTTGTTGTTTTTTTGTCATTTTTCAGGTTTTTGAGGAAAGAGATCGTGAACGAGACGAAGAGAACGAGAGAGAACACATCGAGAATCGACGTCGCCAAATCGAAGAAGGAAATATGAAACCCTAACATTCTAGGACATCGTTTGTGTGTGTACGTTGGGTCGGGCTAATACAACCACCGGCCCAACCCCTTCCTTTTCTTTTTTAAACAAATTTTTCTTATTATTTTGAATTGTTTTTTAACTATTTTATTCTATAACATAAAAACTGTTTTGTGAAAATATTATAAAATTAAAAAAAAAAAAATATAAAACTCTTGTTTTTTTTTATTTATTTAAAATTTTATTTGTATAGTTTATATTAATTAAAATAATGTTATGTGATTATTAAAAATAAATTTTTGTATATATATAAACCCTAATTCTTACAAACCCTAAAAATTATTTTCTAAAAAAATAAAACCTAATTTTAATTTTCTATATAATTCTATGTATATATTTATTATAATTCTTGTAAATTTTTATAAATAAAATTAAACCTTATAAATACTTAATGTAAAATTTTGTGAATGTGATTATTGATTATTTAAAATTTATTTTCATCATAATGTGTAAATATTTTTCTTAATAATTGTTAATATATAATTAGAGATAATTAAATTTTGTAAATGATTAAGAAATTTATAATTATGTTATATTTAGAACTTTATATTATAGTAATTATTTAATCATTTATGTTTCTAAATAAAAATCAAATTTTATGTTTAATCACGTTATTAATTAATTATTATTGCTAATCATATTTTGTTGCTTATTATTATTTTGAAATTTCTATCTTATTATTTTTTCTAACTTTGTCTATTTTTCTAATTATTATTGTTTCAACTAATTATTTTCATTAACTTTATATTTCTACTAACCTTATTTAATTTTTCTTATTATTTACTAACCCCAATATTTTATTTACTTATTTGTTATTTTTTTTATTATATTTATTTTGATTATATTTTACTATTTATTTTATTTATTATAATTTTGTAATTGCCTCTTGGATGTAAATTGTAATTATTTAATTATTATTATCATTATAGTTAGTAATTAGGGAGTGCTAATATGTATGATATTTAAAAAAAATAAATTAGATCATTTTAATATAAGATAATTAAATTAAACATTTCACACACGTAAGTCGATTTTAAACGCCGTCTCACTTCCTAAGGATATCCCTCAAGTTGCCTATGAATATTGGTTAAGTAGGGTGTATAAAGCAAGTCCCTCAAAAAGAAAATCATCAAAGTCCCTTATGGTTGCCTTTACGAATCGAGTCCCTTTCGAAAAATGATGATAGTCCCTCCAGTTTGCTTATTACACCCCACAATGGCCTTCAAAGTCAAATTGTCCCTCACATGTCCCTTAACATCCAAAGTAAGGACTACCTACTCCATTATAGTAGGGATAGTCTTACTAAAGGAAAGAATAAAGAATAAGAAAGACCTTTAAACATTAGGGTAGGTTACTCCTAGGTACTTGCTCACTTCAAAACCTTTTCACACTTAAACAAATTTCCAACAAAATTTTCAAACAAGTTTTTTTCACATCCATACACGGATTATTATTAAACTATTCTGAATTTTTTTGCTATTCACACACTACACTTTCAAAACAATTCAAAAGTGAGCTTAAGTACCTAAGAGCCCATGGATAACCATGGATGAAAAGGGTGCTAACACCTTCCCTTTTCATAACCTACCCCCCGGACCCAAAATATTCTCTAAGGTCTTTCCTGTTCTTTTATAACCTTTCCTTATGGATAAAATAAAAGTCGGTGGCGACTCTTGCTATCCGCAACATTGTTTAAAGTCAGTTCTCCCACCGTGTTACAGAACTGGCGACTCTGCTGGGGACCTATTTAAGAGGGGTACCCTTAGGAATTAAGATCACTTTAAATTGTTTGCCTTGTTTGCTTTATTATTATATTGTTGGGGTGCTCTTATGTGTGAAAGGTCCTAACCCGGATCTAGTGTACCTTAGGTAAATGGCAATAGACCAAGGAAACTGTACGACGTATATCGATACGGTTGATCTGGTGGCCATAGTTAGTGCGACTTCTTGGTTGGTGCTTATATTCCTTAAGTCAAGTTGAGGATAATATTGAGGCTGCCATATGTTGTCAATGCACTAACTGACTTTTAGAACCCTAGTTAACTCATCTTGGCCTTTAGAAAGTAGTGAGGTAACCGGCTTTGGTGCAGACTGAAGTTGGTTGACACTCGATACTACGCTCATTGAGATCTTAAACTTGGAGGGTTTTGGTTGGCAAGTAAGTTGCCTTCTGAACAACCACCCTTGTGAAGGATCAATGATATTGAGATCCCTTAGAACCTGGTTACTTTTGTAGGACAGGATGAACCATCTAACTTCAGGGGAGGGTACTTGCCTTTGAACCTCATGCAAGCCTTTAAACCTAGGGCTATGGTGTGACTTGTTTGTGTGTGCCACATGTTTGTGATTGAGCATGACATCATGACATCATCATGCATCATAAGCATATCATTTTCCCTAACCATTTCAAGGACCAAAGGATTTATCTTTGTTCTTTGTTGCAGGTCATGGCTTCTGCTCGTAGAAACACCATCAGGATCAACTTTGTAGGGATACCTGCTAAGCTCAAGGAGTTGGTTTCCCTAGTGCCTGATCATTCCCAGTTCAACAAGAGACATGGTCACTTATTGGATCTAGTTACTTCAGGGTTCAGTGAAGACATGATGAGTGTGCTGTTTCAGTTCTTTGACCCTAAGCACCATTGCTTTACATTTCCTGATTATCAGCTGGTTCCAACCATGGAGGAGTTCTCTAAACTTCTGGGTATACCTGTTCTTGATCAGAAGCCATTCACAGGCTTAGAGAAGGAGCTTAAACCAGAAGTTATTGCTGCAGCTCTACATCTGAAGAAGTCTGACATTGTTCTAGAGACGAGAAGTGGAGTTAAAGGTATTCTTGCCAAGGTATTAGTGGATAAAGCTCAAATGTTCTTGAAGGCTATGAGCTACGATGCTTTTGAGGAGATCTTAGCCTTATTGATTTATGGCTTAGTGTTGTTCTCCAATCCTGATCAGTTCATAGACGTTCATGCCATCAACATATTCCTGAGTCACAATCCAGTGCCTACCTTACTTGGAGACATCCTACATTCTCTTCACACCCGTACTACAAGGGCAAGAGGAACTTTGATGTGCTGCATACCTTTACTTTCTAGGTGGTTTATTTCTCACCTTCCTCGCTCAGTAATGAAGAATGAGCAAGGGTTCAGATGGTCCAAGAGGATCATGTCACTTTCTCACTCAGACATCCATTGGTGCTCCAGATCTATGGAGAATGTCACCATCATTGACCGTTGTGGGGAGTTTCCTAATGTGCCACTTCTAGGCATAAGAGGAGGCATCACCTACAACCCATCTCTAGCTTTACGACAGTTTGGTTACGCCCGGAGCGATGGTCCACATGACATGTTGATTCAGGGCATTGTGTTTGACTACGACAACGATCTTCAGGGTTACCGTCAGAGATTCATACGAGCTTGGGGAAAGGTAAACAGGATTGACAGCAAGACACTGGAGCCTAAGTACACCATTCCTATGGGGGCTTATCTCAGATGGGTACGATTACGTGCTCAGACACTCATGATGCCATATCCTGCCATCCTACCAGTTACCATGGAACCTGTTGCTGAAGGAGACACAGCTTATACCATCCTTCACCCAGACATGCCTACTGATATGGAAGACTTGCAGAGATCATGGATCCAACTGAAAAAACAAAGGGATACTTTCGAGGCTCATTACAAAGCAAGCCAAGCAAGGATCCTAGAGCTAAACAAAGCTACTTCATGAGGAACGAAACCTCAACTCATACCTCAACACCAAGAGGAAACGTCCATGGGAGACTTAAAACCCCATCTTTTGTACTTATTTCGTTTTCATTTTTTGTAAGCCTAAAAGGCAAAACAAGTTATTACTAATAAAAAGTTACTTTCTTGTTTGTTTAAGCAAATTTAAATCCTGCGGTCCTTGAAAACATTGCATATGCATTCCCATATCATTGCATCACAGGTTTATAATTGTGCACAGGTTTCTCATCTTCTCGCTGTTTATTTCAGCAATGGCTCTTGAACAATCAGTTAAGGATCTCCAGGCACAGAATGCACAGTTCCAAGAGCTGATCCTGAACCTATCCAAGGGGCAGGATGAATTGAAGACACTACTGGCCAAGAAGACTAAGAAGGCTAGAAGGTCTGCTGGGTTGCTCAACATGGGAAGAAGGTTCAAAGGTCCTGTCAAGACCAAGGAACATGTTGAAGACTATGAATCTGAAGAATCTGAGCAGGAGAGAGGCAGTCTCCACAACACTATGGGGGACTCTGATTCTGAGGCTAACTACTACCATGAGCCTAACGAAGACAAATTCAAGATGCTGGTGGATAGAATGGATGCTATGGAATTACAGAAATCATCTGGGCTGGATTTTGAGGATTTGAGCTTGATATCTGGGGTGGTCATACCCATTGGATTCAAAGTTCCTACATTTGTTGTCTATGATGGGGTCTCTTGTCCCAAATTGCATCTGAGGTCTTATGTCAGAAGAATTCAACCCCACACTGCTGATAAAAAGTTGTGGATTCATTTCTTTCAAGAGAGTTTATCTGGAGCTCAGCTAGAGTGGTATTATCAGTTGGAGAGTGTCAACATCAGAGATTGGAATGACCTTGCTGAAGCTTTCTACAAGCAGTATCAATACAATGCTGACTTAGCCCCCACTCGCATGCAGCTTCAAAGCATGTCTATGGGTGCCAAAGAAAGCTTTAAGGAGTATGCTCAGAAGTGGAGAGACTTAGCTGGAAGGGTTCAACCCCCTTTGACTGATAGGGAGTTGGTTGATATGTTCATGTGTACGCTGAATGGTCCGTTTTACAGTCATCTCATTGGAAGCTCATCATCTGGCTTCACTGAGTTGATCATGACAGGAGAGCGAGTAGAGAATGGTATCAAGAGTGGTAAGATCCAAGTGGGCACTTCTTCATCAGGTGCTGCAAAGAAGCCTCCCACTGGGAAGAAAGAATCTAATGCTGTGTATGGTCAGCCGGATCGTAACAGAAGGCATCAGTCTGTTAGTGCAGTTCATATTTCAAATCCAACTCCTGCAACAACAGAGCAGCCTCAAGGCAACCAACAGAGGGCTAGAAGACAGTTCACGAAGATCAACATGTCAATGGCTCAGGCATTGCAACACTTGTTGAAGGCTGAACTTATTACCCTGAGGGAGGCTCCTCAGAATCCCAATGTTACCTCTCCCAAGTACAATCCCAATGCACGATGTGCATATCATTCAAACTGTCCAGGACATGATACTAATAACTGCTGGGTCTTAAAGAACAAAATTCAGGATATGATTGATGCTGGAGAAATTGAGTTTGATCCACCAGGTACTCCAAATGTGATTACAGCTCCAATGCCAAATCACGAGAAGACTGTCAACGCCATTGATGAAGATATTGATGAAGATCTGCATGTCTATTCAGTTATGGAGTTGAGCACACCATTGTCTGTTATCAAAAAGAGGTTAGTACAAGCTGGGATCTTTCCAGGTTGTCATGAAGATTGTCTATATTGTACCTATAAGCCGGATAGTTGCTTCATTTTGAGAGATGGGATTCAACGTCTCATGGATAAATATACTATAGTGTTTGAAAGAAGACCAGCATCTGTAGAAAGTATGGTGGATCATCTGACTCAGGGTAAGAAGATTGAAGAGGTTGACATGGTTGACAAAGTACCACTAAGAATCACTTCAAAGGGTCCCATTAAAATCACTCATCAGGGCCCAATCAAGATCACTGCTGAAGGTCCTGTGAAAGTTGTTGCTGAAGCCAGAGTAGCTCCTCTGATCATTACCACTCCTGGTCCTATTCCTTATACATCTGACAAAGCTGTGTCTTGGCACTATGGGTCTGATGTTTACATCCATGGTGTCAAGCAGGAGCCTTTACCTGATATGCCTGTTGACATTGATAATATTGCTGGATCTAGCAAGATCACTCGTAGCGGAAGAGTCTTCTCTCCTCCAGTTGCTTCTAAGAGTGCAGTTACTCCTGCTGTTACTTCCACCACTGATGCTCGGGGCAAGGGTCCTGTTATTGAGCCTGTATCTACTGATGTGCCAGCTGCTGATGACCTCTCTAAGCAGATGGAAGAAGTATTGAAAATCATTCGCAAGAGTGATTATGATATTGTTGATCAGCTGGGGCATACTCCCTCAAAGATTTCTATGCTCTCCCTGTTATTATGTTCTGAGGCTCATGCCAAGTCATTGATCAAGTTTCTAAAAATGGCTCATGTACCCAGTGCAATTTCTGTGGACCAGTTTGAGAATTGTGTTGCTCACCTGACCTATGACAACGGGTTAGGATTTTCTGATGCTGACTTGACCCCTGCCAAGAGGGATCATAACAGGGCCTTGCATATTTCAATTGAATGCAGGGGCACTACCCTGTCTCATGTGCTGATAGACAATGGTTCCTCTCTGAATGTGTTGCCTAAGGAAGTCCTGAACAAGCTGAGTCCTGAAGATACGGTATTGAAGCCCAGTAATATTGTGGTAAAGGCTTTTGATGGTTCTAGAAGAGTAGTGCATGGGGAAATTGATCTTCCAATCAAGGTTGGCTCTCAGGTGTTCACTGCTACATTCTATGTGATGGATATTCGTCCTTCGTACTCATGTCTGCTTGGTCGTCCCTGGATCCATGGGGCAGGTGCTGTGACCTCCACATTACATCAAAAGTTGAGATATCCGGTGAATGGAAAAGTTGTTACTGTCTTTGGAGAGGAAGAATACTTTGTCAGCCATGTAAACACTTTCAAGTATCTGGAAGTAGAAGGTGAATACATTGAAATTCCATGTCAGTCATTTGAAGTGGTTCCCTGGGCTGTTAAGGATTGTGTGACTCCTCCTGCTGTGAAGAAGGTTCCTGTGGTCATCAGAAACCCTCCAACAATGGCAATGGCCTCCCTCAATGATGCAAAAGCTGTGGTGGAAGAAGAGTCCCAGAAGGCTGTCCGTCATGCCCGTGCTGTTCGTATCACCAATCAAGGGGTTATCAATGCTGTGGGAGATCAAGATGAAGACTACAACTTGGAGGCATGGATTTTTCCTACTGTGGGTGCTGGACTCAATAATTGGACAGCTGAAGATGTTATCCCTATCTCCTTTAGTCAGGAGTAAATACTATTACTGTGTTATGTTTTTAAATTTATGTGCCTTACCCGGGGCACAATGGTGTGCTTGTTACGGGTTGTCATTTCATTTGCATACTTCATTCAATAAAATCAGTGGACGTTTCGTTTTCGTAAATATTGTGTTCCTTGTCTTTCTTTTTCTTTTATTTTTGCTTTATCAGCTATGTGTTCTTACACACACCCACGTCACTAAAATGCAGATCCTCATCCACTCTGGATCCAGTTGATAACAGTTCTACTATTGCCAATTACAATTTCGAGAATCCGATCTATCAAACTGAAGACGGAAGCGAGGACGATTGTGAAATACCTGTAGAGCTTGCTAGGTTGTTACAACAAGAAGAGAAAGCTATACAGCCACATGAAGAGCCAGTCGAAGTTGTGAATCTGGGAACTGAAAAAAACAGAAAAGAGGTCAAGATAGGGGCTGATTTAGAGGACAGTGTCAAGAGCAGGTTGATTCAGATGCTACGTGACTATGTGGAGATCTTTGCTTGGTCTTATGAAGATATGCCAGGGTTGGATACAGAAATTGTGGTTCACCGTTTGCCAGTGAAAGAAGATTGTCGTCCAAAGAAGCAGAAGGTTCGTCGTATGCGTCCTGAAATGTCAGAAAAGATCAAAACAGAGGTAATGAAACAGTTCAATGCAGGGTTCTTGGCCGTAACTTCTTATCCTCAGTGGGTTGCAAATGTGGTACCAGTTCCTAAGAAAGATGGTAAGGTACGTATGTGTGTAGACTACAGAGATCTGAACAAGGCTAGCCCTAAAGATGACTTTCCACTTCCTCATATTGATATTCTGGTAGACAACACTGCTCAGCATAAGGTATTCTCTTTTATGGATGGTTTCTCTGGTTACAATCAAATCAAGATGGCACCTGAAGATATGGAGAAGACTACATTTGTGACACAGTGGGGCACCTTTTGCTATAAGGTAATGCCATTTGGTTTGAAGAATGCAGGGGCAACATATCAGCGTGCTATGGTGGCTTTGTTTCATGATATGATTCATCATGAGATAGAGGTATATGTGGATGATATGATAGCCAGGTCTCAGAATGAAGAACAACATCTTGATCATCTGCACAAGTTGTTTGAGAGGTTGAAGAAATACAGGTTGAGATTAAATCCAAACAAGTGTACTTTTGGAGTTAGATCTGGAAAGCTCCTGGGTTTCATTGTCAGTGGAAAAGGTATTGAAGTGGATCCTGCAAAAGTGAAAGCTATACGAGAGATGCCAGCTCCCCGTACTGAGAAGGAGGTTAGAGGTTTCTTGGGACGATTGAACTACATTGCAAGATTTATTTCCCAATTAACTACCATCTGTGAGCCAATCTTCAAGTTGTTGAAGAAAGATCAGGTGATGGAATGGAATGATGAGTGCCAGACTGCCTTTGATGAAATCAAGAGATATTTGCTAGAACCTCCAATTTTAATGCCACCAGTTGATGGAAGACCCTTGATTATGTATTTAACAGTATTAGACAACTCAATGGGGTGTGTATTGGGGCAACATGACGAGTCTGGTCGAAAAGAGCAGGCAATATACTACCTTAGCAAAAAGTTTACCGACTGTGAAACAAGATACTCACTGCTCGAGAAAACTTGCTGCGCTTTGGCATGGGCTGCTCGCCGACTAAGACAGTATATGTTGACCCATACCACCTTGTTGATTTCGAAGATGGATCCAATCAAGTACATATTTGAGAAACCTGCTCTCTCCGGAAGAATTGCAAGATGGCAAATGATCTTGACGGAATATGATATACAGTATACTACTCAGAAGGCCATTAAGGGGAGTGTTGTTGCTGATCATTTGGCTCATCAAGCAGTAGATGATTACCAGTCAATGAATTTTGAGTTCCCTGATGAAGACATTATGTCTGTTACCAAAGAACCTGGACAATATGACGGACCTGAACAAGGATCCCGATGGACTATGGTTTTTGATGGTGCCTCCAATACACATGGTAATGGTGTTGGTGTTGTGATTAGTTCCCCTGAAGGTTGTCATACCCCGATTACTGCCAGACTTTGTTTCTATTGTACCAATAACATGGCTGAGTATGAGGCATGTATCATGGGTATGCAAGTTGCTATTGATATGAAGATTCAGTTCCTTGAGGTGTATGGAGATTCAGCTCTGGTAGTAAGTCAGATTAAAGGAGATTGGGATACAAAGCATGATAATCTCATTCCTTACAGAGAATATGTGTTGTCTTTGATCCCACATTTTAAAGAGATTACTTTTGGACATATTCCACGAAGAGAGAATCAGTTGGCAGACGCATTGGCCACCATGGCATCTATGTTTGAGATAAGCTGGGATGATGAAGCTCCCAAGATTACCATTGATAGATTTGAGAAGCCTGCATACTGCAATGAGATTAACACTGAAGGGGCAGAGGAGAAGCCTTGGTTCTATGAAGTGAAAAACTATCTTGAAGCTCAGGAGTTCCCTGAAGGGGCATCTGTCAAAAATAGGAAGTTCCTGAGAAGGTTTTCTGCTAAGTTCTTTCTGAGTAATGGCATTCTGTATAAGCGTAATCATGATTCAACTATGCTTCGTTGTGTGGATAAGAAGGAAGCTACAGAAATTATGGAAGAGATGCATGATGGGACCTTTGGCACTCATTCTAGTGGTCATACCATGGAAAAGAAGATTTTGAGAGCAGGTTACTATTGGTCTACCATGGAAGCTGATTGCTATCAACACTCCAGAACATGTCACAAATGTCAAATCTATGCTGATAAAGTACATGTACCTCCATCTCCATTGAATGTGTTGACTGCTCCTTGGCCCTTTGCCATGTGGGGCATTGATATGATTGGTGAGATCAAGCCTACTGCTTCTAATGGGCATCGTTTCATCCTGGTTGCTATTGATTACTTCACGAAGTGGGTAGAGGCAGCTTCATTTGCATCTGTGACTAAGAATGTTGTGGCTCGGTTCATTAAGAATAATCTCATATGTAGGTATGGTATCCCTGAAAGGATTATCACTGACAATGGCTCTAATCTGAACAACACTATGATTACTGATCTCTGTACGCAGTTCAAGATTAAGCATCACAACTCTTCTCCGTATCGTCCAAAGATGAATGGGGCAGTTGAAGCTGCTAATAAGAACATTAAGAAGATTGTACAGAAGATGACTGTTACTTACAAGGATTGGCACGAGATGTTACCATTTGCTCTGCATGGTTATCGTACTACAATACGTACTTCAACAGGGGCAACCCCATTCTCCTTAGTCTATGGTATGGAAGCAGTTCTGCCTATTGAAGTTCAGATCCCCTCCTTGAGAATTATGAAGGATGCAGGCTTGGATGAAGATGAGTGGATTCAGACTCGACTTGACCAGATAAACTTGATTGATGAGAAAAGGTTAGCAGCAGTTTGTCATGGCCAGATGTACCAGAAACGGATGATCAAAGCTTTTGACAAGAAAGTTAAGCCAAAGGTATATCAGGCTGGTGACTTGGTAATCAAGCGTATCATATTACCACAGGGTGATCCTAGGGGCAAGTGGACTCCAACATATGAGGGACCATTTGTAGTCAAGACAGTGTTCTCAGGAGGTGCCATGATACTGACTACAATGGATGGTGAAGACTTCCCACAACCTGTAAACGCAGACATAGTTAAAAAATACTACGCATAAAAAGAGACCCGCTAGGTTGACAGGCCTAGGCAAAAATAAGGGCATCCCGGCAAACCAAAAGGGTTTGGGCAAAAAAATAGGGATATATATATAAAAAGATGTACACCCGGCAAGTCGAAAACCTGAAAAGGCGGCTTGGGCAAAAAAGGGTATCCCGGTGGATTGAAAACCTGAAAGGGCAATCCAGGCAAAAGTTAGGGATTAAAGCGTATGACTATGTCTCGTTTGGATCACTCATGAAACTGCAACCAGTTGTACTACTTACTCAAGCTCAAACAGATGAAGCTCAATCCAATCGTTTCCGTCTCAACAGCAAGAAGATGAGATACTTGAGTGGCAATAGTAGAATTGAAACTCAATAGGATTATTTCCCACATAGCTGATTCTTTTTGTAAAACTTCATGACAAAATTCTCTTACTAGGGTTTATGTCTCCTTGTACAAACTTACCCGTGTATGGGTCACTTTTGATATAAATAAACTCCATCTTTTGAATCCAGATTTACTTTTACCCTATTTACATAAGCGAAACGTCCATTGGTTGTGTTTGAATGTATGTATGCCTTTTAATATGATTGATGTTTACCAGAAATGCATGAAAATGCAGTAATAGTATTTACTAAGGACGAACGAGGGAAGGATTTCAACGAAGCCTCGCCGGTTCATCTTTACAAGACAGTTACAAACCATCAGTAGGACTAATCCATTTTCACAAAGTCTAATCTCCCCTGGAATTTATATCCATCTCTTTTATCCTCATACGGATATACGGGAAATTACTTTCCAATAAGGGCACGATGAACGAAGACGGGATGTTATACTTATCCTACTATCAAACGAAAACGGAGGTTATCTATACCTTGTTATCCCTAGCAGACGGAGGGTTGTATATTCTTCAACAACGAATCGGGATTTATTTTCCTTGGCCAGCAGTTGTTATACAAGGATATCCAGACACTTCCAGCAGTGTCATATCATACATACATCATTTATATCATACCATAACATATATGTCTATAGTACATTACCTAAGTGCATCATGTCATACATGCATACATAAAGCATAAACTAATGTTGTTATACAGAGTGCTACCTTGTTTTCAGGTTAATTATCCAACAAACAAGCTTATGATCTTTGGGACTGCTTTATTGTAACCTCAGGGTTACTTTATCCTTCTGATGAGCTTCTTATTACTTTGGACTGCTTTATTGTAACCTCAGGGTTATTTTATCCTCCTGATAGCCTCTCATGACTTCAAGACTGCTTTAGAGCTACTGATTGCTCTATCCTCCTGAAATCATCCTATTACTTCAAGACTGCTTTAGAGCTATTCATTGCTCTATCCTCATGAGGTCATATTACTACTTCAAGACTGCTTTAGAGCTATTGATTGCTCTATCCTCCTGAAGCCATCTAATTATTTCAAGACTGCTTTAGAGTTATCCATTGCTCTATCCTCCTGAAATTACATTATTATTTCAAGACTGCTTTAGAGCTATCCATTGCTCTATCCTCCTGAAATCATTACTTCAAGACTGCTTTAGAGCTATTGATTGCTCTATCCTCCTGAAGACATATCACATTATTATTTCAAGACTGCTTTAGAGCCATTCATTGTTCTATCCTCCTGAAATCATATCATTGCTTCAAGACTGCTTTAGGGTTATCACTATTGATTGCTCTATCCTCATGAAGACATGCTGCTACATCATTATTATTCCAGACTCCTGACAGCTTTCATCATACTCCCATATTTTGAACTGCTCCCCCCCTAGTGGCATCTTTAAGCCCACTCAATCATATTCAACTAGCCATCTGTACCACTCTAGTGCACTGGTGAGTGCAAATTTTTGGGCTTTTGTGTTCAATCCCCTTCAACCTTCCAAGTTACGACTGGCAAATATACCAATCTAACCCCTCAGGTTTCAGAAAATTGAACAGGGGCAGCTGTTGCACCCCAAAATTTGCCCTCACAATACAAGACTTTGTGTTCTAAGAAGGTTCACAAGGTTCACAAGTTCTCCAACAACTTGCATAACCTTTCATGAAGTTCATAAAGTCCACAAGCTACTTTATGAAGGTTCACAAGGTTCACAAGTCCCACAGTGCTTTCAATACCTTTCATGAGGTTCATGAAGTCCATAGGTTGCTTCTTGAAGGTTCACAAGGTTCACAAATTTCTCAACATCTACAAGACCTTTCATGAGGATCATGAAGTCCATAGGTTGCTTCTTGAAGGTTCACAAGGTTCACAAGATTCACAATGTTTACAAAGCTTTCCTAAGGGTCATGAGGTCTACAAAGCCACTTCATGATGTTCACAAGGTTCACAAGCTTCACAATACCTCCCATGAGTATCGCAAGATATCTTATGAAGATTCACAAGGTTCACAAAGTTCACAATTGGTCAGGAGAGTTGACAATTCCCTCAGACAATGCACCTCCTAAGCAGTGCATCCAAAACTAGGGTTTTAACTTTAATCAAGCTAAATGGACTTCCAAGACTTCAAGTGAGCTTCATAACATCTTATATGTGTATAAGAACCCCCATGTCAAGTTTCAAGACTTTTCTCAAAAGTTTGCTCAGTCAGATGATCAGATAAGTCAAAAGCAGTCAACGCAGTTAAAAAGTCAAACTGAGGTCAACTGTGGTCAAACCAAAGTCAAACTTCATGATTCTTTGCCAATACCAAAGAGAGATTTGGTCCCAGGGGTATTTTGGTCATTTTACACAAATTCTACCAATTCCTTGAAGACGGGCTGTTATTAAAATTCTGAGGCATTTGATGCGTTATGGTTTTGAGGCATTTATCAATCACTAGTTCTGATCATATTGAGATTTGGCATTTGGTCAGTGGAGTTTAATTACGATTAGTTTTGCTGTTGACGCTGAAAATGTTGTGACCATGGTGCCCATATGAGTTTGGTTATGAAACAATTGGTTAACATTTTAATCGGATGATGAGATTAGGATCACAAATACCACTTGGAAATATTTATGTTTTATGCCTATGTTAATGAATTAAATACTTGTGGATTTATTCACATTTGTTTATATTTTTTCACTAAGAATAGAATATAAATAAATTCAAAACTTTGAGAATTTTATTTCATAAATAATGCTATCATACAAGAATGGGGATGTTGCTTCATATTTTACAAAGTACTGTTACAAGGAAGTACATTAAAATTCTCAAATCCTAAGGGATTACATTAAAGCATCTATCCTAAATCCTAAAAGTATCTAAAGGTCTTCATGTTCGTATTTGAACTTCTCCATGAATCCTCAACTAACCTGCACATCAAAAGAGAACAGACAGTACAGAAAATGTTAGAATTTTTTTTCGACGCTCTCAGAACAATGTCATCATCGAGTGCCGGGAGTGGCACAACCGAAGCTGCGTCCTACCCCCGTTACCGATCCACGCCATTGGCGTCAGATCAGGTAATATCTGTTCTTATCTAAGGGACAACCGAGAGAGATAAAGAGTAAAAGAAGTGGGGACCGAAATGATTTGCCGAAAAGGATCATATGCCGAAAATTGGATTTTGTTTCAAAGTCAAATACCATTCCATCAAGTAAATATGGTAAGTTCCAATTTATTTTTCAAACTGATACAAAGCTGAACAGCAGAGCCAACCCGAGTTCGGACCTAGATGCCAATAGGTCTGAACCATTTTTCATCACCTGAATCAGACAGTACCGGCTCACAAACAAAATCCATAAGCTGCACAAAACATGAGCAGATAAGTCAATTCACAAAGTGTACAGCGACACATGTTCATAAGAAAAGAAGTCAGCTCAATTCACTAAAAGCCACAGAAATAGAGGAATTGAGAATGAATTCAATACAAGGACAAGGCTGAATCAATATCAGCATTTGAAAAATCAAACGAAGGCAGCCCATCAAAGCAAATCATGTTGATTTTAACGGGATAGATCGAGATAATTCAATTCAAAATGCAGTTCAGAAGGCAATCAGAAACAGCCCATGATCATCAACACCAAGACAAAAGCAAGACTAATTATGGTGGAAATGGTCTCAAAACAAATCCGGATGAATACCAACATAAAATTGGTTTTGACATCTGCAAAGACACAAAAGAACATCAGACAATGCATAACAGGTCCAAACGTTCAAATCTGAGCAAAGTAAATAAGTTTCGAAAAACAATCAGTTTGAATTTAGAGAATAGAAAGGAGGCATCAGTTTCGAAAAACCAACATGCCAGTCCCCATAAACATCAGTAAGTCAGTTCAGAAATAAACCAGCACATGTGTTGCCACAAATACAAAAGCCTAAGGGCTCAGCTATGCATCACAGCCCAATCAGAGAGACCAAAAGGAACCAGTTTAGACCCAAAAGTTGCTCAAACCGAAACCAATACAATCGAAAACAAGGTAAGCAGCAATAGGAATTGTAGCATCATGTTCCGATGGCTCAGACAGAGCGTCATCATCGCCGCATACCCTTCGCGACGGCGTCGGTCCATTCGAAATATCATGTTCTCCCTGAAAGATGAAGAGAAAAAAGTTAACAGAACTCATGACAGAAAACCAGAAGAACAGGTAAACTGATAACCAAGACGAGCTGATATCCAATATCCACAAGCCATATCACATCTGAAACAACAGCAACAGTGCAGTAAATCAAAAGGATAGGTTCAGTGTGAAACAAGCTTAGTGCCAGAACAATCCAACAAGAATCCCAAGCTTGGTCAGTCGAAATTCGCCTCAAATAAGACCCCCACGTCGAAACCAGTTAAGGCAAAGCAAGCTGTAACCATCCACCAGAAAAGGGAACCACATCTGAAACCATGAAATACAAGTCAATACGGATTATCCAAACTGAAGTGGAAAACGGTTACCCAAAGGAAATCCAAAACCACATATGTGAAAATCCAAATAACATCTGTTACAGAAGAGGAAAGTTTAAATCAGATAAAATCCAAATCGCATCAAATAAAATCAGGAAGACCACAAATCAAATCCAATCAGTTGAAAAAGGGAAACTCGTTTAAACCTAAAGAATCAATTCCAATCAGGTCCAAAAGCCCACAAAAGATTTAATAACGAAGAGTATAAAGGAATGATACAACCTCTTTCAAAACCCTAGAGGAGGACGAATGGAGAACGGCGACAAGGCGACGAGGATCATCAAAACCCTCACGCGAGCAAGACCCCTCTGAAGGAAATCACCGGCGTCGTTTCGTTTCAACGGCGAGCAAAGTCCTTTTTGAAGCTCAGACCGACGTCATCATCGCCCTCATAAGCAATCTTCGGCCATCATCACCGTTAAACGCCCTCGCAAACGTGAGATATCACCGTTAATCATGAAGTTTGTTGTTTTTTTGTCATTTTTCAGGTTTTTGAGGAAAGAGATCGTGAACGAGACGAAGAGAACGAGAGAGAACACATCGAGAATCGACGTCGCCAAATCGAAGAAGGAAATATGAAACCCTAACATTCTAGGACATCGTTTGTGTGTGTACGTTGGGTCGGGCTAATACAACCACCGGCCCAACCCCTTCCTTTTCTTTTTTAAACAAATTTTTCTTATTATTTTGAATTGTTTTTTAACTATTTTATTCTATAACATAAAAACTGTTTTGTGAAAATATTATAAAATTAAAAAAAAAAATATAAAACTCTTGTTTTTTTTTAATTTATTTAAAATTTTATTTGTATAGTTTATATTAATTAAAATAATGTTATGTGATTATTAAAAATAAATTTTTGTATATATATAAACCCTAATTCTTACAAACCCTACAAATTATTTTCTAAAAAAATAAAACCTAATTTTAATTTTCTATATAATTCTATGTATATATTTATTATAATTCTTGTAAATTTTTATAAATAAAATTAAACCTTATAAATACTTAATGTAAAATTTTGTGAATGTGATTATTGATTATTTAAAATTTATTTTCATCATAATGTGTAAATATTTTTCTTAATAATTGTTAATATATAATTAGAGATAATTAAATTTTGTAAATGATTAAGAAATTTATAATTATGTTATATTTAGAACTTTATATTATAGTAATTATTTAATCATTTATGTTTCTAAATAAAAATCAAATTTTATGTTTAATCACGTTATTAATTAATTATTATTGCTAATCATATTTTGTTGCTTATTATTATTTTGAAATTTCTATCTTATTATTTTTTCTAACTTTGTCTATTTTTCTAATTATTATTGTTTCAACTAATTATTTTCATTAACTTTATATTTCTACTAACCTTATTTAATTTTTCTTATTATTTACTAACCCCAATATTTTATTTACTTATTTGTTATTTTTTTTATTATATTTATTTTGATTATATTTTACTATTTATTTTATTTATTATAATTTTGTAATTGCCTCTTGGATGTAAATTGTAATTATTTAATTATTATTATCATTATAGTTAGTAATTAGGGAGTGCTAATATGTATGATATTTAAAAAAAATAAATTAGATCATTTTAATATAAGATAATTAAATTAAACATTTCACACACGTAAGTCGATTTTAAACGCCGTCTCACTTCCTAAGGATATCCCTCAAGTTGCCTATGAATATTGGTTAAGTAGGGTGTATAAAGCAAGTCCCTCAAAAAGAAAATCATCAAAGTCCCTTATGGTTGCCTTTACGAATCGAGTCCCTTTCGAAAAATGATGATAGTCCCTCCAGTTTGCTTATTACACCCCACAATGGCCTTCAAAGTCAAATTGTCCCTCACATGTCCCTTAACATCCAAAGTAAGGACTACCTACTCCATTATAGTAGGGATAGTCTTACTAAAGGAAAGAATAAAGAATAAGAAAGACCTTTAAACATTAGGGTAGGTTACTCCTAGGTACTTGCTCACTTCAAAACCTTTTCACACTTAAACAAATTTCCAACAAAATTTTCAAACAAGTTTTTTTCACATCCATACACGGATTATTATTAAACTATTCTGAATTTTTTTGCTATTCACACACTACACTTTCAAAACAATTCAAAAGTGAGCTTAAGTACCTAAGAGCCCATGGATAACCATGGATGAAAAGGGTGCTAACACCTTCCCTTTTCATAACCTACCCCCCGGACCCAAAATATTCTCTAAGGTCTTTCCTGTTCTTTTATAACCTTTCCTTATGGATAAAATAAAAGTCGGTGGCGACTCTTGCTATCCGCAACATTGTTTAAAGTCAGTTCTCCCACCGTGTTACACCGCCACACTCAGATCACAGGGGCAAATGGACACCAAACTACGAAGGTCCATATGTCGTCAAAAAGGTCTTCTCGGGAGGAGCCTTAATGTTATCCATGATGGATGGCGAAGATTTCACGTCCCCTGTAAACGCGGACGCAGTCAAAAAATACTTTGCTTAAAATGACCCGTTGGAAAGAAAAAGAATATCCAGGAAAAAATGGGGCATCCCGACGAACCAGAAAAATAAAAGGTTTGGGCAAAAATTAGGGATATAAATGAAAAGATGTACACCCGCAAAGTCGAAAACTTGAAAAGGCGGCTTTGGCAAAAAAGGGTATCCCGATGAATCGAAAACCCGAAAGGGCGGTTCAGGCAAAAGTTAGGGATTAAAAAAGCAAATGACTACGGCCACGTGTGAACTTTCTTTGCTTAGTGGTTTGAGACTTGAAGGTCGCTCATCCAAGTCAATATCTTCTGAAGACGAAGCGTCGGGAAGGTATCGAAGTCGAGTGAGTCATGGAGGGATCAACTCATGATGTTCGTCTGCGCTACCTCGCCGACATTTGTACACAGTTGCTGTATATTTCTGTATATATTTGCGCAGCTTCCTCATTCCAAAAGCTTGCATCTGTTGTAAAACATTTAGCCTATTTACAAGCCCATTTTATCAATGAACATACTATTCAGTACTCTGTTTACCTTGTGTTTGTTTTAGCTTTTATCTACTTTGTTTGCGGAAAAAAACACCCGATGTTTTTGTTAAAATGCGCATACATAAACTTGCTGGCCTAGACCAATAATTGTTAAAACTTCGAATTGCCTGAACATTGTCACAGATGATAACCCCGATGGGCCCCTTTGTGAAGGGTCTCTTGTCTGTTTGTTCATTTTGTTGTAGGATTGTGATCCTCGGGGCACGTTGTCCGAGATGTATCCTCGTCACTTCCCCAGCGAAGTTACCAGTGACAGGTGTGATACCTACTTTCCAGTTAGACAAGGTTGAATTTCTTTCCGCCAGGCAGAGGTGGATTCCCCAGCTGAGTCCAGTTTGGAGTCGGACTGGTAACATGGGTATTTCCCTAAGCAGAGGGGGTATGGTTAAGAATCGTCGGTAGATCATGACGGTTAATCATTGCACATCTAATACACAAGCAGAGGTGTGAGGCCCACTTCCCGGTAAATCAGGATGAGATTTCTTTCTAAGCAGAAGTGGAACCTCCTCAACAGATTCAGTTATGTTTCCCCACAGAGTCTGAGCGTTGGACTATGAGCACGGATTTGTCTCCCCAAGCAGAGATAAATTCTCCCCAACCAGAGTCCATTCCCTAGTAGTTGGAGTTTGCATCTCTATCCCCAATAGAGTTATGTGCAAAATAACAAGAACGGTCAAGTATGAACCCGTTGTCCCCGGCAGTCGATAGATACACAGTTAATCCCCGAAGATTGCAGCTATACACTTATTCCACCAGCGAGTCAAGATCAGGTTTCTTCCACCAGACGGTTGCAGGGTCTACCCCCGTAGTGGTTCGGCGTACGAGCTTTTCCCGGCAGGGTTGCTTCTTTTCCCAACTGAGTTAGCCATTCAGGTTTCACATCCTCAGCCTAAGTCCAATTGCTATTGGCATGCAGGCTATCCCCTGCCGGGTCGGTTATTTCCCCAGCGGAGTTGGCCTCGTCTCTCAAGCATTTGTTTTGCTGGAGCGATCCCTTTGCATTTTGCATCGTGCATAGCATTTCCATTTCGTATGGAGCATTACGCCATTTCAAACATATGCATTCTGAAACATAAGCCAGGTAGCTACCTCCATGATCTCAGGTGTATTCCCAGCAGGTGAGCGTTGTCTTCACCCGTGCTGGTCTTCAGTCTTGACAGACTTGAAGCGTTTATTTCGCCCTCGGTTTATGTTATTCCCAGTGGCGTCGCCGGATTTCGTTTGGTGAAATTCTGTTCCCCAAGTCCAAGCAGGCGTTCGGGCTTCGGCAGGAGGTTCCGGATAGATGTGTGTATCTCATCATATTTCCCCTAACAAAGTTGCTTGTTTAAGTTCCTCTTTTTTCCTCAGCGGAGTGGCCTGATTAAGTTTCCTTGCACTCCCAAAGTAGGGTTACTTGTTCCCCCATCAAAGTTTCCTCGCGATCGTTATCCTCTGATGGTTTCAACTTCATATGACTCCAGCTTTCAGGTTCGATTGTCCGCTTTTATTTAGTGGATAGCTGACGGCAAGGTCAGACGTATCTGTCTCTGCGGTGTTCTGGCGGTAATGTCAGATCTTTGGGGTGTGCTGACGATAATGTCAGATATTTCTCGGATGTCTCGGTGTTCTGGTAGCAATGTCGGATCTTTGGGGTGTGCTGACGACAATGTCAAATATTTCTCGGGTGCTGGCGGCAATGTTAGGTATTACGTTTTCCTGGCAGCAAACGTTCCTTCAATCCAAGACCATCTAACAACAATGTTAGACATTCGTGTTTTTCTGACGGCAATGTTAGACGCTAATGGATCTCTATGCTCATCTAACGGCAATGTTAGACGTTTCGATTTTCTAGCGGCAAAGTTAGATGTCTCGGTTATTCTGACGGCAAGGTCAGGGGTTTGGGTTTTTTCTGACAGCGAGGACAGATGGTAACTGTTTTCATGGTTGTTGACGGCAATGTCAAGCGTTCTCTCAGCCTTGTTTCTAGCAGCAATGTTAGATGTCCCGGTTCTTCTGGCGGCTACGTCAGATGTTGGTTGGTTTCCTAGCGGCAATGTGGGGTGCCTTGTTTCTAGCGGCAATGTTAGATGTTCCGGTTCTTCTAACGGCTACGTCAAATGTTGGTTGGTTTCCTAGTGGCAATGTGGGGTACCTTGTTTCTAGCGACGATGTTGGATATTTTGGGGCTAGCGGCAATGTTAGAGATTCTGTTTGTTCTGGCGGCAATGTCAGATGTGCTTTAGTATGATGGTGTTATAACGGCGATACCGGGCATTCTGCCTACTTTTTGATTTGTTCGGAGGCAATGTTAGACCTTCATTATCTTCAGCAAGTAGCGTGGCGGCAATGTCAGGCGCTTATCGACTTTACGGATGTATGGCGGTGATGTCAGATGGTTGTTCATCGTGTGAAGGCCTGACGACAATGTTAGGTGATTATCGGTTTCTTACCTATCCGGTTTTAGGGTCGTACTCGCTTTTATTTGGCAAGGACCTGGTGGCAATGTCAGACCTCCTTATCTTCAGGTCCAATAATTGCAGTTTCTCTTGCAAATTTCTGACGATAATGTCGAATCTTTATCAGCTTCGTGGTATCCAGGCGAAAATGTCGGGTATTTTATCATGTTTGTGTAGGCCTGACGGTGATGTTAGAATTGGTTATCTCCTGTAGGAGTTTGGCGGCAATGCCTAGTGATGTTATCTACCTGGTGGTTATCTGATGGCAAGGTCAGAAAGTTGTATCCCCCGCGAGTGCATGACAGTAATGTCAGATACTGTGCATTTCTGTGGTAATTCAATTCATGGAATTGTTACCTGTTTTGTTTAACAGGAGCCTGATGGCGAGGTCAGGGATGGCGTCAATTAAGTATGAACGCCTGACGGCAATGTCTGACGTTCTTTTTGAATGCCAATCATTCAGCTGGTTGCTACGCAACCACCACTATCGGTTCTTTCCGGAGATTTCTTGTCCCCGAGCAGAGTTTGCAGTTTATTTCTGCGGCTGGCAAATTTCTGAGTTCGTTGGTATTCAATCGTCTTATACCTTGATTGGTTGAGAGTCGTTCGCTTCTCACCCAGTCGGGTCCAAGCCGTTTGAATAGGGGCAGCTGTTGCACCCCAAAATTTGACCAACCGATTCTCGTACCTAGCTTATGTTTCATTGCATTTCATATGGCATCAACATTTTGCATAGCATTGAGACAGGGGATCAAGGTTCCCGTGGCTCAGGTTTCTTTCCCGTGCAAGCAACTGAACAACAAGCATCAGAGACGACATTTATTTGCCCAATGGACGAGCGGCCGATTTTATTTTACAGGTTATGCTTAGATCAGGAGACAACATTCAGTCTATATCCAGCATTATCACAGTCACAATATTCAAGAGCAAGTGTCAAAAGCTTCGCAGAGCTCAAAATGGCGAGAAACAGGCAACCGAGCAGGTTTCCCTCCAAAAGGCGCCAAATTCAAATTTTTAAAGGTGTTAATCGGTTAACACATATGGTTAACCGATTAACCAAAGGAAAATCAGCTCAGATTTGAAATTTTAACAGTGTTAACCGGTTAACGCATATGGTTAACCGGTTAACCATAGAAGATTTTTCTTTGTACGTGATTTTGCAAGCCATTTGCACTTGGGGCCCAATTTTGATCACATTGAAATTCATTTTTACCAAAAGAAGGATCTAGAATGTTCTTGAAAGTTGGTTATTTCAATTTTCCCTCCAAATTCCCATGCCTAGTTCCAAACCAACTTTCCAATCCAAAGTTCAAACCTCACCTTTGGGATACAAACCTAGATGGTATTTAAATGATCTACTCCAAACCAAAAGGAGCCAATTCTCATTTCTCACATTCGTTTTTCAGAATTGATCAAATTCTCTCCAATTCTCTCAACTTTTCCATTTCCAAAACTCACTCAAAGCTCTTTTTTCATTAGGATTCATTGATTTTTCATTGAAATCAATGGATTCTTGAGCATAAACCTTCATCCATCCTCATCTTTGGATCAATTTTCATTATCAATTTTCGTGCAAATTGAGATTTGATTTTGTAGCTAGAGTTGGAAGTGATTATTCGAAGCGTTTCGACTCGAATTTGGTGGATCTTCGTTCGTACAACTACAATTGGCTTGGATCTCGAAGTTTTCCGGGTTTCTATTGTTTGATCTACTCAATTCCAGCAACATCAACACTAACCGGAGCAAATCTCCGCTTCGAAGGTTGGAGATTCTAGATCCATAAATGTTTTTGAGCTTATTTGCATTTCCATGATGATTTTCATATTCAATTGAATTTTTGTGAATTTCGATCCGTGTGAATTGCGATTGTGCTGTATAGACATGTTTGCATGTCTATTGGTTTTCTGTTTGCAGGTGTAATTTCGTGCTTATTTGATAAGCTGATCTGTTGGATCACTTGATTAAGTTATTTTGGGCATTAAGTGATTTTTCTGTTGCTGTTTTTCACTTCTGGTATAGTGTTAACCGGTTAACGTATATGGTTAACCGATTAACCAATTCAAAGATTCAAAATTTTCAAAGGTTTTAGGGTGTTAACCGGTTAACGCCTGGTGTTAACCGATTAACACCTACAAATTTCCAGATTTTCACTTGTTTTACACAGGTTAACCGATTAACAGTATGTGTTAACCGATTAACACTGTACTAGAACGCCATGTTTGCTGTTTTGTTTGCATGTTTGCATACCGATTCGATCCGAATCATCATAGATCAATGTGATGCATTAGGATTGAATTGTTGGGGCCGATTGTCACTGTTTATGGTTGATTAATCATGACGTTGTTGATATGTATGAT
Organism: Lathyrus sativus; assembly: GCA_963859935.3. Classification (NCBI taxonomy): domain Eukaryota; kingdom Viridiplantae; phylum Streptophyta; class Magnoliopsida; order Fabales; family Fabaceae; genus Lathyrus; species Lathyrus sativus. The sequence goes on along the minus strand of OZ012740.1, from coordinate 51,263,950 downwards.
CATTTCTCAATTTTTTACATGCTCGTGTATGTGGTTCGAATCGATCATCCGTTTGCATGTTTAGTTGCTTTCATCTCTCGTTTTTCTCCACGTGTTTGCATCATTCTTGCACCGCTGTTGAGGTCGAGACGCGCTTGTGGCGGCTACTGCCCCACACATTTTTCCTCCCTCCCACCATTCTAATTGTGCATTTTCGTGTTTGCATTTTCTCTACTTGTGATTGATTCTTCCTTTGTTCTTCTTGTGCTTTCTTGCCATGATCCTCATAGGATTCCTAGTCCCTCCGTTTAGGATGGGAGTTGGAGAGACATTAGGCGTTCAATCCAAGTATGCTAACATTAGGGTAGATGTTTCCCCTTTTCAATCCAAACTCTAGGATCACTTTGCATGACAACTTTAGGGCCGAGTTTCTGTTAGACCTTCCGTGCGTCTTCTCTTCTCATCTTCATACGATCTTAACGCACTTAATAAAGATAATGGATATTGTGCCATGAGCCTTATACTTGGGAAATGGTGATTGAGGGGCTTCTCCTCAATTACCTAGAGTGTTTAGTATACGTCCTTAGGACGATATGCGACGCATTCGATCCTAGGTTCTAGACTTTAGTACAACATACATTATAAACACTCAAATTCAAAACACTTCTTCTCCGATAAAAAACACAGAACAAATTCAAACCTTTTTTCCTTCGGGATTAATCAAACTTCTTTTTCAGAAAAGAGTATTGTTAAACTTCGGTTCTACCGCAAACATGCTTTGTCCCTAACTGCTGGAACAGATGTTTAACCCTACTCGAATAAAACACTTAATCAACCTGTGGTTTCGTATCAGCCCGACTACGTTCACTCTGATCTTTCATACCAGATGAAAGTACGTAGGCACGAGATGACGATGTCTCGGAGAGCAACCTTTCCCCTCTTCTCTCCCATAGTTAGCCGAACTACGTTGACTATGACTTTCCCATTGAACGAGGGAATACGTAGGCACGAAGCAGCGATGCTCTGCCGAGTCTCTTTCTTTCCTTTTTGTCCCACAAGCTTGTAGCATAGATAGATAAACAACCCTTTTAGATAGAAAACAAGCGTGGATCCCGTCGAGTACGACGGATGTGAGGGGTGTTAATACCTTCCCCTTGCGTAACCGACTCCCGAACCCAGGACTTGGTTGTGATGACTTCGTCTTTTCCCTTTCGCTAGGTTTTTTCCGATCGTTTCCTTTCCCTCTCTTTGGGATAAATAACGAAAGGTGGCGACTCTTCTGTTTTCCACCGGTTGTTTTTCACCGTTCCGACATTTGGACGTCCTCCAAGTACGACTATGTCGTTCAACAATTATCACTATCATGTCCTTGACATAGACTTCTAAGTTCCTCCCTATCTGGTAGGAGAATATGGTGCCCATGGGTTGTTGGTAGTTGGTGCCTACATTCTTGAGTCCAAAGGGCATGAAATTATAATAGTAGTTGTCGTGGTTCAACATAAACATTGTCTTGGGTGCGTCAAAGGGATCCATCTTAATCTGTTTGTACTCCAACTAGGCATCTATAAAGCTCAATATGCATTAGCCTGATGGGCCATCAATCAGGCGATCAATATCTAGTAGGGTATAAGGGGTCCTTGGGACAAACCATATTGAGGTCGGTGAAGTTAATGCACATGCACCAAATTTCGATGGTTTCTTCACCAACACTGCATTGGCTAACCAGGTTTAGTATTTTAGTTATATGATAAAGCTCGCACACACCAACTTATTTACCTCCTCATTGAAGGCAGTTCTCTTCTCCTCTCTAACTTTATGCTTTCTTTGCGACACTAGTCTTACAGAGGGGTTAATAGCGAGGCGATGACACACCACTCTAGTATCTATCATCAGCATGTTAGTTGGGTCCTATGAAAATAAGTCGACATTTCTAATAAGTTGGTCAAGTAGTTTGTGCTATTCTTCTTCAAAAAGTGAGATGCCTATCTTCGCCACTTAGTGAGTCAAATGGCCTATCTAAACATCCTTCAGATCTTCAGTGGGTGTGAGACTCTCATATTCCACGCCCAGTCTAGGATCCCAACTTACACTATTTGTCTCATGTGCTTTGGGAAACGAGGAAGCCTCATGGGAGAGATTCTCCCTTCCTATTGACAGGATACTCGAGTAATATTTCCATGATCTTTCTTGGTCTCCTCGAACCGTCCCGACTTACCCATTGGGTAACGGGTATTTTAGGACCAGATATAAGATGGATATAATCACCCCTAATAATTTAATGGTTGGATTGTAAGGATGACGTTATGGGGAGATAAAGCATCCACTATGAGAGAGTTGAATTCAATCGCCTTCGAAAACTCTCCATATTGAAGGTTGTCTCTAGGAGCATCTGACCCCTTACTTGCACTTGCTCACCTAAGAAACCTACTAATGAGATGTTTCTGGGAGTATCAGACCCCTTACCTCAAGCTGGAGTTTTTGGAAGGTGTTCTAAAATAATATTTTAGTTGATCTTTCTAGGTCTATGAGTACTCATTTGACATCCTAGTTCTCGTGTTGCAAAATGATGACCATGGGGTCATTATCATGAGGGAAGACTCTGATGGTGTCATTGCTAAAGAAAGTGACGATGGCCTCTAGTCCTTTCTTATTGGCTTTGGAAAGTCCTGGGGTTATTTATATTGTAGTCATAACCTTCTTGACGTAGTTCCTCTGGGACGAGCTAGAAATTCCTCTGTCAGTGAAACCTCTAGCTATGGTGTTAACCATGAAGTCTAATTCTTTATTGGCCATTTTCAGGGGAAGACTGTGAAAATGGTTGTGATGATGGAAGTTGTGGCTCAGGTTAGTTTTACCTGGGCACCATTGTACTTGTTGAAAAGTACATATGTGTTGCACACATATGCAAGTAGGGGTGGTCAGAGGCTTTAAATAATTATGAAAGTTTTATGGCTAGATCATGGTGGTGAGAAACCCTATTTTGAGATAATTTCGATAAAGAGAGAGTAAGATCATGTGAGGTGAAAAGCTCTATATGTTTAGAGTATTATCTGTGTATGTCTCAGTTGTCCCTCAGATTCTCAAGTTGAGGTATTTATAGAGGTTTACGGATTTGGATTATTGCTTTTCTTGGGAATATCAACCGCCCACCTTGTAATGGTAGTGGACTGTTGAATCCATATTTCCTATTGACACGTGGGTTATTCCCATGACTCCTCTTCTGCAATTCCTTTTACCAAGACAAATCATTCCCCATGTTAATGTTATGGCCGGTGCCATCCCTCTTACAGGCGATGGGATTTCGTCGCCCTTTGTAAGAAACATGATACACTTGCGTTTTATAGGCCCATTCACAAATATATCACTATAGAAGTATTGTCAAAAAGATGACCCATTACTTGAAAATATGGCTAACATTATCAAACTAATATTGTAGTATTAAGGGGAGGTCAATACTCGCCCTTCATTATTGTAATTTTTTATCCTCCATGTAAGCTCTAATTTATTAGGTGGGGATTGGATAATTACTTGCTAAAAATAATAAATGTGTGAAAATCCATTGTGATTAAGAGTTTTTATAGGCTTTAAAATTTATTATGGTTGGAGAGCTAGCTCATGTAGGGGTGAAAAGCTCTGTATCACTACTTTTCTGTATTAGTGTTATATTTTCCTCTCAAATTTGATGTTGAGGTAATTATAGCCGCATTGGGCTTGGATCCCAGACCTACATGGAAATAGCAACTACTCAAAGAATGGATAGTTGGTTTCCAAATATTTAGGGGAGCATGGTTTAGTTGTCCTATGACATTTTCCATGTCGTTGCAGCATGAAGACTGTTGGGTGAGAATATGATGAAATTGTCTAGAAGGGGAGTTTAATAGACTTGTCGCCTTACACCATTTTCAAATTTTTTTTTATACAAAATCATAGTTTAAAATGCATAAGTAAGACATGGTAAGCAGAAGCAAAATATAGCAGATGAATTCAAGAAATAGATGTTTCATTGTCTTACTAATAAGGATGATTAAATAAAAATTAGAAACAACCGAGGTAAACGAATTTGCCTTAGCAAGAAATCAATCTAAGATTTAGAGTTAATATAATATTAATCAGTCTACAGAATAGTCAACGAATTAGATGCATCACAAACCTAAACTTATATGATAAAATGTTATAAGCATGATCTAAATCTACATGACATTCTAAAGACGAACAAAATCTAACACATATGATATGATGTAAAAAATTAAAAGAAACATGGAAGAAAAATGTACAATGGATATAGAGTGGTTCAAAAATTCATCCTCACTATGCCTACTCCACTCTTCAATGGTTTTACCATTAGAAATAGTAACTCCTTCCACTTTTTTAAAGATAATGATACAAGTATTTTGGTACAATGGATTATCATCAAAATGAACACTAAAAGCCCAATGCTTTAGCTAACACAAATCTAAAATGACATTCACTTCTATTGAAGTATATTACTCAACTGTTAAATCTCAAGATCTTCAATAATCTTGATCCAACAAACTTTCTAGACACAATGATCTAGATGACACTATTCTAACTAAGAATGACTGCACAACTCCCCAATTTGTTTTGTGGCAACCTTTACTTAGTTCCACCAAAGTCTTCAATGGAGTAAAGATAAAATTTTCCATTTCTTGATAAGAACCACCAAATACCTTAGACAAGAAGCTATCTTTTCTCCTGATACATACAACAAAACTTCACAAAAAACACTAGATTCCCTAATGCACCTTGAATCTACCTCTCACACTCAATCTCTAGAGTTGAGCACCACAACAATGGTTTCTTGATACAAGGTTGAAGATGATGGATAATATTTAAAGTATCTCACACAACACAACTACAAACTCTCACAACACCAACATTATAGTAAGTTTTTCACATGGTTGAATCAAGGAGGTAGTGTTTTCGTGAATGAAGAAAACTCTCATGGCTTCTCTTAAGATTCCTGACAAAATGGGTATTAGTTCTTGGTTAATATGTTGATCACTCTCGACTAAGCATTAATAAAGATTATTTAAAAATTATCATTAATCATCAATCAATTTATAAAAGAGAGACTATTTATTAAATATGCGCAAAAGGTTTGACACAAAAAGATGAAAGAAAGACAATAAGATTTGAGTCAAATCATGAGGTTATGATTTGAACCAAAGAAAGACTAAACTAAATTAAAGGTATTAAAGTAAAGAATTCCTCATTTGATTGAATTGTGTTTTATTCTTGTGATTCGAGTCACACAAGTTATGATTAGAATCAAAGTTAGTTTTGAAAAGGATTTGATTTACATGATTCGAATCTATAGTGCTATGATTCAAGTCAATGAGTGTTGTGATCCGAATCACACACATCCTTGATTCGAATCAAGTTATTAGAGCCAAATTCTAAACTTCCAGGGAACATTTTTTTAATCACAATAAGTTTGGTTCGAATCAAACTTCATAAAAACCTTGATTTAAGTATTCTAACTTTTGATTAAAGCTACAATCAACATTTTGACTCACATCAAATTGCATATGCTAAAAATATAATCATAATCACTTTGATTGTGATTGGCTTTTAACATCAATAAAACAAATTGAATTTCCAAACGTTATCGATCGCATACAAAGTGTTCGATAAATTGCCTTTGAGTATTTTTATTGATTTTTTTCATTGGAAATAAGCTTTACGTATAGCTTTGCATTTGATTGATCGGTAAATTAATCGTTGTTAAACAATTTGTGTTGATTATCATTCCATAGGTTTACATTACGCATATCCAAGCTTTTCAATAATAGGTTGAATAGACGATTCGATTCGTGCTGTTTCCAAATCTAACATATTAAGTGTAAAGCTATCTCACATGGTACATAACTAATCAATAATTGAAATGACCAAATTACAAATGAATTATAATTAAGCGATAAATCAAATTACACACAGAGATCAAATTTAGACAAAACATCAAAATAAACATTTAATTTGAGATATTATTGATTCGATTTGATTTGAGAAAATTATTTGAATGATAGTTTTAATTTGGATTCTGGCTCAATTGGATTTCAGTTTTATTTATCAACACACAACAAATGATACAACACTTGTTTGAAACTTGTGGTTGTCTCTTGAGCTCTTAAACTTCCTCTGCATTAAAAATTTAATGTGAGTAAATATAACAATAATATCTCGCAACCTTACCCCCCTTTGAGAAATATCAAAAAGAGAAAGGCAAAAACATATAATACGCACTCATATAAACTCATGACATCATGGAAAACTAATATGAAATGCCATATAACAACGAGCTATTTTAAAAACAAAAAATCGAATAAAAGAACACACTCACGAGTAACACAATTTTAGATAATTAGAAAGACAAGAAGATATATTAGGCATAATACAACATAAAAAAGACAATTGGTTAGAAAGTAATCATAATCGACCAAAAACATATCATTTGTGAAATTATCCAAAAAGGTATAATCAATCACGTTATCCAAAAATCACAAAGATAAAAATATCCAACATAAAAAAAAAATATGATTCAAATGATGATAATGGAATGTATGCTAAGCAATGGGAGGATGGATGGACAAGGATCAAGGGCAACATCTAAATCGTCAAGATTTAAATCAAAGCTCAAACCCTTTTGAGTGGTGAGAGATTCCTTGGTGCTTGGAAATTACGCCATCATACGATTTTCCCTAGCCTTTTCTTTTGTAGCTTGTGTATCAAGTCAATCCATCAAGAGCTCCTCTTAACATGAGCATCATACATAATTCAGACAACATGCACATTTAAATAAGCATTCACAGTAGGATGCAAGACATTTAAACTAGTAGGAATTGGAGCAGGTGGACCAGTATGAGGAGTGATTTTCCAAGAAACATAGCCTTCAAAAGTTTTCTCATTACCATCGAACCAATCAACATAAACTCTACCATACACATCCAAGTAGTAGTAAACAACATTCTTATCTTGATAATACTTTATTATCTTAATTGTACTATTGCAAAAAAACCTTCGGACCTTCCGATAGGTCTACATCATTCAGATGAACTTTGTTTAGCTCTATAATGTACTAGATGAATGAGGTATATAACATATGACACTTTTTTAGATCCATGATGTATTAGATGAGTGAGGTATATAACGTATGACACTTTGGATTTTACTTGTTGTTCATGATTTGATCCCAGATGAAGTTTCCCAATTGACTTCCTTTTGTATCATAAGAGGCCAAATAAGATCAAGATCCATGTCATCAACTCTGGTCAAAATTATTGGCATCTTGTACAAAATCTTACCATAACCTAGTGCAATATACACATCCTGAATTTCATGTAGCTAATTTGAAATTTTGAAGTATCCAAATAGTCCCCAAACAATGACTTTGAAATAGTTGTAACAAACTCAGCTTTGTTGAACCCAAGGGAATTTGACACACAAGCTTCCATACCTTTGTACTATATCCCTAAGTGAGTATGAAAATACTCATGAGTGAGATCAATAAATTTTCTACGGAGCTGACATTCAAGAAATTCTCTGGTAAACTTTACTTTCGAGTAGAAAGCTTTGACAATGTTAGAGTTTAAAATTTTTTTTAGACCAATAAACTTGAACATATTATGGTTCTCAAAAGGTTAAAGAAAACTAATCTCTTTGTAGAACCTCATTTTGCAGGTGATATACGTTTAACAAGGACATCAACTTTTGGAGATGATAACTAATGTCTTCTGACAAGTCAAGCATAAAAGCGGATAAAGATGCAAATATAAGCATTATAGTTTAATGAACTTGACTATCAGATGATGGTAATCAAATGAATTCATCTGAAGCCTCATATCAAGCTACTCAAGCAAGTGTCTATAAAATATAAAGCATCCGGTAAAGTCTTGAAGTGCTAAGGGCCCTCCTAAATTAGTAGTGAGTGAACCAATTGTAAAACATAAGGGCTTTATCATAAAATTGCATGGATAAAGCACACGCGCACTAAAACACTTTTTAAATTTCTTTTCTTCATCAAAATGTCTTCAAAAATATCTTGAAGATATGTTAGATGAACTGGGAGCTGTCAAAATAGCTATAAGAAAATTTTTGACTTATCTAATCATTAGCACCTTAGTCTAATCGATTAGCTCAGTTCAAAATTGAGTCCCAAGCAATTAGGACAATTCCTTAATGATGCATAATGGCTAAATATATTTTCCTTCCTTTTTTTAAACATATAATTAATTATATTTAAACTTTGAATTGATTGTAAACATGTGTCAGTCGATTAGATGGTCATAAAATGCATTTATTTGAAATTCCTTTTTGAGCCAACCTCTAGCCTATAAATAGAGGTCCTTTGCCTCATTTCATTTCATCCAAAATTGTGTCTTGACACAACTCTATCTCTCTCTCCTCTCTCTCTAAACTTATTTTTTATACTTTCTCTCACTAATATTTTAGTCATAGTGCTTTTATGAGAAAAGTTCTTTTATGAGTGAGATATTATGTATTTCCAGAAGTGTAAAATTGTAAATTCAACAAGGAAATATTTTGTATACACCTCTGTTGAATATTATCCATTTAGGGAATTTTTTGGGGTTAAAAGTTAAACCCATTAAAAGCTTTGGTTTAGGGGTTGTGTGATCAAAATCTAGTTTAGGTTTGAGATCAACATGTGTTAAAATATATTTAGGTACTTGATCATCACAGTAGATTAGGTTAAAGCTTAGCTCGTGGTAAAAGCTTGGATCAGGTTCGAGATTAGCCTGGTTTCATACCCCAATTTTGTCAGGGCATTTTAAAATTTCATACATCCAACTTTATTGTACTTTGCATCATCGGCATAACATAACATGTATTTCATCACGTATAGTGCCTAAAATATCGAACATAATAAATTTTTGGACATATAGACAGACCGATTGAATCATTTTTAAAATGTATGTAAAATTAGTGGGCGAAAAGTTTTGAAATCAAGCTTGTAGGTGTCAGTATTATTAATTTACGATTCACATAGTTTAACTTGGCATGCTCGTTTTATTTTTTGGACTACTTTTTTTATCACATTTTGATCAGCCTGAGCCTTTTAACCGGGTGTTATTTACATATGTTATGTATATGAGTGCACCAATTATTCTTTGCAATTGCCTATGTTCAGTATAAGATATATGTGAACTTTGCATCTATGTGATGCTTATAACAGATTACTAGTCTCTTTTTGATGTTGTCAAAAGGGGAGAAGATTATGAAGAGGATAATGCACAAATTCAGGGGGAGCTATTCAGTGTACTGAAGAATAACTAAATGCCTATATGATTCAAGTTTTGCCATCATAAAAAATGGGGAATATGTGAGTGTGAGTGCATTGTACAACCTAGGCATGTTTTGAATGATGTCAAAACTAGGAGTGTAACTTGGCGTTTTTGTGTATTTGTCATTTTAGCCTTAGGATGCATAAACATAGTCTTTACACAAGTTTGATAGGTATTAGGCATGTAATACCCATCAAAAACCAAGTTTTGTGTGTCAACATAATAGCACAGGTCGACCAATATGCGTTCATGTATACCTATGGAAGCCTTGGCTTCAGTACAGGTCGACACATCCAAGTTACATGTTTGCTTCCACACTCTAAGAACGAAGCCTGTAGGCTCTGCCGATAGGTCTCCTCTCAGGTCACCTTATAAGACGATCTGAACACCTTCATAGGTCGGCCTATGGCCTTCACAGGCCGATCTATGCAACTTCAAATTTGAAAAATTCTTTTTTGCATCTTATTTTTCTTTAATTCTCTTTGCCCATTTCCACACACACATATATATACTCATACATGCACCTTCTTCTAGTTGAAGGGTTTTCTAGAGATAAAACCTAAACAAAATCAGATTACAAAGTTGCCCATCTTCTTCAACCTTTCTTTTATGCATACACACAATTGAACTACACATAATCATTTTTTGATTGGGTGACCATCTAGATTAGAGTTGATAACATCCAATTAGGTTTGGTGTAACTGAGAATATTGGGTTAGGAACTTTGTATGTTTTAAATAAGAAAACCAAGGTGGGGTTTTCCTTCAAGATAAGTGTGATTTGAAGGCTTTTGATAAAATCATGTCAACACAGATTCGACTGAGTGAAGACCTTAGGACAAAGTGGTTTCCTTGGAAGGGAGTAGCGTGAGACAGTGAATTGTGTTTGAGAATCTTGGGTTTCAATAAGTTGCGTCCTCGGGATAATAGTAGGATTGTAGCTGCATTGTTGGTCACTTGATCAAGCTTTTGGAGGTACAAGAATCAACACAAATCATAGGGTTTTTGGGCTTTTAGTTCTTCATTTATTGTATGAATGATTTTGAAAAGATAATGTTAATTTCAAGTATCTAAATTCAATTTCGGATCTAGGGAAGACGTACCCATTGAGAGGTCGATTGAGGAACTAACTAAACAAATATTTGTGTCTCTTTATCACTTTAATTTTCTTTAATTGTTGTTCTTTCAAATTATCGATTTCGTTGTTGTTTCGATTAATTTTATTTGAAATTGTTTTCAACTTTCTTTTAAATTATTGTTGTTTATATAATCACAATCACTTTGATTATGATTGGATTTTTACATCAACAAAATAAATTAAATTTCCGAACATGATCAATCGCACACAAAGTGTTCGATAAATTGTTTGTGTGTATTTTTATCGCTTTGTGTTCATTGGAAATAAGCATTGCGAATAACTTTGCATTTGATTGATCTTTGACTTGATAATTGTTGAATGGTTTGTATTCAATTATCAGTCCAAAAGGCTTGTGTTAGGCATATAGCTTTTCATAGTAGGTTCGGTTAGACGATTCGATCCGGATCGTTTTTTTTCCTTGCCATATTTTTTAAAACAGATTTTTTCCAAAATTTTTTGTTGTAAATTTTGTGATATATTTACCCACTCTAGATTGAAGACTATCGTCTAACAAGTGGTATCAAGAGCTCTGATTCATTCTTTACTTGAGATATATTTCTTAGAAGAATGGCTACCGAACCTAAGGGTGCGTACTATAGAGCACTAATTTTCACCTACAAAAATAATGGCTATTGAAAAGCTCTTATGCGTATTCATGTCAACTCCGTTGACAAAGGTATATGGGATGCTATACAAAATGGTCCAAATTAAATAACTACGATCAATGCGGATGGTGCTACCATACCTAAACTGAAAAACACAATAGGATGCTAATGATTGAAATTTATGGTCACGTGATTGGTGTCACTGCTTGAAAAAAATGCAACGACGTCGAGGTGGAAAGTGGAAAACAGAAGATTTACCATGGAACTTTATTTATCCCGAAAGGGGAAGGGAAAACATCGTGAAAAACCCAAGAAGGAAATGGATAAGATGGTCTCGCAACTAAGAGAAAGGGTTCGGAACCCAGTTATGCGAATGGAAGGTATTAACACCCCTCACATCCATCGTACTCGATGGGAACCATTCGCTTGTCTATGTGTAAGGATGTTGCAAAAGGATATTGCTTTCTAAAAGTGTTCTAAAGAGGGATAGAAGGATATGAAACAAAAATAAAGGTAAAATAGAAGGTGGAAAGGGGGAGGAGTCTGGGTAGGATTTTGCGGTCCTATGCCTACGTATTCTTAACAAGTATGAGAAAGTCAGAGCCAATGTAGTTCTGAGGACTAAGGATAAAAAGATGAAGTGTGCTCGCCAAGGATTGGGGCCCTTGTGCCTACATATTTTCACTTAAAAGAAGTGAAGGATCAAAGCGTCCATAGTTTGGACTATGGTTTGTTGGTGTTTTTTATAGACAATGCCAACGTGTGCATTCTAACAGTTAGGTGTATTGCAGCTCGCTTATGGAGTCTTAAGTGTTACCAGTTTGCGATAGAACGGACATAACATGTCCTTTTCGAAAAGAAATAGTTTTCGCTATCAAGGTAAGATGCCACATTTGATTTGTTGACAATTGGTTTTAGGGGTGAAGTAAGTCCTTGGATAGTAACCCCTTTGCGGGTAGTACCCAATTCTTTATCTCAAAAGATTTGTTATGAAAATGGTGTGGCAAATATAATCATGTCTTCATATTGAAAGACGAGTATCAAGATCACACACTCTAAAGTGAGTATCCTAATACTCGGAGAGGAATAAGTCTTCACTCAATCCTCTATCTTTAGTTCAATACAAGGAGAAACTCATTCTCTTATTAAAGATGTTTTGATTTTGAATGGTAAGTGCTTTATGACAGTTAACCCTAAAGGTAATGTCAAGCACTCGGGATAGGACAAGGCCTTCACCTAACCACTCCACAACCATCCAAGTTTATTAGGAAAAGAATTTGAAAATGCACTTGGTACAAGACCAAGGTTTTAGACTCAAAGAGACAAAAGAAATAGAGAAAAGGTTTTGAAAAGAAAGGGTGGTGAATAGATCAAGGTAAGTTGACAGCGATGCGCGAAGCAATCGACTTACAAAGGTGGAATCCATACAAGTTTAGGATGGGTTAATACCAAGAAATGAGAGATGAGAAGAGGTGGAACCTTAAGATACAAACCAAGTTAAATGAGTTTGAAAATGACTTGACATTGGATCAAGTCTCATTTGTCCCTTTTATTGAAAATGTGCTCTAAACTAGATTCATTTTATCTTTCTTAACAATCAAGAAAGCAAGCATAAAAGAAAACTAAGCTATTACATTGTAAATGGGGAGAGCGAAACAAAGTACCCACCATGGGAGGAGATGATATATGATGCATGTAAGGTATGAGTAAGAATTTACAAAGATGCACTCAAAGAGAAACATTAAGACAAAAGGTCAAATTCAACAAGATAAGCAATGGATGATCATAAGTAGGATGGCAACGGGGCGGGTTTAACTATACCTGCACCCGCAGCCGCCTCCATATAACACACCTGCCCCCAAGCCCAATCGGGGGTGAAAACTTACCACCCAGACCCGCTCCCAGTGGAGAACAAGTGCACCCGCCCCGCCCCCACCCGTAAATTTTTTTTTAATTGCAATAAAAATTAATAATTTAATTAAAAAATTGATTATTTTAATAAATTAATTAATCATTTAATTAAAATTTTAATTGGTAAATAAATATTAACTTGATTACTTTAATTATTTTAATTGCAATAAGTGCATTAATAATTGAATTAAGAATATAATTGATAAATGAATATTAAAATAAGTAAAATAAAGGAATTAAAGTAAAATACATTATCCGGGGGAGGGGCGAGGGCGGGTGTAGGTGGGTCTTAGTGTCTACCCGCACCCGTAGTTAAGAACCGAGTTTCCCCCGGACCCTCACCTGCACCCAATTAAATCGGGTTTTCTTCGTTAATTTCGGGGCAGATCCGGGCGGGTGAGAGCGGGTCCGGGTTTGTTTGCTATCCCTAATCATAAGTGCATAAACATGTAAAACATGAAGCAAATGATCAAGACATGTAATATATGAGATGAAAACAATATGGGCAGCAATCACACCTATCCACAACTCATCAAAGATCAACAAAGCAAGATATGAGAATAATCTCCAAAACATGCACAAAATACAAGTCAAGTAATCTCAATATGAACAAAGGATCATGTGAAGTCTGTGTGAGGTAATGTGATCATGAAATGAGGGCACAAACAACTTGACCAACAAGTTAAATATATTACATGAAACAAATAAATATCAATAAGCTTCAACTAGCACATGTAAAGAAGTGTCAAAACAAGACTAACTCAAGAAGTAGTTAAATAAACACATAAACAATGCTACACTTGTAAAATCAATTAAAAATAGGAAAAAGGTACAAAAATCATGAAACCAAAGAAAGAAGAACCTCAAGATAGTATGTTATCATATTCCAAAATTCCACAAGCTATAATCAACCTTGACTAGGTCAAGGGATCAATAAGCTAGGCATATGGCTCAAACACGAGGAATCATCAACAACCCTCAAAGAGGCTACCACCAAAAATAGAAAGACACTCCAATAAAATCCCAAAAAATAAGAAAACGTAAGTTCAAACACATACTTAAACAATTACAAAATATGGGAAGAAGATAGGCTAAGTACAATGCCCAAAATGGTTGAATCATGCAAGCTATGTATCAAATCGAGAGTAAATCGAGGGTCAAATAAAACCAAATGAAAATCATGCAAGAGGTGATCATCAAAGCATCCAACCAGCACCCAAACATAGCTCATAAACATTCCTAAGTGTGTGTAAAAGATTGAGTCAAAGAAGCAAGCACAAGGCATCAAAACCCAAACCCTAATTGAAGCGTAGAAAAGTAAAAGCACCTTACAAAAATAATTAAAATAAAATAGTAAAATAAATTTAAAAATAAAATAAAAAACATGAAAAATAAGTTTACATGTCAAAGTGTAACACCCATTTTAATTATCTAGTTTTTTTCAGTGTTATTTTATTTTCGGTGTGCCTTCTGTGGGGGTGTGGTTGAGTGCGATAGTAAGTGCCCTTAAGTATGGAGATCAGTTAATGCTTCTGGACTTTAATATTAATAATGATATTTAGTGATAATAATTTAATGAATAATGGTAATATTATTTTTATTAATATTATTATTATTATTATTATTATTATTATTATTATTGTTGTTGTTGTTGTTATTATTATTATTATTATTAATGGAATAAGATTGGAAAAGTGGTATTTTGAGTTGAAAAAGGAAATATTGGAAAGAGAAGAGGAGGAGGAACGATAGAAGGAGAGGAAGTTGGAAGAAGAAGAACACGATCAAGGAAGAGGAAGAATGCTAGGATCATCATTCTTTGGATTCTTCTTCAATCTGATCGAGTTATCAAGGTAGGGGGGGGAAGAAACGGGTCGAAATCGGTTGTTGCATGAAATCTAGGTAGAGGGGAATTCCCTAACCCCATGGTAGATTGATGAACATGTTTGATGTGTTGTTGTGATTTTAATTGTTGCTGGTAAGATAGGTTTATTGCATGTGGTTGTAGAATGATTGTTTGGATGATTTGGAGTTTTCAGGTAGTTTACCATTTTTAAGCCGAAAATGAATTAATCAATAGAACTGAGGTTTTATCAGGTGGAATCTAGAATAGATTATGTAGCTAAGTTGCAGAATGTTGAACTGGTGCTGTGGGAACTGGTTTGAGGGAAATCGAATGATTTCGGAGAGTTTTTCCGATTCTGAACAGTTTGGGGTTCTGAGTTCGCAGGTTCGCTAGCGTTCGCTAGGCGAACATGAAGCGAGGTTCTCCAGACGAAGCCCAATGAGTGGGTAGTGAACCATTGCAGTGGCCAAACTGAGTCTTCGCTGGTGTGTTCGCTAGGCGAAGGGGTGGCGTGAGGTTTCGCCAGGCGAAAGAGGTAGCGAGTGGTAGCGAACACTTCCAGTAGCTACTGTCTGCCTTCGCCAGGGAGTTTGCTGGGCGAGCAAGTAGCGAACATTCGCTGATGCTTCGCCAGGCGAATGAGCCAGCGAGCATGATAGCAGTTTGTGTTTTTGTGCTATTTTGTTCTGTTCTCTTGTGTTGTGGGACCCCTGTTGGTCATGCTTGAATATAAGATTGGTGATGAACAATTAAGAGTGTATGTATGGTGTTGGAATGTGATTTTCATGTTATTTGTTTAATTAGAGTAATTAAATTGGTGTATGTTATTATGTATGAATGTGGTGATGTGTGGAATATGTATGTGCGGTGTAATAAATGTGATCAGGAGGATCGTGTGCACCTTGTGTGCTTGGATTGTTGTTGTGCATTAGTGTCGTGCATATCATGATGTTTTGGTGGGGTTGAATCGTTGCTCGGATGGAGTGTATGCGATTCACCCATACTCCTGTGTGGAGAATGGTGGGGATATATCATTGCCATTGGTGGGTGTATATGATCTATCCGGTGCTCCCTTGTGGAGGGTTGATGGCTCGGTGTCCATCGGTGATGTTGAGTCGGTACCGCATATCATGGTGTTGAACATACGACCCTCGCGCAAAAGGCGCAGAAAATGCGGTTTGACAGAGTCGCCACCGAACTTTATTTTTCCCGAATGAACGGGAGAGGAAAATATCGAGAAAACCTCATAAACACGGAAGGAACACAGTCGTCGCAACCATATTCCTGGGTTCGGGAGCCGGTTACGCGAGGGGAAGGTATTAACACCCCTCACGTCCGTCGTACTCGACGAGAACCTCTTAATTCGAGTTGTGATGGATGTTAGTTAAGGTTAATTCTTTTCTTCTTACTACTAAATGCTAAAGGATACTATAAAGGGATAAAGACACTAGGGGAAAGGGGATGGTTAGAGGATAGGGTGCTCGCCAAGGATTGGGGCCCTTGTGCCTACGTATGCTCATTCGGACGAGAATGAGAAATCAGAGCGTCGTAGTTCGACTACGGATAAGGATGGGGGAAACGGAAGATGGATGGGATTGTGCTCGCCAAGATCATCGCAATCTTGTGCCTACGTATCTTACATTCAAGAGTTAATGAAGAATCAGAGCGTTCGTAGTTCGTGGTAACAACCACGAAAGAAACGAGTTTGAATTGGTTTGAAGGTGGGTACGGATGACGATTACTTGAAGCTTAAGAAAGACTTCTCAGACCCAAGTAATCGGGAAAGCGAACCAAAGACTTGGAACACTCTCTTTTTCATCATGGAGGCAAGTGTGTTCGAATGGT